>OX335696.1:8100000-8720000 GCA_946894065.1 Acleris literana
TTTATTCCTTAAGTAACATGAGTGCTTTTCCTATCTAACTATTCGTTCAGATACGAGGTTGGGAAAGTAAAGGGACGACACTTTGTCTATTTAATGTCATGTTTAAACTGCCATATAAGAATTGTCACAGCGATTAAAGTGACAAGGTACTAATGTGTACACATATTTATGAACTCGACTGTAAGTAGTGGTGGTAGGACCTTGTGCAGGGTCCGTCCGAAGCGCTACAATCATCTTATCCTTTAAGCTACCGCTAAGCAGCATTTGCCTCGTTGTGTTCCGGTGTGGGAATAAAGGGGGTAATCCATTTGCGAGCCGGCGAGCCAACAGTCTAAACCGTTGCCTCATTGGCTCGCCGACTCTCGTAGTGATCCATTGTCGAGCAAAACGGTCGACTCTCGACCGCGGACTTATGGCCGTATTAATAAACGCGTCTTGACTGAGATGCCCATCTCGAGAGACGTCAAAGTAAACGTCAACCCATAGAAAGCTGTCAATTTTGACGTATCTTGAGATTGGAATCTCAACCAAGATGAGTTTATTAATACGGCCCTTAGAATTTCAAGCATGCACAAAGAGCCAGCGAGCAACTCCGACGGTGTTTAAGTCCGCAGACCTTTAGTGCTTGATATGTCCTTCTCCGGGACTCAAACTATGTCTATACCAAATTTCATCTAAATCGGTTCAGCGGTTTAAGCGTAAAGAGGTAACAGACAGACAGACAGACACACTTTCGCATTTATAATACATATATTTTATTTTTTATTTTTTAATGTAACTTACTTTGAAGTATTATTGTATTTTATGTTTGAAAAAAACGACCTTCTGCTGGAGTTTTTTGCGGCGCTTCGTCTCCGCAATGATGGTCTTGTCCGAAGCGCCAGTAGATTCACTGTATATTACCGACGTGTAAAAGAGCCCGTATGTAGCCAATTTACTGAATAAATATTTTGATTTTGAGTATGGATACGTAAAAAGTAAAACTTGTTTTTTATTACCTTAGCATTAAATCTCGTCAGTTTTCAGTTAAATTATTATCTAGCACTTGATAAAATCACAATTCATACAACAAAAATAATTGACACAAAACTACTGCAACTTAATGTTTGAATTAAAAAAAATATGTTACTACGACAAAAACACCAAGAAATTTAAATCTAGACTGTGTATGTTATTATGTAAGATTTAAATATTACACAAAAAATAGTTATTCACAATAAACCGTCAGAACATCAGAAACCAGCTTATTTACTCGCTTTTCCTTCTCACACTGCACTAAGAAAATCATCACTCTTGCGATTGTAACAAAGGTTACATAACTCAAAATAATCTCAAAAAGTAACACTTTATACTTAAAGTACAGTAATATTAAGATTACAATTTGTTTATTCCATTTCGTGTTGCGCCGTTCTTACCGCAAAAGACTTGTTCTTTCGTTATATTTCTAACTTTGTTTGCACTTATTACGAGTTAAATTTGAATGCCAATGTATCTGGATATATTTCTTTTTACTTTTAAACGTGCGAATCGTAAAACGACGATGGTTTACTGGTGTTTTCAATCGATCTACTGCCGGCAACTGCGCGGGAGTTGATGTTTGGCAAGATTTTTATTTGTAAACTAACTTTAGTCCAGGAGCTAAAGGCTAATTATTCGTATGATTTATTTGACAGCTGTGCTGTTAAGTGAATAGTGTTAGGATTAATGTGGAGGGCTATTGTACTTAGAAGTAATTTGTGAACAGCAATATGAAAACAAGAGAGTGAATTACCGAGATGACGCTGTTTGGAATAAAAACACGAGCTGCGCCGACCGCGAATTATTGGGATAAAGGCATGATGATGATAATGTTAAAGAGGACGAATAGCAATTTCAAAAAAAAAACAACCGAAATAGGGAGCCAGCTCAGTTTGAACATGTACATAAGGGAAGCGAGATATCAAGCAGTAGTAGGCGACTTAGATGATTCTAAATACCATTTTGTATGGTTTGGGCGTTAATAAGTTTTTTCTCTATGCTTAGAATCTATAATCTATATTATATTAACGTTAGTAGGATACGCCAGAACGAATAATACTTACTAATATTTTTTAAACTTTTATTGACTTAACCTGTTACCTTGCAATGTATGTATGTAAGTATGTATGTATGTATGTATGTTTCCATATAGCAGCAAAATTTTTGAAAGACCTATTTTACACCCCAAACCATGAGGTATACAAGAAAAATAACATCCCCACGTTAAGTGTAGGAGGTACCCAAATGTTTTTCCACGTGACTAATATACTCGTAGTAGAGTAGTAGGTATATTCATGCCAAACAATGGCTTTCTAGAACTAAGAATCTCTGAGCTAAGCTGCGGACGGACCGGTGAAACTATGAGGGTTCCTAGTTTGACTAACGAACCCTAAAAAAAAATATAGTTTTCGCGGGAAAAGCGACAACTTTCTGCACAGATCGCGAGCCACTAGTGTATTCGTCATCTAAGTATTTTCAGTAAAAAGCCTCTTTTAGCTCAATCAAATGACTACTCTTGTCGGTCCCCAGCTCCCGCATCACTATATTTACCAAATAGGAAGTCTAATTTGTCTGTTTTCGACGATTGTTCACAAGTCTACTGTAGCCAGTTTCACGAAGCTACAAGTTACAAATTACAAGCGGAACTCTCTTTCTCTGAAGGAGTTAGAAAGAGACTTCCGCTTGTAATTTGTAACTTGTAGCTTCGTGAAATAGGACTCTGAGGGCCCTGCCAAGATGCATTGCGCTAACTATCGTTTCTATTCGTTTCCTTTTTAAAGCAATCGCGTCACAGGTAGATCACGTGACTTTTCGTATCACGTCATCTACCAGTGACGCGATTGGTTTAAAAACGAATCGAAAAGAAACGCTCGTTAGCGCAATGCGTCTTGGCAGGGCCCTCTGAAATTAAAAAGAAAAGAGCTTACATTTTCCTAAATGGCCGGCAACGCACCGACTACTCTTCTTGAGTTGGTGGTGTTTATGGACGGTAGTGAGTACTTCCCATCAGGGGCGCGTTTTATAAAACCAACAAGTTACAATTTTACAGGTCTAAATACCGGTCTAAGGTAAATCTGCTCAAATGGCTGGTCGTCATTGGTCGAGGTAGTGTCATATGGAAACTTGTAACCTGTAAATTGTAATTTGTAGCTTTATAAAACAGGCCCCAGGTAACCCGCATGCTTGTTTGCCTCCCTCTCTTATAAAAAAAAACTACTTACAACCGCTACCGCCTGTGACGGTAGGACTTGGCATCAGTTGTTAAGCAATAGCCGACGCTTTTGATTTTACCTGTTTTATGTATAGGTACGGTCATATTTTTAAATAGACGGAGTAATCTACGAGGGGCGGCTGAAAAGTAATCTACCTAACAATGAAACAAAAGACTGTCGTGGCTAATTTTTTTTTATTTTTCTATATAGTCCCCTGCTAGTAAAATGCACTTATTAAATTTTTCAAATATTGAATTTAAACCATTAAAAAAAAAATCTTTCGGTTTGTCGTCAAAAAAGTCAGTAACCGCAGCCTTCATTTCGTCATCGGTCATAAACCTTCGTCCCCTGAGGTCTTTCTTGAGAAGTCTAAACAGAAAATAGTCACAGGGGGCTAAATCTGGACTATAAGGGGGGTGGTCAATGGTTTCGAAGCCATTGTCTTTAATTGCTAGCTTCGTTGTGCGGGCGGTATGCACTGGTGCGTTATCGTGCAAAATCAGAATACCTTTGTTTAGTTTACCTCGCCGTTTTTCTTTTATTGTCTCTCTTAGTTGGTATAGTAAGTTTGAGTAATAATCAGCATTCATTGTAGTTTTCTTCGGTAAATAATCTATGAGCAAAATCCCTTCTGTGTCCCAAAAGATTGTAGCCATAAGTTTACCTGCCGATGGACAGACCTTGAATTTCCGAGGCGGCTTCTCATCCTTAAATTTCCACTGTAACGACTCTTGCTTACTTTCCGGGTCCCATTGTCGAATCCAAGTCTCATCACATGTTACAATTCTAGAAATTATTTCTTCCTCTTTCCCTCGACTCATCTCCAAAAACTCTTCGCAACATTTGACACGCCTCTCCATGTCAAATGCAGTCAACATTCTGGGGACCCAACGTGCACTAACCTTGGACATGTTCAAATGCTCATGAATTATTTCATTGACTCGCTCTTTACTGACGCCCACATCTCTAGCTATCTCCCACTGCTTCACTCGTCGGTCCTCTAATATAATTTTTTTCACCCTGGCTACATTTTCATCGGTGACGGCCGAAACTGGTCTTCCGCTACGAGGATCATCTTCCAGACTCTCACGACCTAACTTAAACTGCTTTGACCAAAACTTTATAACAAATTCGGAAGAACACAAACTGCCAAACACACGTAACATACGCTGTCTGATCTCCGAAGGCGTATTCCCTTCTTTAGTCAAAAACTTAATCACCGCACGCTGCTCGATTTTATCCATTTTCACTTTTTCTACCGACATGTTTGAAACAATTGTAGGAGACAAATAAACGTGATGCAATAAACAAATGAATGTAATACATTTTGAAAATAGAATAACAAACGAATATAAATCCATACCAGCCAGCATTATTTTTGTATATATTTCTGACCAAGGAGATTACTTATCAGCCGCCCCTCGTAACGGTTAACGACTCGTTTTTTTCATAAAATCTAACAGAAAATAAAAGTTGTTTTGTAATAAAACTGCGGGTTATTTGTTTTTTTCAATTAAAGCAAAAATAATAATAATAATAAAATGGACAAAATAGGGTACGAGAAGGTTCAATCTAATAAGATTAAAATAATAATAATATTCCAGATTAATTTAAAACTTAAATAACGTGTTTTTTAACACGGATATTCAATGTTGATTTAAAAAATAAAGTAAAATCGGGGAAATAATACCTTAAGACTTACTATTTTATTAATCAAGTATAATAAAAGCTATTGAGACAAATTAACAATACATTCAAAAATAATGATTAAAATAATAATTATGGCAGGTAAATGTAGATGTCGGTTTTTTATTTATTTAAGTATATTATCTTTATTTTTAAATTCCTGAAGGAAAACTTTTTGTACTTTTTAATGAAACTAGTACTCAGTTATTTCTTTAACTTTGCGACTTAAAGTTTCTAGACTTTCTCAAAAAGTATTAGTGTTTTTTTAATAATATTAGTATTTTGTCTCGTAAATACAACAACAAAATGAGGCAAAACACTAATATTATTAGACTAATACTTTTTGAGAAACGGGCCCAGGTGGCAGTATTCTTACATAATGTTTGTTATGTTATGATTGGAATACAAAACAAAAAATATTGTTGATAAAATATCCTTCTAACTCCCAGTGTTTTCAAACATAGACTATAAAATAAACTAATGACCGAACGAAACTGTTTCTTATGCATAGAAAAAAATACAGCCCCTAAACTAGCTGATAGTCAGGTGGTAGGACCTTGTGCAGGGTCCGTCCGGATCGCTACCACCATCTTACCATTTAAGGCCCAGCCACACCGCTTCGTGACGTGCACGTGCACGTGTCGTTCGCTTTCCACTGCGTTGTATAGTGACATGTTGTAATGAGAATTCATTGTAAACACGCCGTGGACATCACGCAAGCGGTGTGGCTGGGCCTTTATGTGTTCCGGTGCGGGGGAAAGACAACCGGTGAAATTACTAGCATAGAGGCATTCCATCTTAGTCCTCAGGGTTGGCAATGGATTTGCAGTCTTTAGATTGTCATCGTACGATTGAAATCTTGAGACGAATGCATTTGCAGTCTTCAGATGGTCATCGTAAGATTACAATCTCTAGATGAACGCATTTGCAGTCTTAAGATGGTCATCGCAAGATTACAATCTCGAGATGAACGCATTTGCAGTGTTAAGATGGTCATCGTAAAATTACATTCTCGAGATGAACGCATTTGCAGTCTTAAGATGGTTATCGCAAGATTACAATCTCGAGATGAACGCATTTGCAGTCTTAAGATGGTCATCGTAAGATTACAATCTCGAGATGACCGCATTTGCAGTCTCAAGATGGCCATCGCAAGATTACAATCTCGAGATGACCGCATTTGCAGTCTCAAGATGGCCATCGCAAGATTACAATGTCGTGATGAAGGCACGGTCTTAAGATGGTCATCGCAAGATTACAATCATGAGATGACCGCATTTGCAGTCTCAAGATGGCCATCGCAAGATTACAATCTCGAGATGAACGCATTTGCGGTCTTAAGATGGTCATCGCAAGATTACAATCTCGAGATGACCGCATTTGCGGTCTTATGATAGTCATCGCAAGATTACAATCTCGAGATGTACGCATTTGCAGTCTCAAGATGGCCATCACAAGATTACAATCTTAAGATTGTAAATGTCTATGGCTTCACGTCCACTTACCATCAGGGGCCTGTATTATGCAACTACAAATTACAATTTTACAGGTCTAAACTGGCAACACTGCTCAAATGGTCGCTATTGGTCGTTGGTGGCCCCTGGGGCCTGTTTTATAAAGCTACAAATCACGATTTACAGGTTACAAGTTTCATTTGACACAACCTCGACCAATGACGACCAGCGATTTGAGCAGTGTTGCCGGTTTAGACCTGTAAAATTGTAACTTGTAGCTTTATAAAACAGTCCTCAGGTGTCCTGTGTGGTCTTTTGCTTTTCTTTGTCATAAAAAAGAGAAGATAACCTCCTAAGGCTCAAAGAAAAAATCAGCATTTGCGGTCTTAAGATTGCAGTGTTATGATTGTAGTCCTGAGAATGCAAATGTCGGGTTTTAAATCCTACTTACCATCAAGTGGGCATCATAATCATAGTATATACTGTGTCATAATTCTCTATACTGTGTCATAATTCTATGGACTTATTAAGCTTAAACTAGCATTAGTAATGCTTCGGCAATATTTGTGTATTTTGGATTGTTAAAATGCTCCTTCGAATTATAATTTTATTATTAATATTATATTATAATGTAACTACGTACCTACATAAGTCAGCTTCGCAGACTTACGAAGTTGCAAAACCAGTTGGTCTAGTTCATTTGTATTCTAGATGGCTCGAATATTTATGATGTAATCTAATTCCATCTAAAACACTAATGACCAAGAAGGTTAGTGTTCGGTTCTCAATCGTTCAATTGTCATATTTGTATCACTTGCGGTAATATTAATTTGTCATAAAGGCATTATTTCTGAAACCGTGAACTATTCAAAATTGTTTTAAAACTAACCTAACCTAACCCATTGGAACACGATGGCATTTAAAATTACCTAAAAGTTTTACGGTTTCAGAGTTTAGGAGTTATATATAGGCAGACAGAAAGACGGACAGATGCGACGACTTTGTTTTATACTATGTAATGTAAAAATGATTATTGAAACTTACCGACTCTCTCTTCCTGAGTTCCCCAGCGCCCTCCATCTTTGAACTTCACTTTACACTTGTACACTAAAACTAAAACTGAACGTTCCTTTACGAGTGACAGTACTTCTGCAAGAGATGTCCGAGTTCTTTCGGCAGCAACATCTTATCTGAAAAAATAAGAAAAATCGGCTTGAAAACTCAAATAAAAGTTCTTATGATCTGTAGAGGTAAATAATGAAAGGGAAGTGGCTAGGAAAAGAGCTGTTGGCGGTAGGAAGATCGTGGTTTTTTTATGTCAAGGAGAAGGCACGCGATCACTCAGGACACTGATGGTAAGTGGGAACTGAGACCTAAGATTTAATTTGCGTTGCAAACCCTGAGGACCAATTCACCGTATTTCTTATCCCCACACAAGAACACACTGCGAATGCTACTTGGCGGTAGGTTAAAATAAGATGGTGGTATCGATCTGCACAAGCACATCACTAAACTCTTACCGGAATCACGAGTGCCGCGAAAGACCGGGAGAAGCATGCGAAGATGACTGTCAAGCTCCACTAGCTGGAGAAGTGGAGAGGAGAAAGAAGAAGATAGTCTATACATAAAACCCTTCCGTGACTGACTGGCAAACAACCTACAGCCTAAACCACTGAACTAAGGGACTTAAAATTTAAAGATTAGATTCCGTAGAGGTGTACTGAAAGAGGGTTTATCGAAAATCTATTTCCACGGGAAGAAACAGCGCAAATAGTTCTTTCTAGGCTTGAGTCGGTCAGGAACTAAGAACTAAAAGGAATGAATTCCCGTCACGGACCGAAACGAACTAGTTCTTCGTAAACATCTTCGGTCCTTTAGGTCAGTAGGAATTGTTGTAAGTACGTATGAGCGAAACAGAGCGAACGAGTAAAGAGCGCACGCCACGGCACTCGATGGGAACGAGACCAACAGAACCTATTTCAAAGCGTGTCCTGCTCAGATCTCAAAATTTGCTCCGGAGCTAAAGGACCTAAAGGAACTCAAAGACCGACCTAGTTCCTTTCACCGAGAGACCGGGCGGGCACAACTCTAGTTCTGTCGCCCTTTAGGATTAAATGTAAATCGTAAATAAGAGCTTTCGTTCTTTGCTAGCATTACAAAGAAGAAAGAAAGATGTTAAAGTAAAAAGCCGTACTTAGTTTTCCGCTTTCGTTTAAAAGCGAATGATTACAAGCTCCACCCGAAAACGCTACGACGTATTATTTACAAATTTAGTAATTTAAACTTTGACAATTACGTAGGCACGTCAGTATTTTAGACGTGGCCATCTTGAAATTATATATGTGGAACCAATGCTGTTAAAAACTTAAAAAGATAATTTTAAATTGAAATATTAAGCAAGAGTCTGTGCAGATAGATAATAAAGAACTTGCTGTTTGATCCAACGACGAATTATTAAGCGAACCAAGTTGTCCTGCGAGCCATTATTAACATATCTTAGGGTGTTTCACATTTGTATGGCAAAAAAGTATTATTTTTTACAGACTTCGCTTACGCCTTAACTCTTACTTATATTATATTTAGAGGTTGCACAAATTGACCTCTTAGGAGGAGCAGATTTTCCATGTTTATTATTTTTCCCCAAACAACAAACAATAAATAACTTTCCTGTCAACGTATTTCAAACACTAACGATATTGACCATCATCACCATTTTTCCGGCTATTGCGGCTTTGGAGGACTGACCAACCATGACTGAATAATCATGAAAATTGATTCAAACAGTAGTCAAAGTATGCAACCCTAAATACCAACTTAGTAATTGTATTATAATGTTGAGAGCCTTGGGGGAGGCCTATGTCCAGCAGTGGACGTCTTTCGGCTGACATGATGATGATGATGATGATGTTGAATCCGTCTTTTAGATGGGTAGGACAAATAATTCGATCGAATTCAAGAAAAATTGCAATGCGTCAAAAATTAAACAATCTATACTTACGTAATTAATTAGTCTTGTGATCAATATCATATGAAAGTGTCAAGTAGGTATTCTTAACGGAACTGAACCGTCATAATTAAGTAAAAAATATTTAAACGAGCAACAGCCGTGCCTACGCGATCTACATAGATAATTGGTATCTAATCAATCATTAAAAAAAGTAACGATATTATTTTTTATCAGAGGCGATGACCTCTTTTGCTACCTACCTTTTTTGTATAATTTAAATTTATCAGTTACAATCTTTATGTTAATTAATAATGTGAGCATCCTGTATTTTGAAGATTACACACAGGCCAAACAGCCTAACATAGCTTTAGCAAAACTGTTTTCGAGATATTCGCAACTAAATTATTTATTTTCAAGTTTTTTTAACTCGTGTCTTAAAAAGCAAAGTTTCGTTCGTCTTTATACAGGTTGATTGTGGACCTCTAAAAGGACACCCTGTATGCATGTTAGGTGAGAAGGTATACCAAAACAAAGGTATTAAAAATAAATTGATTATAAAATTGAAAACTGGGGTCTATTCTACTTCGTAAAATTTAATTGCTTTCCCACTTGTTACTACCTAACTTTATAACGCATTTTAATTCAACATATGAGATGGTATCTATTAAAAGGGACCTTATTGTCGATGGCGCTTCCGCCATTATTAAAAATGCTCCGATATAAATACAACGTCGCGTGACGCTGTGCGGCGTAAGCGCCATCGACAATAAGGTCCCTTTACATAGATAATGCCACATAGGTATTTAAAATCAATGCAATCCTGGGTACTCGTTTTTTAAGGTTCCGTAGTTCCGTACCCGAAGGGAGCCCAACGGGACCCTATTAATATACCTAAACTATCCGTCCGTCCTAACTCTTAAAAGCTGTATCTTACCGTAATATATTAGCGGTTTGATTTCTTTTTCAGAATATTTGTATTTACGGCGGATTTACTAACAAATAAAAAAGATGAAATAATTAAGGACTATATAAGAAACCCTTTTCTCAACGTATTTTTTTTTTTGCTGAAAAAATGGTAAGGTGGAAGTTACAAGTAAGTACATCCACCAGTCGTCGCTGTACTAGTACTCGTCCCCATACTTGTGACTTGCGATAAATAAAATAAGATTAACATCAATTTTGTTACCCGCTCATTTAAGCGATGAGAAATGTTTGTGGCTTTCATATTTCACACACCAATACCACATACCACATACCAATTTTTAAATAAAGATAAGGACTGCCAGCAAAAGCACCTGACATTTACTCGTACAATCCGATTGACTAATTATTTTTATCATTTTGAGAAATATCTATATGGTTACCATATAATACAAATTCCAATTAACAAAAACAAGTAAAGGTCAAGTCTCCCAAATCACATGAAAATGTTTTGTGTAGATGTATAATTGACCATAATATCACGACGCAAATAAATATTTTCTGTTCGCATGTCAAGCACTCGTACGTTCACCTTACAAGCGTCAAATTTAGTATGATCATATTACAAACCCTGAAAAAAAAAGGGAGTGCCAAAGTTCAACTAAAATTGCAACTCCCATTATCAGAACTCCGAAAATGTAATTTTTATACCGCTGGAACCGTAAACTTTTCAGAACTTCTGAAGTATTCAATGTGTAGATAAGACTAGGTTAGGTTAGGTTTGATTTATAAAAATCCTGAAAAAGTAACAGTTGCTGAAAAAAGTACGTTAGGAGTTGCGATGATTAGGACTTACAAATCGTTATGAGTAAAAATAATTAGATAAGCCAATATGGACCCCCAAAAAAAAACAAATGCTAAAAATGGTCAAGCGTGTGTTGGGCTCGCGTTGATTTGATTCGAAATCAAATTCAAATTGGAATATAGTAATATGTGTGCGTTGGTTCAGAACCCTCGGTGCGCGAGTCCGTCTCGCACTTCACCGGTTTTATTTTCTACGTGCGCCATATTTGATCGCTTTACTGCCGTTTAGTAAAATAACAGCCAAATGAAATTGCAGCCTTCTGCCGTCACTGTCACGGTGAATTTGCAGAATTAGTCACGGGTTTAACACAAAGCCGAACACACGTTACTTATGGTGAATCTCTTTGTTATTAAAAACACGTTTTATAAGTCAATAAAAAGGGTTTCACATACCAAACGCACATATTGTTTTTTCTGTTTTAGATGTAAATAACCATGTTGACATTTTTGTATGCGCCATTGTTTTATACTTTTAGCGTTAAGACGTATTTGTTTAGCCTTTACGAGGAAAAAACATACATACTAGTACATAAAGTCCATACAAACTATCTTGTCTTATTTATAAACACTTTTATAACCTAAAATGCATCGTGTTTGGCTAATACGGCCGTTTTCTGCTGAATAAGGCAACTAGAGACCATATTTTGCACACTATTTTACATCATTTTTCTTATTTTCCTAATTTTACATTATGGATGGTTTTTTTTATGACAAAATTGAAATTTTAGGTGAAAAGGGAGCATTTTGAGGTTATAAAAGTGTTTATTAAATAAGACAAGGCAGATGGTATGGAGTATACATATGTAGGTACCCACAAATATACCGACATACATACATACAGGGGTCCTATTCTACTCGATAAAACTTAATTGCTTTTGACATTTGTCAACTCGGCCGCCATTACTGTCAAGTAAATAAGACCTGTAGTAGCGTTGACAATAAGATGACAGGGGCCTGTTTTACAAAGCTACAAATACAATTTACAGGTTACAAGTTTCCATTTGACACAACCTCGACCAATGACGACCAGCCATTTGAGCAGTGTTGCCAGTTTAGACCTGTAAAATTGTTACTTGTAGCTTTATAAAACATACCCCAGGTCAAAGGCAATGTGATTTGAAAGTGTTGAATAAAGGCCAATTTTAAGTTGATAGCTTCTATGGTTTCAGAGAAAAACTGCTGTGACATACAGACGGACAGAAACCGAAGTCTCACGGAACCGTTCCGTTTTTACCATTTTGGTACGGATCCCTAAAAACTAAATCTGTCCAGCCGTGCTCAAGTAATGCTATTAACAATTAACACCATTTCATTTTTAATATACATAGATAAGTACATAATTTAACACGTTGTCTGCCAGCTACGATTGTACTTGTAGTATTTTCAAACAAAACCTACCTACTCGTAGCTGGCAGGCACGTTAATTGCTAGGCATATCTAAGATTAGGTTCAAACTATGAGCAATTTCAAAGATGTCGATTAACCTTCGAAACTATGTAGTTACCTACCTATTTATCACTACACTCAAAGTCAAGGGCAATATAAACTGGTCACGTTACACGTAGAATTGTATGAGCAGTGACCCGTATCGCTTACTCTCGACTGCACGACTTGACTTTAAGCCGAGCTACCTGCGCAGGCGGCGGCGCGAGCTAAACTGGCTGTAATTACTCTGTGATAAGATAAACGAATAAACGTATACACTACATATCTTAATTTGCCTAAACTAGTGAAGGGAATTTACCTGAAGGTACTCGTAGCGTAACATGAAGAAAAAAAATCTTCATCAACTGATCGTCAAGACCAATCTAATAAATTCTGACAGTAACAGGAGTTAACTTAAATTGACAAGGCTTTTGAGGGTTCCGTAGTCTTCCTAGTATAAAGGATCGACCACACTGAAGCTTAAAAAAACTGCGTAGGGTACCTAAATCGTCAATAACTGGCCACTTAAGAAAGTATTCTAGTTTAATCGCAAAAATATCAGCATATCTCTTGGATATCTAATTTTGTAAGTAATAATTCTTTGTGGCATAATCTATATAGTCATATTTGGCTTTACGCATAATCTGGTGTCGCAGAATCTACATTCGCATAGTTTGATTACGCAGAATTTCGTTAATCCGAATACATAAATTGTCCGAATGTATGATTTCGCAGAATACTAATTTCGCATAATATTAATTTAATTATGCCAAGTCTGTTATGCTAAAACAGCTTCGGACAATAAAGGGCATTGGGTAAATTTGTTTGAAGAATATTGTAATATTTATTTTTTAGCGGCCATATATGTTTTTTACGTAGTTATTTAGAGGACCTCTAAATACACATAGATATATATAATTTATGGCGTTAAATAATATCGGAGCGGAGATTTTAAAGATTTAAGTATTCAGTTTTTAGTACAAAAGTACGCCCAAATATGAATATTTAAATATCTTGGCTCCGATGCACTTAAGCGTGTTACATTACATAACAAAATATGCTATTTTTAATAATTGTATCATAATTTACCACTTTTACGAATGGCCGCTCACCTTGAAAATGTATGTATTTTACAAATGACAACACTTTTACCCAAACCCCTTTTATGCCACATAGAGGGAACCCTATCTCTTGCTTTACACATATTATTGCAAAGTGGCCAGTTACCGGAGTTAGTAGTATTTTCCCGTGTGCGTTTGCCGGGTTAGAATAGTGCCACTCCATGTCTTCCCGTGGATGTCGTAAGAGACGACTAAGGGAATAAAGGCTTGTAGTACTGTTAGGCGATGGGCTTGCAACCTGTCACTAATACACTGGTAAACATCAGGTTGCATTCGACCAAACTGAAATAAGGTCTTATACCTAGATTAAACGCCGAATATGTATAGATTAATCTCGGTGTAGGTCTTGCGACCTTAGCCTAATTGTGCAAAATTTGGTTACATAATTATCAATAAGTTTTTAGAGTTGTTGGTAATTCTGTAGCTCTGCCCACCCCACTCTGGGAATGAAGGCGTGAGTGTATGTATGTATGTGTGTATGGCCAGTAATAGGCGATTTACCCTATCTTATAGAAAGTTGCGCATTCTCACACATGAAGCAGCGTGACGTATTTAATACGTCTTGATAAGGGCGTTTTGTTTAGTTAATTATTTGATTACTCGATGAACCTGGGTGGTAACATTGGAATGTGATAGTACAAGTATCTCTAGTTAAGATATAAAACGTTACGCTCAAAGGTGTTATTCTCCGTGTCAATGAGTTATTATATTAACGAACGAGCCCGTTGCTCCTTCTTTATCTTCATCTCTACATAGTATAAAACTAAGTCGCTTCCCGCCGTCTGTCCGTCAATGGATTTTAATGCGGTTTTCAATTTTCCTCAATAGATAGTGATTCAAGAGAGACATAATTAAAGAACGCACTTATGCGTCTAAGGCACTGGCTGAAAGTCAGGAGAACGCTTATATGCGTTGCCGGCAGTGAATGCGAAACCGGGCTGTCTATCACTACTTAGGTGGAATCTCAGTTAGTCTGTATTTTCATAAATTAGAAAATATATTTACCAGTCTACCAGTGTATATTAGTGACAGGCTGCAAGCCCATCGCCTAACAGTACTACAAGCCTTTATTCCCTTAGTCGCCTCTTTCGACATCCACGGGAAGACATGGAGTGGAACTATTCCAAGTCGGCAACCACATATAATATACACTGGTAAAACATCTTTGCCTGTTTCTGCAAAATGTGGTTACAGAATTAGCAACAAGTTTTTAGTGTTGTTGTTAATTCAGTAGTTCTGCCTAGCCCACTTTGGGAATGAAGGCGTGAAGATATGTATATAAATATATATGTATGTATGTTCCTATATAAAATAGGTATATATTTAAAAAACCCGTTTATATTTGGATTCTTAAAGCAAACCTAATCTAACCTACAGGTTCTGTAGGTATATACTCTTTAAACATTTTGAAAAGTTAATAAAGTTAAGTTAGTGTTGACGATGCGTTGGCCTAGCTGTTACCCTGCCAACGAAGCTAGCACTCCCGGGTTCGATTCCCGGTATGGGAAAATATTTGTATGAATAGCGCGAGTATTTGTTCCTGAGTCTTGGTTTTCTTTTTTTTAATTCTTGAAAAGCTACAATGCCTCCGGGCCCCACGGTCCAAGAGTTTCTACTGCAAAAGCCGCAAATATACAATTATCAGCTATATTAGCATATTTGCGGCGTTTTGCTGATTCAGCCGCGGTAGCCGCCGCATCTGCCTTCAGAACCGTCACGCCGAGGTGGCGACCAGCGCTTTTTATGCACGCTAGACCGTGGTGGCCCTGTCGGTCAACTTGAGTTCCGCAGTGGCAGTGGTGCGCTTCGACAATGTTTGCGCCAAGTCGAAGGCCTACCGCCAACCTGAAACTATTGTTATCCAAAAAGTTGCCGTAGTTTACAGATGGATAAGCCTGCAGCCAGTAACCCGATTCTTTCTCTGACACTGCTAGCATGCGAGCCTTCTCACAACTTGTCGAACAATTGTCAACAAGGTGCTCGAATACTCGGCGACAAATTGGCTCAACCCATAACTTTTGGCACTCTTTGCTGGTAGGAAAGTCTTTGCCTGGGCAGGCCATCTTCCATGCGTCTTTGGCCTCGGACGAGTACGTTACCTCGAAGTCACTAAGAGATGGATGAAGAATTTTACCCACGAGTGATAACGTACTATGTACCGAGGACAAAAAAGATGGAAGGGCAACAGTAGAATTTTTGCGCATACCGAGACCACCATGCCTAATAGGTAACGTTGCTTGTAAGGACATCTTACTATCAAGTTAGATATTAATATTTTTTTTAATTTGGTCAGAAATAACTTTGTCCATAGATTCACAATAATTTTGATGTTTGGCATAAGTAAATTTAGGGACAAATAAACAAAAGCGAAGTATAAAGATGGCCATGTGAGAGTGTATCTGAAGAAGACCGTCAGCAAATTCATGGAAGCGAGTAATATTTTCATTAATGAAAGTTGGTAACGCCTCGCTGAAAATTGGAGCGTCTAGGAGGGTGAAGTGATTCTTTAGCTCGAATTTTGATACCTGTACAACAGTTTAAAATTTCTGAATTATTTCTAATTTTTCATGGTCATTTAAATATCCAAGTAAAGTTCGCATTTATAATAATAGTTTAATTGGAGGCCAACCGAATGAAAGTTCGAAGTAATTGAAGCCAAATCTTGGAGGATTGTATCTACTTCACCTCCTAGGGTCCCGTCATCTAAATACCACACATTGAATTTGGAAGTCAGTTCAGAAATAATAGAGTTAATAGCCAGACTAAAATTAAATATGGCCGGCAGCCGGCCCAAGCGGGTCACTCTGCTGACATCCAACAGAAGACAGAATTTTATGGTTATTATTAAATAAAAGATTTGAAGGCAAACTGTAGCATTGCCAAAGGTAGGAAAAAATATCGGGCACGGTTTTTTTTTACTTCAGTCAGCACAGCACCTTGGTTAACGGAATTGAATGCATTTTTCACGTCTAATTTAAAAAGTATTTATTTCTCTGTAATACCTATAAGTATTAATATCGTTGTCTAGTACCCATAGTACAAACCTCGAGCTTAGTTTGGGACTAGTTCAATTTGTATGGGATTGTCCCCTGATTATGATTATTTATTTAATGGGTTCAGAAAAAATAAGAAACCTCGGTGCGATAGGAAAACGTCTAACGTTTGATGATAATTCTGCGCTACTACGGAGAAAACGCAAAAGTGCAATTAATTTATAGAAGCATATTAAACTCTCAAAGGTTTATAATAAAGGTGGAAGTGCAATACAATTCATATAGTAGATGTGACTTTTTTCCGTAGGAGGACAGAATTATTGTCCTGTTTCCCCCTACACAAATGGAATCTCTTGTACCTATGATTTAACTACGAGGTTTAACTTTCAAGATGAATAAACTAAAACTTTTCAAGTGCGTCTTAGTTTTAGCAATCGTTAGAAAACGGCTTGTTAAGCGATTATTTTATGATTTGAGTGCTTATTGATATCTGATAACGTTCACGTGTATGACTAAAGATTACTTAAATTAAATATTCATTGCCGTTATTAGCTGATATTGGCAGGATATTATTATTACCGCATTCCTTTGAAATATAATCAAAAAATACTGAGGCCTGTGTTATGAATAAATAAATATCGGGGTACAGTCTCACATATTGACCTAGTCCAAAACTAAGCTCTGGGCTTGTTATATGTGTAGGTACAGTCAAGGATTTTAATTGTTATGCCACTATGGAACCCTGTCATAATGACAGCGTCAAACCACATGACAGAAATTACGCTTATATGAATGATTAACGATATGCGACTGGGTTCCATAGTGGCATAACAATTATAGTTCTTGACTGTACAGTCAACAGCATAAATAAGTGATCATTTATGTACCTTGTCACTTTAACGTCGTGTTTGAAATGTCATACATAATTGTGAAACGATTGAAAACGACAAGGTACATAAATGATCACTTATATATGCTGTTGACTGTATTAGACAACCATTTACTAAATACCTATGTTCGAGAAATACTCGTACATCTCTGAAAGACGGGGTCGCTATTACATCGGACTTTCTATTTAATAATAATAATAATAATATATCGGGGGACAATCTCACACAAATTGACCTAGTCCCAAACTAAGCTCTAGGCTTGTACTATGGGTACTAGACAACGATATAAATACTTATATAGAGAAATATATACTTAAATACATAGAAAACATCCAAGACTCAGAAACAAATACTCGTGCTCATCACACAAATATCTGCCCTTACCGGGATTTGAACCCAGGACCGCTAGCTTCGTAGGCAGGGTCACTACCAACTAGGCTAGCGCGTCGTCAAAAAATCTAATCTTTAGTTGTTTTTAATTTGTTGTATTAGCTTGACAATAGTGTTTGGGTATTTTATGAGTAGGTATCTATACATATAAATACTGGGTTTTTTGCATCGCCATTTCGTTCCATTGATTTATTTAATCTCTTTCCTCGTTTTCTATCATCAACCATCTATAGAGTTGCATAACCATATCGCATTTCTACGTTATAAGACAATTTCAACTCTAAATGTTACAGCATAGTGTCTGAATTAATATGTAAGCAAAATGTAATTTGTATGCAGAGGTGCATTGAAGGCCGTCTCTAAGGAGGTTAAACACGAAAGTAAAAGTAGGACTAAGGATTAACATTTACATTATTATTTAAACGTATTTTTTTATGACAAGGAGAAAGCAAAAGAAAAACCTGGTCCATGTGGGATCTGACACCCATACTCATCACCATTCTCAAGACTACAATCTCAAGACTGCTATCCTAAGACCGCAGCGGTCCCAACCCTGAATGAAGATGAGAATAAGAAGAGTAAGAAAGCCGGTAATCTTGCAAACCTATACGTGAATAAGGCTGCTTGGCGGTAAGTTAAAAAATAAGATGGTGGTAGCGATCCGAACGGACCCTGCACAAGGTCCTACCACCACTGAGCGCTTGTGACAACAGTATTTGCCCTTACCGGGATCCGAACACGGAATCGCTGGCTATAATAGAGGTCGTTAATTTTTCCCAAGCTAAGGTCGAGGTTATATATGTTAACGTTTAAAACTAGAAAATATTTAGACGCCTCTATGCCTCTAAAAATAAGGTAAGTAAATATATTCCCCCTTACTAATAAACGCTGAGTAACAGTGGTATAGCTATACAATGTTTTGTCGTTATCTGACAGTGTGACATTTGAATTTGACAGATAAGGACAAAATATTGTATAGCTATACCACCGTTACTCAACGTTTATTAGTGAGGGGGTATGTATAATATGTATATTTAACACGATAGCGTATATACAGGTGTAGTAAAAAAACGTAATTATCACATCGTTTTTGGTCGATGAAAACGAGGTTATCCGCCAAATACAATGTCTTATGATTATGCACTACATCTGTACATATATTTAACGGTTAAATATATGTACAGATGTAATGCATAATAACCAAAAAAAAAAAAACTTACCAATTTATTTCAATATGCTTCCCAAAATGCGATTACTTAAAAACACACTTGCAATTTTTATCTCGGATTCAAAGCCGTTTAACACCACTCACACTGAAACCATAAACAAAACGCAATTTTTAATTCACGGCTAACGATTCAGAATTCAAACCATTATTATTTTTTAACGCGGTTTCGGCGGAAAAACAACTGCGCGTGGCTAAGTTTCGCGCGCAACTAAACAGTCTCGCTTTGGGTTGGGGACTTGACAGAAGCGCGTGGAGCTAACCCCAGGTGCTTCTGTTTAGTCCATTTGAGATAATTTTCTTTTACCGAACAATTGTCATCGCGTGTGATATCCATGGACTTATTTCTCTAATAAGTCCATGGGAGTGTCCATAAATAACTTGACATTGGCGAAATACACCTTAACAGGAGTGAAAGCCATTAATTAAAATTTGAATAGAATAAGTTACCTAAGAGTCTGGGCATGAACAGCTTGCGCTCGACTGAAAAGTTACGTAAAAACCGTTATAAATAGTTTAAGGTAAATGGGTAATCTTTACATAGTATAAAATGAAGTTGCTCCCGCTGTCTGTTCGCTTAGATCTTTTAAACTACTCAACGGATTTTAATGCAGTTTTCAGCAATAGATAGAGAGATCAAGAGGAAGGTTTTAAGGGTTCCGTAGTCAAACTAGGAACCCTTATAGTTTCGCCATGTCCGTCCGTCCGTCCGTCCGCAGCTTAACTCAGAGACTCTTAGTCTTAGAAAGCTGTAATTTGGCATGAATATACATATTAGTCACGCCAACAAAGTGGTAAAAACAAAATCAATTTTTTTTTTTGGGTACACGTAACGAGGTTATGTTTTTTTTTTCTCGTCTACCCCATAGTATGGGATGTCGTTGGACAGGTCTTTCAAAAATATTGCGGGTTTTTGGAAACAATTTTTCGATTAAGGGATCCGTTTATGAAATATTAAGCTTTAAAGCGCTATTTTTTTTTGAGTCAAGTGTGCCCCCCCCTACAGCCAAAACTACAAATCTGAAAAAATATCTTAAATGAAAGCATATATAACGAATTTCAAAGGAAAACTATGACGACTAAGTAGAGTTGATTGGTTCCTTAGATACAGGTGACTAGGTTTTTTGAGTTAGTTTTTGTGTATTAACGGCTTCGCAACCCTACACAGCACGGGTAGCAGTTGTACTTTCTCGCTTGTCGCTCAGTGCATCTCTATCGTTACGGACTAGATAGGAAGGGAGATCCGAGCGACAAAGAAGTCGCGGGCAACTTGTGCTAGCCGTGCTGAGCATGGTCAGACATGCTCTTGCCCGGTTTTTATATAATACATTCTGGTTTATGTACGGGAGTTGCAGAAAACTCACATAAACCGAAGCGAAGCGAGGGCGGGTCGCTAGTTAGAAATATATTATACTTGTTTAGTGATGATACTTAGTTAGGATCTTGTGCAAGGTCCGTCCGGATCGCTACCACCATCTTATCCATTAACCCACCGCCAAGCAGCATTCGCATTGTTGTGTTCCGGTGTGGGGATAACACAACCGGTGAAATTACTGACATAGAAGCATCCATCTTAGTCCTCAGGGTTGGCAACGCATTTTCAGTCTTAGCTAGGGTCGTATTCATGAATTGATCTTGAGATTGAGATGCCCGTCTCAAGATACATCCAAGTAAATATCAAGCCATAAAATGATTATGAAAAAAAACTTTTATAAAACTTTATTGCCGATGACTGCACGATCTCTTCTCTTCCCAGTTTCAACCGTAACAGTATCCTAACTTAATATTACAAACGCGAAAGTTTGTATTTATGGATGTATGGATGTTTGTTAATCTTTCACGCTGCAAGGGCTGGACGGATTTGAATGAAATTCGAAATTAAGATAGCTTATACCCTGGATTAACACCTAGGCTACATTTCACACGGGAAAATTTAAATAGAGGACGGAACGGAGCTGTTTTCCGTATCGTGTGGGCGACTTCATGAAACTCATACAGGATTGTTTATGCAACCGATCGAGTCCGGGGCCAGTTTTTAACCGACTTCAAAAAAGGAGGAGTTTATACGTTCCACTGTTTTTTATTAAGTGTATGTTCACCGATTACTCCGTCAATTGTGGACCGGTTTTAAAAATCCTTTTTTCGTTTGATAGAGTATACTTCCGAGGTGGTCCCATTGTCACCAAATCTGAATCTGATGAGGGGATCAGTGAGGAATTGAGGGAACTCCTCAAATATTGTAGGCAAACATATAGCGATTTTAGTATTTTTAGTAACAAATCCAGCATTTGCATTCAGAAAGTATCATTTGGTGAAGTGGAACTGATGATTAAGACCACGGATGGCCACCGGAACTCCTCAACGGTACTGATTTCAAGGGTAGCGATAAGATATCTCGATTAAGATAGATGAGCGACTACAACGAAGAATATTTACTTGTTGAAATATGACTATGACTTTCCCGCGGCGTTGCTTGCGACGCGCTTGAAATAACTTAAAGTTTCATATCAACCAAGAAGTGGGACTACGTAACAGCGTATTATGATCACTAAAAAGTATACAATAAAATAAATGTTTAAAAAAACAAAAAACCGCCATCAAAAACGCAAAAAATAACTTCTTTTAAAATTGTAGGTAGGTACCTAATAAGTTAGTCCAACTGATGTCGTCTTTTTTGTTGAAAATATTGTTAGTTTTTGCGTTTTTGAAGGCGGTTTTTTGTTTTTTTTTTAAAATATTTTTAGCGGGTCCGATGCATTCCGGACGCATGTAGTCCGAGCCAGAATACTGTATAGTAGTGTATTGCCGGTTTTAATCTATACTGTCCTCCTACAGAAAAAGGCACATCTGCTATATGAATTGTATTGCACTTCCAACCTTATAATAACCCTTGAGAGTTTAATATGCTTCTACGAATTAATTGTACTTGTGCCTTTTCTCCTTACGAGGTTAGTGTATACTCAATGCTCTTTATATGTATTGTGTTGACGACGCGCTGGCCTAGTTGGTAGTGACCCTGCCTATGAAGCTAGCGGTCCTGGGTTCAAATCCCGGTAAGGGCAGATATTTGCGTGAAGAGCGCGAATATTTGTTCCTGAGTCATGGATGTTTTCTGTGTATTTTAGTGTATATTTCTCTATGTAAGTATTTATATCGTTGTCTAGTACCCATTGTACAAGCCTAGAGCTTAGTTTGGGACTAGGTTAATTGGTGTGATATTGTCCCATAATATTTATTTGTTTATTTTATTTATTGTGTAAGCCTCGGCCGGGAAGGGAGGTTGCTTCTTCACAGACTGCAATAATGTAGGTACCTACTACTAGTATTGTTTACATTTTCTGTTATTTATCATCAAATTAGTTGGTAGTGACCCTGCCTACGAAGCTAGCGGTCCCCGTTTCGATTCCCGGTATCAAAGCTCATGCCCGGGGCGAAGTGTTTATCATTGTACGTACACGCCTAGAGCTTAGTTCGGGACTAGGTCAATTTGTGTGAGGTTGTGCCCAGATATTTGTTTATTTATGATTAAATTAACAGCTAGTGAATAGACAGGTTTAATTTGCGTCTGATAAAAAACACGACTTATTAACCTTTTGAACGCCATACGTCGAATACAAAATGTGACACCCACACGCCAAACATGTTTGCTATGCTATGCAAATTACACCTTATTGCTACCAAACAAAGTTTCTTTTAATGTTGAACTCTTGCCGGCTGTAGCCGACGTGGCGTCAGTGGCACGACTTTTAGTTGACGGCCCGAGCCGACTGTGGCGTTGAAAAGGTTAAAATATTAACTCTCATGATATGCTTGATAAGGCTAAGATTATCCTTATTAACTGATTTACGATACGATACGAATCATAACGTCATTTTTTTAACTATGAGGAAAACAGAAATAGGTACGAACTTAGTTGGGAAAACCATTTTTCTCAAACATGCTCGGAAATAACGGTTTTCCGATTGAAACACATGGACGGAAAATGCCTCTTTTTACTCCTAGGAGTAAAAAAACCATATGAAAACACTTTCCGTCCATGTCCATATTGTTTTTTCAAAAGTGCTATCTATTTCGTATAAAATCGAAAGGACCATGAAAAAAATCCCGTACACCCAACTAGTGGGGGCGCAGTGAGGGGCGGCGCGCGGCGGGGCTCTGCGGAGCGGCGGCGACGGGCGGCGGCTCGTTGTGCGTGAAACTATCTTAACTAATACTCGTATGACGCAAACAAACATTATCTCCGAATTTGTCAAAGGTTTTTAAAAATACTTATAATCATGTATTTGTATAATTTCCTCGCATTGTTTGAGAAAAGCATTATGTATGCCTCGGCGGAAACAAGGATTTCCTGACTCGTATTTTAGCAGGCCTCGCTATTGCTCGGCCTGCTAACCACCTCGTCAGGAAATCCCTTACTTTCCGCGCCTAGGCAACAATGTACTATTCTTGTCATCGCGTGGCTCAAGTTTTACGACTTAAGAGGCTACATTATCATAAACTTGGTAGTATTCCGTGATTTGGATCTCAATTACCATGAGACACATGTGTTTTGTTCTTTGGATATACTCGTATTAAATTTAGTCATATTTCCTTGATACTTTTAAACGTGAAACCACGATTAGAAACAAAATCCTCGATAGTTTCATTTTTCAAACATGGTATCTTTTTTGCATATTTTTGGTTGAATCTTCGAAATCTTATGGTTTTTAACGATGATTTTTTATTCAGAGTCAAAGTCAAAGTCAAGAGTTCATTTCCCAGAACTGTGGTACATGGTTGGTATGATGGTAGCAATATTACAGAACGCACAATTCACCATTAAGCAGGCACGCAAAATATTTCTTGACACCACATGCTCGAAATTGCCCAATTATATATCATGAGATTTGAATTCGTAAAAAGAATTGTTCCATAGAAACCTACAGCAAAAAGAATTTATTTGAAAATCGAACTGGCCACTACAAGCCATATACGCAAAATAAAGAAAATAAAACAAAAGGTGAGAGAGAAATTAGAGTAGGTATTCTCCTTTGGGATAAAGGCATAAAGCTGTTTTCGTCTTGGGCGAGCTTGAATCCCTCGCTGCACTCCGGACTCCGTGTCGCTACGCTCGGGAGTTAAATCTGGAGTCCCTCATTTGCTCAGGATTCAATATCTCGCCCGTGACATAAAACAGTGCTTTATACCCTCGGTGTATAATCTACTATTTTTGTGTAAGAATTACATTATCTTCATTCATTACACACGAATTCATCAATAAACACGTATTCAATTCTTGAGTTCGTATTATTTTAATAAATGTAGTTTTAAAGTTATTTTAATTTGACGCACGCAATTTGATCTCTATCTCACGTTCTTCGCGCGGAAGCAGATAGATACTCGTACATCCCTTTGATTCTTGCGTGGCCGTGGCAGCATACGAGGGGCGGTTGATAAATAATCTACTTGGTCAGAAATATAAACATAAATAATGCTGGCTGGTATGGATTTCTATTCGATAGTTATTCTTTTTTCAAAATCGATTATATTCATTTATTTATTGCATCACGTTTATTTGTCTCCTACAATTGTTTCGAACATGTCGGAATAAAAAGTGAAAATGAATAAAATCGAGCAGCGTGCGGTGATTGTTTCTGACTGAAGAATAATACACCTTCGCAAATCAGTCAGCCTATGTTACGTGTTTTTGACAATTCGTGTTCTTCCGAATTCGTTATAAAGTTTTGGTCGAGGCAGTTTAAATTCCTTTCGTAGCATGATGACATTGATGACCTCTTGCCAAAATGATCACATGGCCGAATGACCACCTCTCAGAATGACCACTCCTTTAATGGCCGGTTACCAAATTGATCACTGGCTAGAAGAATAACAATGAAATATAAACGGGCCTCTATTCAACACGGTAAAAACCATATCGTTTTTGGCCCTGCCAAGATGCACTACGCTAACTAGCGTTTCTATTCGATTCGTTTTTAAACCAATCGCGTCACTGGTAGATGACGTGATACGAAAAGTCACGTGATCTACCAGTGACGCGATTGGTTGAAAACGAAACGGATAGAAACGTTAGTCTGCATAGTGCATCTTGGCAGGGCCCTTTATGTACCTATTGTCAACGTTTTGATAACTCTTATTTACTTGACAGTAATGGCGGCCGAGTGAAAAACGATTCCATAACGGGTCAAATACGATATTGTTTTTACTGCCTAGAATAGAGGCGCAGCTGTTGTAGGTACCAACCTGGTAACGCATCAGTTGCACAACACGCTATAAACACCATTGTCTCGTCGATTGAAGTGAAAACTCGGGAGCCTTTTGTCTGGGTGTTTATAGTACTTTAAGGGCCGGTTTTAGAACAATGCGTTTGTTTATCTTCTTGTCTTTTTGGCGTAAATTTGGTCTACCTGACATAATTTGCGTTTTATAACGGTGCGTTAGTAATTTTTCAGTAACATTTTACTGCTGATGGTTACCGAGAGGGTGTCATGGATTAAACTTACGAACCGTTTGTATTGACATGTCGATAACCTACAATGTCTTTATTATAGTTTATTTTCAACAATAATAATTTATGACTGATTTTTGGGAAGGTAGTGGTTTTGAATTTTTGCAAAACAATTTGGATACGTCTCGTTCTAGTGATACTGATCATGTAGGTCGATGACGAAGAATTCAAGCCGAGGCCGGATTATTGGATTTAGTTTCAAGGAGACACAGTTGCAACGGGACACAATCTCAAAGAGACACAAGTCCAAATAGACACATCAAATATTGTTACTATTGGTTACGGATTTTGTTGGATGGAGATCGTTGATAAGATATTTTTAAGAAATATACCTGGGCATTTTAGCAGAGCTTCACGAAGTCGACGGAGCTCCGCTAGCGGAGCTCCTACTTCTACGTTATTTTGGCCTTTCGGGCACTCTGAAGAACTAACATAACCTAAACCTACCTGTTGATTTTGTCCAGTCTCCTGTCCGTGATCCACATAGGTGGACACACCTATACACGATATGATGTACAGGTGTATGTATCCCAATTTTCTATCGCAAGCGTTTACAACAACATCGTCAACGAAAATTTTGAACTCGTTTGGCACTTTTTGTGTCACTTTTGAGAGCAAGCAACAAGTGCTCATAATAAGGGTGCCCGGACACGTAATTACGAGCCTAAACTCGTTTGCGGTCAGTCAACCCGAACTTTAAAGAAAACACGTAATTGCACACGCAATTCTGTCTTTTTAGGATTCCGTACATCTAAAAACGGCGGACGTGTGGGGTTTCCATCAATGGCAAGATTATTAATAATTTACGATATGCCGATGATACGGTTCTAATAGCTAACACCGAGGAAGATCTACAAATACTTAATAGTAGAAAGAGTCGTGTTTTATAGTAGCAGTGTGGGGCTGAATTTGAATGTAGCCAAGACCAAATGTATGGTGGTTTCGGGCACTGACAGTCAGGTTTCCATTTTTGTGTACAACTGCCGCTTGGAAAATGTTGAAAAATATAGATACCTTGGGTCCTGACTGACTGTGACATGGGAAAGCGATACAGAGGTAAGAACGCGCATAGAAATTGCTCGTGCTTCTTTTACCACCATGAAGAAGGTTCTGTGCTGTCGTCATCTCTCAATCAAAGTAAGAACCAAGATATTACAGTGTTACATTTGGCCTCTTGAATTGTATGGATGCGAGGCATGGGCCCTTAAAGAAAACCTGAGGAAAAAACTAGAAGCGTTTGAGATGTGGTCCTACCGTAGCATGTAGCGCATCCGGTGGACGGACCACGTCACCAATACTGAAGTTCTTCGGAGGATGGGGAAACATGTAGAGTTGGTCCGTACAATAAAACAAAGAAAAGTTGCTTACCTGGGCCACATACTGTGGAACCACCAATACGAGCTTCTTCGGACTATTATGACGGGGAAGATAGCCGGAAAGCGAAAAGTTGGAAGGCGCAAGATGTAACATCAGGGAGTGGACTGGCATAAGAACAGTAGAACAATTGTTCAGACTTGCTCTGGACAAGACCAGATTTAAGGAGCTGACTGCTAACCTTCAGTAATGAGGAGGCACCATAAGAAGAAGAAAAACATTTGGAGGGCAAAGGCGAAGGATAGAGTACTCTCTTTCTTTCCTTTACTGACCTGCGGGCCTAGACAATCTTATAGAAAATATTTTACGTTAAGTACATGTCGATTTACAAGAGCTGGCACGAATGGATTGAATGAGTGAACGAAGTATACAAGCGTGCACAATAATAACAGGTTTTAAGTTCAAAACGCTCATTCCCGAAATACCAGTATTTCAAAATACCAAACTACTCTTTTTAACAAGTTTGCTAAAAACCAGATTCGAAATATTGGGTGAAGATAATAAACAATACCCTAATTTATATGTTTAGTTTTGGGATTTCGATATATTGAGGATCAGTTATTTTAAAATACTGGTATTTCGGGAATGAGCGGTTCAAAGGACGGCACTCGCACAGTGATAGGTGACATTACTTTTGTTCATTCCATTCGTGCCAGCTTTAGTTAATCTACCTGTATAGTCTTTGATCGAAAAGGGCAGCAGTCGAACTCGGGCAAACGGTAAGTATAACGTAAACGCGCCATAACCCACGTCAAAACATTTACTTCGATTTCGGAGTGATGGATCGCTTTAATCAACAATCGAAAACAGTCATTGATGGAAATTTATTCGTGTTAACTACGGGTGTATTTAACACTTAGAAATAAAAAAAGAAAATGACGTTTGCATGAAGAGGCTGATAAACCTGGCGTTCCATAGTCTGCCTACCCCATTGGGGGGCAGGCGTGAAGGTCTGTGTAAAAAAACAACACTTTTCTAACATTATTTATTTAATCTGCACTTTACAACGAAATATATTTTAACTATAAATAGGTACATTTAAGGAATAACCTACTCTGGAATGTAATTCACACGCCAACAAACATTTATATAATATGTTAAACAAATTGACATATCTTTCCCAAAAACAATTTATCCTGTGATCAATATATGCAAATATCAAGCTATCATCACACTGATTGGAACTTCGGGCCTCTAAATATTCATCACGGTAAAAACCATATCGTTGACGTATTATCGTATTGTCAACGTTTTGATAGCTCTTATTTACTTGACAGTAATGGCGGCCGAGTTACAAACAATACCATAGTCAAACGTTTTGGATTTTACCGCGTAGAATAGAGGCGCAGAGCGACGCCATACGACGCTATAATGTAACTGACGCAAACCAGAGGGCCCTGCCAAGATGCATTACGCTAACTAGCGTTTCTATTCGATTCGTTTTTAAACCAATCGCGTCACTGGTAGATGACGTGATACGAAAAGTCACGTGATCTACCAGTGACGCGATTGGCTTAAAAACGAAACGAATAGAAACGCCAGTTAGCGCAATGCATCTTGGCAGGGCCCTCTGAATCTTTACATAGTATAAATCAAAGTCTTTTCCCGCCGTCTGTCCCTCTGTATGTTCGCTTAGATCTTTCAAACTACGCAACGGATTTTAATGCGGTTTTCATCTATCGATAGAGTGATTCAAGAGGAAGGTTTTTATGTATAATGCATTCTGAATTATGTACAGATGTTACAGAAAACTCACATAAACTGAATCGAAGCGAGGGGGTCGCTAGTCGTTTTATAAATAACAAACATGTACAAGCATGCAGATCGCGTGAAGGGTTACCATCCGTCCGGATTAGTCCGGACATGTACGGACTTTCAGACTTTGTCCAGCTCTTTAATTTGTCCGGATTTTTAGGATTTGTGCGGGGCACGCACCCCGCATCCTACCCCCCTCGCAATGGTGGCGTCTGCTGCCATGCCTACCATACCACTGTACAGTCACGAACTTAAATTTGGGACCCACCTTAGGTCCAAAGTCATTCTGACATTCTACAACAATAAGGTTGAGTCTCCTATAAGTTACAAATGATTGGGCATCTCTAATGACATTGACGACTTCAAGCCTATTTTTCTTGAAATGGGACACAAATTAACGATCGCGATAGTACAGTGTACCATTTTCTTAATAGCAATCGGAAATAATCGTTTTTCTATGACACCCGAGTGACAAATATACTGTCAGTTGCGGGTGCAAGAGTGATAGCAATAGCCAGCCGAAAGCTAGAAGCTGGTAATACTGTAACTAAGTAAGTAATGTTTCCATTTTGTGACTAAAAAGTCCGGACTTATCGAAATGCGAGGCTTTTTGTCAGGACTTTTAAAATTTCTAAATGGTAACCCTAGTTGCGTGATGGTAGGAAATCACTGACCTTTTAGGAATGTGTAGGAATTGGACGACGGTAGATTTGAACCAGCATTTTGTTTACAGCGTTTTGACCGCGTCGTATATCGTCGCTAGAATGCTGTGATAAGTTTATTTATTTATTGCACAAAAGAATTGTCTTAATATACAAAAGGCGAATTTAATGCCGTAAGGCATTCTCTACCAGTTAAGTTTAGTGTGGGCAAATCATAAGAGCAACCAATCTACCCTTAATGTATTGCGTATATAAATATATAATTTAGAGGGAGTATCTTTAAAGATAAGTTTCCATACAAAACAAGATCAATGTTTAAATTAAAACGTAGTAAATGTACAGCAAAAAAGAAACAATTTATAAATTATGTAATTTGAACATCATGATTTATGATTTTACAAAAGTTGTACAAAAAACACATTTGTTTAATATAAGGTTCATAATGCAGTCAAAAGCAATAAACAGGCCATTGTCATGCCATTTTAAGTACATTTTTTACAAACACATATTTTTTTTAAGTCTTTATTATAAATATCTATTAAGCAATATGAAATCACCAAAATAATAAACAATTTGAACATTGATTGTAATAAACTAACCTTACTTCTTGTTAAAAAAATCGAAATTTCTGCCGCATTTAATGGCCGTAATAATATTAATTAATTAGTTAATGATTTAAATATAATATTAATATAAGATATGAAAGTATTGCTTTAGTTCAAATAGTAAAAAAAACATAGGAACGCTTGAGATCGTGTCAAGTTGAAGTAAAATGATCTTAATGTCGCTTTGAATAAAGATTATGATGCTTTGCATCTTTGAAACTTTGTTTTTTGAAATTCCGGTATTTTGGAAACTAGTGGAATTGTCACGAATGGATCGCAAAAATAAATACATAATACTCCAGAATCTTCTAGATTGATGCTAAAGCGACACAGTTGCATAGCAATCGTATGCCAGGCGGGATCTTTAAAAAAACTAATTCTCCCGTACCCGTATACGTTCACGTTTCAATACATATTTCAAATAATATTGAATATTACTAAAGTTCATAAAACTTCTTACCGCGGTTACAATATTTGGAGAGTTCCCCATATTTCGCCGAAGTTGCAATCTTATCTGAAGACTTTAATATCATGTAGAATAACCGCGATAGTTTAAAGTATAATATTTAATACTTAGTGGTTAATATTTATTTCTTTTTATAGTTCCCTAAAATTGGGCTAAGCAGCATCGTCATTTGTCCTAATGCATTTTCGTTCTAAATTATATTTTTTTTTAGATTGCATAACAAACTTCCATTTATCATAAAACCATTTCCGCCTGAATTTTAAAACTCATTGTTCTTTTATACACCCCAAACTTAACTACGGGTTTTTTTTGGAAAACTTAAAAAGTTGACTTAGCTGAAAACCAGTTTAGGTCAAATGATAATTCGGACAAACGATGTGGTAGGAAAAACGTTAAAAATATATTAATGTTGTAGTTGTATAGTATGCAAATTGATTTCACGCCCGCGAGCTTTTCCATATCACGTTCTTCACGCTTAAGTACAAAAAGTCACCCCTTTATCGATTGGGGAGCCGGATGTGAGATCTTACATTGTACACAGCTTTGAAAAATAACTTTGACGTGGTGATGGTACTACTGTTTCAAGTGGCGATACCACATTAAGCGACTGCATAAATTGGGGTAATACCGAACAGTTCATTTTCCCGCAGATTGTTTTATAGGCATAATTTACAAATTTTCCAAAATAAGTTAGAAAGTGTACACAGCATAAAATGCCGTGTTTAACGTTAATATGTGTAACAAATACATATAATTCCATTATGATTAGATTACATAAAATACTAAAATTTGAAGATTAATTCAACGAAGTAAATTGAGCAGCTACTCATATAGAATTTTTCATAATACCAACATACATTAAATCGATACACATATCTAATGATTTTTAATACATTTAGTATGCTAAAGCATTTATTTGTTATGTTATTAAGTACTTTTTTCGTGATACATTTCTCGAGATGACCTAATTCCTTTTTCGACATATTTTTGATTGGCAACACTGTTGTTTGGACGCATTCTGTTTTGTCATTTTATTCAGATTCATATTCAGATTTTATTCCTCAATATAACACGTTACACCACACAGCAGCAGTTAAGTGTAGTTTTGTGTAGTCTAGTGTTGTGTAGTGTAGTGTTGTTTAGTCACATTCCGTTTTCGTAGAAATAAATACTCGTTCTCATCACGCAAAGTTTTGTCCATACCGAGATTCGAACGAGGCAAAACATGTCATCAAAGTTATATTCAAAAATACAAACACTTCTAGGAAAAACCAAATGTGTCCAAACATGAACATGGGCAAAACGGAATGCGTCCGAACGAGTATGTCGAAACAAAAATATGGCGAAAAGAAATCAATCTTTAAATTTTTCAGTACCTTAAATACGAGAACAAACGTAAGTACATACTAACTTTATCATAACGGCCATATTGATGTCAGATTTTGATATAAATAATTTTAAGGTTTCTTTTTAAGTATGGCCCTGCCGTAACATTACTATCATCTAAATTAAATAATAATATATTTGCACACACTTTAACAATGGAATGTTCGAATAATTTCGTTACAATAATTTAACTATACATAATAAATAATCAATAACATTTTCACTTATAATAAGTACCGAAAGAATACTGGTCATAATTTCACTATTTTTTTTATAATAATTACATAATTTTAGTAAATATATAATATAATAAATTGATATAATAACGTGTTTCTGTGTGTAAGCACCTAGCTTATTGGTAACATATTTAGCACTATTCAATAAATTTTACTACGCTCGTTTTTATGAAAACCAAGTGTTTATTGTCTTCTGTATTTAAACCATCCATTTCAAATGAAAATTATTATTTCAATAAACATAATATTTATAAATATCTAATAAGTTAGTTATAAATAGGTGTTTTTCATAAAAACGCAACGAACACATCTCATCTCTTGTGTTAGTCATGATTTTCATAATTTATAATTATTTCATACTACAGGCAAACCTACACTTAACACTTCTCTCGCCTAAATTCAAATTGAAAAGGCATACCATCTAAATCAAATATGGTCGATTATTATACGAAACATTATTATGTGAAACAAATTATTAATTTGAATCCATTTTATTAATGATTTACACACATTATCTTAATATAATCTAGTAATATAATAATATTGGAATGATCTAAATAAATATAAAGAATTTGAACTAATTATAACAACTAACGTACAAAAGTTATAAACAATTACAAATTATAAAACAGGATTTAAATTAATTCGTTGATAAAAATAGGTATCGGCATAAGTCTGACTTCAGTCGGCCAATAGTGCACATAAATAAAATATTAACAGCTGTTATCTTCAAACACAGATTTTTTACATATGCCAGAGCTACAATATCGGTAAAATTATGTCAATAATAATTATGTAAAAATAAAGTTTTTGTAATTTTTAAAACTCTTAACTGCTCAACTGAAGTCATTCCAAACTGCTTGAAAATGCTATGCTAAGTCTTTAACAAATCTGTCTAACCCTAATTTATATATTTAATAAGTACTGCTTACCTTTTTAATAAAAAAAAATGTCATGCCATACTGTATTAGATTCCTATTTGGTCTAGCTTTGAACGCAGCGTTTTATAAATGCAGCATGGCAAGCACAGTTTATAAAAGCTCATATCATGTATATTTTTCTGTTTATATATTTCGTAAAAAAAAAGATGGCACCGAAAAATAATTTCAAATTATATGGCATTAATATAATTTATACTAGGAACCAAATTTATACAAAAATATAAGTGATTGAATTGAATCAATTGTTATATGTTGCCAATATTGATGTTGTACAAAATGTATTATTTTTTTTCAATTATCATGATTTAACATTAATTCAGTAATTGGGCAATACTTCTTTTTGATGCCTAAGAAAACGTCCGTTAACGTGAACGTTTGTTTAAAGTAATAATTTTCAACAAAATTAGATGACATTAGAAACCTGAATAATGTTTTATACCAAATTGTGTGGCGTTGGCTAAAAAAAGGCCAAGATAGTAACGCAGTGGTAGTTATTTGCAAGGGGACGTGGGGACTGGTAACGCAGTGGTAATTTGAGCACAAAATTCTTGTTTTATATAGAAAAAGAACAAGAATAGCGGGTGAATTTACAGTAAAAAGAGAAACCTGGTTAAGACTTAACGTGGGGCTCCTGTAAAACAATCTCAAGATATCTACGAATTTTTTAAATGGATCTTGAATGTTCATTTCTATTTTAGGCATCGAAAAATAGAATGGCCCAATTAAGGGAATAGGAACACGCGTATCGTCGGTGATACCACAATATCACGTAACTCACAAGTTCAACAAGTTGCCAAATGCGCCTTACTAATTTACTACGGCGCTATTTCCCACCAGTTATGACATGGTTGCCTACAAGAAAAGAGCTCACGTTTCCCGAATTGGCCGGCAACGCACCGACAACTCTTGAGTTGCTGGTGTTCATGGACGGTGGTGACTAAAGTCTTTTCCTATTCGTTCCATCACTTTTATAAACAAATCAATTTACCATTATAACTCCATATTCGCGTACTTTTGAAGGTTGAGCCTAGTCATATTATTTATTTATACACTTTATCATTGTTTTCATGTCCATTTGAAGGTAGTCATCTCTATTTAATATTATATTTTTTGATGAAAAGCACATTCGCTGAAAACACCATTACACTGACAGACTCTTGTCATAAAGATAATTTTTTTCGAACCATTTCTGACATTGAAAATGTAGTGAGGTTTGATAGATTTGATTTATAAGTGAGGTTTTCGTCTCTGTCGCACCCAGCATTATAATACGGTGATGATGATGAATATATATTCAACCTTTTTAATAAACTAATTAGAGGTAACATTATTCTCATTACTATTTCATCCTCTATCTAAAGACAATTACAGTCAGGTATACTTGTTGTTGTCATTGGCAGTCTGAATAGGAACAGACTTTACAGATTACTTCCCATCAGGTAACCTACATGCTCGTTTGCCTCTCGCTCTTATAAAAAAAACTAGGTGTGAGAAAGTGACGGATGTTTTATCCACATTTAGTCGCGCAATAAACGCAACCATATTAGGCCCCCTGGAGTATCACCGACGTTATGGTGTCCCTGCTCTTACAGCATGTTTAGGAGTATTTTGTCGATGACACTGTTACCTGTCATCTAAAATTGTCACGTCTGTGAAACAAAGAGAACGTCTAACCAACGCCAAATATATGAAACGATACTAATTATAGTCGCGCCGTTCGATGAGGCCTGATTTGACAGTTGTCAAAGCAGTACAAAATATAAAGCTAGGTTTAGACTAGCAATAAATATTGCAGAAGTTTACCACTGTCTCACTCTAACTTTTAAGTTTAATAAGATCTCATGCTACAAAATAAAGAACTGTTTACGAAAAAAAATGATTTTATGTTGATAATGTTAATTTAATGCTGTAGCATAAAATTTCATTTAGTTACAGTATGTTTAAAATACTTGAACAAAATCAAAAGTGCCCGTTTTCTCTGCAAAGGGGTTTATTTTGTTCTCAGTTGACAGCTGTCAAATTGGGTCTTTTACGGCGCGACATTAATAATAAACGGGTTCTTACTGGAGATTGAACCCGTGTGTTATAAATTATGATCATGAATAGCTGCGATCGTTTAAAAAAATATAAATAAAACGGTATCTGGACTAATATTAAAAAAATACCAGACAGGATTATTTTAGGACAATTTTATAAAGATAAAGTTAAAAGTGTTGCGGGCTTTGTGGAGGCGACGGGTAGGGTCGGCTTTCCATACTATCTTTGTGCAAGTTTTCTTTTAGGGTTCCGTGCCTCAAAAGGAAAATACGGAACCCTTATAGGATCACTTTGTTGTCCGTCCGTCCGTCTGTCTGTCAAGACCCTTTATCTCAGGAACGCGTAGAGGTATCCAGTTGAAATTAAAACCATGTACTCAGGTTTACAGTCCCTTGAAGCAGCAAAAAAAACAAATTTAAGTTAACGTAAAAAAAATACGGTCGTTTATGCTGCAAAATACGTATATTTCGACACTATCAAGGGAATCAAAATTTATAGGGTATTTTCCGTTGTCTTGTACTACAAGGGTAGGGAAAATCTGAAAACATAATTAAATCACAAAAAAACAGGGTCTTTATGCAAGGAACGGCGGTCCAAATTTTGAATTGATTTATCCGTGTCATGTGCGGAACCCTCGGTGGGCGAATCCGACTCGCACATGTCAATATTTTTTTTATTGGTACAAAATCAATATTAATATAATATATAATAATAACCTTCACGGATATTATTATTTGTTTTGTTACGTCTACTTGATGTTTTATTTTATGTTTCCTTTAAAAAAAAAAAATTTAGTTGATGCACTTATTTAACCATAAATAAAGATATCTGCGAAAAAAAAATGTACCGCCCAAAAAAAAAAAATTGCACAAAATTAGCATGGAAAGACATTGTCCCACTCGTCGCCTTATGTCTAGAAATTTTTAGGGCTATGTCGGCGACCTTGGTTCTCGTGCAGAATTCTTTGCGTGATCGAATCAGACACGCAAAGAATTCCTTTGAGTGACCTTGAGCTTTCTTATAAAGGCCATTGTAGAACCTCATCTCATTATCAAAAGTCATCACTGGCAACAATAACTGGTCGAACACTTTCGACTTAAGACACTGCGGTATTGCCATCGGCCATCGTCTACAGGATTTTTATTAATGATAACTAAATTTACTAATTCTGGAGGAAAAAGCCGAAGAAATAGGAGGAAGAAGATCTTACTTATTTTAGCCAAATAACACAGAAAGCAAATGTCGTGTCGTGTCAGGTAAAAAGCTCCCAGAAAACAGAGCATAGCTCTTTAGATTAATTATGATTTGATGGATTCCTTCTTCTGGTGCGTCTTATGAAGGTTGTCTATCAAATTCGATAAACATAGATGATAAGTATGATATAATTTATCTAATATATAAAATTCTCGTGTCAGTGTTTGTAACAAAACTCCTCCCAAACGACTTGACCTATTCTTATGAAAGTTTGTGTGTATATTCGGTACGTCTGAGAATAGGTCGTAAAGTATATTTCATAAGGTTTGTATGAAAAAAAACCCGGGCGGCGCCGGGCGCGGACAGCTAGTAGTTTTATAAAATTGTCCTAAACACCGAGCAGTAAGCAAATTAACCAGTTATGTAATAAAAAAAATACTAGTATATTACTACTAAGCTACTCAAAATAATTTATTAAAATATCCGTTGCTTCTTTTAGACAGCTTAATCTGAAATATAAATAATATTATTAATAGTAACTTTTCTGCGATTTCGTCAGCTACTGCAAATACTGCATTACTGCAAGTAACAAATTCAATAATTTGCAAAATGTACCTTACTGACTTATTTGTTAAGGTGTATTTTGCGGCTTATTTATTTTGTTAGTTACGCGGTTTTGCAGTATCACTGTCGATTTGCGGCAGTTGTTGTAAATAAACGAATGAGTAAGAGTAGAATTTTGATGTTAACGTCGACTCCACAGCTTTCTTTCGCTATTGAAACTTTGCTATGAAAACTCCGAACCTTTGTAATTACCAGGTTTCGGAATTTTCATAGCAAGGTAAGACGAAAGAGAGCTGTGGAGTCGACATAACCATAAAAATTCAACTCATACTCATACTAATACTCATTCGCTTATTATATTGAAAATTTTATTTTTATTATAAATAGGGACGATACTTAACTTTCACTTGTAATATTCATAACATTATGAGATTAATATTAAATAATATGTACCTGAAAATATTTTGTTTATAAATGTAATCTTTCATTACTTAGCTTAGCAGCTTTACTTAGGGGCTTAGGGCGAATATAAAAGCATTTTACATACATACATACATAATCTCACGACTTCGTTCCCAGAGTGGGGTAGGCAGAGCTACAGAATTACAAACATCTCTAAAAACTTGTTGATAATTCTATAACCACAATTTGCACAATTAGGCTAAGATGTTTACCACCGTATTAGTGACAGGTTGCAAGCCCATCGCCTAACAGTACTACAAGCCTTTATTCCCTTAGTCGTCTCTTACGACATCCACGGGAAGACATGGAGTGGCATTATTCTAACTCGGCAACCACACGAGGCAAAAGCATTTTGGAATTAAATATACAAATAAGTATGAGTATGAGTGTAGTAAGAGTGGTATTTTAATGTTAATGTCGACCGTAAGGTCATACCGTGCTACGAAATCTCCGAACCCTTGTAATTACCAGGGATCGTAAAATGCGAGCAAAATCCATTGAAATGACGTATGACAAACAGTTAGGGTTGGCGATGGTTCTAAATTTATGAACTAAAATTTTAGGTACTAAAATAACACAAGTATTTTTTAATTTACTGATGAAATCCGAACACAATAACACAATCCGAACCTCAGTTTACTGGCTGTTATATTTTTTATTATATTTACAATTTCAAATGAAATAATTCCCAATTTTACACTTGGAATATTATGTAATAATTTTCGCAAGTACCTACGATGGCGAGACAATGCAAATAATACAATCAGATTGACAATCATGAAGAGATAATACTCGTAAATATATAGACAATGTAGTTATCAATTTTAATAAGTTTTAGTTTAACCATGATAGATAGTTATATAGATAGACCATGAAAACTGATAGGGGCAATTTATTACCATAATGATAACAAGTGCTTTTATAAGTATAAACACATTCCTCCATACATATTTCGATTATATCATAAGTGACAACCCTAGCACTTCAATGAATTTTGCTCGCATTTTACGATCCCTGGTAATTACACACAACAGAATTTAAATGTTAAATAAATAAGATTACCCATAGGCTTTTGAGTGTTGTCTTATATCTTGGTGAGCAGTCCCTCCAGGCCCAGAACTTCCGGGAGCTCGATGTCCTCCAGCCGGATGGGGGAGGGGTCGAAGGGGAACTGCACGGAGTATATCATCTTGGAGTCCATCAGAAGGTTTTGCTGTGGAAACACAATAAGGTTTAAATAGGCTTGTCCTACTATCCTAGACTTAGGGCCGTATTAATAAAACTGATCTCAACTCGCTCGTCTTGAGATGCGTCAAAAATTACAGTGTTCTATGGTTTGACGTTTACTTTGAAGTATCTTGTGTCGGGCATCTCGGCCAAGATGTATTTATTAATACGGCCCTACTGCCCGGGATACACGGGGCTAGTTTTTCAAGCCAGGATAATACTGTCCTCGCATGGACTCATGCTAGTGCTGTCTACATGATGCCAGTTAATTTAAGCCAGTCAGGTTCCATTGCAGTGACAGTAACAACACGCTAGTGAAAAGAAAAACTCCAGTCCGTTAGTAAAAACAACTGCATTCGTAAAAGAAACACAATACGACTGAAACAGTTTTAGGTACTTCGGAAACTATGTCAATTTGTATTAGAAAAACGTATATGGACACCACATATTTTTTGTAGTGCTGAATCTCGCATAGATTTATCTTTATAAGATGGAATGGTAGCATTCCATTGTAAAAACTTTAAATTAACCTCGTTAGTAAGTTTAGGCATCTTGTAGAAAAAAATACGTAATAAACAAAAACACATGGTCACTGCGCAATAGCCGAACGGATACTAGCTTCGTCGGCCACATGAAGCTAGTAAACAAGCCAGGATAGTAAAATCAGTGGCGGGGGGACGCTACTAACCTAAAAATAGAACTCCAACCTATTAAAAACTGTCCTGGCTTGTAAACTAGCTTACTAGCTTAGAAATGAAGACAGTTTTGTCTACACGAAGCCCGAAGTACTAGCTTGCTAGCTTACTAACGCTAGCTTGCTATCCTTGCTTGAAAAACTAGCCTCGTGAAGCCCCCGCATTAATAGGCAAAGTCAAAAGTTAAAGTCGAAGTTCTATCTTTAGTCTTACCATGCTATGAAAACTCCGAACCCGGCTTATTATAATTATACATATATACACTTGTTTTAAAAGTTCATCTTTCCTACTCTAAGCCGAAAGGCTGTTGGTTGTTATATAAACGATAAATAAATAAATAATACATTTAATTTTATACCTAAGAAGTTAAAGGAAATTACACAAAATGTTAATAAATGGATTGGACGCACCAGTAATTTATTACTGGCACTTAATCACGCACGTATAAAAACTACATGTGAACTATATGAATGAAAAAGTGTTATTATCACAGATGTTTTGGCTGACAACAAATAGGTTATTTATTACCTATTATAGTAGTTGTCGCGTTATAATTACAAATACAAGAGCTATTGCTCTTAAAACGACTTTCAGGTTTGCACTTGTCAGGGTTCAGTAGTACGGTCACGAGCGTTAATTTGGAACCCATTTCAAGAAAAATATGCTTGAAGTCGTCAATGTCATTAGAGATGTCAAGTCATTTGTAACTTATAGGAAACTCAACCTTATTGTTGTAGAATGTCAGGTTGACTTTGGACCTAAGGTGGGTCCCAAATTTAATCTTGTGACTGTACCAGAGATTACCCCCAACATACAAACAAACGATTTTACCTCTTTATAATATTATATTATAAATACAGTTGAGGTTAAATCCCGTTGGTGATGAGATTGCACTTCGTCGGTGATACTGCAATACCGCGTAACTAACAAATTTTAATAATATGCAAAATACACCTTATCCTGCAAGCAGGAAACGGAAAACCGCTTCATTTGATTAACACTATCGATACGCGAACCCTGTCATTTGGTTAGCCAATCGATGTGGTTACCCTATGATTGAGTTACCTTAACGTTAGGGCGAACCCCTTTGAATTAGTTAACCGCAAACATAGAGCTTACCAAGTTCATTAGGGTTTCGGTAGTTTAATATTTAAGCACTTAGCATTGACTGGGTATTACCCCATTGATCGCCTCTCTCTTTTTTGCGCATTCAGGCGAATTCTGACTGTCTCGTTTAACCTCCTAAGGCCCACCATATAATGAAATTTGTCAATGGAATATGAATCAATTATGAATGAAATAAAGTTAATTTTCTGATTTGATCATTAGTCATAAAAACAAAAGAAATTCCACTTTACTTTCCTTGCGCTAGATCTTTATTTGAATGGCCGTATTTTGTACTATTATTAGTACAAGGACCCTCAGGAGGTGCGGCTACTAACTGCCGCTACCCTATCAATTATTAGGTAACGCAATAGTAAGTCGAAACTCTTGCGCGTAGAGATTAAACCAGCTTGAAACCGTTCAATTAAGTTTGAATAGGGTAACAGACGATGGGGTATTGGGATAGGGTAAGCGCTTAGTCGAATTAACTGTATCGTTTGGTTGCCCTTTCATTGAACTAAGTCGACGAAAGGCTTAGCGCATCCTTGGGGTTCGTAAAAACAAGTCTATCAAATACCATATCGAAAACCCCTTTCGCGCTAAGCGGTTCCGGTCCCTGCCTGCAAGTCAATAAGGTACATTTTGCAACTTATAGAATTTGTTACTTACGCGTTATTGCAGTATCACTGACGACTTGCTACAGGAGTTTTGTCTGATACACCTCTATTTGTCATGCCAGAGCAGTCCTACCACCACACCATAACCATCTGGTACTCACCGGTTCCTTGTCAGCCCGGGGTCCAGCCTTCTCCTGCATCTTCTTCTGGATCTCGTGGATGAACTCGCGCGTAACCTTGACCTCGTACTCCTCAGCCGGAGTGTACATGTTGAGGATCTGCAACAGGACACGTTTAAAGCTTGGCAGAGAAATATTTGGAAACCGGTCGGTAAATTTAAAAGCATTTTTCTCAAAAATGTTCGGAAATGTTGACATTACTATCTACATAATGAGACGCGAAGTACATAGGTTACTGACAGTTCTCAAATTAAAAAAAAAACATTGCGTGCTCACTACACACGCCCGCAATGTTGCATACAAATTCCATTACTATCTAGCTTGTAACTTTTAAAAAAGTGAAAAAGCCCGTAATAAAATCATGGCACAAGTCTTATACATCCAAATTTTATTCGAAACATAACTTTTTTATCTGTGTCTGGAATAGCTTATGTTTTTTTTTAAACAAAGGTTGCGTTTCTCCTTGTCATAAACAAAAAGGCGGTAAAGAGTGATGGTTTTTTTACATGAAGTTCTGTTTGTATGCAATTTAAAAAATGAGTTCAAGCGATGAAGACTCGCAAGCTCGTCCGTTTAAACCAATACTCGGCCCGCAATTGCCTACTTCCATGCCTAGGCAATAATGTACTATTTTATGCTCGCCACACAAGCCCGCAAAGTTTTTTTTTTATTTGAGATCTGTCAGTAAACTATGTCCTTCGCGTCTTAATATGTAGAAAGTAATGTCAACATTTCCAGACATTTTTGAGAAAAAGCATTTTAGAAGTTTAAGAATTAAATGTTTTTGTTTCTGCCATAATTGTTTTGAGTGCTGCAACGGCTGGACGGATTTGGATGAAATTTGGAATGGAGATAGCTTATACCCTGGATCACCTGGATCACTACATTTCATCCCGGAAAATTTAAATGTTCCCGAGGGAATAGCGATATTTGAAATCTACGCGGACAAAGTCACGGGCAGAAGCTAGTAAAAGATAACTTGTCACCAAAAATAAAAATAAATAATACGGAGAAAAATACACGGAACGGACTAGTTGTGTTGCATAAATGCTGTGGTGAGGGGACCGCAGCGCTGGTTTTCGATTTGGTCCTTTTATTGAACCATCATTACGATTACTTTATATTCAAATTTTAAAAAAGTGGCCGCCATTTTGAGGTTTTTGTTACTGGTTCGACTGTCTTGAAAATCGATATCTGAGGATCCATCAGGTTAACAAATGCGAACCCGTAAACAGATTTTAAAAAAGTGGCCGCCATTTGAACTTTTTTGTTACTGGTTCGATTGTCTTGAAAATCGATATCTGAGGATCCGTGGGGACTACAAATGCGAACCCGTAATCAGATTTACAAAAATGGCTGCCATTTTAAACTTTTTTGTTACTGGTTTGATTGTCTTGAAAATCGATATCTGAGGATCCGTGGGGACAACAAATGCGAACCCGTAAACAGATTTTGAAAAAGTGGCCGTTATTTTGAACTTTTTGTTACTGGTTCGATTGTCTTGAAAATCGATATATGCGAACCCGTAATCAGATTTAAAAAAGTGGCCGCAATTTTTAACTTCTTGAAGTGATAACTTCTTATGGGAGGGTAAACCGCTTCGTTACGTAACGCGTTACGGCGCCAGTCTATCTGGCTTCCCTTTCTCTCACACATACAACAGGCTCCTCCTCTCTCACTCTAACCCACAGATTTAGATTAGTTATCACTTCTTTAGGGCTTACCGAGACGCACACTTTTTAAACAGTTTTTTTACACTATTATTATAAAACAACTCGTTCTAAGAAATTCAAAAAAGTATGCTAAATATACATTCAATCATTCATCATTATAAAATATGACACTTTTTTTATCTCAAAACTGCAATCCTAACATTTCAAATGCGTTGCCAACCCTGCGGACTAAGACTGCCCCGGCCGTCTTACCTTGCACACTTGCATAGCGGTGAGGTTGGAGCACATGTCCACAGTGCTCTGAACGTCCGCCATGGACTTCCTAGCCTGCAGCAGCTGAACTGCTTGAGTGATGGGCTTCAGCACGCTCAGGATCTCTTCCACCTGTGGGGAAATGGATCTGTTCACTTACTAAACTAAAAAACCTAATTAGATTCCAACATACGTCAAAAAAGTGTTGCCATTAAAATGACATATTAGGTCGATCGGTAAATTTTCACTTCTGTAAATGTTATAGGTAGCTGTTTATTTTATTTATAATAATTAAAGGCAACATTTAATTTTCCTTCTTAAATAAACAATCTTATTTAAATACTCGTCGCAAAAAAAGATATTTAATTAAATTGTTTTATAGGAGAAAAGTTTAAATAAAAATGGCAATAACTCAGGGTTTAATAACATTTGGTACCAATTATTATTCTCATTATGTGCGATTACATTTTTAGGAAAAAAAATCAATCATATTTTTACGTACGTCTTCAAAACTTGACCGAAATCTTCAAAAGTCTTCAAAAAATTATCAGTTGATCATGTGTGGTAACCTTTATGGTGGACATGGTGGTTCTGTGGCGGCCATAACATCTATTGTCACTTCATTCGACATCTGACGTTTGGATAGCTCGAATGTTTTCTGTACCTATTCGCCCCGTGGTGATTTTCATTGTTAAGTTTTTGTTTTCCGTTAAGTTTTTGTTGTTTCATTTCGTTATTGTTTCAAGTTTGTGTTTTGCTCGTGGGTTTTGCTTTATCGCAAGTAAAATGGAGTCTGTACCAGGTTCAACAAACATTGATTAAAATCAGGATGACCTTTATCATATTGTGGAAATAACTTATATTGTTTTATTTTAACATAATTATTGTACCAAAAGGTTGGTTTTTCCTGAAACGTCACAATGATGATGACACCGTGTAACTGTGACATTCCGCCATCTTTGGTAGTTTTTTTGACGTATATTGGAATCTAATTAGGTTTCCAAGTTTAGGACAGGCTTTTGAAAGATAGGTAATAGTGGTTTAAGTAGCTGATGCAATGACATCGTATTTAATGTTAAGATACATTTTAGCTTGCAGATATGTGGCGTGATCTATGAAAAGGGACCTTATTGTTGATGGCGCTTCCGCCATTATTAAAGATGCTCTGATATAAATACAACGTCGCGTGACGCAGTGCGGCGTAAGCGCCATCGACAATAAGGTCATAGATAACGTCACATTATATGTAATTATAAATGTAATTCAATAAATACGCGGTGTCGCAGGGTATGATGGCTGAATTTTGAATAGATTAAGAAGTACCTGTACTGAATTTGAGGGAAAATGCTGGGGTCCCAGTGAAAAAGGGGAGGTCTCCTAAAGATCAAGTGAAAAAGGGTTTAAGTCGAATTAAGTCGACTTATAATATACCCTTTTTCACTAGTTCCCCAGGTGATAGGATATTGATACGACACATATAAAAAAAAATTGAAGGTAAAGGAAACAGAAGGTTAAGTTAATTTGAGGAAGAGAAAAATAATAAAGTCGTATGAATGTCAAGAACCCAGTAAGAAATAACAGTTACTCAATACACACAAAATATATGATGATGATGAAGGTGCGAATGGGACCACGAATCAAAGTGAAGTGGGACCAATTTTTATAACCAACTGTACTTTTTTGTGCGGTAATCATCTGCTGATCAAGACCAATTTAACGAGTCCAAACTTGATAGTTCCACGTTGAGTACAACACAGGTCCTGTTTCTACCTTCCAGATGTAGTGAAACAGCTGTAACTCACGTTGGCCTGGCCTTGATCCAGGTCTCAAGATGCATAATGCTACACCAGATCTGCAGCCCCTAGGCCCAGCAAGTCCTTGAGCAGCAGCAGCTGGTTCAGGCTGTACGCCAGATGTAGTAGAACAGCTGTTACTCACGCTGCCCTGGCCGTACTCCGCGAGCTGCTCCTTGATCCAGGTCTCGAGGTGCGAGATGTTGTACCGGATCTGCAGCCCCTTGGCCCAGCAGCAGAGGTCCTTGCGCAGCAGGAGTTGGTTCAAGCTGTACGCGCAGATGTAGTAGAACAGCTGGAACAAATGAGGCGAGTTCAGTAAGACTGTAGTTTAAAAGTTAATGAATAATGAGAGTTGGATGGATGTAGATTTGTATTGTTTGGCAACTCGTTTGTATTGTTTAGGGATTGTGTAAAAGGTTTACTTGAGTAGGTTGAGTTTTTAATGACTATTTTATTTATTTATTAGCAAACACAATAATAGTAGTGAGGACGCCGCAGCTTGAGGCGCGCCGGGCCGGCGCCGGGCGGGGAGGGGGCGGGCCCGACAGCCCGCCGATCTCCTCGTCCTGTCGGTCTGACCTGCTTGAATATGCTGACGGTGAGCGCGTGGTGCACGTGGCAGGCGCGCAGCGTGTCGCGCGCGGCGCCGAGCTGCAGCTTGAGGCGCGCCGGGCCGGCGCCGGGCGGGGAGGGGGCGGGCCCGACAGCCCGCCGATCTCCTCGTCCTGTCGGTCTGACCTGCTTGAATATGCTGACGGTGAGCGCGTGGTGCACGTGGCAGGCGCGCAGCGTGTCGCGCGCGGCGCCGAGCTGCAGCTTGAGGCGCGCCGGGCCGGCGCCGGGCGGGGAGGGGGCGGGCCCGACAGCCCGCCGATCTCCTCGTCCTGTCGGTCTGACCTGCTTGAATATGCTGACGGTGAGCGCGTGGTGCACGTGGCAGGCGCGCAGCGTGTCGCGCGCGGCGCCGAGCTGCAGCTTGAGGCGCGCCGGGCCGGCGCCGGGCGGGGAGGGGGCGGGCCCGACAGCCCGCCGATCTCCTCGTCCTGTCGGTCTGACCTGCTTGAATATGCTGACGGTGAGCGCGTGGTGCACGTGGCAGGCGCGCAGCGTGTCGCGCGCGGCGCCGAGCTGCAGCTTGAGGCGCGCCGGGCCGGCGCCGGGCGGGGAGGGGGCGGGCCCGACAGCCCGCCGATCTCCTCGTCCTGTCGGTCTGACCTGCTTGAATATGCTGACGGTGAGCGCGTGGTGCACGTGGCAGGCGCGCAGCGTGTCGCGCGCGGCGCCGAGCTGCAGCTTGAGGCGCGCCGGGCCGGCGCCGGGCGGGGAGGGGGCGGGCCCGACAGCCCGCCGATCTCCTCGTCCTGTCGGTCTGACCTGCTTGAATATGCTGACGGTGAGCGCGTGGTGCACGTGGCAGGCGCGCAGCGTGTCGCGCGCGGCGCCGAGCTGCAGCTTGAGGCGCGCCGGGCCGGCGCCGGGCGGGGAGGGGGCGGGCCCGACAGCCCGCCGATCTCCTCGTCCTGTCGGTCTGACCTGCTTGAATATGCTGACGGTGAGCGCGTGGTGCACGTGGCAGGCGCGCAGCGTGTCGCGCGCGGCGCCGAGCTGCAGCTTGAGGCGCGCCGGGCCGGCGCCGGGCGGGGAGGGGGCGGGCCCGACAGCCCGCCGATCTCCTCGTCCTGTCGGTCTGACCTGCTTGAATATGCTGACGGTGAGCGCGTGGTGCACGTGGCAGGCGCGCAGCGTGTCGCGCGCGGCGCCGAGCTGCAGCTTGAGGCGCGCCGGGCCGGCGCCGGGCGGGGAGGGGGCGGGCCCGACAGCCCGCCGATCTCCTCGTCCTGTCGGTCTGACCTGCTTGAATATGCTGACGGTGAGCGCGTGGTGCACGTGGCAGGCGCGCAGCGTGTCGCGCGCGGCGCCGAGCTGCAGCTTGAGGCGCGCCGGGCCGGCGCCGGGCGGGGAGGGGGCGGGCCCGACAGCCCGCCGATCTCCTCGTCCTGTCGGTCTGACCTGCTTGAATATGCTGACGGTGAGCGCGTGGTGCACGTGGCAGGCGCGCAGCGTGTCGCGCGCGGCGCCGAGCTGCAGCTTGAGGCGCGCCGGGCCGGCGCCGGGCGGGGAGGGGGCGGGCCCGACAGCCCGCCGATCTCCTCGTCCTGTCGGTCTGACCTGCTTGAATATGCTGACGGTGAGCGCGTGGTGCACGTGGCAGGCGCGCAGCGTGTCGCGCGCGGCGCCGAGCTGCAGCTTGAGGCGCGCCGGGCCGGCGCCGGGCGGGGAGGGGGCGGGCCCGACAGCCCGCCGATCTCCTCGTCCTGTCGGTCTGACCTGCTTGAATATGCTGACGGTGAGCGCGTGGTGCACGTGGCAGGCGCGCAGCGTGTCGCGCGCGGCGCCGAGCTGCAGCTTGAGGCGCGCCGGGCCGGCGCCGGGCGGGGAGGGGGCGGGCCCGACAGCCCGCCGATCTCCTCGTCCTGTCGGTCTGACCTGCTTGAATATGCTGACGGTGAGCGCGTGGTGCACGTGGCAGGCGCGCAGCGTGTCGCGCGCGGCGCCGAGCTGCAGCTTGAGGCGCGCCGGGCCGGCGCCGGGCGGGGAGGGGGCGGGCCCGACAGCCCGCCGATCTCCTCGTCCTGTCGGTCTGACCTGCTTGAATATGCTGACGGTGAGCGCGTGGTGCACGTGGCAGGCGCGCAGCGTGTCGCGCGCGGCGCCGAGCTGCAGCTTGAGGCGCGCCGGGCCGGCGCCGGGCGGGGAGGGGGCGGGCCCGACAGCCCGCCGATCTCCTCGTCCTGTCGGTCTGACCTGCTTGAATATGCTGACGGTGAGCGCGTGGTGCACGTGGCAGGCGCGCAGCGTGTCGCGCGCGGCGCCGAGCTGCAGCTTGAGGCGCGCCGGGCCGGCGCCGGGCGGGGAGGGGGGCGCGCGGCCGCCGCCCGGGCCCGACAGCCCGCTGATCTCCTCGTACTCCAGGATGGCGCCCACGATCAGCCGCTCCATCTGCCGCTCGAGGAGGGTGATCACGCCTGCACCGAGGAATTTTATTTTGGAATGAAAGATAATAAACCAGGAAAGTTTACCACATAATTTTTTTTGAAGTGATAACTTCTTTACGGAGGGTAAACCATTTCGTTACATAACGCGCGTTACTAGACAGCCTGTCTGGCTTCCCTTTCTCTCAGCAGCAGCAGCGTTAGTACTAATTCTTAAACAATTTCTAAATACAAAAAATACAACAAAAATAAAAATAAAAGCCGAATGCAGTTGGAGTGACCTACTATTTTAAAAGAAGTTATTTTTTGCATTTTAGAAGGCGGGTTTTTGTTTTTTTAAACATTTATTTTATTTTATACTTTTTAGTGATCCTATTTATGCTGTTTACTGTTACGTAGCTCCACTTCTAAATATTAATGAGAAACTATAGAACATTTCAAGCTCGCCGCAGACAACGCCACGGGAATGTCATAGTCATATTTAAACCTAAATGTGCTTCGTCATAGTCGCTCAACTACCTTAATCGAAATATCTTATCGCCACCCTTGAAATAGGTACCGTTAAGGAGTTCCGATGGCCATCTGTGGTCTTCATCATCAGTTCCACTTCACCATATAGTACTTTTCAAAAGCAAATGCACGAGTTACAGTGAAAAACACCAAAATCGCTATAGGTGTGCATATAAAATTTGAGGAGTTCTCTTGATTTCTCCAAGATCCCAACATCAGATCCTGCCGTGTTGACAATGGGACCAACTAGAAAGTATACCCATTCAACCAACGAAAAAAATTTTCAAATCGGTCCAGTGGTCTTCGAGTAATCGGGGAACATACATAAAAAAAAAAATCCCGACGAATTGAGAACCTCTTCCTTTTTTTGAAGTCGGTTAAAAGGATACTGGAATCGGACGGGATTTGAACCGCGGCACCATGGCGTCATAGACCTACCTCTCAGCCGCTAGGCCAATCGTAAGTTACAGGTATGGACGAAAATGGTAAACGGTATTTGATCTTACCCGCTGACGTCACCCCGTATTGCGTTTCAAAGCATACTGTTGACAGCATGTTGACAGTGAGCATATAACCTAAAACTATCACCGTTTTTGAAAGTGATTAGTTTAAGTTATTTGTTACTGCTTCGATTGTCTTGAAAATCGATATCTGAGGGCCCCTTGGGACTACAAAAGCGAACCCGTAAACAGATTTTAAAAAAGTGGCCGCCATTTTGATCTTTTTTGTTACTAGTTCGATTGTCTTGAAAATCGATATCTGAGGATCCGTAGGGACTACAAATGCGAACCCGTACTCAGATTTTAAAAAAAGTGGCCGCCATTTTGAACTTTTTTGTTACTGGTTCGATCGTCTTGAAAATCGATATCTGAGGGTCCGTCGGGACTACAAATGCGAACCCTTACTCAGATTTAAAAAAAGTGGCCGCCATTTTGAACTTTTTTGTTACTGGTTCGATCGTCTTGAAAATCGATATCTGAGGATCCGTTGGGACTACAAATGCGAACCCGTACTCAGATTTTAAAAAAGTGGCCGCCATTTTGAACTTTTTTGTTACTGGTTCGATCGTCTTGAAAATCGATATCTGAGGATCCGTCGGGACTACAAATGCGAACCCGTAATCAGATTTAAAAAAAGTGGCGGCCATTTTGAACTTTTTTGTGACTGATTCGATCGTCTTGAAAATCGATATCTGAGGATCCGTCGGGACTACAAATGCGAACCCGTAATAAGATTTAAAAAAATTGAACTTTTTGAAGTGATAACTTATTGTATAGGATGGTATAGTTCAACATAGATTAGTTTATGTTATCACTTCTGTCGGGTGTCCCAAGACGCACACGTTTTATTTTTTATCGTTTCTAGGGTTCCGTTCAAAGCGTCCGTCAGTCCGTCCGTCTGTCTGTCCGTCCGTTTGTCCGTCCGTCTGTCAGTCCATCTGTCCGATCGTCCATCAGTCTGCCTGTCTGCCCATCCGTTAATCTGACGTTTACCACTGACCCTGGTAGATCCAGACGGCGGTGTCGCTCAGCAGCTGGCGGTACTCGGACAGGTCGAAGATGCGCAGGCACTGCTGGTTCTGGCGCGGCGTGTTCTCTTTCTGGTAGATCGCGTCGCCGCTGTACTGCCGCAGGTTGTTTAGGAGGCTGCCAGACAAATAATATGTCAGGGAACAATCTTATAGGGTTTGTTATATAAATTAAGTCGTTATTACTTACGAGGGGCGGCTGAAAAGTAATCTACCTAACAATGAAACAAAAGACTGTCGTGGCTAATTTTTTTTTATTTTTCTATATAGTCCCCTGCTAGTAAAATGCACTTATTAAATTTTTCAAATATTGAATTTAAACCATTAAAAAAAAAATCTTTCGGTTTGTCGTCAAAAAAGTCAGTAACCGCAGCCTTCATTTCGTCATCGGTCATAAACCTTCGTCCCCTGAGGTCTTTCTTGAGAAGTCTAAACAGAAAATAGTCACAGGGGGCTAAATCTGGACTATAAGGGGGGTGGTCAATGGTTTCGAAGCCATTGTCTTTAATTGCTAGCTTCGTTGTGCGGGCGGTATGCACTGGTGCGTTATCGTGCAAAATCAGAATACCTTTGTTTAGTTTACCTCGCCGTTTTTCTTTTATTGTCTCTCTTAGTTGGTATACTAAGTTTGAGTAATAATCAGCATTCATTGTAGTTTTTTTCGGTAAATAATCTATGAGCAAAATCCCTTCTGTGTCCCAAAAGATTGTAGCCATAAGTTTACCTGCCGATGGACAGACCTTGAATTTCCGAGGCGGCTTCTCATCCTTAAATTTCCACTGTAACGACTCTTGCTTACTTTCCGGGTCCCATTGTCGAATCCAAGTCTCATCACATGTTACAATTCTAGAAATTATTTCTTCCTCTTTCCCTCGACTCATCTCCAAAAACTCTTCGCAACATTTGACACGCCTCTCCATGTCAAATGCAGTCAACATTCTGGGGACCCAACGTGCACTAACCTTGGACATGTTCAAATGCTCATGAATTATTTCATTGACTCGCTCTTTACTGACGCCCACATCTCTAGCTATCTCCCACTGCTTCACTCGTCGGTCCTCTAATATAATTTTTTTCACCCTGGCTACATTTTCATCGGTGACGGCCGAAACTGGTCTTCCGCTACGAGGATCATCTTCCAGACTCTCACGACCTAACTTAAACTGCTTTGACCAAAACTTCATAACAAATTCGGAAGAACACAAACTGCCAAACACACGTAACATACGCTGTCTGATCTCCGAAGGCGTATTCCCTTCTTTAGTCAAAAACTTAATCACCGCACGCTGCTCGATTTTATCCATTTTCACTTTTTCTACCGACATGTTTGAAACAATTGTAGGAGACAAATAAACGTGATGCAATAAACAAATGAATGTAATACATTTTGAAAATAGAATAACAAACGAATATAAATCCATACCAGCCAGCATTATTTTTGTATATATTTCTGACCAAGGAGATTACTTATCAGCCGCCCCTCGTAGTGGCAGAACTTCCATTCCATTTTTTATCGACGCGTTGTTTCAATATCAATAAAGTAATTCCGAAAGAGCTGCGCTTTTGCGGAGCTCCAATTTCTGGGCGCTTTGACCTTCGAGCAAAAACTAACATGACGTAACCTACCTTCTATTTCGAAGAACATATTTTGGTAGAATAATCTAACAAGCCAAGCAGGGTCTGAGACCTAAAGACATTCACATTTTTAAACCTACAATTCTGAGAAACGTTGCCTACCCTGAGAACTAAGATGGAATATTTCTGTGCTAGTAATTTCACTGGTTTTATTATCCATAAACAATGCGAATAATGCTGCTTGGCAGGGGAGATGGTGTCATCCCTCTTCTTGAGCACCTTCTTGACGCCGACCATGAAGGCCTTCATCAGCTTCATCTTGGACTGATCCACTCCACGTGTCGCAGCATCAACTCACCGAAGCATGTTGGCAAGCCAGAACGCGTTGTACTCCACGCTCTCGCTCCTCTTCTTCAGCACATTGACGCCGACCCTGAAGCTCTTCATCAGCTGGTACATCTTGGACTGATCCACTGCATAGGTCGCAGCATAAACTCACCGAAGCATGTTGGCCAGCCAGAGCGCGTTGTGCTCCGCGCTGTCGCCCCTCTTCTTCAGCACCTTGACGCCGACCCTGAAGGCCTTCATCAGCTTCATCATGGACTGATCCACTCCACGTGTCGCAGCATCAACTCACCGAAGCATTTTGACAAGCCAGAGCGCGTTGTACTCCACGCTCTCGCCCCTCTTCTTCAGCACCTTGACGCCGACCCTGAAGGCCTTCATCAGCTTCATCATGGACTGATCCACTCCACGTGTCGCAGCATCAACTCACCGAAGCATTTTGACAAGCCAGAGCGCGTTGTACTCCACGCTTTCGCCCCTCTTCTTCAGCACCTTGAAGCCGACCCTTAAGGCCTTCATCAGCTGGTGCATCTTGGACTGATCTACTCCTCGTGTCGCAGCAGCAACTCACCGAAGCATGTTGGTAAGCCAGAGCGCGTTGTACTCCACAATCTCGCCCCTCTTCTTCAGCACCTTGACGCCGACCCTGAAGGCCTTCATCAGTTGGTGCATCTTGGACTGATCCACTCCATGTGTCGCAGCATCAACTCACCGAAGCATTTTGACAAGCCAGAGCGCGTTGTACTCCACGCTTTCGCCCCTCTTCTTCAGCACCTTGAAGCCGACCCTGAAGGCCTTCATCAGCTGGTGCATCTTGGACTGATCTACTCCTCGTGTCGCAGCAGCAACTCACCGAAGCATGTTGGTAAGCCAGAGCGCGTTGTACTCCACAATCTCGCCCCTCTTCTTCAGCACCTTGACGCCGACCCTGAAGGCCTTCATCAGCTGGTGCGTCTTGAACTGATCCACTCCACGTGTCGCAGCATCAACTCACCGAAGCATTTTGACAAGCCAGAGCGCGTTGTACTCCACGCTTTCGCCCCTCTTCTTCAGCACCTTGAAGCCGACCCTGAAGGCCTTCATCAGCTGGTGCATCTTGGACTGATCTACTCCTCGTGTCGCAGCAGCAACTCACCGAAGCATGTTGGTAAGCCAGAGCGCGTTGTACTCCACAATCTCGCCCCTCTTCTTCAGCACCTTGACGCCGACCCTGAAGGCCTTCATCAGTTGGTGCATCTTGGACTGATCCACTCCATGTGTCGCAGCACCAACTCATCGAAGCATGTTGGCAAGCCAGAACGCGTTGTACTCCACGCTCTCGCCCCTCTTCTTCAGCACCTTGACGCCGACCCTGAAGGCCTTCATAAGCTTCAACATGGACTGATCCACTCCACGTGTCGCAGCATCAACTCACCGAAGCATTTTGACAAGCCAGAGCGCGTTGTACTCCACGCTTTCGCCCCTCTTCTTCAGCACCTTGAAGCCGACCCTGAAGGCCTTCATCAGCTGGTGCATCTTGGACTGATCTACTCCTCGTGTCGCAGCAGCAACTCACCGAAGCATGTTGGTAAGCCAGAGCGCGTTGTACTCCACAATCTCGCCCCTCTTCTTCAGCACCTTGACGCCGACCCTGAAGGCCTTCATCAGCTGGTGCGTCTTGAACTGATCCACTCCACGTGTCGCAGCATCAACTCACCGAAGCATTTTGACAAGCCAGAGCGCGTTGTACTCCACGCTTTCGCCCCTCTTCTTCAGCACCTTGAAGCCGACCCTGAAGGTGTTCATCAGCTGGTGCATCTAGGACTGATTCACTCCATGTGCCACAGCATCAACTCACCGAAGCATGTTGGCCAGCCAGAGCGCGTTGTACTCCGCGCTCTCGCCCCTCTTCTTCAGCACCTTGACGCCGACCCTGAAGGCTTTCATCAGCTGGTGCATCTTGGACTGATCCACTCCACGTGTCGCAGCATCAACTCACCGAAGCATGTTGGCAAGCCAGAGCGCGTTGTACTCCACGCTCTCACCCCTCTTCTTGAGCACCTTCTTGACGCCGACCCTGAAGGCCTTCATCAGCTGGTGCATCTTGGGCTCGTCGTCCACGTGGTCCATGTGGCGCAGCATCATGAACAGGATGTAGGCTGGCAGGCCGGGGAGGAGCGACATGGCTGTTCGGGGTTTGAGGTCTGGGGAGAAAGGTTTAAGTTGACATATTACGTGAATACGTGAGCTTAATGTTAGTTGGTGAGTGAGTGAGTAAATTAATGGGTTAGTGAATGAGTTTGTAATTTAATGGGTTAGTGAGTAAATGAGTTAGTAAGCAAATTAGTAAATCAGTGTATTATTCAGAAAGTGTGCAAGTTTATGCGTGAGTGAGTTTATTAATGAGTCAGTGAGTGGATGTAGAAGTTCGTGTGTAACTAGTGAGTAAGGTTATTTATTTTAGTAATTCTATTAATTTGAAAATAATTAAAATTATTTACGAATTAATATTTTAAATCAATTGAATAATAAAGCTAACAGGTAAAGAGTGAATAATGTATTAGCGAGTGATTGAAAATGACAACTGACATAGATAATGACTCAAAATGAGAGAGTTGAAAAAACAGTGATAAAACCAGCAAATGAGCGAGGAAACGGCAAGTTACCGAAAATATTCTTGTATTGGTGAATTAGTAAAAAAGTAAATTAATATGCTAATCTCTGACATAGCTTATAAGTGAATTAACGAGTTGGGAAGTAAAGTCAAGTAATAAGGTATTAAGCAAGTGAATTAAAATGTGCTAACGAGTTGCTCAGTAAGTAAGCGCATTAGAGATTTAGAAAACAAATGAAAAATTGTTAAATGTGACAGTGATAAGAATGTCTTTCGAATTTAAAAAGTAAGTATAGGAACGTACCCAGTATAAGTTTCTTAATGATGGTGCCCTCGTCTTGTACCTTATACTCGAACATGCCGAGGTACTCCCTCTCTTTCCTGCGCGTGACCGGTGCGATCTCCGCCGCTAGCGACGCGTTCTGAGGCACCACACCATCTAAAAGAGACAAAAATTATATATTTAGATTAGGATATATAGGTATATAGCCTACAAACAACAACATTTTTTTAAATGTGATTAATAAAAAAATTGGTACCATATTTTGTCATCCCGTTCTGAACTACCGTAAAACGGGGCTATTTGGAACAAAGTAATCATAAGCTTTCAGTTGATATAATTTTTGTCATGGCTATGGTAGAACTGTAAAACTTGTTGTCAGGTGAAGTTTTTAGTTCTACCATTGCCATGAAAAATAAAAACCAACTAAAAGCTTATAATTACTTGGTTCCAAATAGCCTCGTGATTCCCAAATAGCCCCGTTTTACGGTATATTTTATGTATTAAGGTATAAATCTAGCTCATTACGAAGTAAGGTATAAAGTATCTACCTACGTAATGTTAATTGATTGCATTCTATTGCCAAACAAACAGACAGACAACAAAGCAAGCTAATAAAATGTAGTAAACTGAATTAAACTGGTAGTAGGCGAAGCACATTGCTCGCAGAACCAACGGCCGTTCTAGAGTGGTGACCACATTATGGAAGGCGCAATGTTGGCAGTCCACCCGCCACATGGACCACCAATCTATTAATTATTATCAGAGGGCGGAATTTTCATGGCAAAAATCAAACGTCAATAGAGTTGGAACGTTGAATTTTATCGACTATCGATTAGTCATTTTTACGAAGCGTATCTTTATTTATTTATTAACAAAAATAGACCTCAAATGATGATGAACAGGAACAACATATATATTTTGAAAAAAAAACGGAATTGACAACAATTCATATCTGCTAAAGTAGTTAAATAAAATACCGTTTGTACATTTTACACTGCTGATTACAGTAAAAATATTTTTGGATTTTTTTATGCAGTAGTTTTTTTTTATATTTGGGAAAAACCGTAAAAAAGTTGGATTGTGAATGTTAGGAATACCCTTAGTCCATTTATTACCATAGGAATTGAAAAAATATACAACTGTCATGTCCATTTTTCATCTGTCTGACGGATTACTTGATTCTAACGACACGCTTTCGATTCTCGTAATACTATTGTTTTGATATACGCTATTAAAAATGAAAGTGACTAACGGATTTGTAAAAGCGGATAGCCGCAATCTGCCCAAAGTCGACGAATTCATGTTGTTACAGTTGTTATGGTTGACAAGTAACATGACACGACAGTCAGTTCTGTTTCTGTTCAAAGTTACCTTTTTAATTTTATATCATGCTAAGATCACGACATCAGTATTCCTAACTTTGTATATACGGTCTTTTTAATGACTATTTCTTAAATAAATTATTAACGACGAATTTAAGTTAAATAAAATAAAACCGAGAAACACGGGTAGTCTAATTTTTAACCAGCTATTATAAACGCGAAAAAACCAAAGTGATTTTTCTTTTGAAATGTTGTCAATTATGGATTGTTAATTATTTTCCATGGGATGTTGCAAGAAACTAGAAATATAATCAAATCTAGATAAAAACTAATAGCGTTCTTTACCGCTTTAATCTCACATGAATCTGTTTAACTCGTTATGTGAGTTTCAATGCAATATTTTTTAAGTTGCTTTCAATGAACCTTACATGTAGAGCAGTATATTGTTGAATTATTTTCGTTGTAAGTAAAGAAAGAATACTTCTTTATCCATTTGTTTATAATTTTTCCTACTCCTGTACTTTTATCTGTCATTTATATAGTCACGAACACTAATATAAGAATATAGATAATATGTCCGCAGAACATTCCGTAGAAAAGTCTATCTAGTCTATTCCCCTTAACAGCACTTGTGCTTTTTTGAGCCAAAACGATATGCCTAGCTGCCAAAGCTTACACCTAGGTTAATTTGACCAATCAAAATACTTCACCAAATTAAACCACCAATCACAATACACATTGACTGTCAATCGGAACGTTAGGTTCTTTTTGGTATGTAAACTCTTTTACTAATTTAACTCTTTAAAAAAAACATTTTATTTGGTATCAACCAACCAGAACGCAGCTATATTAAAATCGACCAATCAGGTAAAAGAATTCATATTTCAAATCATTAGGTGTTTTTTAGTCCCTATTTCATAAGTTAAATCGATTGTGCAACTTTAAAAAAAAAAATGAAACCTGGCAAGTGCACATCAATTTAAAAACAAAGTTAACCATAGACACATATTTTATTGTTTTCGAATGTTTCTCGCTCGTTTGTTGTTCTGTGCTTCGTTCGTTCGTATTCTAACCTAGGTATATTAATTTAATTTTGCATTTTATTTGAAACCTAGTCGTAGAAAAAGTATTGTATGCAACGGTGTATAACTAAGTCAAAAAATACTCGTGGCGTCTTGCTTTACGATGTTCGCCTGCGGCTCACATCGTAACCACACTCGTCTTTTTTGACCTCTCTTATACAACTGTTGCATAAACTACTATTTTGTTCGTTTGTATTTCGTGAATTAGTTGCAAAAAGACTAGTGGCAGAAATGCCAGTGAACTGTCATGTGATTTACTATTAATGGCGATGCAACTCGCTAATCAAAGAGGTTAATGTTAAAAGTCAGCAATATAGAAGGAGATTAAACTTATCGATAGCTGGAAGAGTCGATAAAATTTAACATTCCAACTCTATTGACGTTTGATTTTTGCCATGAAAATTCCGCCCTCTGATTATTATTATCTATATTTTTTATGGGTAAGCGTGTACCACCCTCGACCTCGTCATCACTTAAAATCAGGTAAAACTGAGGTCAAACGCAAACCCATTTAAAAAATGAAGGCTCTCAGAAAACATCTGGATGCGAGTAGCACAAGATCGATCACGGTGGGGATCCTCGGTAAGACTTCCAGGTAAGACGTCCAGCAGTGGCATATGATGATGATGATGACGATACAATAAATCTGGACTAAACTGGATGAGGCAAAGAGTCTAGGCGTCAGCATAATGCCGATGGTTCGACCCCCAGAAAAGAGCATGCAGCGCTGTTTTTCAGCCGGAACCCGTACACTAACAGCTGGGGCCTGTTTTATAAAGCTACAAATTACAATTTACAGGTTACAAGTTTTCATTTGACACAACCTGTAAAATCTGTAAAATTGTAACTTGTAACTTTATAAAACGTGCACCTGGTTGAACTTGGCCGTATTACCACCTGATGATTCAGATGGCTATAAACACCCTCGGGTGAACCTACTTACCATGCGTCAACTGTGCCCATCAGCCTTCTCCAAGCTATAAAACTGTAACCACTGACCGTTCCCTGAGAGAATGTCGCTGACGTCGGCGACGCCCGCTTCCTCCAGCTTCTGCACCAGCTGTCGGATCTGGTTCTTGTAGCGGCGGCAGCTCTCAGACAGCTTGTCGACACGCTCCTATAACAACCAGCAATCTTTTTTATCCAACTTTTTTTTTTAGCCTATTTTGGTGTCCCACTGCTGGGCAAAGGCCTCCCCTCTTTTCCGCCATACGTCCCGATTGAGTGCGTGCTCCCGCCATTCGCTTTGAAACGTGTCTAAGCCATCCCGCCATCTCCTTTTTGGTCTGCCTCTGCTCCGGTGGCTATCTTGCGACTATACTACTAATATTACAGTGCTACCATTTTCTGAAAAGCTATCGGCAATCTACGTTTTTCTATGACACACGAGTGACAAAATTTTAATTTTCAGCCAGTTGCGAGTGCAAGCTTGATCCTGTTCCAGTGGCATGGTCAACGAAATGGGACTTGAAGCAAATTAGTGAACCTACGCGGATGAAGTCGCCGGCAGAAGCTAGTAATATAAATAAGATTAAGAAAAATATGTCAGGAGCCGCTAAACATAGGATGCTGTTCTTTCACTTCCTTCCTTTATACTACTTCTCTAGCAAGTTCAAATTGATGTCGGGTGCATGATAGCCTTCTTGGACCTTAAGAAGGCATTTGACACTGTCTCTCTTCCCATTTTGGAACAATAACTGGAAGACATCATGGTTAGAGGTAAACTTCTGGATTTGCTAAGTAATTAACTACACGACCCAAGTCAGCGAGTTAGGGTTGATGGTTATGCAGATCAGGGCTGTTACATTTTCTTGGGTGTCTCACAAGGAAGTGTGCTGGGACCAACTCTGTTCTTAATTTATATGAATGACAATAAAATGAGCGTAGAAAAATGCCTTTTATTCTGATATGCAGATTACACAGCTATTGTGTTTGACGGTAAATCGTGGAATAATGTTTTTAATAATGCTGAAAATGAGCTCACGCTAAACACCTCGAAAACAAAAACACGCCACACTTAAGTATGTTTCGTTTATTAATTACAAAATAATAATAAATCCTCAATTCCCTACGACTACTAATGTTTCATATAGCTATATGAGCTGTGTGTGGTTTTCTGCCTTTTGGCAGAAATCCGTTTGGCAAGATATTTACAGTTAGATAGCGGTGGAGCAGTTATAAAGCCGGTTGGCAAATGAAACGGTTGGGCAACGATACATTTTGCCCAATGATTTCCGGCCAAAAGGCAGGATACCGCTGTATGTGTACCACTGAATAAAGGATTTTTATTTCCTTCTTTATAACATACCTGTAACGCCAAGTTCTCGGCGGCCAGCCGTATGATTTCGTTCTGGGCGAACTCCTGGTGCTTGTTCTTGGGCTCTGAGCTCAGCTCGCCGCTCAAGATCCTGCCAACACACAAGTCAAGTAGTTGCGAGTTTGAAATTGATAATGGCAACTAACGCTCATCATCTCCGGAACGATTTAGAGGTTCAGTTGGCCTTACAAGTAGTCTGCGACTTTAAGTTTCAATTTTGTTTGCACGTTATATAACAATATGGTCGATGAGATGAGTCATAAAATTTCAAGGCCATTTTCATTTGTGAAGTCATAGGAAAATTGAAAGACTACTTATAGCCCGTTCACACGTCCGGTTTTGTAGGATCTACTAAAAATCGGATCCTGCAAAACCGGATAGTGTATTCACATGGCCGCCCGGTTTTGTAGGATCCTCCGGTCTTGTAAAACCGGAGTCTGTGTGAACACATTATCTGTTTTCGGCGGGCGCCCGCCCGCTTCCGATTTATCGGATCTGGTTTTTTGCGGGATTCTTGTTCCGAGCTTGTGTGAATGCAAGTATAGGAATGCTGTTGCCATTAAATTGGATCCGGCATTTAATCGGACGACCGGACCGATTTGTAGTCGCAAAATCTGATGACATATTTTGCAGGATCCGTTTAATTGCCGGATTCTGGAACCGTACGCTTGTATGAACGCGTGCATTGAAATCCTACTGCCACTAAATCGGATCCTACAAAAAAACAGTTCCTACAAAGAATCGGATGTCTCCGTGTGAACGGGCTCTTAGTTAGCCAACTGCCGGCAGTGAATGCGTTAACCCTTTGAACGCCTTACGTCGAATGCTAAATGTGTCACTCACACTCCAATCATGTTTGCTATGCTATGCAAATTAGAACTTAATTGATACGAAACAAAGTATCTTGTGGCGTTCACAACATTTCCATTTTAATCCACCTTAGAGTAATAATTGAACTTACTTCTGGTACTTCTCGTTTTCGTCTCTCAGCCGATCGATCTCGATCTTCGTCTTGGAAATGTGTTCGGAGTAGAATTTCTTTTCGTTTATCAGTTCTTCCTGCAGTTGTCTGGAAAGCAACGGTTTGTAAGAACTGTTGAACGATTGCTTTAAGAGAAAGTCTTTTCTAATAAACTATAGTATTGTCTTAAAATCTAACGATGTGAACATGAAGATGCAACCACATCGATAACTGAGACTTTAATGACATGCAATAATAAATAAATAAATAAAAATCAGGGGACAATTTCACACCAATTGACCTAGTCCCAAACTAAGCTCTAGGCTTGTACTATGGGTATTAGACAACGATATAAATACTTATATAGATAAATATATACTTAAATACATAGAAAACCTCCATGACTCAGGAACAAATATTCGCGGTCATCACACAAATATCTGCCCTAACCGGGATTTGAACCCAGGAACGCTAGCTTCGTAGGCAGGGTCACTACCAACTAGGCCAATTCGTCGTCAAGTTAGTTAATACTGTAGTTCTTCTGCGGATCTCGTAAAATGTTATATTACCTGTTAATCCCCTTCTGTGTCTCGTATGCTGTAGCCAACTCCCCATCCTCGTTTACGATGTCCACGTCTGAACCGTAGCTCGACGACGTCAGCGACTTTAGGTTCACCGTCTAACAACACAGGGGCCATATTACTATGGCAGGAAAGCAGCTGGCTATGTAAGACTTGCTTAGAACTTAGGGCCGTATTTAACTGGTCTTGGCTGAGATAAACGTGTTAAGATACGTCAAAATTATAGTAAACTATGGGGTTCCGTCTTTTTGAAATAATTTCCGTCCGAAAAGTATTTGACTTAATACACTTAATAATAATAGTTTTTCGACAAAAATCATTGGTTTTGCAATGGATATTTAGTATAATTGACAAGTGTTACGTAGGTCTTTTTGCAGGTAGCCCTTCGTTTCCCATAATTTTATTGGTCATAATGTAATTGTTGACATAATTTTTGATAGTCATAATTTTTTATATCGCTGAAACTGTAAACTTTTCAGAAGTTCTGAAATATCTAACGTGTAGACAAGGCTAGGTTAGGTTAGGTTTGATTTATAAAAATCCTGAAAAAGTAAGTTTCTTTAAAAAAACACGTTATGACTTGCGATGATTATGACCTAAAAACACATTATGACTAAAAATAATTATGTCAGTTAATATAGACCCCTTTTTGCATTCATGTTTTTCTGCTTCATAATTGTATGCGAAAAATATCGGATTCGGATCGTCAAGATTATTCGGCCAACGGACTTTATGCTTGTAGCCACTTATGCTTATAGTTATTGTTCAATATATAATTATTTCAAAAAGACGGATCTCCGAGATCTCTAGAAACGAGTGGGGATAACTTCGCTTTCGTACATTAGTTTAATATTAATATTGCAATGTTTATATTTTTGTGCAATAAAGAGTTTACATACATACATACATACGAGTATCTCGCTTAAATTCAGGTTATTAATAATACGACCCTTAAATACTAAATAACAAGTCTTACATAAATCTTTTTATTCAAAATATTTGTACATAATAGAAAAGAAATATATTTAATTAATGTTAAATAATAATGTAAAAAAATACCATGCGATGGTCGCAACAGAATGCGTGGATGGAAAAAATAAGAAATTAGTAAAACATATAAATAATAACATAATAACCTTATAATATAAAATAACATCAGCTTTTTTAGATGTAAATACTGAAAAACGACACAATGTATGAATTAATTATTTAAAAAATTAAATAATTCTATTTTACACCTAAAAAAGTTTTAATATTTATGATCACGTTTAAATTAAAGTCTTAATTAAAATAATAAATTATTCTAAAACATAAAAATACATTCCTAATAATTAAATAAAAACATGCATAATCAAAATAATTTTACAGTAATGGAGTGAAAAGCGCGTGTATTTTTACACATATTTTCACTTACGACGTTCTTCACCATGTTTTGGTACCATTGGCTTGGTTTCTGTTATAAAAAAATACTCTCTTTTATTTAATTATCAATGTATACCATTTGGTTAACAAATTAAACCGTTTATTGATGTGCCAGCGCAAAATCATCCCTAAACACATGCCATTAAGAGCCCACCTATGCTAAAGTCTGTAGTGTTCCGCGATCTGGATCTCAATAACCATAACGCCTTTGTATCTGTTCTTTGGATATATTAAACTTGATCATATTTGCTTGAGACTGGCAAACGTGAAAACACGATTAGAAATAAAATCCTCGATACTTTTATTTTACAAACACGACACCTTTTTTGCATTTTTTTGGTTGGATCTTCGAAACCCTATAATCTTTAACGATGATTTTCGATTCAATAGTTGAGGATATGTAACTTCTTAATCCTGGCAAACCATTTTTTCAATAAATGTTGTGGTTTTAAAGTAAACAGCAATCAAGGCGCGCGCGAACTATCTCCATCTCACATTATTCGCGCATACAAAGCCATCCCATTTCATCCTTGTGGGGGCGTGGCACCATTATAGTACTGTGACGGTTGCGTAATGCCAATTACGCAGAGTCGCGTACAATACTTTATCAACACACATATTATAAATACTCTAAGATGGGTTCAGAAGCCGAACGGCAAATGACCAGCATTACCTTACCTGTGGTAGTAGGTGACAGCGATGACAGCTGTAACGTAATATTGAAATTACGTTATTGAATATTGTAAGGTAATAAGATCCAAATTTGGAACATCTTCCAAAATTAACAGCTGTCATCGCTGTCACCTACTACCACAGGTAATGCTGGTCATTGCCTACGGGTTTTGAACGCATAATAAAGGACTTATGATATGTGTGTAGATAAAATACATAAAACATTTCCCATGACATACCTTTTTCAAACCTTTCACTAAATTACTCCTACTTATCGGTAAATCCATGAGAAAAATCTTAGATATCATAAATTCCTTCGGCACTTTTATAACTTTCCTCGTACTTTCATCTTTAATTTCCATTTTGAAAACACATTTGTTAAAACAACAGAAAAGTCACACGACCGGCTAGTGAAAAAAAATGTGAACACTAAAACATCTTATTTGTTTTTTATTACGTGTCATGCCTTATCGTATGAAACTTGCGTTATATCTGGTTTAACACTTAAATGACAGATGTCAGTTTATATGACACAACCTTAAAAATAACTTCATATTTTGTAATTAAATAATTTAGCCTTGATTTCTTATGGCATTTAGAAGGGAAACGAGCACACATGTCACCTGATGGTATGGGAGATCTGTAACCCAGACATTTGCATCCTCAAGACTACAATCTCAAGACTGCAATCCTAAGACATCCGTAGCCAACTCTAAGGACTAAAATGGAATGCCTCTATGCTAGTAATTTCACCGGTTGTCTTATCCCCCCACAAGAATAATACAAATGCTGCTGTTAAATGATTTTTCCATTACTACGTACAGTCAAGGAATTTAATTTGTGACCCACCTTAGGTCCAAAGTCATTCTGACATTCTACAACAATAAGGTTGAGTTTCCTAAGAGTTACAAATGACTTGGCATCTCTAATGACATTGATAACTTCAAGCATATTTTTCTTGAAATGGGTCACAAATTAACGTCCGTGACCGTACGTAAAATATAACATTTTATACATCACAACACAACAAGAAGTCTGATTGTTAGGCCGGCATTACACCTGTAAGTTATTGCTGTAAGTTTTGAGACGCAACTATGGGTAAGAGTGGGTGGCAAGTATCTGCATCTCTCTCTTGCATATAGCTTTGTTTCAAAACTTACAGTAATAACTTACAGGGGCCTGTTTTATAAAGCTACAAATTACAATTTACAGGTTTCAATTGACCTCGACCAATGACGACCAGCCATTTGAGCAGTGTTGCCAGTTTTGGCCTGTAAAATTGTAACTTGTAGCTTTATAAAACGTGCCCCAGGTATAATGCCGGACTTAGTCAGTTTAGTGCTCCTAAACAACTCAACTGATTTTGATAAGATTTTTACCCATCATTGTAACCTTTAACAAATCAAAGATTTTTTTTCTCAGAAACCTAAGTATTAAATCACTCATTTCCAAAGTAAATAATCTAGACACAATCTAGACATAAGTCAACATTACTTGTTTACTAGCGGAATTACGAGATCCCAGTGTTATTTTTTATCTGTTTGATTTAGTCATAACGTCAACAATACTATTACAACATATTATAACCTCCTACGGTCCAGCATACAACCAAATTTGTCAATGGAATATGAATCTATTACGAATGATATAAAGTCAATTTTCCAATTTCATCTTATGTCATAAAAACAAAAGAAATTACACTTTACTGTCTTTGCACTAGATCTTTATTTGAATGGCCGTATTTTGTACCAGTTTTAGTACAAGGAACCTCAGGAGTATAAATTGAAGTCTTTCTAGTGTCTGTCTGTAAGTATGTTTGCGCTAATCTTTGCTCGCTAATGTTTTCCTGCTGAACTACGCATGTTATTTGATATTATATTTAATTGAATATTTATAGCTTTATATAATGCTAGACTAAGTAGTACCATTATAATATGAAATATGTATAAAAATGACTGACTGCTGAGTTTCTTGCGGCGTTTCTTCTCAGCAGTGGTCTCCTCTTGGGAAGCGCTGGTAGATTCTTGACGTGTAAAAGTGCCCGTGCGGCCTACTTACTGAATAAATGTCTTTTATCTTTTGTTTATCTTATGAACTAGTTAAAAAAAAAATTGGGTTTCACTGTTACGTAATTGTAGTGATAATTTGCTGTCGGTAAAATTTTGCAAGATTGGTTTGAGTTGGTTCTATTTTTCACATTTCTAATACTCCTTCAGTCCAATTTGGCTTTAACCTCGTAAGGCCCAGTGTGCAATAGAATGTAAATAATCAAGGCAATTTATTTTGAACTGTGTTGCGATAGGAATAAGGTTTATTTTCGTATCTTCATAAACTGAAAATGGCATTATCGAACAAACGTAATTGAACTTTATTGCCTCGATAGTAGATTCAAAGTCGCACGAACAAAAATCTCCCGGTTTGTAGTATGGTGGGCCTTACGAGGTTAAAAAAAATGCTTTTTCAACGTTTGCTTTTCAATACGTCGAGTATTGTATGAAAAAGTTTGCTTATCCACTTATGTCATTACTAGCAAGTACAAAGTCAAACGGCCTTTAAATCCTTGATTCAATAAGTTCGAATAGAAACAAATTTCGCTCTTTTTGTATATAGGTTAAATATTAAAATTTAACTGACATTTTGATGCTATACATTATTTTATCTATTTAAGGCGACGGCAATCTTATTTCCATACTTCTTTATTCATGCAAGTTTTTTTTTTCGTACAATATCAATATTACCTTCACAAGTTTGTTTGTTAAGTTTCTGTTTAATCTGATTTTTGATTTAAAAAAAAAAATACATTAAATTAGTTTGACGCACTCATTTTAAATTTGCGTTAAACATATATTTTCGTACTGCTACAAAAAACCCTGCATAAAGTTACAATGGAAAGACATTGCTATAAGTGTTTTGATTTGATTTGGTTTAATAAACAACGGAGCACAGAGATAGAAAGTTAACAATGAGTATACGTACGTGGTTGGTGAGCACGCTCTTCAGCTGAATGCACTCATCCCGCCGCCGGTCCAACTCCTTCTGCATCACGTCGATTTGACCTGCACATTATATAATGTGTTACCCTTTTGAACGCGTTACGTCAAATACATGTTTGCTATGCTATACAAATTACAACTTAATTGATACGAAACAAAGTGTATTTTAATCTTGAACCATTTTTTTTCGTATAACTGTAAATAGGTTAGGATTTATTTCAGTACCATCGTGTAGAACCCGTGTCGTGTAGTTTTTATAAAATCCTTAAATATTTACGGTCACAGAAAACAAAGCGGGTTGGGAAATGATACAGCTTGGCAAACATATTTCGCCGAAACAAAGCTAACCCATAAAGCTTCTTGTCTCTCATAAGAGAGACTATATTTGCAACAAAGCATTCGTCAAAACAGTACTAAACAGAGTGTGTAAAGAAGAGTAAATGTTTTCACAACCCTAGTTACAGTAGTGGACTCCCAGAAGTTTTTGTTACCTCTCGAGGTGTTCGCGCAGGTTCTTGTTCTCCGTCTCCAGCTCCTCGACCTTGCACCGGTCCAGGTTTGGCCTGTCTCCCGCTTGGTTAACTAACCTATGACGTGTTTGGTGAGCAGGGTGGCGTCTCCAGCCGCCCGGAGCCTCTACAGGTGTTCGCGCAGCTTTTTGTTCTCCATCTCCAGCTCCTCGACCTTGCATCGGTCCAGGTTTGGCCTGTCTCCCGCTTGGTTAACTAACCTATGACGTGTTTGGTGAGCAGGGTGGCGTCTCCAGCCGCCCGGAGCCTCTACAGGTGTTCGCGCAGCTTTTTGTTCTCCATCTCCAGCTCCTCGACCTTGCATCGGTCCAGGTCTGGACTGTCTCCCTCTTGGTTAACTAACCTATGACTTGTTTGGTGAGCAGCGTGGCGTCTCCAGCCGCCCGGAGCCTCTCCAGGTGTTCGCGCAGCTTCTTGTTTTCCATCTCCAGCTCCTCGACCTTGAACCGGTCCAGGTTGGGGTTTGTAGGCGGCGACGACAAACGGCCTGAAGGATAAGGACGTTACGGTTAGATGAGGAACCAGTATAAGTTACGAAGAGTTTAATTAAATAAGATTAATTATTTATTTTTCGATGTATGTATGTTTTTATAAAAAAGATTCTCCCCTGATATTTGTTTCATTTATTTCTTGTTAGCAACTCTAGTATTGTGTGTTTTTTTTTTGGAATCCACAGGTCTATATTGTCCACCATAATTATTTGCAGGCATGACGTGTTTAAGGTCATCATTATCGAAACCTATTTTCTCAAGAAACTGTTACTGTTTCAGGATTTTTATGAATCTAACCTAGCCTATTTAACTAAGAAATTCTGAAAATTTGACTATTCCATGAATATAAAAAATATGACTAAATCAATAATTACGTAAGCAAAGACATCATGACTAAAAAAAAGAAGGCTAGAGAACGTCCCCAATTTATTAACCCCTTAGGGGATGAATTTCCAAAAATCCCTTCTTAGTGCACCCCTAGGGTACCCAAGGAATATTCCCTCAAAATTTCAAGTCCCTAGGTCCAGCGGTCTCGGCTGTGCGTTGGTCGAACAGTAAGTCAGTTCCTTCTTTTATATTATAACTAAATTAGGGTAGTCACCCTAAGTCGTGAACCCAAATATATTTTTCTGGTTCTTCACCGTTAGGTAAAGCACTCATACTAAAAAAAAACAAAAATAAAAAAAACAGAAATCTGTAAATGTAATATTTTGTAATGATTAATTTAAAAAAAAAACGATTCTCATGGTTACCCTCCTTACGTTGAACTGTCAGACTCATACATAACTCTAGTAGAATAGGGTGACCACACGGTTGGTAATTCTACTCTTTAAAGAAATTAAGTTTTACTTCAACAAAGTTTAATTGTTAATTTTTGGAGTTAATGGACTGAATTCGTCTGAAATGCTGCGTTAGAAACCATAATTTCGGTTCACGACTTAAGAGTCATCCTGTATGCAACAGGCTCTTAGAATCTACTCTTCAACTCCATATCATCATCATCACATCAACCGAATGGACTACTGATGGACATAGCGATTAATGCTAACTACATTAAGGAAGACTGTGTAGTTAGGATTATTTAATTCTGCAACTTAATAAAGGAGGTATTCTTCATCATCGATAAGCCTTCCCCAAAGATCCCCACGATGTTTGACTTAGTCTTCTCGCATGCACGTGACCACCATTGGTCCCGTCAGTACATACTCATGAGCCTCTCCTCCAGGTCCTGGGCGCGCTTGGCGGTGCGCGACAGCTCGCCCTGCAGCACCGACAGACGGTTCTGCATGCGCAGCACCAGCCCTGCGTCCGCGCTCTGGTAACAGATAGATACTGTTAAAACAAAAGCATTAACAGTTCTGAATAAGGTCGGAACACTTATTAATTCCGCGTAGCAAACTTTTCATTCGCATTTTTCCCCATTTTATTGTTTTCCCAATCACATTTTATCCGATTGTTTTTTTGCCAATTTGCATATTTTCCATTTTGGATTTTCCTCACTTGCATGTTTTCTCAATTCAAAATCAATTTCACTCAGTCGACGGACCTCCGCTCTGGCGGAGCTCCTATTTCTGGGTGCTGTGGCCGTTCGGGCCTTCTGCAAAACTAACATAAACTAAACCTATTTAGTGGTTAGTTACCGGCATGGGTCCGTTGTGTGACCCGGCGGACCAGTTGACCGCTTCGAGCGCCGGCCGGGTCGTCTCCACCGAACGTACCGACCCGTAGCCATAGTCCTGAAACACACAAATAACGTCACACTCAAGAAGAAACAACTGAGTTTTTTTTATTCCTCCTAAGGCCCAGTGTGCAGAAAAATCTACATAATCAAGGCAATTTAATTTGAACTGTATTGCAATAGTAATAAGCTTAATTTTCCTATCTTCATAAACTGAAAATAGCATTATGGAACAAACGTAATTGAACTTTATTGCCTTGATGGTAGATTCAAAGTCCCACTGACAAAAAACTGCCTGTTTGTAATGTGGTGAGCCTTACGAGGTTATGGAAAGACGTGCACACAGGCCGCCGGGGGCTGTATACCACTCGGTGAAACCACATTGCCTTTGACCTGTTATGGTATTGTTTTCAACCGGCATTACTGTCAAGTAAATAAGAGCCAACTTAACGTTGACAATACAACGTAAAAGGCAATATTTTTTTATCGAGAAGTGGCTCTGATGGTAAGTCAGATTTAATGCCCATAGACTTTCAGGGTTATCTGGAAGAGATACCAGTAAGGGATAAGTTCGCCTTTGTACATTACTTTAATAACAATATTGTAATATTTATACATTTCGCACATGACAATCAATACCGTCTTAACTCGAAATGTGACGGTGTTGAAAAATTTATTCTAATTTCAAACTAGTACAAATAGTTATGAATTACAATTTATTTTTGAGTTAATACGGTATTGAATGTCATGTGCGATTTGTGCAATAAAGAGTTTACATACATACATACTTTTGCATTCTCAAGGCTGTTGGGACAGTTTGGGACTAGGTCAATTTGTGTGAGATCGTCCCTTGATATTTATTTATTCACTTACATCTTCGACGGTCGTCTCTTGTTGCGAGTTGTTGCTGGCGTCGGAGAGGGAGCGCCGGTGCTCCTTCGGTGCGGGGGCCCTGGGGGGACAACAGTTCATTATTGTTGAGGTCCGGGAAAACGTATGTTTGTATATTGAAAAGGGGTCTAGAATGGGGGGTTAAACAATGAAAGTGATTTGATTATAGCAAAAGGGTTGTCATATGAAAGGGCTCAATCTGCATATTATTGTTATAATTTTCCGTGACGTACTTTTAATATCAAAAAAGTATAAAAAATTACTGTTCCCTCCCCCCCATAATCTCCAAAGTTTATAGACCAGAAAATCTAAAAAAATCCTATTTATATTTTATGCCAAACAAGGAATGAGGCTCACAAGTTTTATAGATTTGGAAAATTTTGCAAAAAAAACTTTAAAGATCTGTATTCAAATTTAGCCTAGTCAAAATGGACCTCATTGGATAGAAAATAAAGTTCATGACAAAATGAGTATTTTCTCGTAACTAATTCTACTAAACATGTTAATTAGGTACGAGAAAATCGAGTCTACGTTACATTTAAGTTTTCCCACCATATTATCTTAAATACAGAACCCTCGGTGCGCGAGTCCCACTCGCACTTGACCGGTTTTTTTAAACTACATTTGGGGCTAAACGTGGCGTGGTGGGGGGTAAGGACTCACGTATTGTAATAAGACTTTTCTTCTTTAACTCTATCCGGGTCGAGAAGAGATAAGATCTCGTCACTAAAATAAATAAATATTGTTAACCAAGGGATGAAAGTGTTCATTTACTTTCCATCATATTTAACCAACAAGAGCGGCTGTAATTCGAGGGTGCACTTGATCAGTTCACTTCGATTTAGAGGAAAGTTATCAAAAATGTTACTCTCACGAATTAAGTTTGTTGAAACCCTAAAATTATAAGTGTCAGATTACGCTTGGCACTTTTTAATAACAAGTAAAGAAAAAGTTACTTCGTAATGATAATAATGGCCGTATTAGAATCCTCCATGGTCGAGTCAAAAATGACTTAAGAAGCCACTTATCGTCCCTTTACTTTCTCAACCTCGTATTTGATCGAATCGTTAGATAGAAAAGTAGTCCTTATTCTTTAGGGAACATGAGTGGTTTTCCTATATAACTATTCGATCAGATACGAGGTTGAGAAAGTAAAAGGACGATATGCTAAAGTCGGTAGTGTTCCGCGATAATCATAACGCATGTGTCTGTTCTTTGGATATATTAAACTTGAGACTGTTAAACGTGAAAACACGATTAGAAACCAAATCCTCGATAGTTTTATTTTTCAAACATGACAGGTGTCATTTTGCTTGTTTTTGGTTGAAGACGGTTTTCGATTCAATAGATGAGTATTTATAACTTTGTGATTCTAGTAAAGCATTTTTTAATAAGTGTTGTAGTTTTAAAGTTGTTTTAGCAATTATTTGAATTTGACGCTGACATAAAGACGCACGCAAACTATCTCCATCTCACGTTCTCCATCTTATTACGCTTCCAATAAGATTCTGTCAAAAATTCAATTTTTGGGACAAGCTTTTGTTGCAGATTGTACTTTTTTTGCAGATTCATTATCTGCTTATCAAGACCAAATAAATAAGTCCAAACACGGTGGGTCTACGTTAAGTATAGCGGAGGTTCTGTCCCCACCTTCTGGCTCCATCATCAGATCAGCTCCATGTCATAATAGTATTGCATTGTCATCCAATTTACACATGTATGCCAATTTTCAGCTTCATCGGAAACCGGAAAGTGTGTCAAATTTAACTTGCAATATTTGACCCGTAAAGTTAAACCGATTCTTTTGGCAAACACACCTTTTTCTCTAAGGATGGAAATCCCATTTTCATCCCTCTACTAAGATAAGGAAATCCTAACTTTAAAAACAGAAGAGATGAAAACAAAGATACCTCTGCAAGGAGTCCAATCTCTCCTGAAGCTCGTATTGGGTAGAGAGAAGCTTCTGCCGGCTCTGTCGCTCAGCTTCAAGCTCGGCGCTGAGTGCGTTCTTCTCTTGCTCGTGTTGTTTGTCTCGCTCTATAACAAAACATGTACGTTTTATTATACAAAACTAAAGTATATGTGACGACGCAGGTCATAACCCGTGGTTCGCCTATGTGGATTACGGAGAGGAGACTGGCCAAAATTAACAGGTAGGTAGGTTATGTTAGTTTTTCAGAAGGCGAGAAGGGCCAAACAACCTAGAAATACGAGCTCCGCGAAAGCGGAGCTCGGTCGACTTCGTTAAGGTCTGCTAAAATGCACAGGTGATCTAATCAGGTTAACCACGGCGTTAACTTAGTTGGTAGTGACCCTACCGACGAAGTAAGCGGTCCCAGGTTAATTAATGTGTATTTGATTGGCCCTGTTGTTTGATCAGTAGTTAAACTAACTAATTGTTACAATTCGAAAAAGGAATGGAAAATTTGACACATTTCCATGAGATTTTAACCATTAGTAACGTTTTTGACCATTAGTTAGTTTAACTACCGATCATACAACAGGCCATTAGTCTACGCTAATATTATAAAGACGAAAGATTTGTATTTTTGTATGTTTGTAACGGATAAACTCAAGAACTACTGGACCGATTTAAAATATACTTTCACCATTGGAATGCTACATTATTTACCCGGCAAAATGAACGGTTCCCGTGGGTTGACAAAAATACGAAATCTACATGGACGAAGTCGCAGGCAGAAGATAGTATTTCATATTACAACGAATCCCTCCTGTTATAGGACGCAATACCTAGAAAACTATTTCGTCCTAGTATATGACTCAATACCTAGAAAAACATTTGGTATAATTAAACTAATCTAAAAAACCGGTCAAGTGCGAGTCGGACTCGCGCACCGTGGGTTCCGTATTTAAGATTTTCATACGATTTGGACCGCCGTTCCTTGCATAAAGTCCCTGTTTTCTTGTGATTTAATAAAAAAGTATAGTTTTGTCATTTGTTCCTATACATTGACTAGGCAAGACGGTATTACTTGCCAAATTTCATAATTCTAGGTCAACGGAAAATACCCTATAAATTTTGATTCCCTTGAGAGTGTCGAAATATACGTTTTTTTCGGCATAAACGGCCGTATCTTTTTTTACGTTAACTTAAGAGTTTGATTTTTTTCACAGCTTCTAGGGACTGTAGACCTGAGTATATAGTTTTAATGTCAACTCGATACACGTTCCCGAGATAAAGGGTCTTGTCTTGACAGACAGACGGACAGACGCACAACAAAGTGATCCTATAAGGGTTCCGATTTTTTCCTTTTGAGGTACGGAACCCTCAAAATTAACAGGGTACCTATTGGAAATTGGTGGGCTCTCGCCATGACTTTCTTTTCTGACTTTTACCGGCCAAAATTCTGCATAGTTACTATATATTCATTATATGTATACTCACCCTTCCAGAACTGAGCCCTACTCTCAAACTCCTTAGACCACAAGTTATAACTTTTCGCCCCATTCTCCAACGATGGACTCATCGATTGATAGTCCAAGCAAGCCTCACTCGGCTCTTCGGGAATCGATTCAGTAGGCACACCCATTTTTACACTAAACTGTTCTTGTATTTGGACCTTGCCATTAAAAACTAAAGAATGCTGGGGTTTTCATGGGAGCTTCTTAAATCGTCATTTGAGTTCATCGTTATTGTTAAAAAAAAAACCCTTAAAGATCACATATTATTATGAAGGTCTACTATATTTTTTATGACACGCGGCAAAGACGGTTCATTCTAACTAGTTTTATTTACCAAATTAAATATAAAAACACACAATATTTGGCGCGGTATCACTTTATATCTAATTTAAATTAGCAAATTTTTATAAACACAATTATTTTTGCGGCACAAAGTGCCCCAGCCAAATACACCTAGAAAGTTAGGTTAAATTAGGTAGGTTAAGTTAGGTTAGGCACAAAACCACAAACTGTTCATCTTTCTGTAGTAATAAGATACATTTCTGATATTATTTAGCACTAAATTTTGCCCACTACATCGCTTTTTACTTTAATTATGTTTTTATTGATATTGAAAACATTGGACAGCATAACGAAGTCCCAAACAAAACATTAAGTACATTATCAGTGACGTGACGTTATCAATCTCATTACGTTATCTAATAAACGTTGAAGATAGCGAAGTGGTCAAGTTTAACTTTAATTATGGCGAGGTTTTTTGTCATTGCTCTGTTTTATTTTTCCGAAAGCTATGATTGATTAAATGCATAATTTAATTGATATATGTAGGTTGGGTTTAGTTTTATTTATAAGCGATACCAAAAAATATAAGTCTAGCCAATTTAAATTTGTTCAAATTATAGGCAATTTGCTTTCGGAATTATTCAAATTCGAAATTAGGTCCATACGGAATTATGACTCTTCGAAATTATGTAGTGTACCCATATTTAACATCTTAATACTATAATCATAAGACTGCAACCCTGAGGACTAAGATGGAACGCCACTATACTAGTAATTTCACCGGTTGTCTTATCCCACACCGGAACACGACAATGCGATCACTTGCTTGACGGTATGGCATTATGATGGCAAACATAGAGACCTGATGGTAAGTGGGATCTGGGACCCATAAACATTGACAATCTCGATACTTCCACACCAATCTTAAGTCTTCGATGTTTTCTATCTAATTCAGTATGCCGCGGCCGCTAGCTTCGTTGGCAGGGTGACAACCAACCAGGCTAATCGCGTCCTAATAACCTCGTAAGGCCCACTATACTAGAAACAGGGAGATTTTTGTGCGTGGCACTTTGAATCTACCATCAAGGCAATAACGTTCAATTACGTTTGTTCAATAATGCCATTTTCAGTTTATGTAGAAAGGAAAATAAAGCGTATTCCTATTGCAACACAGTTCAAATTAAATTGCCTTGATTATGTACATCCTATTGTAAACTGGGCCTTACGAGGTTAATAATCGTAATTGCCCCTTTTCTTGGCAAAGGGATTTATAATCATTATCAGACGCTGATATTGTTAATCCTTACGTTAGCCAAATCGATAAAATATAATTGAGTCGATTAAATTCCAACTCGGATAAGTCCATGCAAAAGGACAACGGAATTTGCGTCTTTTTTCAAACAAGTTAAGTTTTAAATTCGTATAACTTTCAAGGAGATATCCCAGTTTGAAGTTAAGCGAGTCAATTGGAAATCGTCAATAAAAAAAACCTCGTATCTCATATATCGTGACGTACGATTTCAAACTTAAACATGAAGAGAATTAAATTCAAACTCATACATCTTGAAATAGCAGATACGAGTTTTTACCAAAGTAGTAACGAAATGGTTAGCGCGACGTGTCATGACTTCAGTACTAGGCAGATCAAAAAGTCAATACTGAGACATGTTTCGTGTAAGGACCTTGTGCAGGGTCCGTCCGGATCCCTCCGTACACCAGAATCCATTAAAGACCAAGTGGACTTTTTGTGCATTGAAATCCATTTGGAGTCGTTTACACTTTTTAATTCGCTGGGATCCATCTTCACACTTTTGTACCTTGTCGCTTTAACGCCTTTTTCAAACAGAGCCCGGAATTTTCGCGGCTAAACAAAACACTGTCGCAATCTAGCTAGTGTTAGAAAGACTTTTCTATCGATATCGAGTATTATAAAAAATAACGGGTGTCCCTCACAATCCTTAACAACGTTTGTCCTAACATATCGTTTGTCCGAATTTTCATTTCCCCTAAACTAGTATGTATGTATGTATGTAAACACTTTATTGTACAAACAAAAGAAATAACAATTATAAAATAGACAAAAATATAACAGGGATGTACAAAGGCGAACTTATCCCTATAAGGGATCTCTTCCAGTTAACCTTTGAGCGATTGAGAAATAAATAATTACAACGAATAGCCAAATAAGTACAACACTAAAAGAAATTTCTATAAATATGAATAGATAAAATATATAGACATATATAAATATATACAATAAACAGGAAAAAGTTTAAGAACAAGTGTCAAGCCAGAACTTCTTTAGTCTAGATTTGAAAGAATCTACAGACTGAGACTAGACTAGTTTTCAGATGAGTCAGGCAACTTTTTAAGTTTTCCAATTATATCTTCGGTTCGGTTAGGTTAGGGTTGTATTATAACAATACTAAAAAGTTTTAAAATTTAAGCGGAAATGGCTTTAGGATAAATGAAAATACGGACAAACGATGCATTAGGACAAATGACGATTAGAGCTTCCATAGGAGAACCAAAAATAACATTTCGATACACTTATATTATTTTATAATCATTCGTGACAGTTGTTTTATATGTGCTTTTCCATCTAAATCTTCACTCACACATAAAAAAACCCGTCGGGTAACTAATAGGCAAAGTGACTATAATATCTCATTGATAAAAATAGACACTTCAGAAACTGTGTACTCCTAGAGAATGTTGAGAAATTAATGATTATCTACTTGTATAACTATTACAAACAAAATAAAATGTCCTGTGCTGCTGTGCGTACTGACGTGGATTTCTGTATAATTTTATACAAACCTCACGTAAAATGTTTTATTAAAAATATATGTTTTATTTCGTGGACCGTTTTTTTTTCTTCTATTACACAACCATCATATCTCGATGAAAAATATTTCCAACACTAGCTGCATTGCGACAGTCTTTTGTTTTTGTAATGCAGATACGTACACCAGTTAGAACTTGACGTTAAAGTGACAAAACACAAAAGTGTGTAGCTACTTACAAGGTCAAACGTACTTCCCTTATTTCTTTTTGTATGCAAAATGGAAAATAAATAAAATAAATAATCTCAAAACTCACCTTCAATAGCCAAGTCATACTGCTCCTTACTGCTCTTCAACTCATTTGCTAGCTTCTCACTCTCTCCCTCCCACTCCCCTCTCTCTATCACGTACTTCTTCTCAATCTCTTTCTTCTCCTCGACGAGCTTCTTGTTGCTGTCCCGCTCGCTCGCCAGTTCTTCTCGTAACGATGCTATGATGCTGTCCTTGTCGACAATGGCCACTTGAAGGGTCTTAGCTTCAATTTCTACTAGACGTAGGACGTCAAGCTTGGCTCTATGAAAGAAATACAAAACTTTTTAATATTGTTCATGTTTGAAATTGGTAGTACTTGTAGGTGTCATATTTGACTGACAGATGGAACAATCGAATATTATAATATTTTTCGTATCTTATTGTGCCTTTGACTGTGACAGATGTCATTTGGCAAATTTAGTGAAGCTGAAAGTGAACAGCAAACACTGGGACACCTAGTATGGAGAAACAAACTATGGTCCTAGCCTGCAACAATCTAAACTTAAGCTATAGCTAAAGCTATCATATTTTTAGAATAATGTGATAAGTAAAATCGGACTATTGTTGTAGGTCAGGACCAGAGTTGGGTAGCTTTACGGTACTTAAAATTAAAAAAAAACGAGCAAATAGGTTTCAAAAATTCGCTGACTCCTAATGATTCTAATCATGTAGGATACGACTAAAAAACTTCTGAAATAAAACATGAAAAATAATTCAGATTCAAATGATTAATACAGTGGTGGTCACATAATTAGGGACACTTGTTTTTTCCCCATACAAAACAAACAAATAACAAACAAACATGACAAACCTACAAATATGACTTTTCAATTTTGACCACTAATCAAAAAGTTCTTGTCCAATTTTATTGCTAAATACAATTTACTTTAGATCATTAACTAAGGTTTAAATTTATATACAATGAACTACTGTTAAAAACGAACCTTATATTTTATATAGATTTAAAAACTTAGTGCTGACCCGTCCATACAAAGTTTTACAAGTTTGTATGAACGCGAGGTATTTATTTTTTCAAATCCTTATAAAATGAAAGATCCGTTTTCAACAGAGATGAATTGTACAAACATTTAAACCTTAGTTCATTAATGAACGATTAGTGTAACCATATATTAAATTAGTTTAGAACTTTGTGAATGGTGGTCAAAATTGAAAAGTCATATTTGTAGGCAATTGTATGGGAAAAAAACAAGTGTCCCTAATTATGTGACCACCACTGTATATCTCCGAAACTAGTAAAAATCGCTCAACATACATAGGGGTTAAATCGATAGCTTTTTAGCTGCTCTATCAGCCCTAGGCGGGTTGACGTCGATTTATGGGACACTGTATATTAGTTGTTAAATACATTATATTTCAACTACTTGACAGAATTATTAGTGCCCGTTGTTTTGGCAGGTGGGTGTATCCATACTTCAGTTGAGCCGCCTGTTGAGTGAGCGGTTCGACCGCGCGCGCCCTCTCCTGCGCCGTGCCGAGCTTCTGCTGCAAGCTGATGATCTTGTTCTCCAGGCCCTTGTTCAGGGTCTTAACGTGGTCCAGGCTGCGCGCCTCGATGCGCAACCGCTTGTACTGGCGCCGGGCAAGGAAGCGCCGGACCTGGTGGGGGATAAAAAAGACTAAATTAGCACATATTATTATACTCGAAAATCTAATTTAAGACCAAAATTCTAACCTCAACGGGCGCAAATTCGCGGTGGTTACTGCATTTTGGTTTAAGTGTAGGTATTTTTATCAATAAAACTTACCCTAATATTACTGGTTACACGAGTTCTCATTCATATTTTTATGAAATAATGTTACGAAATAATCAAGATGGGAACTGTCAGATTTTGGTCTTTAATTAGATTTTCGAGTATAGTTAGATTTAGGTTAGGATAAGTAGGATAAGTTTTATGTTGTAGATTAAAAAGATCTTGTAAAACCCATACAATGAAGAAATGAATTATAACTAACCCGCCCGATCACCCGATCTGTCTCGCTTGGGATAATACTCACCGCGGCCTGCGCAATGACGAGCTGCCTCTTCATCTTCTTGACGCGTTTCCTGGCCAGGTAGCCGCGGGCGTAGCGCTGGATCAACATCGCCTGCGATCACAAGTAAATATATATAATTAATTATAGTTGTTTCTGATGTTCAATGAACCTACCAGATTATTAAAAACTAATGATTTTCGTTGGATCCAATGACCAGTTCTTGAAGAAATTTAAATGGGACAAATGTACACTACTCATTTAAAAAAAACCGGCCAAGTGCGAGTCGGACTCGCGCACGAAGGGTTCCGTACCATTATTTTAAAAAAAACACGTTTGTTGTATGCCCCCTTAAATATTTACTTTATTTTAATTAAATTATTTTATTTTCAAAGTGAACATACAACTAGATATTCTGTGAATATTTCAAGGATCTGTTGCCGCTATTCGAGCAAAAAACGGCAACAAAACACGTTTACTGTATCCTCCCTTAAATATTAATATTATTCTGTTTTTAGTATTTGTTGTTACAGTGGTAACAGAAATACATCATCTGTGAAAATTTCAACTGTCTAGCTATCACGGTTCGTTAGATACAGCCTGGTGACAGACAGACGGACATACGGACGGACGGACAGTGAAGTCTTAGTAATAGGGTCCCGTTTTTACCCTTTGGGTACGGAACCCTAAAAAGAATCATTAAAATCGGCTGTCAATTGGGATACACCTGTCTTTACAAGTAGCAACGTATAAAAATTTGAAAACCATTTCTAGAAATGGCTTTTCGAATGAATTCTACAATATACGGAGATTTATTGTAGAAACTTATGATTGGAAGTACGGAATACCTTATAAATAAATTTAATGTGATGCGTTCAGCAAATTTACTCTAGAAGAAAGAGTCATGCAGGAAATGCCGTGTTAATTGAAGTCAAGGTAATAAGTAAGGTTAGGACTTTTGGTGGCATATCGTGGTTCTAGAATCCATGGAGTCGCTATTCCCTAATTATTAATTATTATTTCCCAATTATTAATTACTTTTTTATTTTTTTTGAACACCTGCTTAATAATCACATACTGTAATAAACAGGGCCCGGAATTTTGGGGGTGGCTTTTGACAAGTTGTAAGGAGAGAACATCGTTGTTTATCGATGTTATCGACAAATCGATATTTTATTTATTTATGTCTTTATTAAATAAAACCACAAAATTTCCGATGATACATACTCTTTTCAGCGGTCTGTGATGAAAAAAGTTCGAAATATCGTAAAGTTTAATGAAAGCCTGTAAAAAAGTTAGGACCTGCTAGAGGGGGTGTTCTTTTAATAGTGGTGATTATTATTTATATCTTTAATATTTGAGTAGCTTAGTTTAATTTTAATTTAAATACGTTTAGTTCAATTTTTGTATTGTTTTATTGTTGAATTCTGTAAATATTATGATCATTTAATGATGAAAGCCTGAAAAGAGTATGTATCATCGTAAAATTTGAGGTTTTATGTAATAAATACATAAATTAATAAATAAATTATCGATTTGTCGATAACATCGATAAACAGCGGTGTTCTCTCCCTAGAACTTGTCAAAAGCCGCCCCTAAAATTCTGGGCCCCAGTAATAATAGTCGATATCGATAATATCGTGTTTGTAACACTAGCTGGCTTGCGGCAGTGTTGTTTTGCCGCGAATTCCGGGGTGTACTGAAGACTCACCGCGCGCACGCGGCGCCGGTCGCGGTAGAGGCGGCGCGCGAGGCAGCCGCGCGCGTGCGCCTGCAGCCCGAGCGCGAGGCGGCGCAGCGCCAGGTACTTGCGGCGCAGCAGCCAGCCGCGCACGTTGCGCTGGATCTTGATGGCGGCGCGGAGACGGCGGACTTCTTGTGCTTTGCTGTGGGAAATACGACAGATTTACTCGTAACGATCGACGGGAAATAACTTCAATATCAAATTAGACGACGCGTTAGCCTAGCGGGTGGGGCATAGCCTGTGTCGATTGAAATTGCCAAAGATGTAAATGTGGGATTATTTGTTTCTAAAAATGTTCATGCTTTTGGTAATAAAAATATAGTTTATAAAGCTATCTATTATTTAACTTGCACTGTTCGTATGTTACACCAGTAATTTTAAATCAATTCTGTTTATTGGAATGGGCTGAAATTTGAACCACAGACAGTTCGTTCGTTCAAATAGTTACAATACGGTGACGGCGACTTCAAAGGGGAACGAACTATATGTAAACCCGATGACAATGCAATATTATGGTATCCAACAGGAGATCTGATGATAGAGTCGGAAGATGGCACTAGGATCTCCGCTATACCTACTTAACGTAGACCCACCGTGTTGGGACTCATTAGTTTGGTCTTGATAAGCAGAAGCCGACAGCAAAAGCCTCTTACAAAAATGATTTTTTGAAAAAACTTATTTTTAAAGTACTCACCGTCTAGCTAGGTATCCGCGGCAATGAGCTTGCAGCCCGATCAGCTGGCGCATGCGTCGTAGGTACTTGCGTCGCGCCACAAAGCGACGCACGCAGCTCTGAACGCGCACGCAGTACAAACGCTGCATATCTGCGCGTATTTTCTCTAGATACGCCACCTGGGGGAAACTAGCATGTTGAAGTTATAATAATAATAAATAATAAATAAATAAATAAATATCAAGGGACAATCTCACACAAATTGGCCTAGTCCCAAACTAAGCTCTAGGCTTGTACTATGGGTACTAGACAACGGTATAAACACTTATATAGAGGAATATATACTTAAATACATAGAAAACATCCAAGACTCAGGAACAAATACTCGTGCTCATGACACAAATATCTGCCCTTACCGGGATTTGAACCCAGGACCGCTAGCTTCATAGGCAGGGTCACTACCAACTAGGCTAGCGCGTCGTCTATAATGTCATCACGGACAGGATCACAGGACTATTGTCGCTAATAAGCCTGATATCGTGTTGACATCGAGCTGAACGCCGGGCAGTGCTCGTCGACGTCACCATCCCGCACGACGAGAACCTCGTGAAGGCCGAGAAGGACAAGCTCAGCAAGTACAGTCAAGGACTTAAATTGTTATGCCACTATGGAACCCTGTCATAATGACAGCGTCAAACCACAAGACAGAAATTACGCTTAAATGAATGATTAACGTTATGCGACATGGTTCCATAGTGGTATAACAATTAAAGTCCTTGACTGTACCTTGACTTGGCTCACGAGGTGACCGCCATGTGGGATGTTGACTCGACGATCATTGTCCCGATAGTTGTTTCGGCAAACGGTCTTATAGCGAAGAGTCTCGACCAACACCTCAAGAGACTCTCGCTAGATGGCTGGATCAAGGGCCAGATACAGAAGGCAGTACTCCTCGACACGGCACGTATTGTGAGGAGGTTCCTCTCTCTGCAGCCCTAACCACCGGTAGCTTGAGCCCTGCCCCGCTGCCGGCGGCACTCGTAGATTAGGTTTTTTATAATTACTATTTTTTGTATCAGTATTGTTATTTTACTTTTATATTTGAATATTTGTTATAAAAAACCAAATTTACAGAAAACTAAATAAATATCTAGAATAACAAATAATAATAAAAATCTTTATTTGCTCCCACAGTGGTTTGCCTATGGTCTCGTTATTGGAATGAAATTAGAAGATTATCCATTTCTTCTGATGACGACTTGTTTTTTATTGATATATAAATTTTAATATGTGCACAAGGACACCCTTTTAATTATTATTTTGGAATCACACAGTTTATAATCAGTATTTATAAATTAGTTGCAGACTACATCATTGTCTATGACTAGGGTTAGGACTTTTGGTGGCATATCGTGGTTCTAGAATCCATGGAGTCGCTATTTCCTAATTATTATATTACAATGACACTTTGATTTTGACCTTCAGTACGGTCATATTTCAAAATGATCTAAATACATTTTTAGTTCGGTTATTCCATAACTACTAATATTTGGTTGTTTGTAACGCTTTCACAGCAGAGATATCCTCAATACCAAAATTCATTTAAATTAGTTTAGCGGTTTAATGAATAAATTAATGTTGAAATATTAAAATACTGAAGGTCAAAATCAAAGTGGAATGTATTATAATAATCAGGAAATAGCGACTCCATGGATTCTGGAACCAAGATTTGCCACCAAAAGTCCTAACTCTATCTATGACGTACCACAGATAATGTCAAACGTGTTCAGGAGTCCGATTCTAGTGACAGTCGAGATCAATAGTTTATATGCGAGATTTTTAGAAAATTGTATGCAACTGACATTTCATCTCGAATGAAACTTCATATCGAATGGCACAAGAGTTGGAGTCCTGACGTATTGTGATAGTTTGTGTCCAAGTATAATATTTAAAAAGAAATTACTTACACAACTAGGGTTTCATGAGAAAAAAAAGCTCGAGGGTTTTATATGGGGCATTACGGCCAAGTTAACCTGTATGTTTAGATACTGTTTACGTGCAAGTGTGATGAAAAATAATAAACCCACCTGGCCAGCCCGGAAGAATATCTTGGTGGCGCCGAATTGGTACTTGTCGGGGTCCTTGAGGTGCCTCGCCAGGATCCGTTTGCAGGTGCCCTTGATGTCGGAGCGGTCCAGCTCCTTGGGCAGGCAGAGCAGGCGGTATCTTGGGATAAAAATCTCGACTGTAATATTTTGCCCCCTCCCCGCACCTCATGTATACCCCGGCTCTCAATATGTTGTACGCTTATAATTCTGTATACATTTAAAATACGTACCTGTTGAAGAAGTCCGCGTAGAGCCATCTCGACGGGAAGCCTGCGGCGGATATCCTGATGGTCTCCAATACACCGCATGCTCTGAAACAAAGTACATTGTTTTTTTTTTAAATATGTATACACGAACCTTATTTTAGGCAGCATAGGGGCGTGTAGATATTTTTGGCGTAATAAAAATGTTGGGCATACTTAGAACCTTGTCATTCTAATTGTCATTGGCATGCTTGTCGATATATAATCAGATTGAAGCCTATATGTCCAGGCCTTTAAGCTTGAAAATTACTCGTTGGACAAATTTCCCAGCCCAAAGCGTGGCCATCAGCGCTGACAGCGACGCTCGGAACTGCTCCTGGCCGGTCGGTTGCTAAAACATGGCGACCCACCTCAGCTGGTTGACGGTGTTGGCCGGATGGAACTGGAAGGGCTGCTTGGTCTCGTTGGGCTTGATGCAGCGCACGTAGTGCGGCGTGGTGGTCGACAGCGTGGCCATCAGCGCTGACAGCGACGCTCGGAACTGCTCCTAGCCGGTCGGTTGCTAAAACATGGCGACCCACCTCAGCTGGTTGACGGTGTTGGCCGGATGGAACTGGAAGGGCTGCTTGGTCTCGTTGGGCTTGATGCAGCGCACGTAGTGCGGCGTGGTGGCCGACAGCGTGGCCATCAGCGCTGACAGCGACGCTCGGAACTGCTCCTGGCCGGTCGGTTGCTAAAACATGGCGACCCACCTCAGCTGATTGACGGTGTTGGCCGGATGGAACTGGAAGGGCTGCTTGGTCTCGTTGGGCTTGATGCAGCGCACGTAGTGCGGCGTGGTGGCCGAAAGCGTGGCCATCAGCGCTGACAGCGACGCTCGGAACTGCGCGCCAACGGTTTGCTTCTGGCCGGACGCGCGGCGAGGCGGTTGCTAGAACAATAATGGTTAAAAAGTTAATACTAATTTTAAAACGCGTAACCGTTTGGACTTTTCCGTCTACTGGTCCATTTAGTCTTCCAAACGGTCTACTAGTCTATTTACCGTCTAACTAGCTGCTCAGACTAAACCATGGTCCACTTGGTCTTCGAATTGGTCTACTTGGTCTTCGAATTGGTCTACTTGGTCTTCGAATTAGTCTACTTGGTCTTCGAATTGGTCTACTTGGTCTTCGAATTGGTCTACACGGTCTTTGAAATGGTCTATTTGGTCTTCGAAATAGTCTACTTGGTCTTCAAAATTAACTACATGGTCTGTTCGGTTTTTTAAATGGTCTACTTGGTCTTCTAAACGGTCAACAGGTCTGCTGGTCTACTCACCGTCAAGCTGGCGACGGGCACGGCGGGCGTGGTGCGGCGCCGCGACGGCGGCGGCAGCGTGGCGGTGTGGTCCGCCGTCCTCTCCGTCTCCAGTATGGTGTGAATGAGCCTGCAACTCGTGGCGGTCTTGATGCATTCCAGTTGTTCTTCCGAGACGGTGTCTCTGTTCTTTTCGAGGAAACCACCGCACTGGTATTCCACGTCATCAGCGAAGTGCTTTATTATGAATGCTGGAACAAAATTTATTGTAATACATCACTATTCATTTCTTCTAAATTGTAAGTATTTCTGACCTAGACCAGTACAAATATGACATATGTTTTTTTATTCTTATTAACATACGAAATTGGTCTCATTTATTTCATAACGATACGTCAAACTATATTTTTTTTACGAGTCTACTTCTCTCTCCGTAAGGCGCTTATGTCAGCGCCAACGATCAGCGGGAAGCGAGTAGAGCCAGCGATCAACTATTATTACACGTGTCTCTTTTATTGACCCGGGATCTATATCTTTTGTTTCGACAAACTAGTGGAGAGAGTTTTAGCCGGCAGTGTGAATAGCCAGCGATCAACTATTAATACATGTGTCTCTTTTATTGACCCGGGATCTATATCTTTTGTTTCGACAAAGTAGTGGAGAGAGTTTTAGCCGGCAGTGTGAATAGCCAGCGATCAACTATTAATACATGTGTCTCTTTTATTGACCCGGGATCTATATATTTTGTTTCGACAAACTAGTGGAGAGAGTTTTAGCCGGCAGTGTGAACAGCCTGCGATCAACTATTAATACATGTGTCTCTTTTATTGACCCGGGATCTATATCTTTTGTTTCGACAAAGTAGTGGAGAGAGTTTTAGCCGGCAGTGTGAATAGCCAGCGATCAACTATTAATATATGTGTCTCTTTTATTTACCCGGGATCTACATCTTTTGTTAGTTTCTTGAACGAGAAAATAGTCGATAACTAATCGCTTCCTCGCCGGCATCGGCAGTGAGGCAAGTGCCTAACTTTCGAAGATAGCCAATTGTCATGATCTTTCACCAAATAAACTTAGCCACAAACGGCCAAAAATCCTCAACCTACCCGCATTACCGAACCTCGGCTTCACAAAATGTGGGTACTTGTGGCAGGACTCATGCAGCTTGGTCACGAAGCCCTGGTCGGAGCCCTGCGGCACGCGGCACTGCTCGTCGAGGAGCGCCAGGACTCCCAGCCGGTCCTCGATCAGGTCTATGCAGGGCTGGTTGTCGTAGAAGTCAATCATTTTCCATGATATTTCCTCCTGGGGGTAGAAAGATTAACATTTTAAGATTTCTCCACTCAGACATTTTCATGGTACTGTTGCAAAAATAGAACGGGAAGTTCTTCATTCCAAGCCAACAAAAAAATCTAGGACTTTTCATGTTTTAAAACCAAGTTTGAACTAGAATCTTTAGGGCGTTTTCACTAAAAAATGTACCCAATTAAGGACTGAAATTAAGGAACTTTAACTTTGTCTGTTTTGTGACGAAAATTAGCCATACATTGACGGCCGCAATGTATGGTTAATTTTCGTCACAAAACTGACAAAGTTAAAGTTCCTTAATTTCAGTCCTTAATTGGGTATAGTTATTAGTGAAAACGCCCTTTAAGTATATTATACTTTTTTAAATATCATAGACTGATGAGAGTGACGTTGCTCGCTGCTCTTGCTTAAGGACATGCTAGTTGATCAGAACAGTAGGGACCAACAGGAGACGAGCATATTATATTCTTAAAGGTCGGCAACGCATTTGCGATTCCTCTACTGGTGTTGCAGGTGACCATGGGCAGCGGTAAAGACTTTCCATCAGGTGACCCACTTATTCCTTTAAAATTGCTGCATCTCAATGGCGTAGTTGATGCAGAACTGCTCGAACGAGTTGATGTCTCTCTCTCCCTCACCTTGATATACTCGTCCTGCTCCAGCTTGAACACGTGCGAGATGAACTGCTGCTGCAGCTCGTTGGCGTAGTTGATGCAGAACCTGCTCGAACGAGTTGATCTCTCTCTCTCCCTCAATTTGATATACTCGTCCTGCTCCAGCTTGAACACGTGCGAGATGAACTGCTGCTGCAGCTCGTTGGCGTAGTTGATGCGGAACCTGCTCGAACGAGTTGATCTCTCTCTCTCCCTCACCTTGATATACTCGTCCTGCTCCAGCTTGAACACGTGCGAGATGAACTGCTGCTGCAGCTCGTTGGCGTAGTTGATGCAGAACCTGCTCGAACGAGTTGATCTCTCTCTCTCCCTCAATTTGATATACTCGTCCTGCTCCAGCTTGAACACGTGCGAGATGAACTGCTGCTGCAGCTCGTTGGCGTAGTTGATGCAGAACCTGCTCGAACGAGTTGATCTCTCTCTCTCCCTCACCTTGATATACTCGTCCTGCTCCAACTTGAACACGTGCGAGTTAAACTGCTGCTGCAGCTTCTCGTTGACGTTGTTGATGCAGAACTGCTCGAACGAGTTGATGTCTCTCTCTCCCTCACCTTGATACACTTGTCCTGCTCCAGTTTGAACACGTGCGAGATGAACTGCTGCTGCAGCTCGTTGGCGTAGTTGATGCAGAACCTGCTCGAACGAGTTGATCTCTCTCTCTCCCTCACCTTGATATACTCGTCCTGCTCCAGGTTGAACACGTGCGAGTTAAACTGCTGCTGCAGCTTCTCGTTGACGTTGTTGATGCAGAACTGCTCGAACGAGTTGATGTCTCTCTCTCCCTCACCTTGATATACTCGTCCTGCTCCAGCTTGAACACGTGCGAGATGAACTGCTGCTGCAGCTCGTTGGCGTAGTTGATGAAGAACTGCTCGAACGAGTTGATCTCCCTCTTCCTTATCTTGATATATTCGTCCTACTCCAGCTTGAACACGTGCGAGTTGAACTGCTGTTGCAGCTTCTCGTTGCCGTAGTTGATGCAGAACTGCTCGAACGAGTTGATCTCCCTCTCCCTTACCTTGATATATTCGTCCTGCTCCAGCTTGAACACGTGCGAGTTGAACTGTTGCTGCAGCTTCTCGTTGGCGTAGTTGATGCAGAACTGCTCGAACGAGTTGATCTCTCTCTCCCTCACCTTGATATACTCGTCCTGCTCCAGCTTGAACACGTGCGAGTTGAACTGTTGCTGCAGCTTCTCGTTGGCGTAGTTGATGCAGAACTGCTCGAACGAGTTGATCTCGAATGTCTCGAACCCGTAGATGTCCAGCACACCTGGAAAATTAGAGATATATAGGTATTTGAAGTAATGTATATAACATACGCGACTTTTTTTGAGTTTTAGGTTTCCGTACAGGTAGATTCACTAAAGCTGGCATGAATGCAATGAACAAAAGTAATGTCACCGATCACTGTGTGAGTGCCGTCCTTTGAACCGATGTTCGAATTTCAAACCAAAACCTGTTATTATTTTACACACTTGTATACTTTCGTTCACTCATTCAATCCATTCAGGCCAGCTCTTGTGAATCGAACTGTACCTAAAAGGTGTTAAGGAGAATTAATGATAAGATAACACAATGTACTAGGGAAGCAGAGCTGTGTAAGTGATACGTCTTGACGAAATGACTCCTATGCTGTGCCATCCTTAGCGCCCTATTGACGCATTTAACCAGACTCGAGATAGTAATTGATGACACAATGTACTAGGGAAGCAGAGCTGTCAGAGAAGTGGATACCCACCGATGATTGACTCCTATGCTGCAACCTCTCCAGCGCCCTATTGATGACAAATTGTACTAGGGAAACAGAGCTGTCAAAGTGATACTAACCGATGAAGTGACTCCTATGCAGCGCCCTAATGACATATTTGTCCAGCCACGACACACTATACGATGACATAATGTACTAGGGAAGTAGAGCTGTCAAAGAAGTGATACCCATCGATGATTGACTCCTACGCTGCACCACGTGGCACCACACCACCTCCAGCGCCCTATTGACGCCTTTGACTAAGGTCTGTTAATTCTTACTTGTCTTATATAGTAAACAACTTTTTAACCTCAAAATGAACCTTTTTTGGCTAAAACAGCTATTTTAAACAAAATAAAGCAATCACAGACCATACATTGGCCAAGTGATGTCCAAAATGTTTACTCAGATTACTTTATTTACGATAAAAGAGCTGTTTTAGCCAAAAAAGGTTCATTTTGAGGTTAGAAAGTTGTTTACCTTAGAAGCAAGACACTAAATGGATGATAAAATGTACCAGGGAAGCAGAGCTGCCAAAGTGATACCGATGAAGTTACTCCTATGCCACACCGCCTCCAGCGCCTTATTGACACATTTGCCCTGCCACGAGACACTTATTGATGACACAATGTACCAGGGAAGCAGAGCTGTCTAAGTGATACTCACCGATGAAATGACTCCTATGCTGCGCCGTCTCCAGCGCCCTATTGACGCATTTGACCAGCCACGCGAACAGCTCCCCGTACAGCCGCTTGGCGAGCGCGTCCCTCGCGAACGCGGCGCGGTGCGTGTCCATGCGGGACACGATGACCTCGTGCGCCGACGCGATGCGCCGGTGGGTGAGCCAGCGGGAGAGCTCCGGCTTGGACACGCCGAGGAGGGAGCACACGATTTGGAGGTGCTTGTCGTCCGGCTGAAAGAATAGAAAGCTATAGGTAAAAAACCGGCCAAGTGCGGGTTGAACTCGCGTGGAGAGGGTTCCGTACATACGTTTTTCTTTTGATAGAATTCTTATAGGTTTTCCTGTAATCTACAAGCAATGAACTATATTTTGTAATTTTTTCAAAATGGGAATTTTGGAGATCAAGAGGGAATGGTAAATTTTCGTCTTCTTTCATGAATAAAATCAAAATTATTTATTTACAACAATAACAAAAATATATTTGAGATCCTCATAACGAGCCCTTTCATTTGATATATGACACAGTAAGGTTTCCCAAACTTTTTTTTTTATTTCCTAATTTGTCCCCCGAAAATGACCCTTATATTAAAAAAAGATTTATTTACTTTGCACATCTTTGTTTGCGTCATCAATTTACCAAATTTGTGTACCAAAATTCAACTCAATCGGTCCAGTAGTTTCAGAACAAATTGGGTGTGACAGACGGACAGACAGACGCACGAGTGATCCTACAAGGGTAGGTTTTTTCATTATTTGTACGGAACCCTAAAAAGCTATGTGACATAGTTTGTCAGACAATAGAAGCAAAACACACCGTTTGATTGGCTGTTTTAAAGAGTTTTGATTGTTTACAGTTAGTGCAATACCTAATCAAAAGGGTATAGTTTGGATTGGTTCCCATTTGTCATATCTCGGAAAAAAAAAAGTGGTCTTTTTGGCTTTTTCATAGCATAGTGAAGGCAAATTAGCACACACACCTGATCAGCCCTCAGAAGCCAAAGGCGGTATCTCAAATTCAATAGCCAAAGCAGATTCAAACCCATTCCGTTAGAAATGAGGTTCCATTTGCAACAGGAGTTTTCTCAGAAGATACCGCTATTTTTTTTAGTAGCGCAGTGATGGTAAATGGTCTTCGAGGTCCATAGATATTTGGAATCCCGAGACTGCAAATGTGTTGCCAACCCTGAGGACTAAAATGTATTGCCATGTGAACATGTTCCGTCGCTCCGTCTGTGATACACCTGGACGTGATGCTGGTGATACTCACGCTGATGTAAGCGCCGTCTTCCTCGACGAGCGCGGCGTCGGGGTCGGCGCTGAGCTCGATGTTGCCGAGGTACAGGATGTTGGCCAGGATCGTGAACATGTTCAGTCGCTCCGTCTGTGATACACCTGGCCGTGATGATGGTGATACTCACGCTGATGTAAGCGCCGTCTTCCTCGACGAGCGCGGCGTCGGGGTCGGCGCTGAGCTCGATGTTGCCGAGGTGCAGGATGGTGGCCAGGATCGTGAACATGTTCTGTCGCTCCGTCTGTGATACACCTGGACGTGATGATGGTGATACTCACGCTGATGTAAGCTCAGTCTTCCTCGACGAGCGCTGCTTCGGGGTCGGCGCTGAGCTCGATGTTGCCGAGGTGAAGGATGGTGGCCAGGATCGTAAACATGTTCTGTCGCTCCATCTGTGATACACCTGGCCGTGATGCTGGTGATACCCACGCTGATGTAAGCGCCGTCTTCCTCGACGAGCGCTGCTTCGGGATCGGCGCTGAGCTCGATGTTGCCGAGGTGCAGGTTGGTGGCCAGGATCGTGAACATGTTCAGTCGCTCCGTCTGTGATACACCTGGACGTGATGCTGGTGATACTCACGCTGATGTAAGCGCCGTCTTCCTCGACGAGCGCTGCTTCAGGATCGGCGCTGAGCTCGATGTTGCCGAGGTGCAGGATGGTGACCAGGATCGTGAACATGTTATGTCGCTCCGTCTGTGATACACCTGGCCGTGATGATGGTGATACTCACGCTGATGTAAGCGCCGTCTTCCTCGACGAGCGCTGCTTCGGGATCGGCGCTGAGCTCGATGTTCCCGAGGTGAAGGATGGTGGCCAGGATCGTGAACATGTTCTGTTGCTCTGTGTCGGAAACTCCTGCAAAAAAAACATCATTATAAACATATTGTAGCACTTTGTTTAGACTGAAAGGTCAATGTTAGTTACCTAAGATGGTGAGCGCGTTTTTGGTCTCGTTGAAGGCTCTCAAGTCGTCGACGCCGTCGATCTGGGGGCTGCCGCCTTGGTTCAGGTAGTGGAACGAGTCTTGGTGATCTGAAAGTATAGACAAGGGTATTTGAATACTGTAGACACAGACATAAATTTAGGCTTTTAAGGATATATGGCTTATGGAAGAAACAACAGGAAGAAAAAGAAGAAAGAAAAACATTTTTCACAACAACAACACACAGACAACCAAAAAAAAAAAGGAAAAAACTAAATGTAGTGCTAATTGTTGCGAAAACGGTCCGAACTCGGCATGAGCTGGCTGGGAAGCCAACACTGGTCTTCCGTTAAGACCGCGTAGTAATCTGCCTCCCATAGCATATGTATGTAATCTGCCTCCCAATGCATATGTAATCTGCCTCCCATAGCATATGTAATCTGCCTCACACAAAATCTTAAATCTGCGTTTCATAGCACCTGGAATCTGCCCCCACAACACCAGGAATCTGCCTCCCATAACACCTGGAATCTGCCTCCCATAACACCTGGAATCTGCCTCACATAGCATCTGCTCTAGGTCCTTTTAGAGTGGTACTCACCTAAGCTGAGGTGCGGCATGCCGGGCGCGGCGGCGCACAGCTGGTAGAAAACGTGGTAGTTCCTCTCGCCGGCGCTCTGGTACACCACGCGGCTCTTCTCCAGCAGGTACGTGCGCATGCTGGCGCCGGATATCCGGTACTGCCCGTCGAAGTGGATCTCTATGAACTTTCCGAAGCGGGAGGAGTTGTCGTTGCGTGTGGTTTTTGCGTTGCCTATCGCCTGAAAAACATTGATTCGTTATGATAATTTATGACATCATGGATGAAGACCCTTACCTGGTTACCTGGATGCGAAAAGCCCGGTCTGAGTGGAGAGCCTTGGGGGAGGCCTATGTCCAGCAGTGGACGTCTTTCGGCTGACATGATGATGATAATGATTTCTCTATATAAGTATGTGTATCGTTGTCTAGTACCCATAGTCAAGCCTAGAGCTTAGTTTGGGACTATGTCAATCTGTGTCAAATGTTTTTTTTATTTATTTACATCGAACCTGATATTTATTTATTTACATTATACCTATACCCTCTGCCAAGCAGTGTTTGATTGTTGTGTTCCGGGGATAAGGCAACTAGTAAAATTACTAGCATAGACGCATTCCACCTTAGTCCACATTTGCAGTCTTGTGAAACCATTATAGTCTTGAGAATGCAAATGATACTGCGAAACCACGTAACCAACAAATTTATTATAGAGTAAAATAAAACTTAACTTCTTAGAAATAAGGTGTATTTTGCTCCAAATTAAAAACGTTATCGTCGGGGAAACTGCAATGCGTATTTGCAGTTTCCCCGACGATATCCTACTTACCATCATGGCTCATGGCCTGTGTGCTCGATTGCCTTCCTTAACATAAAAAAAATATCTCACCTCCATGATAGGACTGGAAGCGAGCACTTTCCTCTCGACTTGCGTCTCGCTGGAATTCCCGCCCACGGCCGCAAAGTACCGCATGGCGTATTTAGCTGACACCGTTTTGCCGGCGCCTGACTCGCCACTGACTGAAAATTGAGAAATTACGATATTTTCACTTCTCATGCTCTAAAAAATGTTACTTTACTAACCTACTGACTAAAGCACCTTATTAATATCTAGGGACTAAAGTGGTTTTTTTAATTTACTTTGGAAACCCCTAACCAACCAATCAAGGTGTTTGTGAACGGAGGATTATCGCCATTTTCAGTGATTGTGTATAGACAGTTTTTGGGGCGTGGAAATAACCTCAAAATGACAACTGTGCAAAAATATAAAAAATAAACGATTTAATTTCGTGAAACACGATTAAAGATTACGAATATGAATCTATTTAATCATACTAAGGATAAATTCATTTTATTATGCATGGTCCAATTAGTTCCTTTTAGAATATTTTTCAAGTTTGAATCTGTTGGCTAAATATGCAATCAATTAAAGCGTCACTTTACAAAAAAAAACATACCGTGGAACAAAAGAAAACTTTATTGTAATAAATATTGTAATTTTATTTGTATAGAACGTCGTTTTTTTTCCTCAAATTCAAAGTGAAAAGTAGATTGTTTAACGCGAGACTATTCAACCATAACGACACTACCATCTCGTGTCATTATGGCTTGTTTTAGTCCCTTGTTGAACAATCTACTATTAAACTGAAAAGGCCCGTTAAAAAGTTGCACTGGGAACGTCACTTTATGTCGTTTTTGTTGATTATTTAAGAATAGCATAAAATATATGTTTATTTGCTCCAAAACATAGTTATAGGGTTTATGTGAAATGTGAAACTCTTGAAAGTATTATATTTGTCCTGTGGCCTGTGCCTGTGCATAATTAGTAGTGTAACATCTCTTACTGACCTATGATACTCTGATCCCGCCTCTCCCTCTCCAGTTTAGTATAGGCCTCCTCGGACACGGCGAATATATGCGGGTCCAGGTCCCCCATAGACTGGCCGCGGTACGCCATTATAGTTTCATCGCCTGGAACAATTTAAAAGCAACTTAATAGATAATTTAATTTAACTTTCAATGAGAGGGGTTACCATGAGGATAAGAGGCACTCCTCGTTAATCAAATTGCTGTACATTGCAGAATATCACATTCGCAAAATACCATAATTATATGCATAACATCATACTAGCAAAACATCATATACGCAAAACATCAAACTAGAAAAATATCATATCATAACATCATACTAGTAAAACACGATATTCGCAAAACATGATATTTACAAATAATCGGGTAAGAAGAATCGTAGGTAAGTTGAGGTTATGTTTGATTTACAGTAGGCCCGGAGGGCCAAACCACCCAGAAATAGGAACTCCGCGGCAGCGCAGCTCCGTCGACACTGTCTAATTCATGTCTTACTAATAATTATGTTTTGCTAATGTGATGTTTTGCGAATATGATGTTTGCTTGTATGATATTTTGAGAATATCATGTTTTGCGAATATGATATCCAACGACGGAGGGGGGGGACTACCTTAAATCCTTGAGATAGCTCATGAAGGAGGGATGTAGTGGAAGGAGGAGACCTAAGAAGAGATGGATGGAATGTGTGAAGAGCGGTATGAAAAACAAGGCAGTTAATACTGATATGATGGATGATATTTGGAAGAAAAAGACGCTGCTTCGACCATCAATGATTGGGATAAGGACAAGATGGTGATGATGATGATTTTTAATAAACATCAGTTTGACCGTAAGGTCAGCCAGTTTGCAGCAGACCCTTACAGGTTCTGAACTCCTGGTAATAGGATAACTAAACACCCTCATCTGAATGATTGTCAAATCAGAACAGCTCGACGAACTGGATTCCTTCAAGGAGACTTGAGTGTAATCATGAATGATGATGATGATGATGATGATGATGATGATGATAATGATGATGATGAATGGAAACGCACCGTAAATAGGCAAGTCGTAGTAAGGGTTGATGGCCACCAGAACGATCCCGCAGTATGTGTAGATGGCATTGCGGTCGCAGAATCTGAAATTAACAACATTTCATTAAAGTTCTATTTATTTATCTATTTAAGACTACCCCGAGCGTCCAGTGCCGCCCTCATTACTATTATTGTTTTCTAATAAACTAAAGTATTATCTTAAAATCGAAGAATGGTTTTTTGTTGTACAAATGACTACACAATGTATAGCATAATTATATGACAAAGTTAATAAGATGTAATAACATCTTGAAAATCGATTTTGACCCACTTCTGATTGTTGGATAGACATAATTTCGCATAATTTCGCAATTCCAAAAAAGAGCATTGCGATATTTTTCCCAGTTTACTTTTTCTGGTTGCAATCTTTCCATTCGCAAAATTTACCAGTCTTCATTTTTTTCTGTTGCTTATTTTGCCGAAGATGTTTTTCTCAGCAGAAATAATTCCAGTATCGTAATTTCCCAATCTGTATTTAGATGAATAGTAATATCATTTCTACAGAGTCGACGGAGCTCCGCTGGTGCGGAGCTCCTACTTCTAGGTGGTTTGGCCCTTCGGGCCTGCTGCAATACTAACATAACCTACCTGCCTACCTATTTTGGCCTAATTACAATGGGGAAATTTGCGACTGGGAAAAATCCAGAAAGGAAAATATGCGATCAGTAAAAATTAAAAATGGAGAATTATGCGATTGGGTAAAATCATGAATGGAAAAATTGCTACGCGGAATAATCGAGTTTGGCAAACAGAATACACCCCAGAAAACAATATATATATCGTCCCTTTACTTTCTCAACCTCGTATGTGATCGAATAGTTAGATAGAAAAGCACTCATGTTACCTAAAGAATAAAGACTACTTTTCTATCTAACTATTCGATCAGATACGAGGTTGAGAAAGTAAAGGGACGATATGGTACCACCGAGGACTTGAAGTGTTGATCCACCATAGAACCTTAACATAATGACAGCGTCAAGTGACGACATAGAAATTACATAGGAATTAATCGCTGGTTTTATGCGACAAGGTTCTATAGTGGTTCGTCAATCAAAGTCCGTGACCGTACCATCGAGCTGGTATGATAGTTTTGATAGTAAAGTAGATCCGTCGAGTTCGAACTCATTTGACTCGGCTTTTGATAGTGAGTTTATTATTGGTGTAAGAAGTACAGTCGGCAATAAATTATTTAGTTAAAAATGATCTTTTAATACTTGTAATTAAATTTGAATTTAAGCTTACACGCATGAAAAAGCAAGGCTAAAGTCATTTAGATATAGAGAGTTACAGTTGTAATTAAAAATGTCGGCTATGTTAACTGATGTTGTAATACTCTTTACAGCTGTGTCAATGAAATAACCGACCACAAGCTATCACAATTAAATCATAAACACGTAGCGAGGGAACCACGTGGATGACACATTTATTTGATAACAATGTGGGACAAAAAAGTTTATAATGATTTAGTAAAGTTCTCATTTAGCCTAGTAGGTGACTCCGCCGATGAAGCTAGCGGTCCCGGGTTCGATTCCCGGTATGGGCAAATATTTGTGTGATGAGCGGGAGTCTGAAATGACCTTCTGCTGGAGTTTCTTGCGGCGCTTCTTCTCCGCAATGATGGTCTTGTCCGAAGCGCTAGTAGATTCACTCTATATTACCGACGTGTAAAAGACTCCGTATGTGGCCAATTTACTGAATAAATATTTTTAATTTTTAATTTTATTTCCTTAAGTTTTGGATGTATTTAAGTATGTTTTTTTCTATATAAGTATGTTTATCATTGCCTAGTACCCATAGCCTAGAGCTTAGTTTGGGACTAGGTCGATTTGTGCGAGATTGTCCTCTGATAGTTATTATAATTCCCAGCGACCCGCCCTCGCTTCGCTTCTGTTTATGCGAGTTTTCTGCAACACCCGTACAAAATCCAGGATTTATTATCCATAAAACCCTTCCATGAAAAATAATCTACTTAAAGGAGAAAACGGCATTATAATCCGTTGCGTAGTTTAAAAGATAGCATACATACATACAGACGGCGGGAACCAACTTTATTTTATACTATGTAGAGATTATTATATTCACCCTCGCAAGGCTCAGTGTGCAATAGAATGTACATAATCAAGACAATTTAATTTGAACTGTGTTGCAATACGAATATGGTTTATTTTCCTATGTTCATAAACTGAACATGGCATTATCGAACAAACGTAATTGAACTTTATTGCCTTGATGGTAGATTCAAAGTCCCACTTACAAAAAACTCCCTGTTTGCAGTATGGTAGGCCTTACGGGGTTACAGACGTGCTATTCTTAAAATACTTGTAAATAACTTAAAGCGTCACGCCTCAACTGATGAGTCACTATTGATACGCGCGGTCGGATGTAAGATAATACATATCCGCGACAATAATCGGCAGTTGAGTGAACAAGCGAATTTGTTCTGACACGTCTTCCTGGGTACCTACGCAGGATTATTTAATTTATACAGGGTGTACAATCCAAATGGGTCAGTATGGTGAAGTCGGAAACTATGAGAGATAGCGAGATCTGTTCTTAGGAACCATGACCTCGATTTTAGATTTAATAATAATTACATTCAAACTTTTTTATTAACTCTCATACATAACCGAGAATCGAACCTGGTCAATATTTTTGTAACCGCGTTAAGTAAAAAGGACCAAATTTGGCTATGAAATCTTGTGTAAACACAACTGACAGTGAATTAGACTAAAATGCCCACAGTTTTATTAATTTGCAAATAATTATCTTATTGGTGGGTTTTTCTTTCAATTATTTAACCAAGATTCCATTAGTGTTGTGCTTCTTGCGACTTGCAGAATTTATACACATTGATTTTGACCAGGTTCGATTCCCGGTTATGTATGAGAGTTAATAAAAAAGTTTGAATGTAATTATTATTAAATCTAAAATCGCCGTCATGGTTCCTAAGAACAGATCTCGCTATCTCTCATAGTTTCCGACTTCTCCATACTGACCCATTTGGATTGTACACCCTGTATGTTTATAGTTTCTTTTTTATGGCAACGAGAAGAAGGCACGCGAGCACTCAGGCCACCTGATGGTAAGTGGCATCTGAGACCCATAGACATTTGACTACAATCTCAAAACTGCAATCCTAAGACTTCAAATGCGTTGCCAACCCTGAGGACTAAGATGGAATGCCTCTATGCTAGTAATTTCAGCGGTTGTCTTATCCCCACACCGGAACACAGCAATGCGAACACTACTGCTTGGCGGTGGGTTAATGGATAAGATGGTGGTAGCTCTCCGGACGGAACCTGCACAAGGTCCTACCACCACTATAACGCGAGAGCAAAGCTAAAATGAAAGATATTAGAGATTATAGAGAACAGAAGAGGAGGGATGATTGGCCATTTATTGAGGCACGACATGCTGATCAAAAACATTATAGAGGCGAAGATTGAAGGCAGGAGAGGCAGAGGAAGACCAAGAAGAAGCTCCATGGACCAAATCAAAGAGAAGGTGCATGTCGTGTCGTATAAAGAGGTCAAGGAGCTGGCAGAGAGGAGAGAAGATTGGAAATTACTCCACCGACAAGAGTGAAGCTCTTAAATTATTTTTTCAGTGGATGACGCGAGGCCCGCCCCGGCTATTTTTTTCACTTGAACTTTAAAAAATGTATCGTACCAACATAGATCAAAGCTCACTTTTCAATGTCTCACTTTGAGCTGATCCGATGCCGAGCGTTTATATCTGCGCTAACCTTTACAAGACTCGCCTAAACAGGGTGCCTCTGACCTTGGGGCTTTATATGCACGGATCGTTTCTACTCCTGAAACTGAACTTCTTTTGTTCTGTAAGTTGTTAAAAATATGTCCAACAAAAAAAAAAGTTTGTCATACAAGGTTAGTACATTACTATGATAGTACAATAGTATAATAGTACATGGCAACCCCACTTCACGCCGAGGTTTGTATAGTGCTTTTCTCAAACATATAAATAATTCATTAAAAAAATAAAACAAAAATTACAACGTCAAATACGTACTAGGAGTGCATAAACACTAAAAGTAACCTACAGTGCTCAGTCATCCGCGCTGTGCCGGGTGCGCCCCACGGCGCGCCGCACCGTGCTACACCGCCTGCGATCTAAGTTGCGCTACGCACCCCTAATAACTTCTGCCCTCCTGGTACATGCTGCCTTTATGCAAACGCTTTGGTTGGATGTACGGCTTTAGTATATTTAAAAAAAAAACTGCTATTTAGCCTGTTCATAAACACAGCCGCCATGTTTACATGAAAATTAAAAAAAAACTACTTCCAGGCCTAGGCCTTCAATTTTGTATGAAATTCCTTTACAGTTCTCTCGAGGTGTTCCGCCCGCAACGTGATACTTTGATGCCTAAAATAACTAACATAACGCCAACATTCCATTGCATGTTTGAGAAATAGTACATTATTGCCTAGGCATGGAAGTAGGCAATTGCGGGCGGAGAATTGGATTAAACGGACGAGCTTGCGAGTCCGTTTAAAAATACGAAGCCCGCAATTGCTGTTCCTGCCGAGGCAAATATAGTGCTTTTCTCAAAAATCGCATGAAAAAATTTGTGTTGGAGTCAAATCTTCATCGCTTGAACTCATTTTTTGAATTGCATATAAACAGAAACTTCATGTGAAAAAACCATCACTCCTTACCGCCTTTTTGTTTATGACAAGGAGAAACGCAATTGTTGTTTTAAAAAAAGCATAAGCTATTCCAGGCACAAATAAAAAAGTTATGTTTCGAGTAAAATTTGGATGTATAAGACTTGTGCCCTCATTTTATTATGGCCATTTTCACTTTTTAAAAAGTTACAAGCTAGATAGTAATGGAATTTGTATGCAACATTGCGGGCTTGTGTAGCGAGCACGCAATGTTTTTTTTTTTTAATTTGAGAACTGTCAGTAAACTATGTACTTCGCGTCTCAATATGTAGATAGGAATGTCAACATTTCCGGACATTTTTGAGAAAATGTAATTTTCAATGTATGCGATCCAATTCTCCATTTTCCTTTAGCCCTCGTACCAAGGAAATGTCGCCCCCGTACCACGAGATAGTGATTATATGGCCATGATTTAATTCACTGATTTCACAATTAGACTTTAACATCAATTAGTTGTAGCAGAAGAAAAGTAGTTCTGTTTAGCGAGTAGAATCGATCGTTGCATTTAAAGCCCCAAGGTCAGAGGCACCCTGTATATCGGTTGGTTTTGGACCTCTAAATACAGGACATACTGTACAGGGATCAAACTAGATTGAACCAGTTATAGTAAGAAAGTTGCCCGTACTCACCTGACTTTAAGATTATGAAGAACGGCGGGCTCATGCAGGTAAGAGAGAGACGTGAGATCGTTCTGACCAATCAGCAGCGACGGATTCCGTAATGGCGGCATCTGTTTCTCATCCTTTATCTGGCGAAAACATTAAAATCATATTAAATTAAAGCTTTACATACATAGTTAGCATACGTGGATGGAAAGTTTTTTTAAAGATGGTTAACTCCCATATTAACCAATTCCTAATATGACCAATTCCCGATTTGACCAAGACCCAATTTGCCCAATTCTCAATTTTAGCAATACCCAATAATTGATGAACCCCTTTTTTTAACGCTGGCGTAATGTATTCACGCATGCCACCTTGGTCTGGAGAGACCGAGGTGGTCATGGCGTCCCAGCACTCGCTGTTAAGCATTGCCGATATGATGCTTGGTAGTGAGAGGTCTCCGCCCCCTGTGGCGGCCAGAGTCCCCCACGCCACGCATTCAATTCGACAAACTCCCGATGTTGATTACTTCCCTATGTGACCATTTCCCGATTTAATCAACTTCCACTTTTGACCAATGACAATTTCAGTTTCGCCTATTCCCAGTATGACCAATTTCATGTACATACAGTGCAAAATTCTAGTCTTTGGGAAGGAAATGGCCAATAATATAAACTAACTACCAACTACTATTTGACATACAAACACAAGTTGTGACCGAAAGGATTCGAAGTTATTTATACGTAAGAAGGATATGAAAACGATGAAAAATTGTATACGGTAATAGGACTGTGTATCATCAAACGTGCGTACGAGTAATGGGTAAATTAAAAAAATAAATAAAAAACCGAGTAATATCACACCAATTGACCTAGTCCCAAACTAAGCTCTAGGCTTGTACTATGGGTACTAGACAACGATATACATACTTATATAGAGAAATACATACTTATATACATAGAAAATAATACTCGCGCTCATCACACAAATATCTGCCCTTACCGTGATTTGAACCCGGTAATGCTAGCTCCGTAGACAGGGTCATTACCAACAGTAACTAGGCTAACACGAGTAACACGTCGTCTGAACTGTGTAAATGTGGCGTTATCTATGAAAAGGGACCTTATTGTCGATGGCGCTTCCGCCATTATTAACGATGCTCCGATATAAATACAACGTCGCGTAACGCAGTGTGGCGTAAACGCCATCGACAATAAGGTCCCTTTAGATAGATAATGCCACAAATATGATTCGTTTACAAATTTGTTTCTATTGATATTACGTACGTTAAAGTTCTGGTCCGTCTCATAATACATAATATCTTATTAATAACGTTCACCATAAAACAAAATGAATAATTTCATCACGTTTAATTTGATCTAGCGACCCATCCTCGCTTTGCTTCGGTTTATGTGAGTTTTCTGTAACACCCGTACATAATCCAGAATTTATTATACATAAAAACCTTCCTCTTGAATCACTCTATCTATTGCTGAAAACCGCATTAAAATCCGTTGCATAGTTTGAAAGATATGAGCGTACATACAGAGGGACAGACGGCGGGAAGCGACTTTGTTTTATACTATGTAAAGATTTCGGTAGATCAAAATTATACTCAAATTGCATACCAAATAGTTGTTCATAAAAGAAGCATAGATTTTGAATTGGCAACATGTAACCGGAAAAATAGTAATATCTATAAATAAAATCAAAATATTACATGAAATTTGACAGATACCTTGGGTTTTCTTTGACATAATAACACTCGGTAGTCTATGGCTACTTTTTTCTATTCTATGTTAACCTATATAGTCATGTAGCCCCTTTATTTAGGAATGGGGAGGCAGAAGTTTGTGATATGCGTAAGAAAATTTAAGATATGTTGGTGGAGAATTAGTTTAAGCAAGAAAAACCCAGATGGTATCATTCATTTACTTGAAAAAGAAAATATTTAGAAACCGATGCCGTAAAGGTGAAATTTGCTGTCATGGCGAAAATCGACACGAGTAAATTAATTTTATTTCTGTTAGTAATGTATTTAAGGCTTCTATTTTGCATAACATTTGAAGCTATGTTATGTCTCAATAAAGTGAGGTAAGTTTGATCATAATCAGTCTGCTTAGTATAATGAAAAATCCACAAATTTCTCTTAGCTGCGCACACTTACCCGCAGTATGAGGCAATCGGGTTAAGGCGATTTTTCTTCGAGGTGGCTAGGTTTTATTGATATTTTTTTGATTTAATCATTACCTAAATAAATGCTTCGCCCGATACATATTTTCATTTTCCTTTCATGCTTATCGTTTAATTTTGATACTAGTTTGAAAATAAAGTTCGCACACTTGCCCCACATGACTCTACAGTCTTGTACTACTCTCTCACTCGCTCTTAATAAGAGCGTATGAGAGAGTGAGAGACAAGTACAAACCCGAAGCACCTTCGAAGAGCTATAATACCTTTATTCTATAAGTAGGAGTTTCACATGGTTAAAGCTCTATTCTGCCCTCGTACGGAGAAAAGGCACAAGTGCAATAATTCCATATAAGCATATTAAACTCTCAAGGGTTATTATAAGGTTGGAAGTGCAATATAATTCATATAGCAGATGTGCCTTTTTTTCTTAGGAGGGCAGTATTTTACTCGGTAAAAGCGTGTTGCTTTTGACATGTTATCGTATCGTCAACGTTTTGATAGCTCTTATTTACTTGACAGTAATGGAGGCTGATTTTAGAGCAATACGACAACATGTAAAAAGTAAGAAGGTTTTACTTTAAAACAGTAGTTCGTCTTCACACAAAAGTATATCGCTTGCTTGCATGTGTGCGTGCCTGGACCGTACGCGCCGCGAGCCACCACAAGCAAACTGAACAGGAAGGACCGAGCCGGTTTAGCCAGGACTGCGTCGTCGCCGCGTATAGTTGCGTGGGTAAAGTATCGAGCGACACGCATCGACGCAACCCTAGCGCCCGAGCGGCAGTAGGTAACAGAAACTCCTAAAGGGCTTGTCCTCCCCCACGCCCCATAAAACCAACAAAAATTGATGAGAGAACAATTTTTTTAATCATTATTGCACAAAAATACAATTTTGACTACAAAAGGTGAACTTAATGCCTAAATTAAGGGTATCCTATCGCAAGCACTAAAAATGTTTGCCAGCTGTTTCATTTGCCATAATTTTCATTTCCCGTAATTTTCACTTTATTCGGAACCTGTAGGTTAGGTTAGGTTTATTTTATAACAATTCAGGAAAGTTAAAGGGTTTCAGAGAAAAATGACTTTCGGACCAATGAAAATTATGGCAAATGAAACAGCTGGCAAACGTTTTTTAGTGTTTCAGAAAGGTAACCTAAATTAAGGCAGGTTTAGATTGAACGAAATGCCCCCCCTTTAATTAAATTCTAGAACCGCCACTGGGAGTGCGCCGGGTCGGGTTATGTCAAAATGTAAATTCCCTCCCCCCGCATACCGAAACACATCATCTGAAACAGTCAAGGACTCTAATTGTTGAGCCACTATGGAACCTTGTCGCATAACGTTAATCATTAATTTTAGCGTAATTACTTTCATGTGGCTGGCAGCTGTCATTATGACAGGGTTCAATAGTGGCTAAACATTTAAAGTACTTGACTGTACCTTCATCACCATCATCATTGCGTATGGCACTCGTCCTGCATCCGCCATCAGTCAATTAGCTGCGACGTAAATTTATGCATCCTCCATGCCACCGGGCGAAACCGATTTATGTAAGCGAGTCCAGGGTTTTCGATCAGCAATTTGCAACCTTACCTTGATCTGCCGGATGTCGTTGCTCTGGTCCAGCTTGACGATGAGCACTCCGGACCGATAGTCCGAGGTGACCGTGGCGCTCTCCCAAACCTTCTCCGGGTGCTCCACCCACACCCGGGCGCCCTATAACAAAAACATTGCTATTTATTTATAGGTTAGAACGGGCTAATTTTCCGCAACTCGACGACTTAAGGCTTTCCATTAGGCAAGTGCCAAATGCGAGTTTCGTGAAGTAAGGTGAGCAAAGTGCGGCCTGCGGGCCAGCTCCGGCCCGCGAAGGTTATTAGTCCGGTCCGCCAACGTCCCTTCTAAAGTGTATGGCCCTCATACATTACATTAAATCACGCCTGTTTCCCAGAGGGGTAGGCAGAGACCACTTCTTTCCACCACGATCCTGAAAAATCTCTTTCGCATTTTCCACATTCATACATCGAGTCATGCATGCACGTCGGTTTCAGCTACTTAAGATCCGGCCCTTTTCCAGTATTTATCTGATTTGATTCGATAAAATTTACGCCTAGGGCGGCCCCTTCCGACCCTCCCACTCACTTTTGCTCTGTCTCTTTCGTCAATCTTCTTTCATCCATCCATCCACCATGTTTCGGCCCTCATATAATAAAAAAAAAGTCTTAATTCCCTCAACAACGAAAATTTGAATATGGAATGAACATTTTTTATGATACGGCCAATGGCCATTTTACCTGTCAAGTTGTACCATATAGTTAAGAGAAGTAGAACAGACAGCCTTTTTTAATAATTAGCAAAAACATGCGTCAAAAACTACAATAGAGCTGTAAAAACCACTCATGTGAGAATAAGATAAGAATATGATTAGCTTGCTAAATCTATTTGTGATTTGTGACTCACACTCATGTATTAATCAACTCATTATAGTTCCTTAAGGCTGCCTGTCCACTGGAGCTAAGCGAAGCAGCGGAGCGGTGAGCGAGGAAAAGATCCACCAATAGGAATACTTCATTTTCCTAGCCTCGCTGAGCGCAGCTCTACTATTGGTGGATTTTTCCTCGCTCACTGCTCTCCTTCCTCTCTCCAGTGGACCGGCAGCCTAAACATCTCTCTCTCTTCCTAGCTTTCCTGATCTTTCTTCTCCACTTCGCTCTATCCTCGACATCATCCGCGGATGCCTGACACTCCTGCATGTCCTTCAGCACTACATCTTTCTTGTTTTGGGTCTAACCCTGAATCTACGACTACTTAATCATTCCTTAAACATCAAGATAGGAAAATTACATCTTCCTATTCTGCCCTCCTAAGCAAAAATGCAATAACTAAATAAAATAGCCAAAGCAGATTCAACTCTCTTATGTTTGTAACTAGGTTGCAATTTCTACAGATGTTTTGTCTGAGATATCGCCATTATGCTTAGTAGGGCAGTATTACAATCACTATGTTTTACTAAAGAAATAAGTATTGGGGGAAAATCTTACAAAAATTTACCCAGTCCCAAATTAAGCACTAGGCTTGTCTACACTAATATTATAAAGAGGAAAGATTTGATTGTTTGTTTGCATTGAATAGGCTCCGAAACTACTGGACCGATTTGAAAAATTCTTTCACCATTAGAATCCTACATCATCCCTGATGAACTTAGGCTACGTTTGGACCGATCGACCGCCCGCGTGATCCGGCCGGGCGTGCCCACTCATCGTCATCATCATAGGCTATATTTTATTTTTCTTGCGGTCGGAGTCGCGGGCAACAGCTAGTATTATGGGTACTAGGCAACGATAAACATACTTACTTAGAGAAATAAATACTTATATAAGTACAGTCGCGTTCATAAATACGTGTACACTTTAGTACCTTGTCTATTTAATGTTATGTTTAAACTGCCATAATATATTAATTGTCACAGCGATTAAAGTTACAAGGTACTAAAGTGTATACATATTCATGAAGTCGACTATACTGGCTGTTTCCCGCGACTCCTCCGTCTGTTATCGTGGGTAAAAAGTCCTCTATGTCCAAATTTCATCGAAATTGGTTTAGTGGTTTAGCCATAGCGTAACAAACAAACAGTTACTTTCACATTTATAATATTAGTATAGATTTAAGTATAAATAAAAAACACCTAAGGCTCAGAAATAAATAGTTAGGCACCTCCTAAGACCCACCATACAACGAAATTTGCCAAAGGAAAATGAACCTATTATGATTGCAATAAAGTCAATTTTCTGTTTTAATTGTCAGTCATAAACACAAGGGAAATTCTACTTTATCTCCTTTGCAATAGATCTTTATTGCAATAGCCGTATTATGTAAATTTTTTTGTACGCGAGGTCTTACGAGGTTATGACACAAATATCGGGGAATTGGACTATTTGAAGGCACGGTCACTACCGAATAGGCCAACTGCGTCATCTGCCAGATCTATGGTATTGTCTATGCTGGGGTAAAATGATCTGTACCCTTACCATGAGTTACAATTCGCACCATTAGTTACCATGAGTAAAATGCTCAGTTCCTCGCACTCTATAAGAATACTGTGAGGGAGAGAGCATTGGACTCGATAGCGAGTACAGCAACTCATGGTAAGGGTACTGGTGAGCTTAAAGATTTTGTATAAAACATAGTCTTACTTACACATCTATACGTATAAAAGGCAAACTTGACTGACTGACTTGTATATCAACGCACAGCCGAAACTACTGTTCCTAGAAACTTGAAATTTGGTACAGGGGTTCCTTTCATGATGTAAGTGAGCACTAAGAAAGGATTTTGCGAAAATCGACCCCCAACGGGAAGAAATAGGGGGAGTAGCGGGAAACTAATTCTCCCGTACGAAGTCGCGGGCGCCCTCTAGTTTATAATAAACAAATATACTGCATTTTTGAAATAACATGTTTTTGCGGACCGTAGATAAAACTTAGTTAAATCAAGAAATACTACTAAATAAATACAATAGTTGCAAAGGATCAAGCCTGGAACATGGAGCAATCGTTTTGTACCTCTTTGTCATTTTAGCAACTTTGATTTTCAATATTCATTCAAAGTGCTTTATTTATAAATATAAAAAAAAAATTGATTGATTGATTGAAGAGTGAAATTGAAAAATATTGTACATAGTTAAGGACATAATTACTTACAAAAAATCATTACTTTTTCCATTTCGAACAATAATTAGTGGTACAACTCATTAAGGTTAATTTTGGTTACAGAACAAAAACAAAAAAAAACATTTCAGTACAGTCGAGTTCATAAATAAATGTACTTTAGTACTTTGTCACTTTAATCGCTGTGACCATGTCATATATGGCAGCCTAAACTTGACATTAAATAGAGAAGGTACTATAGTGGTTACATAACTTACATATTTATGATACTCGACTGTACAACTATTTTTAAATTCACCCTGACATGATCTTATAAATATCTTATGAAAACTAGGGGAGGGCAAAACTTGTTCACAAGCGGCCAGTAAAACATAAGAAATTTCAGCAGGACAAAATTAAAAGATTTTATTTGTCAAAGTTAGAATCTAAATTAAGCTACTCCAGCAATTTGTCTATTATCTTTTTTACGCACTTAACACTATTGTCAATCAATGATGCTTTTAAAATATATTTTGAAGGCAATATGAATTCTTTAGAAGGGATGTTGGCGAGCCAGACTAAACCTCTTATGCGGGCCCTAGCTGGCCCACGCACAGTCAAAATAATAATGAAATACAAAAAAAAAGGATCTTATATGGGTTATGGCATAATTTCTGATATATTAGACTATAATATTTATCAAAATGTACTTGTGAAAGCAATGGAGCAGCTATGTGGAAGCAATATGTTACTCTTGAGCCTATAATCTAGTATTATCAAAGATCCATTAAGCTATAAAAACAAATGATAAAGGGTCCTAGATGCCTGTCAAATAACATCTTTGTTGATAAGATGACAAAAGGTTTAAAATTGTCAAAACTTAAAGATAAATAATTATCAATTACCATCCAACATAAATAATTTAGGTCTAAAAACATAAGATGTTATCTTTGTTTACAGTTTATTTTTAATTATTATAATGTCATGTTATAAAAGAGGTGATTTAATATGTGCGGTGATCTTTACCGTGAACAGATTGATGTGATAATTTACAATATGAATAAAACATGAACATAGAATTGAGCTCAAGCATAGTAAGACAGATAGCAAAAGTGGTTTTAACTTTAATTAATGCAAAACTACAGTCTCATTAAACGCACTATGGACTCAAAAGCACTAATTAAGAAAAAAACTATTCTAAATTCAAAATGTTTAATTACAAATTAAAAATATTTTTACCTTCGTGTAAAGCTCTTTCGTAGTCATTTTGCCTATTAGTTAGAAACTTGATTAGGTAATTGGAATGATATTGTATATTATTATTTCACAACTAAATCAGAACTTTGATAATTCATTTTAGAAACAAGGTAGATTCGAATTCGCTAATTTTTACAATGCGAAACGTCACTGCATTGCATTGTTATTGACAGATGTCAAATTAGTGGCAATGTTTTTATCGATAATGTGATAAAACACAGCTGATAAGTTAATTTAATGGATGATTTCCTCCATACAAGAAAGTTGCAAATCAGTCGAATGGGAATGCATTCATTCTTATAAGAAACTAGTTAGAATTACAACATAAAAAACTGAAAACAATCGCGAAGAAAGTCATTCTTATCTAAATTTTCCCACGAGGGTTACCAGGAAAAAATTGTCAAATGTAGGTCAAATTAATAAAGAGACCTAAATAAATTGTAACACGATAATACGCCATATTTTCAGATTTTATTACTCTGATTAAATTTATACCAACTATCCCAGCCTTATTAAATAATAACATAGTTCATATAATATTTTAAGGAAAACATTTTCATTGATAAGTTGAAGCATTCAGTGTTGCCTACTTAGTTATAAATATTTCCGATAATTAGGGAATAAAATGTCATCATAATCCAGGACCAAAATGATATCATCGTTCATTAATTCATTATTTAGTTTAGATTACTAATGTGACAGCGTGACAGAATTTATTTGTTTTCTTGAGAAGGGAACCAGGCTTGGCATGCTTCGGTTGCGATTTCGCACAGAGCTGTGAAGGTTTTGCCCCTTGAATCGTATTCTGAAACAATGGATAAAAAATTAACTTTTACATTAATCATTATTTTGATATAATTGTGAATTTAGCGAAACATACATCAAAACGATTAAGGCTTTTGAAAATGTTAACTCGTCAAGAAAACCAGGGGCCTGTTTTATAAAGCTACAAATTACAATTTACAGGTTACAAGTTTCCATTTGACACAACCTCGACCAATGACGACCAGAGGCCCGTTTCACGAAGCTACAAGTTACAAATTACAAGCGAAAGTCTCTTTCAAACTCCTTTTGGTAGAAAGAGAGTTCCGCTTGTAATTTGTAACTTGTAGCTTCGTGAAACGGGCCACAGCCATTTGAGCAGTGTTGCCAGTTTAGACCTGTAAAATTGTAACTTGTAGCTTTATAAAACGTGCTCCAGGATGGGTACAAAAGTTATTTTTGTTTAATTGGTTTTAAATAAACCATTGAAGTAAAGGGGTAAATAACTTATATTTATATTAAATCCCCCATAAATCTAAAAATTTATAATAACATATACGTAATGTTTTCTTAAGAGCTATCCAATCATGCCTAACACGGCGTCATAACATAAAAAAATACCTTTGATTTACTTGTATTTTCAAGATTTTATTTTACAACTTTGTCGACGTAATGTAAATGTATATATGTGCCCAAATGAAGCTTTTTAGTGCCTACCAAGATTTTCTGCGTTAAACCGCGGACAGACGGACATGGCAAAACTACAAGGGCTTTTGTTTACTACTTAACCCTAAATAAACAGAACTAATATTTATCTAACTGATACTTTTATGTGAAGATTGGAAAATCAACCCTTAAATGAGTTTTGAAGATAATGAACTACTAAATGAAAATGTAAAATAGGTACGTAGAAGTTAATTAACTAGAGCATTTAAAATTTCAAGCAAACGCGATTTATTAAAATCTTATTTGGTAACTCTAGTCACAGCTAGTACAATAGGTATCTCTATTTGTTTTTTATGAATGGCCATGGGTTTTTTATGCTCACATTCGCTTTCGCTCTAACAATGTATATTCATTATTCGTGTTTCGAATACCTAATATATTTTTAAGAAACACGAATAAATTTGACGACTAAAACTAGTAATAGTTGTACCTAACTGTGCTAGAGTTAAATTAGTTTCTGCTCTATACAATACGGTATTAATTGTACCAAACAGAAAATATTACTATACCAGAAGGTCCTCTCTTTCCAAACATGATTCCGTTCATGGGTGCGTTCTTGTAGTTAGCCTCGCTGAGGTCTGCCAAGGACAGCAGCACGACAGCCACGCAGACCACGCCGATGGTGAACCTCATCATGTCTCCAGCCATCTGTCAAAAAAATATGTAAATGAATTTGAGTACTTGATCAGCGTTGAGGCCGTTTTCCTGTCTGATTTATCATGAAATGAGCCCTATGTATGTTATATCTCAATGTACGATGTACATAAGTAGTTTTTTGTTTCAGATTCTTATAAAACTGTATCCAAGTATTGTGTACACTACATTTACACTAGATTTGTTTGCAAATTAAAAATTTCACCATTTTTTATTCATTTTGTTATATTTTAAACTTGTAAGTACGGTAATTGCTATAATTTCGAGTTATCATATTTTGGGATAAAACACAAGTACCTACGTAAAGTAACATATGTAATTCATATAAATAAAGCAAAGCTAACTCTTGCTTAAATTGCTTTTCCCTCTGCATACAATGTTTGTATATAACACAGCCAATATTTTATTACGTACAGTCAACAGCACAAATAAGTGATCATTTATGTACCGTGTTTGAAATGTCATACAAAATTGTGAAACATAATAAATTGTGAAAATCATTTATTTATGCTGTTGACTGTATTGATTACAGTTTAAAAACGTAATAAATCTTACCTTTGATTCAAGGGTATATTTTTTTACTGGTAACCTTACAAGAGACAAACGTCAACTGATGCCAGCTCTACATTTTCCCGCCATTTTATAGGGTAGAATCCAAACATGGCGGCTGCTGGACCAATTATTGGATTATCGCTCACCGACCGCATATTGACACCGATAGGGAATCTCCAGGGATAATAACTTAGTTAGTTTGTGCATATTACTTGGATGATGTCCTCGTGTACAATATTTCCAACATAATGAAGTTTCACACAAATCCATTTAGTTACAAAGTTTGTTTTAAGTTAAGGGTTGATTTTGTTAGAATTATGATCTCCTTGATGTTTATAAAGAATAAAGATAAAGGAATGCAGGCACTTTAGAACTTTCGAACATAGACTAAATACCTTCTTCATTAATAGACCATATTATTCTATTATTGAGTATTATGCGAAAATGCTTTCGACTGAGTGTTTTATCCGTATATTTATGCAAATTATGTTTCAATAAGTATATCAACAGTTATTTAAATATGTAATTTGGATATGATTATTTTAATGAATTGTGCAAATTTAAATGCTTTTCTTATTAGATGAATCATAGTTTATCTATGTATTTTTAAATAATTTTGAATTAAACGTATTGTGCGCATTGTTTCCTGAACGTTGCACGTGACTCATGTTAAACATAATTTTAATCCTTAAACTGTACTTTGCATGCATTTAATGTTTTACGTAAATAAATGATTTGATTAATTGATTGATTGATAAGAATAAGTTAGAAATTTATTATGAATGCCGGAGAATAAACAGTACCGAATGTATCTCCAAATGTTTTAATTATGTTTTTTTTTACAGGTTTATTCAATGATATTTTATATTAAGATACGTTATGCTCATATTAAACGCATTCAAAACCCGTGACCAATTACTAACAGAGACAAACACGGCAATCCATAGCGAACGCTATTGTTAGAAAAAGATAAATAGATAAAAAGTAAGGCAATTTGCCTTCCTTTTTGCGGAACGTTTTTGCGCGCAGATGACGTATCTTTATATGAAATATCATTGGGTTTAATCGGATAATTAATTTCACTAGACCATTGTTTAGATTAAAAACTTACAATGGCGCACAACTTGTTCTCGTGGTTTAGCCGTGAAGGTGTAACAGATTGACTAATAAACTCATTTTCTTATGTAATTTAATTAGCTACCTATTACAGTTTAAGAGATACAGCGATTGTTATCATGGTCTAGTAAAAAACAACGAAAAAATCACGTTTGTGTATGTCCCCCTATTATATATTTTTTTTTATCTTTTCTTATTTTGGCTTATTGTATCTATATATATAAAAAAATATCCCTGTTTCCCTTGGTCACGCCAACTTGTGAATGGCTGAAGGTTTTTATGATAAAAAAATATACACCTAGGTGGCTCCAGGCACGGGCAGCTAGTTTTATAATAAAATTAACACTCTGGCAAACATTTTAAGTGTTTTTCTATTACGGTTCATGACATACGGAGCGCTTACAGACAGACAGATGGAAAGCGTAGACTTAGTAATAGAGATAAAACCGCTCTTAAACCCCCCAACTGAATTATTAAATTGATTACACCCCCCGATATACTGGCGACTCTTTCTATCGAACTGCCCCCGTGTTATGGTCGCTTAAATCGTAGTCGATAAAGCATCCGTCACTTTCGCACTCATATTCGTCCCTTAAATCTTACTTTCACAACCTCGTATCTGATCGAATAGTTGAATAGGAAAAGCATTCATGTTGTCTAAGGAATAAAGACTACTATCCTATCTAACTAGGTATTCGATCAGATTCGAGGTTGAGAAAGTAAAGGGACGATATAGGTTAGGTCCTGGAATAGGACATAGGGTACTTATAATCCCGGAGAGACAGTTCCCGAGGGAATATCGATAATCGAAATCTACGCGGACGAAATCGCGGGGAGAAGCTATATAGTACGAACTGTCCGCGCCCGACGTCGCTCGGGTGTGTTTTTTTTAAACAAACCCTATTAAATATATTTTACGTCCTATTCTCAGACCTACTGAATATATACACAAAATTTTACAAGAATCGGTTAAGCCGTTTCGGAGGAGTTTTGTTACAAACACAGTGGCACGAGAATTTTATTAGATTTATGTAAGTATGAGTATATGCTTATTTGAAAAAAATAACAAAAATCTTTAAATATCTGTAGCATTAAAAGGGACCTTATTGCGTAGAAAATAAAGTTCATACCAAAATTAGTATTTTCTTTCTCTTTTTCCAACCATATTATCTTAAATACGAAACCCTCGGTGCGTGAGTGCAACACGCACTTGACTTTTCTTATAACTTAACAGTCATAAGTGCGTCGGAGGATAGATATTATAAATTTGTTTGTAAATAAATACTACGTTATTAATGGGATGTTATTATCTTGCAAACTTATTTATTCTAGTATTCTATTAGCTATCCAATCTTCGTCCGTAATTCGATCAAAACAGAAATGTGGCACGGTCATCTATACAATAATATTTTTCTCTGTAGAAAATCGAGCCCTATAAAACCGGGAACGGAACAGGCTCGAGCATCATTCAGCTAACAAGCTCCTCAGGCTAAAGTTGCAGAGTTAATTCGCTATTGTAAGTCTCAGCTTTCTTATTGCAATTGTTTGGTTTACTTATTAAATATGAGTTACCAGTTGTTTTTTTAAAGAAATCTATTTCTTGGATATTTCTTGTTTTCGTGTTACGACTTTGTCCTCTGAAATTCTATTTATAAGCATATATAACTAGCGGACCCGGGTTCGATTCCTCGATTTCCTGATAAGGGCAATTTTTTGTGTGACCAGCGCGCTAATATTTGTTCCTCAGTCGAATGTTTTAACTGTATCTAAATATTTATAGCTACCTCTTTTTTTTTTCGTTTTTCTTACCCTGTGTAGTATAGTCAGCATCAAAATAGTATATATATATGAACTTTAGTACCTTGTCGCTTTTTTCGTAAGAAATGTCAAACAAGATTGTCAAATGTGTTAATGCGATAAAGTACAAAAGTAATCAGCTACTTTTGACGCTGACTGTACAAGCTTAGAGCCTAATTTAATTAGTTAATTTGTGTAAAATTGGCTTTTTTTTTATTCTTGCAGATATCGAAGTAAAAATGCGAGCCGTCTTTGCTATCTGTGTCTTCGCTTTCATTGTGTGCGCTTTGCACCTGACTGAGGGCTCCTACAAGAAGCCCCCCTTTAATGGCTCCATTTTCGGGAAAAGGGGTAATGTTGGTAAGTTAGTTTTATAGTCGTTCTGAGGTAGAGGCGTCTTACAAAAACTATGCTGGCAACGTCGTATTTTTTCATTTTACTTGATTATTAAACTTGAACATGTTTTTAGAGTTTTTGGTAATTCTGTAGCTCTGCATACCCCGCTCTGGGAATGAAGGTGTGAAGGTATGTATGTATGTATTGAACTGAAAGAAATTTAAAAGAGCTCATAAATTACTTCACTCAAGCAGGTATTCAGCATTTTAAAATGATACTTTCTGGCTGAATATAAAATTCGTTTATAGAATTCTACTTATTGTTTTTCGATACAGTCTTTTGTGTTTGTAGTAACGGTTTTATCACAGTAAATTTATTTTTCAGAATACGATTCAACAGGAAGAGCTCTTTCCGCGCTGTGTGAGATTGCCTCTGAAACGTGTCAGGCGTGGTTTCAGGCATTGGAAAACAATTCTAATTAAAGAAAAAAATGGTAGTCTAACGCCCAAGTCGAAATGATAATCCTCAAAGAATTAGCAGTAGGAACTTTTAGCTATGTTATAAATATTACAGGCTTCACAATTTGTCAACACTGTAGTTAGTGATGTTTATTTTTGTGTCATTGTAGCGTCTATGCAGTTAAAGTAAAGTAGTAATTATGATGTATATTTATCTACCTCCATATTTTATGATTCATGATTTTTGATCTGTTTCAAATTACCATGCATATCCACTTCAAAAATTAGTAGATATTTTAAATATTGTAGGATTTTTCTTTATTCGTTTTGACAAGTGCATACTCGTAAATAAAATAAATAATACTTCAATAACCATTGTGCGTAGTTTACTTTCCATCGTTTCGAGGTAAATTTTAATTACTCTAAATGATGTATTTTAAAAAGTTTGATTGCTTACTTACCTATACATCCTTACTTAGCTAAGTTATACAACGCTACCATCTTTATGGTCATACATGCCACGAACTTTACTAATTGCTTGAGGGAATTTGTGTGTCTTAGCAATTCGCCTAATGGTCCACTTAGCTTGGATTAAACTGGCTAAAATTATCTTGGTAAAATATACATGTGTAGAATAGATCAAATTTGCACCCCAAGAATCAAAAAAGTTACATAGCCTTTTTTATTTCAAGTCTGTAAACGTAAAAAAAATACGGGAGTGAACTGAATCAAGACATTATAATTGTAATTAATTCTGGTCAGCATTAAGTTAACAAAATGTAATCCTATATTTACCTCTACTTCCAATAAGATTATGTTTACTGGTATTACTGAAATTAACGTTTCTAAAGAGTTTTTAAACCGGCGTCCGCTTGCATGCATTCATTCTTAAGAACTTCTTGTGCGCAATCTTGTTTAATAATGAAAAACTTCTTATCCCAGACATAAAGATTCTTATAACCTGCGTAAGTAACACTTATTTTAGTCAACATAGAAAAAGCTCTATACTATTGTGTTAAAGTGTTATTTAGTTTAAATCTACGCCGGCGATGTGAATAACATGATGGTTAGTTATTAGCTTGAAAGGCTGTCAGTTCTTATCTGTGGCGGGCGTTAATGGCTGACTGATTGCTGTCGTAGATCGTGTGTGAAATTATTTTTATCTATAAACGATCGAGTTTACTTGGTTTACACAAAACTACTTTTATCTTTTTACATATAGTGTCATCAAATCGTTGTAAATAAACTATTACGCATGCAGCTGGGGCACGTCATCCGGATCTGAAATCAAGGTAAATTTTCCTTTAATTTTATTATTTTTACGGCGCGTTCTCAAGCTGAGACGAATTAGGGAATTTATTCAAATTTATCCGGTCGTGTTGGTTAATAAATCAAGCGAGTCGCCGCAACGTAATTCCGTATAATTCTTGTAAAAGAATAGGTTTCCCGATAGTAATAAGTTACAATTAAGTATTATCTTGTGTCAACTTTAGCGCATAGCGTGTCTCGGACTCTTGAACTGTATTTACATTGCTTAATTTCTTAGATTAGAAGTGGTCTAAGCTGCATTCTTTATATTATATAAAAATAATCTTTTACATAATTACCATTTTTCCAATTAGAATTTTAATATTAGCCACATATCACAGGTAAATAACACAAAACTCCTTAAACGCCTGAAAACCTTATATGAACGAGGAAATAATGTTTGCTAATTTTTTTGTACATAGAAGAAAACCAAATCAATATTAGACTACCATATGGAAATAAAATATGGCACTCCGTCTTAGTTTCCTATAAGTTTCTGTTTGTTCATCTAACTGTGTAATTGATCAAGTAAATAAATGTGCAATTCTGGTTACATTTGTTGTTGTTGAGATCATTACAATGTTGCAAAGGCTTGTGTTACCGGCAATGTTAAGTAACTTTTGTTTTTATAGACTATTTCTCAGTACTTCAGAACTGTCATTTTTCTAGGAATAAAAGACTCCCATGTATAATAAACAAATGAAATGAATGTGCGAGTCCTAAAACTATCCCACAGTGTAACCTAGGCCCAAACTAAGCCCTAGGCTAGTATATTATGGGTACTAGGCAATGATAAACATACTTATATACATAGGAAACACCTAATACTCAGAAACAAGTACTTGCCACTCATCACCAGAGATCGGAATAGGTAGAGCTAATTTGCCTAAACTTGACGCATATTCATTCATGCGTGAGAGAGATGGGAATACATTATTGAATGAACATGCATCAAGTTTAGGCAAATTAGCTCTACCTATTCCGATCTCTGCTCATCACGCAAATATTTGCCCAGACTGGTAATCGAACCTAGAACCGCTACCATCGTAGAGTAGTGAGGGTCATTACCAACTAGGCTAAGGCTGCGTGGTCCCACCTGTATTCATTACAGTTATATTAACCTTTAACTGAAGTAGTATACGTCTCACAGATGTTGTGACTATTATTTTGAACTTTATGTTGCCTTGGCATAAGTGTTACTTTGAGAATGCTCTGAAACCACCTCGTCAATGGTTAACATTTGATTCCTGTAACAATTGTAACATAACATTCTGCAATAAATACTAAATCTCATCGAATAATAATTCTCCGAACATAGTATATTATATTATCTTTGGTGAAAGTCTAGATTTGTCCAATTAGAATAATTTAAATGAGTAAAAACCGTCCAAGTGCGAGTTGGACTTGCGCATGAAGGTTTTCATACCACCATAGTACATTAATATTGATAAAAACGCCAGAGAAACAGCCATAGTTATACAAAATCTGTAAAAATTTCGAGTGCCTTACTGTTACGGTCCTAAAGATACAGCCCTGTGACTGACAGATGGACAGCAGAGCCTTATGATGTGCGCTGGAAAGTGTATCACGGGCTTTTTAGAGAAATCAAAATTGAAAAAGTTGCCTGTAAAAAAATTGGTCAAGCCAGGGCCTGTCTGGCCAACAATAAAATAAAAGTAACCAAAGTAAGATTTGTAGCGTTCCTTGGGGATGGATAGTGCTGGGTCTTGAGCCATATTGCCTTTAACAAGAAAAACTGTTTTTGTTACAAACCACTAATTAATACATAGAAAGAAGTTAGAATAAGTTAAGCACCTCGCTAGTTTTAACCTAGGGTTTTAAAAACACTTTTTTGTATAAATATCAAATTCTTAACTTTTAAAAATAGTTTTTTTACCCGATTTTTAATTTATTATGTTAATAATTTTTTTAGTATATTTTTGAAGTGTTCTGTTAAATAGTATTTTAAAGCAGTGATGTCAAAGTGTAAACCAATGGTGGAATATTTCTTTATTTTCAGCCAGTCAAGAGCAAACACGATCCAGTTTAAATATGGAACCTGTGGTGACCACAGAGCCACCGAGAAAAAAACTAAAGATAGAAAACACTATGGCTACCATAGACAATTACATAGAGGCAGTGAATCAATCAACGAAAAATCTTGAGAGTGTGTTACAAGATGAATTGTTTGAACCAATCCGAGTTATGAAAATTTATAGTGGACATATTAGAGATGTAAAGGATATATCAAGAGCTATTGCTGTACTTAATGAAAAGATACCTCTGAAAGAGCTGTCACATTTAAAAAGAGTGAGGAAGAAAGAAATAGTGCTTTGTCCAGCTCATTTTCTAAATGGAATGCCATCTATACAAGAATATATTGAATGTAAAGTTGAAGAATTAAAAGATATTTTTGAATATTTTAAAGAAGTTGATGTGCCATTATATGCACCATTACTAACTAGTCAGTTAAAAGAATGTAGTAAACTGTGGTCTTGTAACTTTCATCCGAATAAGTACTTGGAAAAACTGGTTGATGGAACAATGTTTAGTGAAATGGAGAATGAAAGACATAGAAAATTTATGGTTGTAGCATTTGAAGTAGCTAAATGGTATCTTAAAGGTACAACCGAATTTGATATGGCTTGTTTAAATGCTGCTGTGGTAGTAGATCCGAATGGCAATTCTGTTGTGGCAACATCCTTTGATGACAGATTACACCACCCTGTAAAGCACGCCTCCATGTTGGCCATAGACAATGTAGCGAAAACACAAAATGGCGGCGCGTGGCGGGAAAACGAAAACGAGACGCCAGTTATTCTTCGCGGTGTGGATGAAGACCTAATGGAGCTTTTGAAGAAGAAATATTTTCCTATAATAACATTTGGTGCTAGAAATCCTGCTATTGATTTAGGTCCGTATTTGTGTACTGGATATTACATTTATTTGATTAGAGAGCCGTGTCTTATGTGTGCCATGGCCTTGATCCATGCTAGAGTGAAAAGGGTGTTCTTCTGTCTCCAGAATGAAACTTCAGGCGCGCTGAAGTCTGTGACTAAATTACAACTCGAGTCCTCTCTGAATCACCATTTTGAAGTTTTTACAGGATTTATTAAATGAATCAACTTTTATAATTTAATGTTAAGTAATAAATGTTTTTTATTGTATATTGATTTTTATTTGTTGATTGTTGGTGCAAAGATCTAGAATAACTAACATCAAGCCGTGACGTGTGACGTCAATTTTATTCAGAATCACAAACACTTCAATCCTCAATTAAGTGAGTTACATTTACTGTATCTTCGTATTTCAACACTTGTAAAACAGTTTTTGACAAGTAGGTATAATATAAAAATTGAAATGTCAGTTGACCACCTCACTGACATTGTTCATGAGCGTAATTATGGTAATAACAATGCTATTATAATTATAAAAGTACTGTTATTACAACTGCAACGCTCATTATAGAACTGTTTTCACGGTTCGGTTACGCTATACGTGGTATTCTGATACTAAAAATATATTAGTTCATATTTGTACACAATTGTAAGAGCTACAAACATGCCTTTGACACTCCCTGTACGCACTGAACATGGATAATGCCAGACACATTCACGCTCATACAAAACTAGCTCTACTTCGCCTCGATGGTTTTCAACGCGTCTATCATCTGCTTAGCTAGTTGATCGTATTACGTCATGACTGTTAAATGTTCAAGGATGGTTGATTTAAATTGTTTAAAGGTTTTGCTTCCTCAATAATGATTTGCGAGAGATCATTTGAGAATGCACTTTAAAAAAATCCGGTCAAGTGCGAGTCGGTCTCGCACACGAATTGATTGTTATTCCGAATTAGGGAATGCAAATAACCGGTTATAACCGGTTTAAACCGGTTATTTTCATACAATACCGGTTAATAACCGGTTAAATTGCATTCCCTATTCCGAATGCAATGTCAATAGAAGACTTTATTTTTTGATATCGTTTATAAATCCAACCTAACCTAACCTACGTACTACCTACCTATTACGCATTTAATCTAAAATAGCTCCAACATAACATAGCTTTCGAAAAATTTAAATTATGCCAAATTAATATTCGAGAAATGATAATTCGAAATTTTAAGGTCTTCCCAATAGAAAGGCACTCTTTGTGACCATTCAACTGTCTATAATGGTTCATGAGATATAGACCGCTGATAGATAGACAGACAGAGGCTTAGTAATAGGGTCCTTTTGGCACCCTTTGGGTACAGAACCCTAAACTAGCGACCTGCCCTCGCGTTAACATTTCCCAATCGCTCAAAGGTTAACTGGAAGAAATCCCTTAGAGGGATAAGTTCGCCTTTGTACTGTAACATTCCTACCCCCGGGCTACATAGAACTGATAAAATATCCTACGTTGTGTAATTAAATTAATTTGGCCTTGAATTAAAACGTGTGATCGTCTAGTTTTTAAATATGTCTAAGTTAGGACCCTCTACGTTGTGTAAAATAATATTGTGAACAAGATAACCCTAAACCTATTTCAATTAATAGACAAGCTGGAAACCCTTAATAAACAAAATATACCACAATCACGATAGTCATAAAATAATAACAAAGGAGAGTTGTTAAATGAGTACGACTCACCGAGGATCTGCTCAATCGGAATAAAGCTGGAGTATATGAATAATTAGAAAATAAGAATAATTAGAAAATTATATAGAGTAATGTTCCCTACCTAACCCCTACCGGAGAATGAGGTCGGTTACAGCAAGAACCTATTTGACCTTAGATTGACTGAATAAATGAACAAGAATTTAAATCAAACAGGTCCTTTGCTTGGATGGGGATTGACCTCACTAAACCTTCCTGCCACGCTATCTCGCTTCCTAAGTCCCTAATGAAATATACTTAAGCACGCCCATGCAGTTACGCTATTCGCTTATACTATGCACTTAAAAATATGACTCTACGCGTCCCTAATCCGAATTACGCTGCCGCGGTTTGTGACGACGACTGAGGTACGTTGTCGAAGGTGGTCAAGATAGTCTGAATATCATTGAGATGAGTCTAACAATTACTGGGTGACCCCATAACATAAGTGCGTACTAACCAAACTTCACACTGGCCAGGGTGGCCGGGTCGTAGGGTCTACACCTCAGGGCCACTAGTATAAAGTTATAAACACCTAAATGACCCAGGTCTTGAGTGAGTACCTAGTGCCTGTGAAGAGGTGTGACGTAAATAGTGCGTTAACTAATGCAAGTTGTTGAATCTAAATGGTGGCAAGAAAGTGAGATGGCAAGAGATGTATTCCTAGTGCTTGTAGTGGGATTAGACTTCCAGAGTCGCAAGGCTTTCAAGCCGCTATCTGGGCTGACCTCACGTGTGCTGATAGTGAGTGTTCAAACTGATTGCATGTACAGTTAACCACAAAATTAGTTTTTTGTTATATACCTTAGCTCGTCACAAACATAGTACAAAACTTACTTAGAATGAAGCGTTATAGCACACTCAATAAAACAGAGGTCAGGCAGATTAAAGAGAGTGAGTAAGATAGACCTGCTCCTTTCTCTGTTTCATAAAGCCTGCGATAACAAAGCCTATTATTAATTAAGCAAGCAAGCATACAAATATTATATTTACCTAATCTAATTTAGACACTACACATAATTCTTACACACATACTATTCTCTTTCACAATCTCTTTGTCGAATTAGCTGAGATTAAATGATACTTAATGAACCTTCCCTCTAATCCCTAGTTGTCTAGACGACTTAAATAGAAGTTACTAACCCTACAAGTAATATCAAAGACACAAAATATAAGAGCCCCTCCGCCCCTAATACTGAAAAGACATGAGTTAGGTATATAATAGATGAAATCAAATAAAATATATAAAATAGATACAACCGTGTATAAACACTGACTCTAAATAACTATCTAGTAGTTAGCAATCACAAGTCACTCACAATTACAGTCCTTTAAACTAATAGTCCATAATCACACAAAACCCGTCTATAGCGAAGTAAAGATCAGCACTTATGAACAGAGATCGGAATAGGAGATCCGATTTTACTCGCGCCGCGTGGTTGACTGTCCCTAGGTTTGTTCCCAACTCTCGTTGTTACCTCTTAGACCCCTTCTCCCGAATCTAAATTTTCAACTTCCCCTAAAAGTAGGCTTGACTAAATACCACATTTGACCAATCGGTGATCAATACTCGTTCTACAATGTTAACGCCCAGGCCCTATTGTCTTCGTCAAAATCATCAACATCTGTGCCTAAATTACTCTCTCACGATATTTTTCTTTGTTAAAATTATTGTGAAACAGTTTACCCCGAGGAAGTAATAAATATGCGTTCCGACTTTCTTATTCCTAGTAAAACAAAGGGTCCGAAGCCCATTTGCGCAACATGCTATTTTAGAAGAAATTATGTTCTTTGTTAATGCCGAAAACTACTGTCATATAAAATGTAACGTAACTCTTTATGGCCGCCTAGTAGATTCGTAGCAAGGAGAAATCGCCTTTGGCAATATTTATTACAATAGATCTCGCACATGTGCATTTCAGGCAAGCAAAGTTCGAAAAATTATAAAAGCCCGTCATAAAGTGCTATTCAACACCATGTCTGTTTTTTAACAATCTAGCAAAAATATAAAGACAAAGAGATCCGTCTTGCAGCTGCGGACTGAGGAGTCAAGAATCTCTGAAGCGGCTTCTTTGTTTGTAACGTTTTATTGTTGTAGGTAATTCTAAGATTTCGAAGAATTCAATTAAATAAGCTTTAGTTATATCTTACATTAAATAAAACGTTTATTATATTTATATATTAATGTATAGCGGGTAATATACACGCGTTACAGTCGCCCCTTTGATTTTGAGAAATTTTGCGCTCGTAGAGTGTTAAATTTTGAAAAATCAACAATATATTACCTAAACTATATATATTTAATAATATTTTAACTTGCTTACCTACCCTTTTTTTTATTTATATTATTGTATTGTGTTTTATTTATTTTTATTTCACGCCCCTAGTCCGAGTAATTAGATATTCGTTAATGAAGTTGTTACAATGCCAGTACTTATGGAATTTCGATCTCAACTGGCAGTTATCAACTTCGGTGCCCTTAACATACCCTATTTATACATACCTACATACATCACCGTCATACATACTTGTCAAAAGAACAAACATACATACCTACACTATTATCAATTAGTATTCCCATACTAAAGACTACAGGTCAGTTATCAAAAGTAATAATTCGCAAACGGCTGTTAAAAAAAATATATTCAAAATACACAGGAATCGAACCAGCGTGTTACTACCTTAAATAGAAATATTGATTATTTAGTTCTTTTGTAAATATCTTTCCCTATTATTCTTTCACCTTTTCCAACAAAATAATTCACAGTAATCGAATCTGTGTTTTAGACCTTTAATAGCAAAATCCTTAGCTAAATAGCATTAAAACACATACCTACATTCGTTTAAAACGACAATTATCCATAAACCTTAACGCACATTAGGTAACTGTTAAGTTAATCAGAGTTCTTTATCATGGGAACTATTGTGCTATTTTCATGGCCTTTTAATATTACACCAATAGAGGAAAAATAATGCATGGAAATCGAATCCATGACAAACTGCAACGATACCACTAATCATATTTATATTTTTCAAAACCTACGCCCCTAGCTCTGTGTAATCTGTTTAACCCATTTAATTGTCTCTTTGATTCTTAATCGACAATCAAGAGCTTACTTGTGATAATGACAATACCTACTTATAACATTAATTTAGATTCGTTGCCATTATCATCAAAACATACTTCTCCCTTAAGAAACGTTAATTATTTACAACTTAATTGCAAAATATGCCATAAAAAAATAACATACATATTTACACAGTCTTGTCTATCATCAACCTAAACATGCATATTAACCTTACCTAACGTTACCTTAATAACAACCTGTAATTAAATTTAACGTTTTTTTTTATAGATTTACACTAATGGTGTTTCTAATTTAATAAAACCTGTTTCTTTTTGTGATTTATAAAATTGCTTCTTAACCTTCTGTCTAACTCGCCTTGCGCGGTATTTTTGACTTTTTTGATTTTGATCTACATTGTTTTGCTTTGCTTTCCTAGTACTTAAAATTCTACTACTGAATACTATTGCAGATGCCTCGACAATTTTAATTTCTTCGATGGGCACTTGTGTAGATACTTCTACCCGAGTGTTTATAATTTCTTGTTGCTTGGCAACATCATCAGATCTACGATCCATATTTTTAAGAAATTTCACTGCTGTCGTAGCTTCCCCGCTACCAATGAAATACCACAAACTACGAATCTCCTGAGGAAAATGACTCATGATTTCATTGATTAAGTCTCTTTTATCGTATAAAATTTCTACCTGCTCGTATAATGCCACAAAATGACCTACCATAGTTTTTCTTTAGTCATGGAGATCCCATTTCGCATTTACAATGTTGTCCCTAATCTTTCTTTGAGCATTACTGTCCCAAAATTGTTCTTAAAATCTTTATAATCCTTCCACTGATCTAAGAAAATCTTTGCCCAGCTTTTGGCTTCACCTGACAAACAATCTACTATCTGTTTTAAATTGGATCCCTGTGCGTCAAGTTTTGACAAATAAACCTCGAGTTCTTCTAAAAATATGACTGGATTTTTATTATTTCCATCAAAAATAGGTTTTGTACTAGTTTGTAACATAACCTGAGAATTTAATACCTTGGGTTGAACTTCCGTCCCAAATGATAATTGGTCGCATGTGTCGCGACTTACGATCGAATCATTATTTTGTTCCTGGTTTCCAATCCATTCTACGATTGGCGATATTGATGTTGTGACAATATCTCTTAAAGTTGGTACTAATTTATTGCTTAATTGATGTCCTGCCTCTATATTTTTCCGTGCCTTAGACTGGATATTTCTTTTATTTATTTTCGGCATCTTATAAAGAATATTTAAATGAAACTCGAACCCGTATTTTATATTTCTATTAATAATAATAAATTATTGCCTGCTCGATTTATAGTTTAATTTGATATATTCACTGAACCGGAAAAATATTTAACGGTGATCGAAACCGCGTCTCAAGTAGGAAATACAAATAACTACTATGTATAAAGTTTTACAAATTTGCGCCCCTAAACTATTAATAATGCAAGCATAATTTAAAACACCAACTCTGAACAAAATAATTACGCGGGAAATCGAACCCACGTTTAAGAGATTTTTAGAATCACTTATAACTTTGCAGGAATTGAACCTACAATTGTAACACAATAAATCGCTGCCTACCAAATCTTTAATTTATTTCCATTCAACAATTATCTCCGTAGGAATCGAACCCACGATTATAACACACTCTCGTACATCAAGCACTAATGTGAATCGAACCCACAACACAAATTAATCATAGAACACCTTTATTAACAGTTCCTACTAGAAATGCTCACTACCTTGACAATTTCCTAACAAGAAATACAATAATTCTCATAACGCTGTTAAGACTAATAAGACATAATATTTAAAATATTAGTACTAAGTAAGTAACCCAAGTTCTTTTAAATAAGTATTTGAATTAAATAAATTCAAATTTTAATGACTCAAAATCCTGGTCACGCGGCATCAACTGTAACATTCCTACCCCCGGGCTACATAGAACTGATAAAATATCCTACGTTGTGTAATTAAATTAATTTGGCCTTGAATTAAAACGTGTGATCGTCTAGTTTTTAAATATGTCTAAGTTAGGACCCTCTACGTTGTGTAAAATAATATTGTGAACAAGATAACCCTAAACCTATTTCAATTAATAGACAAGCTGGAAACCCTTAATAAACAAAATATACCACAATCACGATAGTCATAAAATAATAACAAAGGAGAGTTGTTAAATGAGTACGACTCACCGAGGATCTGCTCAATCGGAATAAAGCTGGAGTATATGAATAATTAGAAAATAAGAATAATTAGAAAATTATATAGAGTAATGTTCCCTACCTAACCCCTACCGGAGAATGAGGTCGGTTACAGCAAGAACCTATTTGACCTTAGATTGACTGAATAAATGAACAAGAATTTAAATCAAACAGGTCCTTTGCTTGGATGGGGATTGACCTCACTAAACCTTCCTGCCACGCTATCTCGCTTCCTAAGTCCCTAATGAAATATACTTAAGCACGCCCATGCAGTTACGCTATTCGCTTATACTATGCACTTAAAAATATGACTCTACGCGTCCCTAATCCGAATTACGCTGCCGCGGTTTGTGACGACGACTGAGGTACGTTGTCGAAGGTGGTCAAGATAGTCTGAATATCATTGAGATGAGTCTAACAATTACTGGGTGACCCCATAACATAAGTGCGTACTAACCAAACTTCACACTGGCCAGGGTGGCCGGGTCGTAGGGTCTACACCTCAGGGCCACTAGTATAAAGTTATAAACACCTAAATGACCCAGGTCTTGAGTGAGTACCTAGTGCCTGTGAAGAGGTGTGACGTAAATAGTGCGTTAACTAATGCAAGTTGTTGAATCTAAATGGTGGCAAGAAAGTGAGATGGCAAGAGATGTATTCCTAGTGCTTGTAGTGGGATTAGACTTCCAGAGTCGCAAGGCTTTCAAGCCGCTATCTGGGCTGACCTCACGTGTGCTGATAGTGAGTGTTCAAACTGATTGCATGTACAGTTAACCACAAAATTAGTTTTTTGTTATATACCTTAGCTCGTCACAAACATAGTACAAAACTTACTTAGAATGAAGCGTTATAGCACACTCAATAAAACAGAGGTCAGGCAGATTAAAGAGAGTGAGTAAGATAGACCTGCTCCTTTCTCTGTTTCATAAAGCCTGCGATAACAAAGCCTATTATTAATTAAGCAAGCAAGCATACAAATATTATATTTACCTAATCTAATTTAGACACTACACATAATTCTTACACACATACTATTCTCTTTCACAATCTCTTTGTCGAATTAGCTGAGATTAAATGATACTTAATGAACCTTCCCTCTAATCCCTAGTTGTCTAGACGACTTAAATAGAAGTTACTAACCCTACAAGTAATATCAAAGACACAAAATATAAGAGCCCCTCCGCCCCTAATACTGAAAAGACATGAGTTAGGTATATAATAGATGAAATCAAATAAAATATATAAAATAGATACAACCGTGTATAAACACTGACTCTAAATAACTATCTAGTAGTTAGCAATCACAAGTCACTCACAATTACAGTCCTTTAAACTAATAGTCCATAATCACACAAAACCCGTCTATAGCGAAGTAAAGATCAGCACTTATGAACAGAGATCGGAATAGGAGATCCGATTTTACTCGCGCCGCGTGGTTGACTGTCCCTAGGTTTGTTCCCAACTCTCGTTGTTACCTCTTAGACCCCTTCTCCCGAATCTAAATTTTCAACTTCCCCTAAAAGTAGGCTTGACTAAATACCACATTTGACCAATCGGTGATCAATACTCGTTCTACAATGTTAACGCCCAGGCCCTATTGTCTTCGTCAAAATCATCAACATCTGTGCCTAAATTACTCTCTCACGATATTTTTCTTTGTTAAAATTATTGTGAAACAGTTTACCCCGAGGAAGTAATAAATATGCGTTCCGACTTTCTTATTCCTAGTAAAACAAAGGGTCCGAAGCCCATTTGCGCAACATGCTATTTTAGAAGAAATTATGTTCTTTGTTAATGCCGAAAACTACTGTCATATAAAATGTAACGTAACTCTTTATGGCCGCCTAGTAGATTCGTAGCAAGGAGAAATCGCCTTTGGCAATATTTATTACAATAGATCTCGCACATGTGCATTTCAGGCAAGCAAAGTTCGAAAAATTATAAAAGCCCGTCATAAAGTGCTATTCAACACCATGTCTGTTTTTTAACAATCTAGCAAAAATATAAAGACAAAGAGATCCGTCTTGCAGCTGCGGACTGAGGAGTCAAGAATCTCTGAAGCGGCTTCTTTGTTTGTAACGTTTTATTGTTGTAGGTAATTCTAAGATTTCGAAGAATTCAATTAAATAAGCTTTAGTTATATCTTACATTAAATAAAACGTTTATTATATTTATATATTAATGTATAGCGGGTAATATACACGCGTTACAGTACATACCTTTTGTTTCTGTCAGTTTTGTTGTTTGTTATTTTCCCGTTTGTACAATACAGTATTTACATACATACAAATAACCTTACAGTTTTTGTTACCAGTATCACGGGCCACTGGCTTGGAGCCCTAATATGGCTGCGTTTATCGCGTGACAAAGTGTGGATAAGGCATCCGTCACCTTCTGACACGTAAATAAGTACGAGAGTGACGGATGCTTTATCCACATTTGACACGCGATATAGACGTCGCCATGCTACTAGGCCTGATTTCGATAAACGAGGTCTGGGCGCGCGAATGTACCTACCTAACTTAAAAAAAAATGGCGGATTTCAAAGTGATGGGTGTCCAATATAGCGTTGTCAACCCTGAGGTCTAAGATGCCTCTATGCTAATAATTTCACCGGGTGTATTATACCACACCGGAACACAACAATGCGAACACTGCTGCTTGGCCATGATCCCAGAATCGGCACGTCCGTTTACAAAGCGACTAACGATAAAGGCAAAGCCTTGAAATGTCTTCATTGTGGTGCCTTATGTATTGTACGTTATAATAATGTTGGGTGGAGCGGGTTGATTGGTACATGGAGGTAGAAATAGGATGGTATGCGGCAAAATATGGTTGGTTGGCAATAGTTACAAACCAGGGATGTTGCGGATGCCGATTTTTTCACATCCGCGTATTTGAATGCGGATGCGGATTTTTAAAGGCTCACATCCGCGGATGCGGATGCAGATGTTTAAGATTTCATATAAATCTATTATATGAATGAAGAATTAAAACAATGATAAAGTATTTCTTAACATTTTTACTAATGAAAGTTAGTATAAAGTGTAATGCTCCTATTTTTTTTTAACTTCACTTACTAATTTTCATATTAGTAATAGGACCACAACAAACGCGTCGGATCTTGTCACCACTTTCTCCCATTGGTCATTGTCACGTGCGAACGGCACGCGTCTTTCGCCGGCCCCGCCCAATTTCTCTCTTGTCGCAACTTGTATTACATCCGCATCCGCATGAACATCCGCATCGATTATTGCGGATGCGGATGCGGATGCAGATGTCCAAATCTTTGCGGAAGCTCCGCATTTGCGGATGCGGATGCGAATATACGCAAGATCCCTGTTACAGACTCCCAAAAGAAAGGGGTGTTATAATAAGAGAGTCTAGGCTGTCAGTGGCATCGTGGCTCCTAAACGGATAGACCGATTTCAATGCGGGTTTTTTAGTTTTATCGAAATGATTCTTAGCTTTCATGAAAATCGGTTGGGCTGTTTAAGAGATATCTGTTTCTTTGTACATACATACATACATACAAAACATCCAAGACTCAGGGACAAATACTCTCACTCATCACACAAATATTTGCCCAAACCGGGAATCGAACCTGGGACCGCTAGCTTCGTAGGCAGGGTAACTAGGATAACAACGTCGTCAAAACAAAAGCTGGGTATCTTCTTCTATCTCTCATAACATCCAATACTTATGTTAGTAACAGTGTAATTGCAACCTTGTTTAATTAATTATAAGGTGCCTTTTATATTTGACATTATGTCCTCAAGCGAAGATCTGGGGATTCAGGAGGCCATACATAATAAAGCAAATTCAAATTCAAATCATTTATTTCTCTTTCGTAACTAACAGACAGACAGACAGGTCTGAACCTAGGGAATTGAAGTTTTGAAGGAATATTTCTTGGTTAACCTAGGGATGCACTAAGAAAGTATTTTTCGAAAATCTACCTCGAAGAATTAGTCGCGGGCATCTAGTCTTCCGCAAGATAGATGACGTTCACGATTTCGTACATAAATTTAAAGTCACTATAGTACAGTCAAAGACTTAAATTCGTGACCTTACCTTAGGTCCAAAGTCAATCTGACATTCTACAGCAATAAGGTTGAGTTTCCTATTAGTTACAAATGACTTGGCATCTCTAATGACATTGGCAACTTCAAGCACCTTTTCTTGTTGAAACGGGTCCTAAAATGTGATAGTACTAGGCAGACAAGAAGTCAATCCTGACACATTGCACCACCATGAAGTATCTGAATTTTAATAACGTTGAGAGCAGTAAAACAATACCAAACTTACGAGTATTTGTTGCGTGTGACGAATAGTGTTGTTTTACTGCTGACAACATTAATAATTTGACGACGCGTTAGCCTAGTTGGTAGTGACCCTGCCTATGAAGCTAGCGGTCCTGGGTTCAAATCCCGGTAAGGGCAAATATTTGTGTTATGAGCACGAATATTTGTTCCCGAGTCATGGATGTTTTCTATGCATTTAATTATAATTAATATATTTCTCTGTACATATAAGTATTTATATCATTGTCTAGTACCCATAGTACAAGCCTAGAGCTTAGTTTGGGACTACGCCAATTGGTGCGTTTGTGATAAAAAAAAAAAACGGAATCTTCATGATTATGCAATGTGTCAGCATAACTCAGGATTCACTTCGTATCTGCCTTAGTATAGTTCCCGTCATTCAAAAAGGCCACTGGCGATGTACCGCATCGCGCATTTACGACCAAATTGGTGGTATGAAGGGGGACGGACGGGGGAACACTCCGCCGGTATGCGCGCACGCTATTGGTTGGCGACTGTGCCCATGCGCACACACATCCCCTCCATTTTCGCTCAGCAGCTCAGCTTTGGTTTAGGCTGTCCGTTGGCTGACAGTCAGTCAAACATGGAAAAGTTCAATATGTATAAAGAACGGCCAACGAGACGAGATAAAGAATGTAAACAAACTGACCGTTACTGAGTTACATTGCGATAGCGAGCGATTATTATATCTGTCCTTATTTCTCGTACGCAATAATATAATATCTTCACGGTCGATGACGGCTGTCGTTGCGTGATTCGTGGTACAGGAAAGCTGTCAGTACAGAAGTTGTCAACATTAGGGCCGCCTTTTCGTGAAGTTCATTCCTGTTTGGATTGCGTTCGTTTTTGAAACGAATTCGAACTCCTGAAAGTTTAAATTCTTTATCTCGTCTCGTTGGCCTTACTTTAGATAGATTTCCCCAAAGAACATCAACTTATAAAAAAAACAGGCTCTCTCCAAAGTGATCTTAATACATCCATGGCCTGTTGCTCTACTCTGCCCGGCGACAAAATAAATGATATTACTCGGGCCTTAAGTGGGTACAGTTCGGACGATAAGTGATGCTTTTTTTTTTTTTTTTTTTTTTTTTTTTTCATGGCTCTGTCGATTGATTAGCCAGCGTCATGTCGATTTATAAAAACAAAAAAATATAAATCCTAAACGAGATCATTAACAAATAGTTACTACTCCTGAAAATCAATAATGTTAAAAGACACACAATACCACACACCAGAGTTATGATTATGAGAAACGATACACAACTACGAGGTTATTAACATGAAAAATAATATACTAAAAACATACTTATATCTTAAGATTGTTAAGTTGACAAAAATATCCCAAGGCCATTAAGATATCTTTATTCTTAATTTGAATAAGTTCCAAAATGTGAGTTGGGAGAGGGACCTTTAGTCTCACAAGATCGTCATATAAGCAATTGTGATTATATAGAGGACACGCGAAAAAAATATGATTAAGGTCCCCAATATCTAATCCGCATTCACACAAAGAGGAATCCCGGATGTGTATTTTTTTCAAGTGAGCCGGAGTAGAGCAATGACCCAGCCTCATTCGGATAACAGTGGAACAAAATGATTTTGGAAGAAATAATTTTGAAAACCATGGTTTTCTCGATACCGTGGGCTGAACAAGTGCATAAGACTGGGCTCGTTTTTTGCTAGATGCTATCCAGTTAGCGGACCAGGCCTGGATAAGATACCTAGCCGCCAAAGGGACCAAATCATGACAATAGTTTCTAAACGGTGTCTTATCACCACAAACCACTGCATCCTTTGCTACCTGGTCAGCCCTTTCGTTACCTGCAATCCCTGTATGACCAGGGACCCAGGCTAATACAACCTCATAACCTCGGTTTCTACATTTTATGAGGTTCTCCTTAATTTGATAGATGATAGGGTTATGAAAACTTACTGAAAACGGGTTAGAGAGAAGCGCTTGTAAACAACTAAGGGAATCAGAGAAAATTATAGCTTTTCTCAATTTGAAAAGTAAAATATATTTCACGCTCTCCAATATGCCAATACCTTCTCCAGTAAATACCGAAGTTTCAGGAGGGCTTTTTATCTTCTGCACTATGTCATATTGGGAATGGAAAACTCCCACCCCTACGCATCCAGTAGGAGACAACTTGGATGCATCACAGTAGATTGTGTTCCAACCTAGCCACTCACGGGTAAGAATCCGACGGAGATATTCATAGGCATGAGGATCATCATGATCAATGTTCATACTGAGGATAATACGGGGCTGATGAGTTACAATTTCATAACTAAATTCAAAAAGAGGAAGCCGAGGGGAGTGGAAAGCAGGATCTTTAAGATATTGAAATTTCATTAGGCTCTTTACAAGACAAGGCGATTCATTCTCGTTCCCGCGGTAGGCCGCCTTAAGATCATATAGACGATGAATTATAGGATGATAAGAAAATTGTAAAGCGCGGTAGAAATAACTGTCTGATAAAAATTGTCGGCGTAGATTAAGAGGGGGTTCTGCGCATTCCACTTGTAGAGCATTGGTGGGACTAGACTTCATCGCCCCCAAAATTATTCTTAAGGCCTTATACTGAACACGATCAAGCTTAACTAAACCCGCCTTGTTGGCTGGTTCCAACAAAAAGGATCCGTAATCTAGTATGCTACGAATCGTAGCGTTATAAACTAATCTAAGAGAAGTGGGGTGAGCTCCCCACCACACTCCCGAAAGGCATCTTAACGTATTGAGACCCCGTTCACTTTTCTTAATTAAATATTCAAAATGTGAGGTTCCGTTCAACTTAGAATCTAGGATAATCCCTAAGAATTTATAGCAGGTACGAACTGGGATACTATCATTATTTATAGTTATGTTAATAGAAGGAAGAGCTAGCTTACGCGTAAAAACAACGGCGCAGCTTTTTGATGGGGAAAGGGATAAACCATTATTTATAAGCCAGGAGTTCAAAGACTGAAGGGATTTGTTAATAGTTTCACAAGCAGTTACTATACTTTTATTTACAGAGTAAACTAATATATCATCAGCGTATTGAAGTATTTCACAATCAGTAACCGACCCCTCAAGGTCGTACGTGTACGTGTTATAAAGTAATGGGCTCAAGACTGAGCCTTGAGGCAATCCACGCCAGACCAATCTGGATGGGTCGATGCTAGGATCCTTTCCTCGAAAAGTGATTTTTCTCTCTGAAAGAAGATTACCCATGAAACATGCCAGCCTCTCCGGGATTCTCAGCTTATGAAATTTTTTCCTGAGAAGAGGGAGCTGGACATTATCATAGGCAGCCTCCACATCCAGAAAAACTGCAACAACCGATGCCCCGTTAGAGAAAGCAAGCCTAATATCTGACGTAAAAACTCCTAAACTATCCATAGTACTTTTCCCCTTTCTGAACCCAAACTGAAATTTACCTAGAAGTTCTTGACTCTCGAGAAACCACTCCAGCCTATTCTTAATAAGATGTTCTACTATCTTTGTAAGAACCGACGACAAAGCTATTGGACGGTAAGAACAAGGGTCATTGGGATCTTTGCCAGGTTTTAGAATAGGCATTATCAGTTGGGATTTCCAAGAATGAGGTGGATGGCCCGAAAGAAAAATACAGTTAATTAACTCGAGAAAATAATTATGGAAAGAGTCACCTGCTTTAACTATAAAAGAATACGTGATTCCATCATGACCCGGAGCAGTATCTTTAACTGACTTTAAAACATTTTTTAGTTCCAACATGGTGAACATTTGGTCCAACGGATCAAGCGAGTTATTATTTAGGAGCCCTATTTTAGAGTCAAGAACTCCTGGAACATAAGAAGGTGCAATTCTGTCTAAGAAAGATTCCGCCCAATGTAAAGAAGTAGGATATGGACATCTACTATCGTTAAATGATCTCCTAAATTTTCGGATATTATTCCAAACGATTGTGTCTGGAGTAGAAGGACTTAACGTTGTGCAGAAAGATTTCCATGCGTCTGACTTCTTAGAATTCAGTAACGCTTTCGTTTCTGCCATAGTTTTAGTGAGAAGCTGGAAGTTTACGGCCGACATGTTCAAAGCATAAGTGAGTTCAGCTTTCTTTCTATTTTGAACCGCTACAGTACACTCTTTGTCCCACCAAGGAGGAGAGGCCATCTTACCCACAGCAGTATTTTTAAGAGGGAAAACCTTATCAGCAGAAATATTTATAGCTGAAACTAGAGCATCAGAGCATGTTTGCATTGATTCTGAAGTAATAGGGGGTAAGTGTTTAACTTCAAATTCCAGATGGTTTCTATAGCTATCCCAGTCAGCACCATTAATGTTATAAACTAACAAAGGCTTGGTGATAGTAGGTCTCTTTGTAGATACAAAAGGTGATCTAAGTATAATAGGGAAGTGATCACTGCCAAAAGTGCTATCCAATACCTCCCAGGTAATTTGAGACGCAAGTATAGGAGAGCAAAGGGATATATCAACAGCACTAGCTGCTTGGTTAGGAAGAGTGCGTAGAGTTGCTGCACCTGAATTTAATAGACAAAGATTACACTTGTCTAAAATTTCTAGAAGCTGTTCACCTAGAATGTCATTATAATCACAACCCCACAAAACGTGATGGACATTAAGGTCACCAAGGACTATGACTGGGGGCTGCAGGTTTTCTATGATTTTTTGAAGTTGGTTGAGGATTATAGCGGAAGGATATGGGATGTAAAGAGATAAAAAGGTAATACCTTCCACACGGGCGCAAGTTAAGTGAAAATTCGAGTAATTTTTTGCAATGTTTACAGGAAAAAAAGGAATATGATCTCTAATAAAGAGGGCACAGCCAGCTCGGCCGTCCGCTCGACAGTCCATTAGAGATGAATAACTCGGTAATTTAAAATTAGATCCATCTTTAAGCCATATCTCCGATATGGCTAAGATAACTGGGTTATATTTATTAATTAAATAAAGTAAATCTGATTTTTTATTAGTGATACTGTGAGTATTCCACTGAAGAACTACTTGTTCCATTATTAGAGGGAAACAGGAAAGACGAAATAAAAGGAGCAGCGTGGGACAGCAGGGCAGGGTCGGACAAGGGACTCGATGGAGAAAGTACCTTAACAACAGAAGACAGCAATTTGATCAGTTCGCTAATTACATTCTCTCTGGATTGTCGTTGTTCAGGGTATATTGGCCTAGTCTCGACATCAGGGTCCCTGGTTAAAGCTTCATGGGCCCTTCTATCATACCCTTTATTCAAGTTCGGGGTCGAGCGAGGCTGACGAAAAACAGTCTTCTTATAAGACGAAACTTGTGGAGATTGCAGTGAGGCAGCTGTTACATTCGCATAAGACCTCTGGGAGATTTTAGCGTGAAGATTGGATGCCTCGATGTATGAAATATTTTCATCTGTCATGGTTTTTTTTATTTTTATTTGCCTAGCATATTCAGGACAGGACTTACTGTTTGCGAAGTGTCCTGCCGCCAAGCTTCGGGGGCAGTTACAGCAGAATGAACCGTGAGTTTCTACGTCAACCTCACACGATTCCCCGATATGAGCACCGCCGCATCGGAAACAGCGAGGGATTGACCGGCACTTTTCTTTAGTGTGGCCAAATCGGCAACACTTAAAGCATTGTACCGTAGGGTACTGATAAGTTTCAACTGGCAGAGAATTCAAACACAAATAAACCCTTTTTGGTAAGCTTTGTCCATCAAAGGTTATTACAACGGATTCGGAGGGCAGCCAGCTAAAGGTACCATCAGGTCTGTTTTTTTTAAAATTAAGACGTCTGACCTTTATAGGTCTAGCGCCTCCCGAGTTTACTGGAACCTGAACCTGTTCAAGGACCTCCTCAGGCGTCCACTCTGCCGGGACTCCACGCACTAGCCCCATTCTTGTAACATTGAAAGTTGGCAGAAAAGCCTTATAATTATTGCTCATTAGTGTGGGAGAATCCAGGAAAGAGTTAGCATCCTCAGCCGAGTGAAAGCCCAGGGACACACGGTTTCGCCCTATTCTCTTAACTGAGCCGTCTATTACATTGGGGAACTCCCGTTTTCTCTTTTGTAGGAATAATCCGAAAGACACAGGATGCAGAGTTACCCCTGAATCGGGGGCCGTCTCAAATTTTTGAATATGTACTATAAACGGACCCTGATCATTTGAGTTGTACCTTTCGCGCCCTACTGGCGTAAAAAGAGAAGCCGGCGACTCGGTTTGCGTCAAATCAGGAGTATTATCGATCAAATGTGCTGGTGGCGTGGCCGTGATCGAAGGCTGGGTCAATACTTTCTGCCCCGGGGGAATCTGAGAATCTAATTCCTGAGACCGATCACTAACAGCTGTAGAATTCTGGTCTTCTAAACTACGATCCGATGATGAGTGTGTTGACCGGGATCGTTTGTTTTCAAGGCTACGCTCGCGATTTTCGCGTGCCCTCCTACGTCTACTTTTTTTAGGATTACCCATAGCGGGAGTGAAAAATTCCGCCTGTGAGTTTTCGAATATTTCGTGTTGAGACAGACTCACATTTTTTAAAACTGGACGGAAGTCACCATCTCCTGGATCGACCAAATCAGCGTCCTCACTCATGAGGATGCTGACCCAGCCCACCCTCTAAACTACAAAAAAAACCAACAAATATCACTAACCTACTGCTAAAACATACACAAACAACTTACCAAACCTCCCACCACCGTGAAAAGGAATAGTAACTATATTTAAAACTAAATTCTGCAAGATTTCACCGAAAAATAGCGATCAGAAACACTAAACTCGAAAATATTTTTAAGCTAACGACCGTACGCTATCGACACTCTACCGCCAATCTAAGTGATGCTGAATGAGGTTTTATCCGACTGATACGGAATAAGTGGGGTTGTGTTTTAGAAAGGAAAAACATTTATTGCCTCACCAGTCTTAGCATAAAGATTATTACAGATAAATTATTGCGGGTTTTAAGAAAGCATGGCAAGGAGCACTTCATTATTTAGAGTGCAGTAGTATTTAGTAACGATTAAATTTTCCTTAGGAATTTTGTTTAATAAACAGAGGTCGGAATAGGTAGTGCTTATTAACCTAAACTTGACTCATGTTCATTCATGCGCGAGTGAGATGGGAATACGTTATTGAATGAAGATGCATCAAGTTTAGGTTAATAAGCACTACCTATTCCGACCTCTGTTAATAAATGATTGGTACCTGGAAGACCGAGCGTCGCTCGGGTTGAAAACGAAATTCCCCGAAGATGAGAACTTGACAGATCAATTTTTCGCCCCCGGTAAACCCCTATATTTCAAATTTCATCGAAATCCTTGGAGCCGTTTCCGAGATTCAGATTATACATATAAATATATATATATATATATATATATAAACAAGAATTGCTCGTTTAAAGGTATTAGATATTTTTATTCCTGATCCAGAGTTTTCCAGAAATGTTCATTATTAACAGACTTTTTTTTATGTATGTTCTCCGATTACTCAAAGACGGTGGACCGATTTGGAAAATATTTTCTTGTTTGGAAATACTTTCCAGGTGGTCCCATTGTCATTAGGTCAGGCACTGATGAAAGGACCTTGGAGAAATCAAAGGAACTCTTCAAATATTATATTGGATATTTGGAGTCAGTTTATAGTTTTTTAACCCTTCGTATATCGGACGGGATCGCACACTTGCTCCAGTCGTCTGACGCAAAATGGCGCGTCACACGTCAAATTCAAATTTAGATTGTTTTATACGTTTATACGTCTATGGTTCATTGGGATGGAAGAAAAACCATTTTAGACTCTATCGGACTGGTTTTTAAGTTCAAAATCGAATAAAATGTTGATCATGTGACATGCTCTGACCAGTGTGCACTGATCTGTGCTTAGACATACTATGGGTGAGACATTTTATGGGTGAGGACCAAAAAGTTGGACCATAGTTAAGCATAGTTAACCATACAAACAACGAAGTCGAAAAAAGTTCCGTTTAGCGACGAAAAGTATCCCTACTATTGTATTGCTAATTGTCGTGTCACAACCGAAAAGTTTCATAGAAATTTTAATTGAGTGAGTTAGCATGCCCAGCTTTTTGGACCTTACCCTTATCTTAACTATAGATGAAATATATTGTTTGTCAAGTCATGTACCTAGTTATAATAATTTATCTGAAATCAATCTCCCACAAGCCCCGTGACGTGTGTGTATCAATGTTGTTCTGAACCACCGTGGTCTTGACTCTTCCCTTACACCTACTGATGTGCAAATTGCGGAAAGTTTCCAAAAAGTTGGAAAAGATCTAAGAAATTTCAGGAAACTTTCATTAGAAATATAGGAAATTTAAATTTAAGAAACGGAAAGTATCAATGCCCATACAAAATTGTGAGAAGTTTCCGCAATTTTGGAAAATTTCCTTTGGCACATCAGTACTTACACCTACTCGTTGTAAAGCCAGGTTCAATCAACATCACCTTGTTAATGGCGTTCTTCCACCGTGCGTTTCACTAGGCACTTGCCTCGTACAGTAAAACTGTGGAACGAACTCCCTTCGGCGGTATTTCCTACCAGTTATGACATGGTGCCTTCAAGAAAAGAGCTTTCATTTTCCGAATTGGCCGGCAACGCACCGACAACTCTTGAGTTGCTGGTGTTTATGGGCGGTGGTGATTACTTCCCATCAGGTAACCCGCACGCTCGTTTGCTTCGCTCTCTTATAAAAAAAACACAAACGCCGCGTCTTTCAACTGTTCTTAGATATGCAGAAATTCAGAGTTTGCGATATCACTTTGTTGACGACTCTATTGATTGAATTCCTTATTTCAAATTGTTTTTTTAACTTTATTGCACAATACAACAATACAAATGGCGGACTAAATGCCTTAAGGCGTTCCCTACCAGTCAACCACTAGGCCAAAGAGAGAATAGGTTGTGGTGGGTGCATTTGAGCAATAGCCTACTAATTAATTATATTAGAGTCTACTTTATTTTATAATATTATTACTTTATAATATCGAGGTTTTTTAAAATTGAGTATTTTTATTATACCACTCAATATCTTAACTTTCATAGTGACTTTTAGGCGTTGAGTTACATTAATTGCTATGGGTTAAGCAATTAATGTAACTCAACGCCTAAAAGTCATTACCGATGACGCCCTTCTTCACCCTTAAACAGTGCCGTAGCCGCCGATCGGCGTCAAATTTTCACTAACAATTCCATGGAATATGTTTCGTAAATGAATATCGTGGGTTTAAATTATATATTTTTTTAGCCTTCTAAAATAATTACTGGTCGGTTTTACAAAAGAAATGTTTATTCTATCTCGGATGCCGGTAACGCCGTTCGGCGTCATATTTTCTGTGTACTAAATATAATGGAAAAAAAACCAGCCAAGTGCAAGTTGGACTCACGTACAACCGTACAATATTAATATCGAACAAGAATACTGAAAAAACTGTAAAAAATAATAATCAGTACAAATTCTGTAAATATTTCAAGAGTTTAGCTATTACGCTTCAAAAGTTACAGCCCTGTGACAGACGGACGGATAACGGAACCTTAGTATTGGGCTATGGTGGAACGGGGAGATATGTGAAGTGTGATATGAGAAATCGATGGCTGTTAAGGATGTCTGGAAGAGAGATCCTTTTTTTTTAACTCGGCCTCCATTACTGTCAAGTAAATAAGAGCTATAAAAACGTTGACAATACGGAAACACGTCAAATACAATAAGGTCTGTGTCCCCTATTTCACCATTCTGACAATGACAGGTGACAGGTAACATTTCAGCGTACATGGCGCAGCTTATATGAATCCCAGTGAAGTAACAGCGTGTTAACTTTACAATGTATACCGAATTGTCACCTGTCACCTATCATTGTCAGCATGGTAATAGGGGGCTGGTCTTCCTCGTGGTAAAACTTGACGGACAAACAAACATACATTATTTATATTAGTTAGGATAGGGTTGATAGGATAGTTTAGGTGTTTACACCGGTTGGAACTGGTTCGCGGACCAAGAACAATTTAGTCTTGGGTAGCGTTGTGCAGAAAATAGCCGCTGCTCTAGAATTTATTTTTCGTAATTTTAATTTAGTTTTTTTTTGATATTACGAAATAAAGTTACCAATTTGTTTATATTACATGTGTTTTTCTTTTGACTAAATGTTAATATCTACTATATAGGGTGACGGCACCAATGATGGAGACTTTTAGCTGACAGGCACCAGTAATGGACACTTCACTCTTAACTCAAATTTCTTTCGGTCCTATATATTGATTGTTTCAAAACGAATAACCCTTATCTTCTGTAAAATAAGAATCAGGTGTCCACGATTGATCCTTGTCCATTACTGGTACCGTCACCCTAATGTTAGACGTTACTTAAAACTCGAAAAGCCTTTCCTGTAGATGCACTTGTTAATAAATTAGAATATGAGATTTTATTGTTATAAGTTTTCTTTGCCATTACTTACATTTAGTTATAAGGTAAAAAAACCTAAAGGTAAAAAAGTAAAATGAGATATGCATTCAAGTTTCCTTCTGTAAGCTAAAAAAACTCGTACAACTCTTCTTCCTCTTTTCTTTTCTCCGAGAGATAAAGACTTTTTGGTCAATTTACCGCAACTACAAAATGTAGCTTAAAAAATCCTGAAAATATTTAAATCCATCCTAAAAATCGTAATGGACTCGCTTGTTCATTGTATCTGTGCCCAATTGTCCTCCCCCTCATTGTGTCAATTTAGATTCACATGCAACCAGACTCTGGCCGGATTTGAGCGCGCGCGCATCTTGCCGCCATCTTGATTTTTTGAATTCGAACTTCCTTTTTTAAAGATGAGTGTTTTTTGGTTGTGTGAGGCGTACGACGCTTTTTGGTGAGTGTTTTATGGGGTGTTTGTTGCATTATTGTTCAATATTTTGAATCATTATTTGAGTTATCGAGATTTTTTGGAAGTTTATATGGAGTCGATAAGGATATAGCATTGTTTAGTAATTGTTCATCTTGATAAGACATAATTTTAAAGTTTCGTTATGAAGCGAAAGGTAATAAAAACTTGTATTTTAATACTGTAAAAATTACCTATTTGTAACCTGACATGAAACTTTTGCCGAGGTGAAGTAGGACAGACAGAAGAATCTAATATTTTAATATCCCATGTCACTCATACAAGCAGTCCGGTGCTTTTGTATTGACGTTAGAGGAAGAAGGATTGTTATATTTCCATGTAATTTAAATTTAGAAAACATTAAACAAAATAAATAGTATCCACTTTGACAAACAAAAGAAGAATCATCTTAAGGAGAATTTCTCTATACATAGGGTTTTATAAGTGCCCTGTCAAATCATCTGTCAATATTCAACCTATTGAGGAGTAGCGTATACTTACAACACTTATATCACCTCAATGAAGAAAAAAAACGACGAGCTGTAGGTAGGCCTCCAACAAGATGGAGTAACGACCTTGTAAAGATCGCGGGAACGCGGTGGATGCGAAAAGCACAAGACCGGTCTGAGTGGAGAGCCTTGGGGGAGGCCTATGTGCAGCAGTGGACTTCTTTCGGCTGACATGATTGATTGATTGATTGCAGACAAAAATGAACTAAAACTGCGATCGACAGATACCCAACCTATAACAAGTATCAATGGCTAAAAACAGTTTGACTTTGTGACTAATTGGAACAGCTTCCTTTCCTCTTTAGTCATATCCATCATGAGACCATGACAGATGATTATGATTGGCAGTAGTTAGTTGTCAGGGACTGGATCTTCCGCTATCGATTCCGCTCCATGGCGCTCCTCACCACGTTGTAAAAATTTCGAGACGTTGAATCTCGAATCTGTTCCGTTCGCTCACTTGCCTTCCGTATTACCAACAACAACTAGCCTTTCCAATCTTTCATATTCCTCTATATCCAAAAAAACCCAAAATATGCTGCTGGCAGATAGTAGATAGTAGAAGGAACAGCTAACAAGCTGCAAAAATTGACAGAGTTGATCAACGCTCAATTTTTCAAAGCTCTTGCCAACTTCTTTGTTTTATTTCACATAAAGCCTTAAATAAGCACAAGCTGTTTCGACGACAGCAAACTGCTGATCCGACAAAGACCTCACAATAGATATTCCTCCGAACCAAACTGGCTCACTCTAGAATGAACTGAACACCCATGCGTCTCACTTAGTCCACTGTCAACCACTTACGGCTCCATTTGAGTCGTCTGCCGCAGTAATAAGGCGTGTTTTTGCTTCTCGAATGTTAATTGACCGTTAGGTTGATTCAGAAATGACATGCTTCCCTTCACGTGGCTCGATTTTCGCAAGATATGTGGTTGTTTTTATTGCGAATTAACTATAGCGTCGTATTTCATACATACTTCGTCACTTACTGACAGAAAGACAATGCACAGCCTTAACTGCTGGACCTAGAGACTTGAATTTTGGAAGCAATATTCTTTGGGTATCCTAGGGGTGGACTCAAGAAGGATTTTTCGAAAATCTACCCCAAAGGGAAGAAAAATGGGGCGTACAAAGACGCGTTTCTTTTAAATTGATAATGGGTTTTCTCTTGACTAACTCTTGCAATTGGACAACGAAGATTTTGTCGGTGATGAAGTGAACACTACCAGAAGATGCCAGCAAGCTTTAAATAGGTTCCGATTGGGTGTCCTCTAATTTGTTTCTAAACTCACAAAAACCGATCTTTGAAAACCTAATATCTATTGTAGATGCGTGATAACACTGATGACTGATGACCCCTGCATTATTATGACTGAGGAGTAACAAGATCTTGAGTAGCAAGTTTAGTAAAGTGTTTGTGATCAACTGATCATTAACACGAAATTAAAATAATAAACGCAAACCCACGTTTTAGGAAGGCATTACCTCTTCAGTAACAGACCTTGAGAATCATAGGTTAAAAATTATGCTTATACTATTAAATAGACAGAAACCCCTGAGATAATTGCCATTCCTACTTTCAGAACTGATATCTCTCCACCAACCGCTGATTAAACTAGATTCCTATAAAATTACCGTCCATGCAGTTGGGAGCTATGCTATGTCATAGACAGACACAGAACAACAAAAATCTTTTTGCGTCGTTACCCTTTGCCTTCTTTCTTAGGCGGTCTAGTAAAAACCGCTAAATACCGGTTTTTTTATGCAAACAATTATCATTGGCCATGAACATATTGAACACGCGCCCGACTAGAAGAATCGCAACGTTGGCTGTGACGTTGGCCTTTATCCCTTTCAGCTCATGCAGAGTCAGGGCCGGATTTAAGGCGGGGCAAGCGGGGCAATTGCCCTGAATTATTAGGTAACCTATTTGAGGAAGGATGATAAGTATTTAAACGCAAATAAAAAACCTAGAACCTAAAAGAATTAAACAGCTCCGCAAAAAAACTAAATGTTTATCAAAAGCGTAGTCTGGTGTACGTTTAGTTTTTTCATGGTGCGGTTTTTATTTTTTGCCGCGCATATTTGAAAAATAATTAGGGGCTTCCACTTCTTTGGTTGCTCCAAGGCCGCCTCCACACCTCTAAATCCGGCCCTGTGCAGACTTCAATGGTCAGCGGACCTTTAAGCAAGCAGATAAACATGGATAAAACATATCTGTGACCAGCAAGTAAAGGCGTTTAAGTGGTCGTAGGACCTTGGGCAGGGTCCGTTCGGATCGCTACCACCATCTCATCCTTTAACCCACCGCCAAACAGCGTTCGCATTGTGTTCCGGTGTGGGATAAGACAACCGGTGAAATCACTAGCATAGAGGATTCCATCTTAGTCCAACGTTGACAACGGTTTGCGGTCTTAGGATTGTAGTCTTGAGAATGCAAATGTCTATGGGTCACAGATCCCACTTAATATCAAGTTTTTTTTAAAATCAAAAGTAGGATGTGACGACGAGACCGAGGGTGGTACACGCTTACCCAGAAAAAGCCTATTCTCTCTTGTCTTGAAAACACCAAGGTTATACGATTCCGGGAATACAGACGCAGGGAGAGCATTCCAGTCCAGGTGGAGGTGTCCTTGTTTGCCTTCTCCATCGAAATATAAAAGGCGAGGGCTACTTGCGCGAGCAGTATGCTACCTTGAAGCACTAGCCGTGACTCGCTGAACCCGCACACTTCTTTATTTTTTGTTTACACAATGCATATAACCTGCGCAAGTGCCTCAATATGCGCAAGTTACTTGCACCGTGTACATCGTGTACAGCATACGAGAGTGACGCATTATCCAAACTCCCCATGGAAAAAGATAGGCCCGGGCTACTTGTGCGAGCAGTATGCTAGCTAGCCACCATGCTAGCTTGATTGACCTGCACGCGTATTTATACCGTTTTCACACGATGCATATAACCTGCGCAAGCGCCTCAATATGCGCAAGCTACTTGCACTGTATGAGAGTGGCAAAACAAGTATAGCTGGCGGACATATTATGTGTATCTCTGTCTCAATTCAGTACGAATTAGGAAACCCCTGAATCACATCACAATAGAGTTCCTACAATCCCTAAAACAGCAGAAAACAGTTAGCTAACTTTTTTTTAATCAACTGCATCTCCTTCTTTTCAGACCAACGTGTGAATCAACTCGCCAGAAAGAGCTGGCACCGATACCCGCGACAGGGACGCAAGATTACCGCCATCTTTGCTGCAATATTAATGGACGCTGCGTGCTCGCCTATGAATACAGGATTTAAGACGTTTCTGCTCTGAGGGAGGTTATTTTTGAGCGGCGCGTTTTTCTGTTAATGGTAAGTAGATTGGTTATTGAATTGGGAAATTTTGATGTCAAAGACAGACACGGGCGCTGTAAAGAATTATAAAAATCGGTCAAGTGCGAGTCGGATTCGCGCATCGTGGGTTATGGCAGAAAAACGCAAAAGAAAATAGTAATTTTGTTATGAACTTTGTTTTTTACGCAATAAGGTTCATTTTGACTAGCGTAATTTGAATTGTCGATTTAGATTTTTTGATTTTGAATACAAATTTTTAAATTACTTTTATATATTTTTCAAAACTTAAAAAATTGGCAACTTCGTTTTATTTCTCGCGTAAAACATAAATAATTATCTTTAAATCATGAATTTTTCAGATTTTTTGGTCTAAACTTCGGAGATAAGAGGTAGCAACGGTAATTTTTTGTACATTTTTGGGTATAAATCAAAAAGTACGTCACGGGAAATTATAAAAAAAATAGTTTTGAAATTTACAGATTGAGCCCTTTCATATGACACACCGTTTGCTATAATCAAATTTCTTTCATCTCCCCTTTCTAGACCCCTTTTCAAATAAACCCTGTTGCAAAAACACAAGCACATCCGATTTTTTAAAGTTGTTTTTTAATGTAACTAAATGAGATTTTAAGATACGAAATAAAGAAAATACGTTTTACGAAAAGAAATAACAATTTAATACAAATAATATTAGTTTCATTTCGTAGCATTAAATCTCATTTATTTACAGTATGTTTAAATTAATTGAAAAAAATCGAAAGTGCTCGTATGCTTTGGAACAGGGTTTATTAAGAAAAATAATTTCATATCGTTTTTACTAAATCAGACGCGGGCAAGCCGGTCATACAACTATCCCAAAGCCAAGTTGAAAGCTTCTATAGCTTGAGAGACAAGCTGCTGTAAAGTTGCAAAAGTTGTTAGCGAATGCGTGTTGAATGTTGTACCGAGTTTTTGGATTTGTGTGGCAAAAACCCTGATGACACAAACAGAACAGTCGCAGAGGATGAAGCCTGGGTTCATCACTATGACCCAAAAAGCAAGAAAGAGTCGATGCAGAGGCATATAAGAGCCACGGCTTATCTCAAAAAAATTCAAGGCCGTGCCTTCGGGTGGAAAGGTCATGGCCACTATTTTTTGGGATTGCAAAGTGATCTTGTGGATTGGCTCTAAAGTTAATTTAGTAAATGGGTAAGGTCCAAAAAGTTGGGCATGCTAACTCACGCAATTAAATTTTCTATTGAAACTTTTCCGTTGTGACACGAAAATTAGCCATAAAATTGTAAGGATAGTTTTCGTCGCAAAATGGAACTTTTTTCGCCTTTGTTGTTTGTATGGTTAACTACGCTTAACTTTTTGGTCCACACCCAAATATAACGGGACGGCACTATGCAAATATATTAAGACCAATAAGAAAAACGATCATGAAGAAAATAAGGGGATTGGCAAAATGAATTTTACTCTTCCACGACATTGCTCCAGTCCATAGTGCTCGAGTTGCCAATGGTGCCATTCGTGAGTGTAGATTTAAAAAAAAAAAACCAGCCATCCTATAGTCCAGACTTAGCACCAAGTGACTATTATTTGTTTCCTTCTATAAAAAAGACCTTTGAGGATACCCATTTCCTGGTAATGAAACTCTGAAAGCAGCAATTTATGAGCATTTTGACAGCGTAAAGGTTTTTTTTTTATGAGGGTATCAATAACTTAATTGAGCGATCTTCCAAATTTATTCAAAATAATAATGATAACGCCGAATCTTCATTTTTTTACCCATACCCGACGTATTTATTTTCTTTTAGGTGGCCTGTGGCAGCCTGCGAGCTCTTTGTCCCCTTTTCCTTGCCATATAAAAGCGTAAAGTATAAGTTTCATGACAAGGTCAAAAGGTCATTACAAAACTTCTCAAGCCAATCAGTCCTTAAACGAAGCTCCCCTCGTTAATAAATTCGCTCGCAAAACAAAATGGAGTCGCGATTTTTTCCTAACAGCCTGTGACTAATCAAAACGCTGTGCTGTCGTAGCATCTTAATTGGCATTCATTGGAGACAATTAAACTTTGAGATCTGAGTGGCGATTGTGAGTTCTTCGATTGCCACGTGTGGCGGCCATTTTGAAAAAATCTTCTGTTTTGTTTTATTGTAAAAGGTAAAGCTGAAGCGCGTGGAGGTAACCCCATTTGCTTCTGTTTAGCCCACCAGAGTAAATACTCTTTAACCGAACAATTGTCCTCGCGTGTTATATCCATGGATTTATTTCTTTAATAAATCCATAGTGATTGTCTTAAACTCGACATTGGCGAAATACACCTAGTTAAAACAAGGAGTGAAAGCCATTAATTAAGGAAAAATAAAAGGTATAAAAGCTTTACCTTTTATTTTTCCTTAATTAATGGCTTTCACTCCTTGTTTTAACTAGGTGTATTTCGCCAATGTCACAAAATGGTATTCAATGCTATGGTTGATAAAGTATGTTTGACGGGATAGCAAATAAATATCAAGGGAAACTCCCAAAAACGAAAACGAATCTCCATAAGCTCTGGGCTTGTATAACGTTTTTTCCAGCCTAAATGAGTATCCCTCTGCTGGGTAAGGATTTCTACCCTAGATCTTCAAGAGCTTCTATTTGATACTTCTTCCGGCCAGTTACTAAGAAAAGGAATGTTTCCAGTGGTGTTAGGACCTTGTGCGGGGTCCGCCCGTATCGCCATCACCATCTTTTCCTTTAACCAATCACCAAGCAGCAATGTTCGCATTGTTGTGTTCAGGTGTGGGGATACGACAACCAGTGCCTAACATAGAGGGATTCCATTTTAGTCCTCAGGGTTAGCAACGTCTTAGGATTGTAGTCTAGACAGTTCAAATGCCTCTGTGTTCCAGATCCCACTTGCCATTAAAGAAGAAGTCTACCCGCCTTTCCGTCTAGACTTGCCCTGTTTGCCTCGTCCATTTTGCTGGCCCCCAATTGATGGCAATACAACCGTTTATGGTTACAAGAATAAGCATATTGAAATAAATACCTCGATAGATAGAAACTATCCAAGACTCAAAATAAATATTCCTTCTCACTAGAGCTTCGTAGGCAGAAGCACTACCAACTAAGCTAACTTGTCGAATTTATTTGTAAGGATTTAAGACATTTCTGGCTAGCAGTCTTACGGTTCAAAATTTGTTTAAAGTTTGGACGGACAGCGGAGGCACATTAACCTTTTCAACGCCACAGTCGGCTCTGGCCGTCAACTAAAAGTCGTGCCACTGACGCCACGTCGGCTACAGCCGACAAGAGTTCAAGATTAAAAGACTTTGTTTGGTAGCAATAAGGTGTAATTTGCATAGCATAGCAAACATGTTTGGCGTGTGGGTGGCACATTTTGTATTCGACGTATGGCGTTCAAAAGGTTAATAGGGTGCCCTTCGGGCACAGAACCCTATAGAGACGATCAAAAACCGGGCAAGAGCATGTCTGACCATGCTCAGTGTAGGATTCCGAAGCCGTTAATACACAAAAACTATCTCAAAAAACCATAAGTATGAAGTAATTCTCTATTTAAAGTTATTTGGTGCTGTCTTATGTAATTTTTAGTCACCTGTATCTCAGGAACCAATCAAGTCTACTTAGTCGTCATAGTTTTCCTTAAAAATTTCGTTATATGTGCTTTTATTTAAGATATTTTTCTGATTTTTAGTATTTGTAGTTTTGGCTGTAGTAGGGGGGACACTTGACTCTAACAAAAATTTGCGCTTTTAAAGCTTAATATTTCATAAACGGATCCCTTAATCGAAAAAATGTTGTCTCAAACACGCAATATTTTTGAAAGACATCCCAACGTTACGTTTAGCGGAGGTACACTAAAAAAATATTTTTTTCAAGGCTTTATTTTACCACTTTGTTGGCGTGACTAATATGTATATTCATGCCAAATTACAGCTTTCTAGTACTAAGAGTCTCTGGTCTAGGCTGCGGACGGACGGACGGACGGACATGGCGAAACTATAAGGGTTCCTATTTTGACTACGGAACCCTAAAAACTACAAACAGAAGATCCAAGTACTTAAAGGACGACCATCTCATCGTAATGCTTCAACTGGGACTTGAACACAACGGGTTCATGAAGGCCTTCCTACTGTATATTATATTAAGATGATTCCCCCCGCCTATTAGAATGATTGTCTCCACGACACCAGTTAGTGTAGTTACAATGTTGCATGAAGATGGAGCAGGTATAGATAATGGATTTAGCCTGTATTTGCGTATGTGCGTGTACAATGTTTCTCAATTAGCTAATTATGGTGGGTACTAAAGTTGACTAAGACAGAAAGATAAAAACGAAGTTTTCCGCCAAAAAATGATGGCAAAACATTATTCACTTCATCTGTACGTTACCTTACCATATACAAAAACTATCGGTGGCCATATTATTAGGGTCAGATAGTAAAAAGCCATAGCAAAGTACCACCCAAAGTTAGGATGCATTTGGTCCGTCCTCAATTATTATTTCTGGGTGTAATCATCTAAATGTAGGTAAATAGGTTTGGACCAAAAAGTTGGGCATGCTAAATTGCTAACTCACGTAATTCAAATTTTCTATGCATCTTTTCGTTGTGCGACAAAAATTAACCATACAGTTGTGAGGAAACTTTTCGTCGCACAATGGAACTTTTTCGTCTTCGTTGTTTGTATGGTCTATCTGTTAATTGGGTCCAACTTTTTGGTTTTTACCCAAATATGTTTTTAAAATATGCGCTTCATAAAGCTGATATTGTTTTAAAAACGATTGATTGAAGTTTTGAAGTCTCTTTGATCTTTTACTTATCTAAATAACGTCAAGAAGAAAAATAATTCGAGAATCGGAATTTTTCCAAAACTATTATTTTCATTTATTTAGATGTTTATCAGTTTCACAACCCAAAACGATTATTATCAAAGAGTTCGATCACTGTCCTAATAATTATGGGCCACCCACTGAAAATGACGTGTGTGCGGCAATTTTGTTCAGCATCATGGTTGAAGCTGTAAAAGGAACTTTTAAACTTTAAATCGATAAGGACAACTGCAGCTCTCGACTCTTCCAAACCTAAACCAATTAAAAAATGTGTCATAAACTGAAGGAGTTAAACTTAAAATATTTTATCTTAGTATTTCATGCTCATGTAAATGTATATAGGGTGCGGGAACTGCTGACCATCAATAATACTTTTTACCGACGTTAAAAAAATGCCTTCAAGTTTATGATCGACTTGGAGGTGTTCCTGTGCAGTCATCAGCATAAATAAGTGATCGTTGTCGCCATCGTCATCGACCTTGTCGCTTTCAATCGTTTCACAATTTTGTATGACATTCAAACACGACGTAAAAGTGACAAGGTACATAAATGATCACTTATTTATGATGTTGACTGTACCATTGGCGTTGAATTTATAATGATAGAGTAGTGCAGAAGTCCATGGAGGTCCTTACATAGCGGTGTGAGTGTGACAAAACACACATCTAAAATGTCTAGGCATCAAAAATATCCGTGCATTGTTTTGATATTTTGCAAAAAAAATTTCACCTCAGCACCTAAAACTGCACGTTTTGTTGTTTAACGACATTAAGCAAAAATCGGTTTCGCTGCAAGCATGAGGCAAAGTAACTTTTTAGTGTAAATGCGAGTCGAGATTCAAAATCAACTCTCGTAGAAAAAACCAACTTTGCTCTCTTTTTGCACAAATAACTATTATCCCTGGAAATTTTTGATGTATGTAGCAAGCATTTGTAAAAAAACACATGAGAATCTCTGTCAATATATTTTTCCAAACACCCGAACAGTCTCAACGTCCTTCAAAAGGGCACGTGATCCTAAGCGCGGAACCATCCCGTCCCCCCACGGAACCCCACGCTAACTTCTTGACCCGATGATTGCGTGACCCTGCCAGCCAAGTGGTCCCAATTCCCGACATCCACAGCTCCATTCGCGCACGCCATTGGCCAACGAATTAACGACAATATTGCGTACTTATTCATTTTAAAGTCTCCAGACCAACAATTTAGCAATAGACGTCGTACTCTGTGGCAGTTGTGGCACGGCGTCGCGCGCGTTCGAATTTTGAATTTCCCGCGCGTTTGGCGGAAGTCTGCGTTCAGCTAATTGGCAAAGCGGTCGCGTTCAGGATAATTTTCTAATTTACAAAATGGTGGATTGAAAGATGTATTTGAAGGACGGCGACGGACGCATCATGGCTGTTCTCATGTGGTTGTTCGCCAATATGGCTTTATTATATTGACTTGTGAGGAAATTGGATTTTTTAAAGTGTTTTCACACTGTGCGCAAAGGACTTTATAAAGGTGAGAATGTGACGGCGGGTGTGTGAAGGTATTTCTTTTTTTTCTCTGTTTTTAGGATTTTTAGTTGGTAGTTAGCATTTTTTTAATATTTTCTTGTCCTTATATACTAAGAAAGATTCTGTCAGAAATACTTAGATAAAATAACATAATAACAGATGCTGATCTGAGGTCTTTTTTAATACATTTTAGTTTTATATATAGATATATATTGTGAATAGCGAAAGCCCTCCTCAGGGTGTTGTTCGAGATCTTTTATTTTTTAATCTAAAAATTTAACAAAATTTTAATAGCAATAAATTATTCTTTCATTTAAAATTCCGATTTATTTTTTATTTAATCTGCAAGGCCATCTTTTTGTAAGAATATTGATAGATAAGGTTATGTACTCTTTTTAACAAAAGTAGAATAGAGCTAATTTTTATTAAATAAGTTGAACTATGTAGTCCCAAAATACTTTTTAGAAAAACTTATCCGTTTCCTACGTAATTCAAAAAAACCTGCTCATTTTTTTTTTTAAATTAATTTAACATTTCAAATTACACTTTAAATACTATACATTTATATTCCCGCTAAACTGTTACGTTTGATGGCGAGACGCGCTCAGTTTTTATACTACTTAACCTATCAAACTTATCCTATAAACAAATAACAATTTCGTGGGCCACATTAAAGAAGGACATGTCTATGCATACACATACACATATATATATATATATATATATATATATATATATATATATATATATATATATATGTATACATGCATCCACATACATATACATACACATACACATACACAAACACACACTCAATCATGACAGTCGAGAAGATACTCTTTTAGTCTAGCTTTTATCATTGATTTACTCAATTTAGGACTTAGTCTTAACAATCTAATCTTATTGAATATTTTCGGTACAAGGTATTTTGAAGTTCTCTTGCCATAATAGTTTTTCATTTTCGGCTGTACTATTCTTTTGTCTCTTACACTCCTATTATTATATTTATTGTTAACTATTAAGTAACATTTAATTAATTCATGTTTAGAAAAACACCTTTAAGTTATTAAAACTTTAAAGAACATATTTACAGAAAATTAGTGGAATACTCCTTTTATTTTCTTCTTTATTAATTTTTTCTCTTCTACCCCATAGCGTTGGGTGTCGTTGGATAGGTCTTTCAAAAATATTACGGATTTGTAAAAACGATTTTTCGATTAAGGGATCCGTTTATGAAATATTTAGCTTTGAAGCGCTAATTTTTGTTAGAGTCAAGTGTCCCCTCCCCCCACATCCAAAACTACAAATACCAAAAATCTGAAAAATATCTTAAATGAAAGCAGATATAACGAATTTTAAAGGAAAACTATGACGACTAAGTAGACTTGATTGGTTCCCGAGATACAGGTGACTAAAGTGTTTATACCTACTAAAATGACCTAAGGACAGCACCAAATAACTTTAAGTAGAGAATTACTTCATACTTGTGGTTTTTAACCGACTTCAAAAAAAGGAGGAGGTTCTCAGTTCGTCGGGTTTTTTTTTTAATGTATGTTCCCCTATTACTCGAAGACCACTGGACCGATTTGAAATTTTTTTTCTTTGTTTGAATGGGTATACTTTCTAGTTGGTCCCATTGTCAACACATCAGGATCTGATGATGGGATCTTGGAGAAATCAAGAGAACTCCTCAAATATTATAGGCACACCTATAGCGATTTTGGTATTTTTCACTGTAACTCGTGCATTTGCTTTTGAAAAGTACTATATGTTGAAGTGGAACTGATGATGAAGACCACAGATGGCCACCGGAACTCCTTAACGGTACCTATTTCAAGGGTGGCGATAAGATATTTCGATTAAGGTAGTTGAGCGACTATGACGAAGCACATTTAGGTTTAAATATGACTATGACATTCCCGCGGCGAGCTTGAAATGTTCTATAGTTTCTCATTAATATTTAGAAGTGGAGCTACGTAACAGCATAAATAGGATCACTAAAAAGTATAAAATAAAATAAATGTTTAAAAAAACAAAAACCCGCATTCAAAAATGCATAAAATAACTTCTTTTAAAATGGTAGTAATGGTATTTTAAAAGAAGTTATTTTATGCATTTTCGAAGGCGGGTTTTTGTTTTTTTTTGAGATAGTTTTTGTGTATTAACGGCTTCGGAACCCTACACTGAGCATGGTCAGATATGCTCTTGCCCGGTTTTTCGATAGATGTGTGTGAAATTAAAAAAGTAAAAAAAAAAACTTGTGCAATTACATCTACTTTCATCCCTACTCGCTTGTGCACTTTATCCAGCGACACACTATATACATGGAAAATATCTAGGACTCAGGAACGAGCACCGGTTCTGCCACTTTTGCAGTTGCCGGGAATATAACCCGAAACCATACCATATGATGGTAAAAGTTGTATTTTGCATAGTTTCAAAGATGACGCACACAAACAAACATACAGACATACTGACTTTGTTTTGTACTTTATGTTATTCCGAACCCAAAGGATGCCAAATAGATCCTATTACTCAGCCATCCGTCTGTCTGTCTGTCAGCGGCTGTATCTCATGAACCGTAATAGGAACTGTTGAAATTTTCAGTGAGTTTATTTCCATTGCCGCTGTAACAACAAATAATAAAAAAGGTGGCCCCCATAAAAGAATATTATGGAACCCTTTGGGGTATAATAATTAGGAAATAACGACTCCATGGATTCTATATCCACCATAATTCTAACCCTAGTTATTACTGTCCAAAACTACTATATAATACTAAATAAATACAATACCTATCATTTCCTAACAGATGACCAATAATCAGACCTAGATTGAGAAATCTGTGCCACCACGTAATAAAGAATTGTTATTAAACTATAAAGAATAACAAAAAAAAAATATGTAGATGTGACACGCCCGCATAATTTTGCCTATTCGAATTAGTCTCACAGAGGGCCTTTGATCATCGTTCGTACAATTTTAATCATCTATTACTAGCTTTTCTACCCGCTTCTTCGTCCGCGTTGGCCATTCCATATATGTACTAGTAACTCTGTCTGTTTGTTTTGGTTTCACGGCTAAACCGCCGAACCGATCTCGATACAATTTGGTATGGAGATAGCTTGAACCCCGAGGAAGGACATAGTACTCGTACATTTTACGGCGAGTATCGATAACGACTTCTACGCGAACGGACTCGCGGGCAACGGCTAGTAAATAGGTACTTTATATTATAAATGCGAGTGTAACTCCGTTTGTCGACGCGCTGGCCTAGTTGGTGGACCCTGCCTACGAAGCTAGCGGTTCTGGGTTCAAATCCCGGCCTGGGCAGATATTTGTGTGATGAGCGCGAATATTTGTTCCTGAGTCATGGATGTTTTCTATTTATTTAAGTATATATTGCTCTATATAAGTATTTATATCGTTGTCTAGTACCCATAGTACAAGCCTAGAGCTTAGTTTGGGACTAGGTCGATTGGTGTGATATTGTCCCCTGATATTTATAAAATTCGGTATAAAGTTGCTTTTTATCCAGAAAAATACGACAGTATCTTAAAGAATAGTGACAAACAACTAAGCGGACGGAATCGCGGGAAAACACTAGTGAAAAATGAAGACAAGACTAGTCAAAGGAAGAACGTAGTTTTCTTCCAGGACATAGTAATCTAAATATCCCGTCTGTTAACGCAGTAATGTTCTTTGCAACTTAATATCTGATGACTCTGACTTATGGCGGTGTCAAGTTACTTGCCTGACCGCGTAGTTCTGTGCTAGCGATCTTCGCCAGTTGCTCGACGCAAGTGGTATAACTTATATTAAGGTAAACTAGTAAAGTAGTGATTATGAGTTAAAATATTTTCAAACATTTTATCCACTTGGGCGAGGTTTAAAAAAAAACTTTGGGCTGTAAGTAGCGTTTACCGCTAGAGAAGAAATCCTACTTCATGGCTAGGTATTTTTAGGTAAATTGTGTGCAGTCAGTCATAAATATATATGCTCCCAATTCGTCAAAAATATCTAAACGCCCCTATGCCACTGATAATAATGTACACAAACATATGTAGTTTGCCGCGATGTCGAAATTAAATACGTTCTTAGTGAATTTCATATAAAACTAGTAAACAATATAAGTACTACTAAACTTAACGTTCTACTAAGGGACCAGCGAAACTTTGAATTTGGTCAGAGGATCGCCAAAATCATATATTTTTTCCTTCTTACTAAATTTTTGTTTTTAAGGGAGTTTTATAGAGCTATTATTATATATTCAGAGAAGAAAACTTGCCAAGATTGGTTTTGGGTTTAAGTTGCGGGTGTTTATCCTCGTAAGGCCCACCATACTACAAACAGGGAGTTTTTTGTGAATGGGACTTTGAATCTACCATCAACGCAATAAAGTTCAATTACGTTTGTTCGATAATGACATTTTCAGTTTATAAACATAGGAAAATAAACCTTATTGTTATTGTAACAGAGTTCAAATTAAATTGCCTTGATTATGTACATTCTATTGCACGCGATGCGACGCGCATTGCGATGATCACTTACCATCAGGTGGCTCGCCTGCTGGTCTGCCTCCTTTTTATCATAAAAAAATAATTGCAAAACATCAAAGTTATGTAGTGGTATTTCTATTTATAGCTTTACATGTGTAACGTTGTCCCTAAATAATAGAATATTTTTATAATTTTTGTCAATTTGTTCCAGGAGCCGTAGTATCTCGCATCGCCAGCGCCCGTTGCACCGGCCCCGCGCACCAAGTGTCTCCATGGAGCCCTATCTCTCCTGCAAACCCACTTATCTCACTGGCAACCGCTTCACCACCAAGTCCTCGCCGCTGGAGCCCCACATCCAGTACCACCTCTGCCGCTCCAACACCAACATGCTCTTGAAGATCGAGAACGAACTCCTGCAGAGCCACCGCCAAAGGGAAACGACTGGCATCAAGAAACTGTACAACTCGTTCTTCGTCCTGTTTTAACTAGGTTAAAATAACACTAATCATCATCTTATCATACCATTTCATTAAAGACTTTTAGTGCAGTGCGACCATGAATCAGTGATGGAATTATATGATACACAGAAAGACTATTCGGATAGTATTATGAATGAGGAACGCAAGGATCCTTTCACTTGGGAGTCCTCGGTAAGATTGACCTTGGTGGGGCAGGAGGAGGAGATCGGGATGTATCTGGAGGAGAGGGAGGGGAGGAAGAGGAAGTGGCAGCACGACCAGAAGATGATGCGCCGTGAGGACGAAGATAAAGAGAGGAAGGGGCCGCCCAAGAAGATCATGGGTAAGTCTTAACTGGCCTAAATTCCTGAACATCTACGTGAATGTAAGATTTGAAGCATTCTGGAAGTAATCTTACTTATGCGTCAGATTATTAACTGCATCGTAGAGATCGTCTAATTTATAACTAAACGTCCCTCCACTAATCGATATAAGAATAAGAAAATTTTATTTCGGGCAACAAGGCCTATGATTACAAATACCTTAAAAACTAACATAGCTGCATAACAATATGCCTCAACAATAACGCCGAGGTGAAAAAACAGCGTGGTCCTGTTTTGCCAATGTTGTCGTGGCCGCTGCTAGTAGGCTGCCCCTAAACCTATGAAACATGCATTCATGTAAAGTTTGTTAGATCAATTTTCTAAAATTATTAGAATTTCCATTTGCATTTTTTTTTGTCCAGTCGTGTTTTGTCCCTGCATCGTTTTTTCTCGTCGCATTGTTTCTCATTCCAGAAATCAATTTAATAATTCTCCGGAGCTCCTATTTCTGGGTACTTTGGCCCTTCGGAGCTGCTGTAAAACTAAAATAATCTAAACCTCATAAGTGGGAAAATTGGCGACTGGGCGACAATCGGACCGGAAATAAGCGACTAGAAAAAATTAAGATTAAAAAATGTGAAGAGAAATTTTGCGTCACAGAAGAAAATATTTCGAAATAATCTAATAATAACAAGTCAAATTTAAGCATTGGAGGGGCGTTCACCATGAAAATTGGTTTTGGATTCCTATTAAACTGGAAAAATAGGTGCAGGTCTCATATATGACAATGAGATTAGCTTTACCATTGTGACGCTTCAGGAAGTGGTTTAGGGGCTTTAGTATACAGTTTTTGTAAAGGTATAGGTACAGAACCTGGCAGGAACTAGCACACTTTATTATATTATTTATTAGGTATTCTTAGAAGATAATATACAGTGTAGAGAAAACGAACGCCATATGGACGGTAACTACCTTAAATATTGGAAATAGCAAGTTCTACGCAAAGGAGACTTAATTTTATTTTTGAAAACAAAAAATACTGCATTATTGGATTTTTGAAAAAATCCTTCTCTTTTACCGGGAATCGAACTGATCGAATATGACAAAACAATATAAGATCAACTCGTCAATTTAGTCAAGTTAGCGACCGGCGGTGCAGGCAATCTAGATATCTAATTTTTTTAAACTAGTGACAACGTTTATTAAGAATAGAGTTGAAATATTTAGAGATTGTTTATGGTAAAGCGTGCTTTGTAATTAAATCTATTATCTATAAGTGTCTGCGCTTAAAGTATGAAGATATCATAGATTGACTTATGATTATTTTTAATAATTATAAGCACTCTTGTTCCAACGGAACTTTCCAAACATATTATAATCCCGGTTTGATAATACTATCATGTGTGAAAATCGTGTTAGTTTCATTTAAACAAGGTAAAATACCCTTTGCCTCTGATTTAGTTCTGTTTTCCTCCAATTTTCCAGAATAAAATGTATCCTGATTCTCGTAACTTTGTCTAATACCTACGAGCACAGATATAAATACATAACGTAAATACCTCAATCTGTATGAAAACCAACCGTGTCACTTTTTGCTACCAACTGGGACACACCAATAGAAGAGAATTTTCCGTTTTCCGCGCAAGATCGATTCAGTCTTCGCTTTTTTGGGGCTATTGCAGTTTATTATCACGCAGCGAGGCATTTTCTTAATATTCACGGCCGACCGGCTGCAACAACAGGCGCGCGGGACGTCAGTAGCGACGGCTAACCCTGACGCTTGTTCTAAGTCGGGATTCGGACACACGAAGTAGATGCATTTGCGTTATCTATGTGTGTGTATTTATCTACATCCATACCATAACTTCCCCACAATATGTTCAGAAGCGATAAGCAAATCGCCTATATTAAGAAACCTGTATCTGTGGTTGCATCCTAATGTTTACATTAAAGTATAGTGCATCGTAATGTTTACATTAGAGTGTCGGTACCTAAACATTAAAGTATCGGTAATACTGTACCACTAACTTGAAAATGCAAGCCATATCTGTACATTATAAATAAAGATTTTTTTTATGTTTTTTTTATTTAGGCTTTGTTACTACAAACAAGTTAACAAAAATCAAAATCAAAAAATCAAAATCATTTATTCGGTAAGAACAAAGGTGGAAAGTACATAGTGGTTGAGGCCTCCTAGTAGGTATGAAGTGTACCTGTATCAGGAGGACTCGCTCTTCCAAAACTAGTAGGTTTACTCGTTCTTAACTAGGTGAGTTTAAAAATATTATTGGTACTTAAGTCTAATAATAAGTTGGCCTGTATTTTCAGTAAGTTAACAGTAACACTAACTTAATGAAAATACAGGCCATATCTGAACATATTATAGAAAACTTATGATATGCATGTAGATAAAGTTATGTATGCGGCTATACATAATTAGGCATTAAAACACTCGTGTGATCTTATTATGCACCAGCCACATAAACTACTATTATATCTGTGCCTAAGAGCATCCGGCGGCGGGAGAGCTTAAACTTTAAGCGTTTCACAGACAGACAGAGTGGTTTTCGCTTACAATGCTGCAATGTAAGCGAGTCTTCAAATATGCTACCATACGCGGCCGACATTGCAAGCGAAAACAACTGGCCGCCACCGCAGGCAATCTAGGTAATAACTACAAATAAAATACATATTCAACTTACAAGGAAAGGTACCCAACTGTCCGGCTCCGATTTGGTTTATGTTGATATGCATTTTGTTTTATCTTTTTTGGGCTATTAGATCAAAAGTTACACCGTCACAAGTAAGTGTACTACCCAAACTTTATTAAAAAGTTCGACAATCTGTAAAAAAAAAACCAGTGGCAAAAAAAAGTTAAAAAAAATATGTCTTACCTATAAATTAACCTAAAATTTCATCCCTTTCAATATGTACAGTTTATCGAGTACCACCCTGTATGTTAGAGAGTAGTCTAAAATAACAGACACGAATTTTTTTTTAGCTGCCCAACCTCAACCTGTTGGGGGAAATTGACCTCCAATCCAAAGTACTGAAAAGTGATTTAACCCTATAATATCAATAGAGAATTAAAAAAAAAAATGCAATTTTTCCTACTCTTTTTGATTATAATTATATGTTCAAGTCCATGAAAAAATTATGAGCACGTGTTTTGTTATATCGGCTAAAACTCATATTAAAAAAAAACCCTTCAAAGGTATATACTTCTCATCGAAGATACACTTTCTTTGGTATTTTTTTAAAAATATGAGTTTTGTTTAAAGTTTATATCAAGGTACCAAGGCTGATATTTCAACCAGCCTCTGCCTTAAAAAGGGTTCAGCTCGTCGGTTTCAGTAATTGACAACAGCACAGGCAGCATACCATTTCGTCCCTTTACTTTCTCAAGCTCTTATCTAATCGAATAGTTAGATAGAAAAAACACTCATGTACCAAGGTTTATAAGGCCTACATTCCTATCAAAATATTCGATCAAATACGAGGTTGAGAAAGTAAAGGGACGATTATTTTTTGATTATCAATTACTAAGCAAAAAAAAATTATCAATGGTTGCCACGCCCACTTTGGACTAGTCGGAATGACGTTATTTGGTTTGCAACCGCGTTACTAGCTATGACGTAGAAAATACCATGTGGCACTTAAGCTCTTTAGCCATTAGCAGAAATTTGTTTATTTATTTTCTCAAAGACGTCCCCCTGTAAATAATGATCAAAAAAAAAATTACCTACGGTTTTTTGACAGAGCTCCATAAATATGATTTAAATAAAAGACAGAACACATTTTAAAAACGTCCCTGTAGCCAATTCGTCAACGGATTGAAAAGTGAGCTGCCTAACAAGAGTAGAAAAGTTTTTTTTTTCAGGCTGTCTCACACAAATTGACCTAGTCCCAAACTAAGCTCTAGGCTTGTACTATGGGTACTAGACAACGATATAAATACTTATATAGAGAATTAAATACTTAAATACATAGAAAACATCCAAGACTCAGAAACAAACACTCGTGCTCATCACACAAATATCTGCTCTTACCGGGATTTGAACCTAGGACCGCTAGCTTCATAGGCAGGGTCACTACCAACTAGGCCAGCGCGTCGTCAAATGTCCATTAAATGTTCACAGTCATCAAAATCAGTTAAGAACCTTTATTAATACGGCGAGCAAACAGAACATCGTCATTGCTTTGCAAAATCCTCGTCTCGTATTTCGAGACGTACGATTTTGAACTTAAGCGTAAAGGGAATTAAGTTCAAAATCATACATCTCGAAATATCAGATACGAGTTTTTTATAAAGTAGCAACGACATGTTGTAGTTTCCACGTTTGCTGACGTCACTCGCTCATCACTTGCGGCTCGTTTTACGCTGTGTTGATACAGTTCGGCCAATGAGCGTGGAGATGGTCAGAGATTAAGTGTGCGCAGAGGCGTCGGTCTAGTTTGGCTTGCTTTTTTTTTACCTAGTACCATAATCTAAATGTCGCCAAACTGTTTGTCAGTTTGGCGACTGATGCGCTCAATAATCTAATACTACTGTTTCGTAGGTACAGTCAACAGCATAAATAAGTGATCATTTATGTACCTTGTCACTTTAACGTTGTATTTGAAATGTTATACAAAATTGTGAAACGATTGAAAGCGACAAGGTACATGAATTATCAATTATAGTAACGAATTTAAACTGTGTGATACAGATTTAAGGTATATTTTCCATAAATGTTCCGATCTTTATGATCACCCTGAGTGCGTAGATACCTTTGAAGTTCTGTGTTTTCTGATATTTTTACCTCGTTATATGTTCCGAATTTATTGAAAAGTAGCTGCTCTTATATTTATGACAAATTGCATGTTCTGGTGTTATTTGCCATAACTAGTGTAACGAATTTATTGCAAAGTAATGCTGCTCCGAAATATTTGAGTACCTCGCCCACTACAATATATCTGATGGCGACGAGAAAGTGTATGTGTTTGATTGTTCCCTCTTTACGTTTCAACGCCTGACCATTTGACTTGAAAGGTACGGATATAGTTTATACCCCGGAGAAAGACATAAGGTACTTATTATCCCGCTAATTATCAAGTTCTCGGGGGAATAGCGAGAAACGAAACTAATTTAAACTTAAACTTTTTTTTTTAAATAAAAGCTTGTAATTTTTTTTTTCCCTTAATATATAAATAATCGTAGCAGGAGGAAAGAAGTGGTCTCTGCCTACCCCTCTGGGAAATAGGCGTGATTTAATGTATGTTTGTATGTATGTCTATAAACTGATAGGGTCGAGTCGAAAATTATACCTAGAGCGTGGTAGCGCGGTAGTCGGACAAAGGTTTTACGTTTTTAGTGGTGCTAGGATCTTGTGCGGGGTCCGTCCGAGTCGGTACCATCATTTTATCCTTCAAAAACCTATTGCCAAGCAGCAGTTTCCCCATTTTTATATTCCAGTCTGGGGATAAGAAACCGATGAAATTTAATGACTAGCATAGAAGCATTTCTTCTTAGCATATGCAGTTTTGAGATTGTAGGTCTATCTGATTTTATTTAAGAAATAGAGTACCTATTTATACTCGTAATTCCAGCAAATAAGGTAGTTCCTAAGTGAGAAGTGACAAACAACTTCTGCATAGACGTAAATAAAACCTTGAACGTGTAAAAATAATTTTGAACTTTATCTGCAGGATTAAATTTGTAATCGATCACGTAAGATAACACGCCCTCACAGAGACTTCGTGTTTTAGGCATGACAACACGCCCGTCGCGTCTGCGACGTACGGCCATAATCTATGACAAATTGATAATGAGGTGACAAAATTATAAACTATACAGTTGGTCGCATCGCGTCTGGAACGTGCGCGCGAGTTTAAAAAAACGAGATTTTTGTTTTGATAGTTTTAAGTTTATTATTGACCGTGATAGTGTATATGTGTGTTTATCTAATTACGAAGGATTAAGTGTCAAGTGATTTTTAATATTATCTTTTTTTTTAAACCTTTGGTAAATAGAAATGATCATGAATTTATAACCTATGGATTCATAAAGCAGGCATATGGTTTTTATGTGGATATGTTTATTTTTAGTAGGTTCTATTATAAATGGAAACACCAGAATTTATAACATGTGTTATTTATTATGTCATGTGTAATAAGAGAACGTTGTGGGTTAAAAGATGTAGTGACAAGGATTAATAAAGGAATGCTGAAGTGGTTTGGTCATGTGGAGAGAATGGATGAGGTGAGATTGACGAAACAGATATATGAGGCAAGAGTAAATGGGAATGTTGGAAGAGGGCGGCCAAGGCGAACGTTCCACGATCAGATCGGGGACGTATTAAGAAAGGGCCAGGTCAGGAGACTCTAAACCGACGCACGTGTATGTAGAGACATGAGTGTGGAGGAAGCGAGGGAGGTTTGTCTGGATCATAGCAAGTGGAAGGAAGTGGTCTCTGCCTACCCCTACGGGAAAGAGGCGTGATTGTTTGTATATGCATGTATGTATGTATGTTATCAAATATTGAACCTACAAATTGTATAATAACTAAATATTTCACACGTTGAAGACTACAGTGATATTTATTTCCAAAGAATCTTTTGATTTTTGTACCGCGCTGTATTTTGCGTAGAATGTCTTTGCGCTGTTCCTTGTGGAAAGTATAATCTGTTATAAAACCTTGCCTAATTATAAATATTTAATAGATCATAACCTCCGATAAAATGGCGACGTCTTTCAGAGCATATCTCTAAAACAGCCCAACCGATTTTCATAAAAACTAGCTAATAACCATCCCGATTAAACTAGCATTATTTTAAAGAAAGCCGCATCCAAATCAGTCTATCCGTTTGGGATCTACGATGCCACAGGCCACAGATAGACACAGATTCTCTTTCCTTTTTGCGTCGCCGCTGGGAGTTAATAAAACCGGTCAAGTGCGAGTCGGACTCGTGCACTGAGGGTTCCGTGCCGTATTATTTTCCAATTTCGAGTCAGCGCGAGTCCAAATCTCCCATGACCATTTTTTAGTATTTGCTGGTTTTCTTCACGGATTATGACATGCCAAATTTGACGCTTGTATGTTTAACCCTTTTTAACGATACAACAAAAATAAAAATATGCTGAAATAAAAGTTTCTAGTACGGGGCCTTTTATTATTTCATTTTCTTTAAAGAGTTGTTAGTAAATCCGCTGTTATAACACATTCTGAAAATAAAAACCCGCTATCTACTACGGTTCAAAACATACAGCTCTTAAGTTAAGACAGACAACGTAGGCATCAGTAGCCTCGTAAGGCCCAGTTTGCAATACGATGTACATAATCAAGGCAATTTAATTTGAACTGTGGTGCAATAAGAATAAGGTTTATTTTCCCATGTTAATAAACTGAAAATGGCATTATGTAACAAACGTAAATGAACTTTATTGCCTTGATGGTAGATTCAAAGTCCCACTTCCAAAAAACTCTGTTTATAATATGGTGTGCCTTACGAGGTGCTCCCTTCGGATACGAAACCGTAAAAATGTAGCTGTAGGAAGTTTTGCCTTCGGATTGTTATTTGTTCTCGGAAATCTTTAGACATAATATTCTTGTTTACACGCCAGGTCGATTACCCTGCTCACTAAGTTATCATGAGTCCAGTCTGTATTGTTATTTTCTGTTCGGTACATAGTGCATGTTTGTTAGCTTACGCACAATGCTTGGGCCCTAGTGAAAAACGGTATAAGTCGACTCAGCATCATGAGTTAGATGCTTTGTTTTGTGCTAATGTCTACCACATTCTACTTTTCTTATTTTCCTCAATCACCCAAAGGTTAGCTGGAAGAGATCCCTTAAAGGGATAAGTTCGCCCAATCGTTCGTTCGTTCGTTCCAATTCTGTAAATATTGTATTTGATTTGCTGTTTTTTGTATAATAAAGTATTTACATACATAAAAAACCGGTCAAGTGCGACTCGGACTCGCGCCACCGAGGATCCCATTTTTATTTTTAGAGAATATTTAAGAAGCATATGCTTGTTAACGGCAAAAGAAAATACTCATTTAGTTATGAGCTTTATTTTCTATGCAATAAGATCCGTTTTGACAAGCCTAAATTTCAATACAGATATTCAAAGATTTTTTGTTATTTCTCAAAAACTGTAAAATAATGAACATTTCATTTTTACCTTAAAATATAAGTAATTGTCTATACGTCAGGATTTTTTCAGATTTTTTGATTAATAAACTTCGGAGATAAGAGGGGGAACGGTTATTTTTTGTAAATTTTTGGCTATAAATCAAAAAGTACATCACAGAAAATTGAAAAAAAATTAGTTTTGAAATGTGCGAATTGATTTCATATGACTCCCCATTTGCTATAATCAAACCACTTTCATTTTTCAACCCAATTATTTATAAAATTAATTTCATTTTTTTTCCTTGTTGTCACAGATGCGGGTAAGCAAGTTGTACAACTATGCCAAATTTCAAGTTGATAGCATTTGTAGTTGCTGAGAAAACCTGCTGTGACAGACATACAGACAGACAGACGAACAACGAAGTCTCACCATAAGGGTTGCTTTTTTACCATTTTGGTACGGAACCATAAAAAGGGTATATACATGAATGGAGTATACTAGACTTAAACCCTTTTTCACTTGATCTTCATAAGACATATCCTTTTTCACTAGGACTCCAGGATGCGTTTGTAACATTGGCTTTGATTCTGTCATTCTCTGGGGCTTTATTCTGCTGGTTAAAACCATATTGCTTGAATTGTTTTTAACTTGGCGGCCATTGCCTGGGTGTCATTTTCGATCCATAATATCTTTTGTCCTAAATTCATATCCCTTAGCACGTTTGTCATAACATACATTTGCCATAATGACTGTTTTGTCACGTTACTTTGCCTTAGGACAATTGCATTAGGGCTAATGTGCGTTAGGACAAACAATCATTATGACTAACGATATTAGGGAATTCAAATATAGGACCAGAAACACTATGGAATCCAATATAGACCCCTGTGAAATACATAGGAGCTATCAAGGCGAAAACACGTCACAAACACGGTAAAACCTGATAAGGTAGGGTTATCGTATTTTCAACGTTGTCATAGCTGTTATTTACTTGACAGTAATTGCGGCCGAGTTAAAACAATACCATAACAAGTCAAAGGTAATATGGTTTTACTCTTTCTGAAGCCCAGCTGTGGATAACGTCGATCATGGTAATTCGATACAAAGGAACCCGTTTTCATTGGTATTGACTATATTTTGGACTCGTTAGTTTGATCTCGATAAGCATAGGATTGTTGTCTTAAGATTGGAGTCTTGATATTACATACGTACGGCCACGAACGTTAATTTTTGACCCATTTTAAGAAAAATATGCTTCAAGTCGTCAATGTCATTAGAGATGTCAAGTCATTGGTAACTTTTAGGAAACTCAACCTTATTGTTGTAGAATGTCGGATTGACTTTGGACCTAAGGTGGGTACCAAATTAAAGTTCTTGACTGTATATGGGCCTCAGAGCCTACTTACCAAACTCTATTTATTGGTCTTATACGAATACGGCAAAAGTAATCAGAACAGGTCTTATTTAATAATAAACAAAGAATGCGATAGAACTCTAACGATCGTCCATAATGTTGATACGAAGTTAATGACTGTCTTTACCGGCCAACTAATGACCTAATGTCAATGTTATTAGCATTTGATAGAGAAGGATGACGTTTGATGGCCGAGAGAGACGGACGTAGACAGACGGGCAGACGAGAAGTCAAATCAAATCGGATAAATTGGTATAAAACGAATGTTCAGGATTGAGACAATGATAAAATGGCTTTCGACCGGGCATGTGATCGGATGACAAACTGACGGAAGAACGGACAGACAGAGAAATGGAACGACTTGTGGATAGACAGACTGGTAGACAAACTAAACTGATGATAAACAAACTGACAGACACGATAAATAAACAAGAAGATAGATGGACGGATGTCATTTTTCAACTCCTTATAAAGATAAAGTATATATTTGCACGTAAATAACATGACTAGCGAAAAAAATATGGCACATAGTAGGTGTTCCCTTTTTGACAAATTTATTTCAAGAATCTAATTTCTTTTGATATTAAACTAAATACTTATTCTATGACAACTGGAACACTAAGCCAAAGCCAATCGCTCTTAATTTGTCCCTCATGTGATGGATAGTCTCGGAACTATTAGGGAACAGATTGACGAAAACATAATATAGGTAGCTTGTAGGGTTTGCAATGCGGATCCATTTTGTATGGAAGATCCGGATCTGGATCCGAATTATCCGGATCTTACCATACAAAATGGATCCGGATTGCAAACCCTGGTAGCTTGCTAAAAACACAAATCTCTTTCGCTTCTTCCACATTCATACATCGAGTCATGCATGCACGTCGGTTTCTGTGGCCCGTTTCACAGAGCAACAAGTTACAAATTACAAGCGGAAGTCTCTTTCTAACACCTTTTGGTAGAGAGTGAGTGCCGCTTGTAATTTGTAACTTTTAGCTTCGTGAAACGGGCCACTGGTATAGCCTGACCAAAAAAATAAAAAACCTTGCCACACTGCGGAAATTATATGAACTGTCATTTCTATTACAATTTACGAAACACAGTTAAAAAAAGTATTAGTGGCGACCCCATTAGAGGTTTTTATTTCCCTGGTCAGGCTATACTTAAGATTCGGCCCTTTTCCAGTATTTTTCCGATTAGATTCGAAAAAGTACGCCTAGGACGGCCCCTTCCGACCCTTCCACTCACTTCCGCTCTGTATATCTCATTCGTCAATCTTCTTTCATTTTCTCCAAACTCTTTGCTAAGATAGACTGCTTAAACCAAAATACTGGTTTGCCGTAGTCATACAATGAATATTGCGCAAGTTTTTCACTTGCTTATATCAAAAACCTTAACGATATCCAGTTGAGGTCAGGAGTTGGGTCTGTAATCGAGAGTAAACACTAAACTGAGTACGTGGATGTTATCGCGACACGCGCGGGGTCAGCTGAGAGTTCGGTGCTGGGATTGGGTAACGTTTATGAGGTTATTTATTATGGATACGGAAGTATGTCCAATTGGAACTGAGGGCGGGCAGTGGAAGAATGGGGCGGTTTGTTTAGCCTTGCGACTCACGAGCGAGCCGTAACTGTTACTGTTGCACCGTATACGTAACAGTATTTTATGTAACTGATACATAATGAGAGTCCTGAAAACACGAGTGTGGTTTTATGAAACGAGCCAAAGGCGAGTTTCATAATAAGATCACACGAGTGTTAAGGCTTAATTATCTTATTGAAATGGATACAAATCTGGACTTTTCTAGAAATGATACTCTTTAGTTACTCAAAATATACATTCGTAATCACTTGTAAACACCGCAATCTTATTTGTTAAGAGACACAGAATCAGTCCGTTATGAAATCACGAGACCTTACATTACAAACTTAATATGAGCAATGGCCTATCTATACCCAGCAGGGGGACCTTTATCTATACTAATTTATCTATATCTATACTTTGTTACTAATATTAAGTATACAGAGGTAAAATTGTGTGTTTGACGTTAAACGATTTTGAAAACTCTTTCACTAATAAGAAGTTACATTCTTCCTGATTAATATATACTAAAGGCTATTTTAATTTCGTTCGTGGGTCGTTAATCGAGATAACATTAGCTTTATATAAACAAACAAAAACGTCAGTAAAAGTGTGAATTACATTTTCTGCCACGCCCTCTGACGTGGTCGCTCTAAGTGAATTGGTAAACAGCAGGTACAGAGGCGAACGTGTGCTGTGTATTACGTTATTGTGGATTGGTTGTCAACAGCTGATATATAGGTACACCAAATAATACTCGCTTATCACTGTTTCCCCGGGAACTGACAAATATTTCACGATAATAAGTTTCTGTCAATATTTATCTTTTGGGACAAGCTTTGGTGCTCGTACTTTTTTGCAAATTCATTATCTGCTTATCAAGACCAAACTAATGAGTCCCAACACGGTGGGTCCACGTTAAGTATAGCGGAGATCCTGTTGCCACTTTCCGACTCCATCATCAGCTCTTAGATATCATAATATGTAGCTTTATCTATGTAAAGGGACCTTATTGTCGATGGCGCTTACGACGCACTGCGTCCCGCGACGTTGTATTTATATCGGAGCATCTTTAATAATGGCGGAAGCGCCATCGACAATAAGGTCCCTTTTCATAGATAACGTCACATATTTCATTGTCATCTGGTTTACATATCGTCCCTTTACTTTTTCAACCTCGTATCTGATCGAATAGTTAGATAGGAAAAGCACTCATGTTCTCTAAAGACTAGGTACTGTCCTATCTAACTATTCGATCAGATACGAGGTTGAGAAAGTAAAGGGACGATATTGTGATCCAACAGCCCATTCCACGGAAAGTGGTTCAAAATGGACAGGCAAGATTTGATCTAAATTGGCATACAAGACGTTGCAAGATAATAAAAGAGTTGGTAAAAAATATCCTATGTCCGTCTCCGGACTATAAACTATTTCTGTACCAAATTTTACATCGATTGAATGAGGCGTTAAACCTTTACAAACAAGTGAAGATACAAACACAATTTTACATTTACTATGGGGTTTAAATGCTGCAAAAATATCTGCCATCATCATCTTGTCAGCCGAAATACGTCCAAGACATAGACCTTCCCCAAAGACATGCACAATGATTAACATTCTGTTCATCAGCTAAATTGAATCAACCTTACTTTTGTATAAGTCTGTAAACTTGAACAAATAGAATCTTACACGACCTGTCTCGTATGTGTCAATATTTGGTAATTCAAATCAATTTTCATGATTATGGCAATTGTCCAAAGCCACAAGCCACAACAAGCAGAATAAATGGTGATGATGGTCGATATCATTAGTGTTTGAAATAAGTTGACTGGAAAGTTAGTTATTGTTTGTTGTTATTTGGAAAATTAATAAACATTGAAAATCTGCTCTAGGATAAGTGGTCAATTTGTGCAACCTTTAAATGTTGTCCTGGGAATCTGGACATTTTAATTTTTTACACTATAAAGATTTAGGGCGTAAGCGAAGTCTGCAAAAAATATGACATTTAGATTTTACTGAAATGATAGTTCCCGAGGAAATATTGATAAATGACTACGCGGACGGACTCGCAGGAAATTGTTAATTATTACGAGTATTATAATTAATATCTAGTCTTCATATTTTGCAACATTAAACTGCTCTAATCCGGCTCTAACGCTCAATCTATTGGCATCTGTGATTGCTAATCTGACACGTCGTGACAACCGGCTGCGTATCATATCCTAATCGATGTTTGTCCGTGAATTCCGGCGTCGTTTCTATCTTTCGCGCATCGGTCGTACGTGATGTTATGTAATAGCTAAAATCATGTTATTAACTCCGCAAATTGAAAGACATAATGACTGATTTTGGCTTTTACAAGACTGAAGAAGGAACGTGAAATGACGGTGATCTATCGCAAGTCCGAAGTTTAGTTTCCCAACTGTTTCATTTGAAACATTCATAAGTTTTCCAGTTGTTCCGTCGTCCATGAAATAAAAGCTATTGGGCTGAAGTCGTCAGTGGGCATTCCATTTGATTGACTAGGATTGGTCCATTTGCTGTCATATGGACTGATCGTAAATGTCTAGCTTTAGATACTGAATTTTCCCGCCAAACGTCTGTCAAAATGTGACATTTCAACTTTGTCTCGTAGGTTATAACTTATAATGATTCGTTATTATTGTAAATTACCTTTGAAGTAGATATGTTTAGTCTTATCGCGACATTAATAATATGACCAATATTTATTTTTACGTGGGTACTAGTTTTTTTTTTCAAGACTCCGTTCGCACAGAAGTCATTTATTGCTCGAAAACTCTGAGATAAATATTCTCAAACTTATGCATTGATAGTAGTGTGTTTACTCATTAGTAATTTCCTAAAATATCTGATCATAGTTTAAACTCCTTCCTACACAAGGTGACATAAGTCATAACTAAATAAGTTAGCCTTGGTCCAGTTGGTCCTAGAACAGGCAAGCAAATCTTCCAATTTGCCTGTTCTACTTGATCATTCAATCTTAATCGATTTAGCATGGAATTGGGTCAAATATAAAGTAATAAAAGGTGGGTTTTAAATTGATATTTCTGAACTATATTAAGGCGAAAAATGTCTTCTTCTTGTTCTTTATCTTCTTAACGTGGTATAAAACAAAGTAGCTTTCCGCGTCTGTCTGTTTTTGTCTCCAACTTTAAATAATACAAGTCGGATGTTATGAAGTATACTTTGGTGTTGCGGGTGTTTATGGGTCTCTATGATCACTTAGGTGACGTGCTTGCTCGTCTGCGTCCTTTTTCCATAAAAATATAAAAATAATCAATGTGAGATTGATCCCCTCGGAAAAGCGGTGTTAAATTACAACTAATTAATAGCTGCCCAAACTACGTTTAAGTATTTATTTTCATTTATTTAATTGAGAAACTACTTGACTTTATGACTAATGTAATTATTGGACTTGATTTTATTGCTATTACTGGTTTTGTACATAAACATAGCTACCGAATTGGTCAGGTTTTTAGCCGCCGGCAAAAAAGCGTGTCCGTATATCTGTCTTTCTTTCTGTTGCATCATAGGTCCCAAAACGAATGAACGTATTTGAAAAAATAGCTCGTTTAATCGGGATGGTTCCTACATAGATTAAATGAACATGAGCTCTGAAATAAGGAGTTGCCATTATATCGGGGGTTTTATGTTTCTAATAGTTATTTGCCTGCTTTTCCAATATGTAATTAAGTATATTCGTAATCGGATAATACACACGTTTTAAAAATAAAAACATTGAAAAACTTTTTTATTTAGATTTTTTCACCATTCATATTATTTACAATAGAAATTAAGTGGCCGCGAATAGGAAAATGAGGAAGTGCAGCGTACAAAAAGTGTCGAAAACAAGTGCGAACAAACTAAAACATTGTTTCTTACTGACGTTAATGGAACTTTTCCTATTGTGACAGTGATTTAAAAAAAACAAAACAGGTTATTGTCGTAAGCGCCATCTCTTGTTAAGTTCCTAAACTGACGGCGACATCTATCGTTTGACGGCGGCACTAGCAAGCGTCGCGACGGAGAACTTATTCAGCATGGTGGAAGACACGGCTGCGGCGGCCGATCGGGTCTCCGCGGCTGCTGTGCTGCAGTTCGCGGCGAGAGAAGCGCGGGAAGGCAGGCGATTGGCAGAATTCGGAGCTCATGCTTTTGCGTCTGTAACCTACAACGCCTATGGTAAATGCTTTGATAGTAAACAAACATAGTTAGCTTTAGGGCCGCCACAGACGATCAGTCGAACTGACAGGCCGAGAGGGACGCGGCTATTTGATGGGATGAGAAAGTTATAACCGTCTCTCAATCTAACAAATAACTGCGTCCCTCTCGGCCTGTCAGCCCGACTGATCATCTGTGGCAGCCATTAGAAGCTTGACATGACTACTACTTTCTTACCATGCTAGGTACTCAGATTACTTCGAGTTAAAGGGAACTACAGCTGTTCAATATTTCCCTCTCTTTTAGTTAGGTACCGTAAACTGATATGATATGCATAACTAACTAGTAATCTTCAAGTATACACTAAGAGCATTTTAGAAACCGGGATCTGCTGGTATATGGTTGTTTAAGAATTAAATCAAACCAAGCTTTGCGTGATATAGGCACCCAAACCATTTTTCCAAGCGTCACTGCTTACAGCAGTCGGTCTTCTTGATAAAAGGTGTCAAATTCACCTCAATACATTTGTAAGGCGATGTTCAACAGTCAAATTATTAAACTAAACTTTAGGCAATAGCAGAGCAATCTTTTTTTTAAATTGGTATTTCAAATACGCAATGACGTGTTTCCCAGATAAATATAAAAAAACCCAGTCGTTTCTTTTTTAATAATGAAATCAACAACAAATGCAAATCATTTCTATAATTAATTGTAGTGTAGCATGTTATGCATGCCCATGAGATAGACTGACGTTTTAGTATGTGTGGCTGGGAAGGATTGGATGCGGAAAACACAAGATAGCTCTAAATGGGCTAAAATGGAAGAGATCTTTACTCAGTATTGGGTAGATCAAGGTTGAGGAAGAAGAAGATGTTATGTATATCTGCTGCAATGTTTTCATTTCGTTTTTGACACCTTTTTTAGAAGTACCTATGCTGAATTTAATTCACGATTTCTTATAAAATTTCATGGATGTTTGTTTAGTTACGTTTGTTAAAGATAGATAGATAGATAGATAAAACGTTTATTCGATGCTTCAATCACACACATACAATTGTCTTAATTAGTGGAAAAGAACAATAACTAACAAACTAAGTACAATCTCAATCGCATGTGTGCGTTGCAGCAGTACAAAAAAGTCATGGGTCAGCGTGTAGCATTGCTCTAGTGGGCATAACACTGGTATTCTGCCACAACCCCGGGATACGACGAAGCCATTATGTTGTATAGAAAGGAATACCTAAGTCATAAATATAAGTAATCATATCCGAATAATAAAACTCATATTAGGTATGCATGAAATAAGTTACCTACTTTTAGATAGATAGGTTAGTTACAAAAAACTTTAAAAACAATGATTATATACTCCAAAATAAACTTCTCATACTCAAATCAACCTAATAAATCCATCAACCAACACAACACACTAATTAACACGCTTCGATATTATCAACTAAAGCAATGCAAAATTGATAAAAAAAACTCTCAAATACTCAAACTTACTCCCTATTTCCTCAACATAAAGTGTAGTATCGTTTATTAATTCCAATTGAACAAACAAACTACAATCATCGTATATCTTAGTTGTAACTAGTTCTCTTCTCCGGGATCGTTCATAGGTCAACTGATAGCAAGCAGACATCTTGTTCTGCGAATAGACTGGTTCATACTGGTTAGAACATTATTGCTAAATTATTGCCAATTAAAGACCTTAAGACTAAGCACTGGAGATAAAGATGCTTGATAAACTGGGTTCGAAAGTTGGACTGGAGATGTGCTTATGTTGAACGGAATGTGAAATAGATGATGTCACTCTGACTTCTAGGCTATCTTTCAGGCATGAGTGAAAGCATAAAAGAAACGAAAGATCACACTTAATCTGTTATCCCATGAGTAGTATAACCTCGTAAGGGCCACTGTGCAATATAATGTACATAACCAATGCAATTTAATTTGAACTGTGTGGCAATGGGAATAAGGTTTATTTTCCTATGTTCATAAACTGAAAATGGCATTATCGAACAAACGTAATTGAACTTTATTGCCATGACGGTAGATTCAAAGTCCCACTCACGAAAAACTCCCTGTTTATAGTATTGTGGGCCTTACGAGGATAACAGTATTAAAAAAAAAAAGTGAAAAAATGTGTTGTTGCTGGTTTTGGGTTTTAACTTTTAGATGATAAAAAAAGATAAAAGATGTTTATTCAGTAAGTAGGCCGCACGGGCACTTTTACACGTCAAAAATCTACCAGCGCTTCGCAAGAGACCACTGCTGAGAAGAAACGCCGCAAGAAACTCAACAGTCAGTCGTTTTTTTTTTAAATTACTTATACAATTATAGAACTTAACCTAGCATGCAACAGATTGAAGTTTTCAATCAACGACTTCCCGTTCCACTTCATTTTTACTTACGTTGACGCAGTTGCGCGGTAGGCCCGACTGTTGTATTATACGTATCTATAACGTCTGTTGTTAAGTACTAATTTGTATCAAAGCGTTATAGTTTAGTGGTTATTCAATTGGACTCGAACGTAAAGAAGAAAGAAAGAAAGAAAATAATTTTATTTCTGCAAAATGATAATTTTTTCCTTATAGCTAACAGTCTGTACCTAAAGCTAATTATGGTAGAACACTTAAAACTTAATCTTAAGATGACTTAGCAAATAGGCATGCAGGATTTTAATTTTTATTATAATGTAACAAATTGCGAAAAGTGAACCCACTCAGCATGGTGTCGCAGCACTCAGGAGTGTCACGACGCTGATCTTCCGTGGATCCAGCATTGTGATACACGGGACAGCAACCGGCAACGTAGTTGCACTGAACATATATTTATAATGTTTTCGTATCGTTTGTTAGTGAGTTAGCGTACGTCGTAACGTACATCTCCATCTAACAGATTATGCTACAAGTCACACTATAAAACCATGATATTAGTTACTAATCGCTTTTTTATTATACCTAGACAAGATCCACATCGCTAATGAAAGCGAAACTACGTAACGATAATCAGCTTTATTTATATATTTTTTATTTTTACCTTACTTCAATCGTTAACATTTTGCTAGTAGGCCTAGTAGTACTGCCCTCCTTAGAAAAAAGGGCGTATGTCCCATAGAACCGCGTATGTATTAGTGACCTTATTTCTTAAGACGTAGGGTGGAATTTACTTTGACTATCAAATTGCGCATGCGTCCTTTTTATTTAGGAAGGCAGAGTAGGTATCGTGTAGTCACTTGTCGCTCGGTATGTTTCTGTCACGTGCGTACGTTATAGACTAGTTAAAAAAGGACTTCCGAGTGACAAAGAACTTGTGGACAACTTGTGCTTGGCGTCCTGGGGCACGTTTTATAAAACTGAAAGTTACAATTTTACAGGTCTAAACTGGCAATACTGCTCAAATGGCTGGTCGTCATTGGTCGAGGTTGTGTCAAATGGAAACTTGTAACCTGTAAATTGTAATTTGTAGCTTTATAAAACAGGCCCCTGAAGTGTATACTAACTATACTCGAAAACGTAATTAAAGACCAACGTGGGTTGCCACTAAAAAAAAAGATATTTGCCTTAGTAGGTATATTTCCACTTTTTAAAAGACCGCACTAAGAATATTTATTTGTAGGTAGTTTTAAACCTTCGATTTAAATAAACAAGTTAATTCAAGTTACTTACACAAATACAAGATGGCCTATTAAATATTTAACCATAGAAGATTTTTGGTAGCGAAACTGTTATTGCACTTGTAATATACTTCAGGTATTAATAACATTTGGTACAAATATTACATACGTTTAGCTTTTCGACAAAATAACAGGCCAAAAGTGTGTAGCTCACTTTATAATGACAATCATCGGGCATTTTACCAGCCGTGACACCATGGGGTCCATGGGTAGCTGTCAAGTTTAAATCAAGCATAAGTGTAAAGCATCCGAACTAAGCTTGTCATTTTGTTTTAGCTGATAAAAAAATCGCCATTGATCACACACACCCGCCATTTAATGACTTAACACACTATATGAGAAAACATTTGTTTTGGGATATTTTAATGTTTTGAATATCGGGTAGAAAAAACATTGAATGCATATTCCCTATTGTTAAATATAACTTTTGATATTGAAAATGTCAGAATGATCTACAAATCTTTACAACAATTTGATCATCAATGCAAAAAGGTTGGCTAACTCTGAAATGTTCGATTGACACTGACATATCTGACTTTGACACTTATTACAGTGACGTATCAGTCTGTCGTAGTTTTTTTGGTCTTAAATTAGTGTTTCGAGTATAAAGCCATCTATCGCAGTTTGCTTTAAATAATGTCACGCAGATTTTAAGCTACGCGAGTCGAGTTTCGCATGTCAATTACTGTTCGTAGTAAGTGTTGCTAGTTCGATAAGATCACTGTATTGATAGAAAGATGTTGCTATCGGTTTCTGTATTATAAATCTGTAAATAACTAGATATGCAATAAAATAAACACGTTCAGCACACGTTTTAGAAATGAGTTTACTAATGTAATATTAATGACCCCATAATGACAATTGGCAGGTTACTATCAATTATTTATTAATTAAATTGGATTGTATCTACATTAAAATAAACAAAAAATTGAACGACTCTTTTGACTTTTGTATGAGTTATTGCAGCCAATAGACGCTGCCGGGTGAGTTATGACGCCACCTAAACCATAACTAGATGCGTGAATACACAGTTGTAAAGTTGAGATTACCAAAACTACAATAGTCTTTAAGTCTCCAGTCAAAAATGCTAATTCCAAGGATAATCATCAAATTAATTCAGAGCCTCTAAAAGACGCAAGTAGGCTAAACTAAAGATGCAAGTTGCAACAAGCCAACAAAGAGTTCCTTAACCACTTCTAAAAGCGTCAAAGTTATCAATCAATTTATATTGTTTTGTATCCCCAAATAGTAAAGCAATTTTCAAACAACTTGGTATCTTCGTGAGGGGAAATGTTGGTGATGTAGGATATAAACCAGTATTCTAGGAAGGATACAGCAGCCATTATGGTTGCCGCAACGCCGATAGCAGTTTGCCCCTAAACCACTATCGGAAGCGTCAGTATACATGAACTATGCGCCCTTCTGTTCAAAAATAGCTACTTGTAAATGCACAAAAGCGCTTGCAGTCATACTTGATCTGTGGCGGCTCCATGCAAGGATGGGGATCTATCTCCCCCTTAAACCGAAAATTTGCTTGACAGTAGATCTAATTGTAGCCATAAGGTTAATGGAAATGCCACCCCTCCGCCTTGGAATGGTACTGTAAAGTCTATAGAGGCATTCCACCTTAGTCCTCAGGGTTGGCAAAGCATTTGCAATCTTAGGATTGCAGACTTAAGATTGTAGTCTTGAGAATGCAAATGTCTATGGGTCTCAGATCCCACTTACCATCAGGTGATCTGTGTGCTCGTATACCTTCGTGCTATGAAATAAATGAATAGAAACGTTTCTTTATTTATAATGGGTTTGCTCTTGAGTAACTCTTGCCCTTGGACGATTTTGTCGGCGATAAAGCGAGCTCACCCAGAAGATGCCTCCTCACCCTAGCTTTAAATAGGTTCAGATCGTAACTTGATACCCTGACCTCGTTAACCTGAACCAGTTACAATGAGAGCTGTACTTTTCCAGCGGCGGTCGGCGACATGGGCGGCAGTGGGACCAGCTCCTCGTCTTCACACCTCTCCCCGGGTTGGCCTGTCAACGACCTGGATCTAGACCTGCCCGGGGAACTCTCCATGAAGTGAGTACCTTCATCAGGCTCACTATTACTATAGGACATTTCAAGCTTTGTAATGTGCTTCGTCATAGTCGCTCATGTATCTCATCGAGTATCTTTTCGCACCTTTGAAATAGGTACCGTTGAGGAGTTCTGGTGGTCATCTGGTGTCTTCATCATCATTCACTTCTCCAAATGATACTTTCCGAATGCCAATGCTGGACTTGTTAAAAAAATACCAAAATGTATGAATGTAATATAGGAGGAGTTTCCTCAATTCCTCACGAATCCCCTCATCAGATACCGTTTTGGTGACAATGAGACCGCCGCACCGAACAAGTTTTTTTTTTTTTAAATCGATCCACAATTTACGGAAAAATCGGTGAACATGCAAAAAAAACACATGCAGCCGAACATAGAACCTCCTTAGGTCGGTTAAAAAGTAAATAAATAGTGGACCGTGATTCATACTTGTTCTCTGTCCACAGCGAAGCTCTCCTATCTCTGCCTGCGCTGGCCGGCTTCAAGCAGGAGGCTCCGTCCCCCACCGGCGCCGTGCTGTCCCCCCCGCGCCGCGCCTGGCCGCGCCGCCCCGCCGACAGACAGGTGAGGAACTAGATCCGGTGACAGCCTGTATGCAACCTTTAGGGGTGGTAGGACCTTAGGTTAGAGACCTGTATGCAGCTAACGTAATGTCAAAGTCCCAAAATCGAAGTAGGAACTTTTTTTCCATCGACGGGCAAACAGGCAGACAGCCCACCTGATGGGAAGTGGACATTTGCAACGCCGGAGGCGTCACCAATGCGCTGCCGGTCTCGAAGAAAATTAATGGCACCCTTTTTAAAAAGCCTCATACTGTAGCGCATTGGCCCTGTTCTAAACTCCCTCCTTTGTTTTTTCTGGTCAATACCTGTTGGTTAAGAGTTAACCTTTTTCACGTTCATGTTTTGGAGTAATCACTTCGCAAGCTAACCCATAGATTGGGGGCTGTATTTGACGATAATATAATGACTCCGCAGATGGAGATGGTGGTGGATGGTGGTCGCGACATGGAGGAGTGCCAGCCGTCGCCGCCACACGCCGCGCTCATGCCGCCACACGGTCAGTACCACCTCACCACTCACTTAAGCTGGGCTTTCACGACCGCTCCAACAAGCCGAATAGAGCAGAGCCGCTCCAACATCGATCTGTGAATTTCAAAACTGTAGCGTTTTAAAGTACTTGGCGCCGCCCGTTGGATTTCCAAATGGACTGAAAGCCAGCGCGACGTCAACGCGCAATCCGAATGGAACTATCATGAATGGCAAAATTCAACGTTGGAACACGCCACGCCACCGCGCCAAGCCAAAGGCGTCGTGGTGAATGCGTTCTGCCATTTTCTAATCAATCTGCTCCGTGATATCGCACCGTTGAGAACGTAAAAAAGCGGAAACTAAATGGCGTGGCGCGCCCGTGAATTAGGTCAAAATATTACGTATACTCTCCATCTGTCGCCGAGACAAACGGAGCGTCGCGTGTTATAATATAACATAGTATATTGTGTTACAGCTAACAGCCCGGAGAGCATGCAGTGCCAGCCCACGCTGCAGAACGGCATGGTGCCCATGAGTGGATACCATTCCCCCCCAGCCATGGACAATAAGAGTAAGCTTAAATAAATTAGTTTTTCCGACCCTTGTCTATGTTACGTATTCTAGGAAGAGAGGACAATAGAAAGATCTCTCTCCAGTTGTAATGCCTGGGGACCGAAGTCGTTTGGGATGAAGGTGGAAGTTGTATACAGGGTGGAAAAATCGAACGCCACATGAACGTCAACTACCTTTAATATTGGAAATAACAAATTCTACGTAAAGAAGACTTACTTTTATTTCTAAAACAATTATTACTGCACTTATGGATTTTTTAAAATTTCCTTGCCTTAACTGGTCGAATATGACAAAGTAATAAAGATGGTATTTTTACGATCTAAAAAGGATTTTAAACGATCTAAAAAGGATTTTTTACGATCTAAAAAGGATTTTTTACGATCTAAAAAGGATTTTTTACGATCTAAAAAGGATTTTTTAAAGCTGTATGTGTTATAGACATAAATGATCACTATCAATGACCCTTTCGATCTGTATCATAAAACACGACTTTATTGTTTTGTCTTATTCGACCAGTTCGATTCCCGGTTAGGGAAGAGGATTTTTTTCAAAAATCCAATAATACTGTATTTTTGTATTCAAAAATAAAAGTAAGTCTCCTTTGCGTAGAACTTGCTATTTCAACTATTTAAGGTAGCTGTAATTTTCATTTTCATTTTTCTGAAAGCTATGTTATGCTGGAGCTATTTTAGTTAAAATTTTATTGCTATACGTAGGTTAGGTCAAGCATTTTTAAGCGATATCAAAATTTCTACTATCAAATCATTGTATTCACAAAATTATAACAATCGGGATTTTCATCAATTCGGAATTATGTACCTATTGAAAACACTATAACATAGCAATATCCCCAGACGGCGGTCTCCTAATGTGCTCGCCCGTGAACTCTCTGGACGGGTTCCTGCACTCGCCCGCGCCGCGCGTCGAGCCCAGTTTCAAGGACGACACCAGGTAACACCATACATTACAACCTCAGGGCAATAGCTCACAGAAACTGCTTTATCCTCGTAAGGCCCACCATACTGCAAACAAGGAGTTTTTTGTAAGTTGGACTATGAATCTACCATCAAGGCAATAAAGCTCAATTACGTTTGTTCGATAATGCCATTTTCAGTTTATGACCATAGGAAAATAAACCTTATTCTTATTGCAACACAGTTCAAATTTAATTGCCTTGATTATGTACATCATATTGTATAATGGGCCTTACGAGGTTATAGTAAGAAGGAATGTGATGTGATGTGATGCCTTCGCCGGAGTGCGAATGAAAATCCTTGGTTGTGGCTACCCAGAACCAGGGACCGGAAAACCCCTTCATTTGATTAACACTGTCGATAGGCTAACCCTATCATTTGGTAATCCAATAGATGTGGTTACCCTATGACTGAGTTACCTTAACGTTAGGGCTAACCCCTTTGAATTAGTTAACCGTATCCGTAGAGCTTACCAAGTTCATTAGGGTTTCGGTAGTTTAATATTTAAGCACGAAATATCAGATACGAGTTTGTTCTAAAGTAGTAACGAAATAGACTAGAGCCCCGACTTCGCTTAGCCTTTGTCTATCACGAATAATCTACAGTCAAGAACTTAAAGGACAATGCCAGGTCTCCATAGAAGATTTGGCCTAAGAAAAAATTGTGACGGGTAATTATAGAATTGGGTTCATTTGATGTAGAAAAATATTTAAAACAATGCTGTGGTGTTAGTTTCTCTGAAGAACTGGTCTAAAATAATATATTTGGAAATAATCGTAACAACACGTCACTCGCAAGATGTCTTATTTACAAAGTATCTTAATAGATGGCTCTATTTTTCGTATAAGTTCCCTAAATGTATAAGTGATAAAATACTGAATTTAAATCTCATACAAAACAGGTCATATCAACATCCCTCGTATCCGCGAGTTTTTTATATTGTTTTAAGCCAAGATCTGGCATTGTTCTTTGGGACCCACCTTAGGTCCAAAACTCCAAAGTCAATCTGACATTCTACAACAATAAGGTTGAGTTTTCTATGAGTTACAAATGATTTGGCATCTCTAATTACATTGACGACTTCAAGCATATTTTTTTTGAAATGGGTCACAAGTTCGTGACCATACCAGCTCTCAAATGGTGAAAGAATTTTTCTGGAGGTTACCTCTCGGATTTTAAGCCAAGATCTGGCATTGTCCTTTGGGACCCACCTTAGGTCCAAAACTCCAAAGTCAATCTGACATTCTACAACAATAAGGTTGAGTTTTCTATGAGTTACAAATGATTTGGCATCTCTAATTACATTGACGACTTCAAGCATATTTTTTTTGAAATGGGTCACAAGTTCGTGACCATACCAGCTCTCAAATGGTGAAAGAATTTTTCTGGAGGTTACCCCTCGGATAGATACAAACTCACTAAATTCGTACTCTTATTAGTATAGATGAAACCTCATTGCGGACTTCCAAAGCTTTCGTGATATAAAAAAACATACCAGGAAAAGGTAATGTCACGAATTGGGCCTAGGTCGGTAATTATACCGACCATAGCTGATATAGGAGCTAGCTCTGGTCTTCCGCTGGGACCTGGGAACCTGCCTTGCCCCCGCCTCCCCACGGGGCAACAACGCAAATACTTTTTCTCAAACATGCTTGGAAATGTATGCGTTAATATCACGAAATGAAGACATGAAGTTTCTTGTTTATGGCTCCTTACTTTACTTTTTGGCATTACGACATTAAACAAAACAAAATCTATGGTACAATATTTATGTGCGGTTAAACATGGTGCTCGAATAGCTTGTTCAAATGGCATGTATTAAAAATAAAAAAGCGGCAAATTAAACAATTTTAATATTTCCTCACATTGCTTGAGAAAAGCACTATACAATCCTCGGCCGGAACAGGGATTGCAGTTAAAGAAGTCACTTGATGTGAATTAGAGGCAGCGGCACGGTCGAGGTGTGGTCGTGAATAGACGAGGTGCGGCCGGCTAAGCATCGTTGGTAAAAATGGCGCCTGCACAGCCAACTACAAAGAGATGGATCCAATTTTTGGACCTTATTACAATTCAATAAGGTGAAAAAAATGGTACATCTCTTTGTAGTCGACTGTACAGTCAAGGACTTTAGTTGTTATACCACTATGGAACCCTGTCATAACGACAGCGTCAAACCACATGACAGAAATTACGCTTAAATGAATGAATAACATTATGCGACATGGTTCCATAGTGGCATAACAATTAAAGTCCTTGACTGTACCTCGACCTTCGCCTGTGATCTGCTGCCACAAACTGCCATGCAAAACCTAGTTGTGCGCCCCCGCCTCGACTTTTGACTATGAGAGCGACTTCCCCAAGTTCCCCGAGAGACTTGCTGAACTGGACAGTTTTTTTTGTGACTTTAAACACTGGATGCGCCTGCGGTCCGTTTAAGCGACTTATGTCTCTATGGATTTAATTATGACGAGAGATAGGACAAATTGGTGTCATTACTCGCAATAATGTGGATATTACTCCAAAGATTTAAATTAAATTACATTAATTGGTTACTTACCGAAAAAATATTTTGGTCCTTTGCAAGACAGTAATAAATAAATAATATAAAGACTTGTTATTGTGTAGATTTTTTTCAAATAGTTTTTTTATAAATTTTCCATGTTTAATTTATTCCTTTTCACGGCTAAAATAAACTTTTGAGGTGGAAATCTCCTTTCTCAATCCACGGATGTTAATGGAGCAAATATAAGTAGATTAATACGTCTCCTCACGTCTTTGTATTATTTATTTATTACTGTCCTGCAAAGGATCCAAGTCAGATAAAAATTCATCATCATCATCATCATGTCAGCCGAAAGACGTCAACTGCTGGACATAGGCCTCCCCAAGGCTCTCCACTCAGACCGGTCTTGTGCTTTTCGCATCCACCGCGTTCCCGCGATCTTTACAAGGTCGTCACTCCATCTTGTGAGAAGCTAAGAATTCAATTAATTTAATTTAATTATTATAATTAACATCTTTAGAGTCATGTCCACATTATTGCGAGTAATGACCGCCATTTATCCGATCTTTGATTATGATAGACATGGGCGTTTTCACTAAAAAGTGTACCAAATTAATTACTTAAATTAAAGAACTTTAACTTTGTCAGTTTTGTATCGAAATTCAGCTATACATTGACGGCCGAAATGTGTGGCTAATTTTCGTCACAAAACTGACAAAGTTAACGTTTCTTAATTTCAGTCCTTAATTGGGTACACTTTTTATTGAAAACCCCCGCATATAAGATGCTTAACCGAAACGGAAAACGCAGAACGCATCCAGTGTGTCGGGTCACTAAAATGATCCTGTAAAAGGGATGCCATACAAGCGTTGCCTGTGTGATGTGTCGTCGCCGCTGCGTTGTTCTACATATAGTTTAGAACGTCATATTCATAGCTCGGACAGGTCATCGCAATAACAGATATGGAAATAGAACAAGATTCAATGGAGTCGTAATACCCAAAATTATGATGATCTAAAGCGGATATTATCGTAATTTAACTTATTTTTAGTTGCATATCTGTGATAGTTTTCTCAAAGTGGCATTCCTTAAACAGTGAGAATTGAAATAGGTATTTTTTTTTAACTATGGTTATTTCTAAATATTTTATATTACGGTGGAATTAGAAACGTTAATAAGTGGATTAAGAACTATACCGAGCTCTCTTATGATGAAAATATCTGAGAAATATTGTGTACAGCATGTGACATTCGTATTAAAAATAAAGAAAGATACTATTTAAAAAAAGAATGTTAATGAAAATACTTTCACAAACATAGGTATGGAGAATTTTGGGTTACCTTTATAAATGTAATTGAAACATTTCATTAAAGCACCTGGAAAACCGAGCGTCGCTCGGGTTGAAAACGAAATTTCCCGAAGTTGACAACTTGACCGATCGATTTTTCGCCCCCGTGAACCCCTATATTTCAAATTTCATCGAAATTTTTGGAGCCGTTTCCGAGATTCAGATTATATACATATATATATATATATCAACGTATTAAATAATAATACACATAATACGACTCCATTAATCTTGTTCTATTACCGTGTTGCGATTGTTTTGCGATGCCCCGATCCAGCTATGGACATGACTCACATTACACACGATGCGTTGAAACACTTGCGTCGCTCTCTGTTGTAATCACAGCATTGCGGCGACACAACACACCGCCAACGCACGTGTGGCATTGCTCTAAGAAGCGTTAACGCGACGATAAATCGATGCCGTCTAACAGTAAGTATAATAAATAATAAAAAATGAATAAAATAAAAATTGTTTATTCATTCTCTAAAATTGTTATTTATGTAACTGGTTCATAATGAAGCTTCTTAAGGTACGAGTCCAGAACCGCAGAGTCTAAAAATTAATTTTGTTTTCAATATACTTAATTGCAATTGGTATTAAAATATATTTAACGGTATATTATACAAATTAGGATTTCAAGTGTTCTCTTAAAGCCAATACTGATATCCGGAATGACCGTAACCATGGTGATAACAATGCTATAATAATTATTATAGAACTGTTATTACCGTGGCAACGCTCATTATAGAATTGTTTTCCCACTTCGGTTACGCTATAGGTGGTATTCTGATACCGTTAACGATATCAATATTAGCGGTTTATAGTACGCGAGTAGAAAAAGTACATTTTTAACATTGATGGGTGTCCTTTTTTAAGTAAATAAATACCTGTACTAAGGGAACACCGCTCTTCTCTATGCGTTTATCTATTACTAGCTGTTGCCAGTGGCGTGCCTAGGGTTTCAGGATAGGGCAAGCCGACAGATATGATTTTGTAGTTTTTAAAGTTATTGCGGATAAATGTCTCAATTCGCTTTTTACCAAAATTACTAAAATCGTTCGTGTCTTATTGCAAATAAAATTCATATGCCTTTTAATCGTGTCAGCTAAGTTATTTGATTTTTCATAATCAGATAGGTATATTCCAAACTTTTTGTCGTTCGATAATAATATACTTACACTACAACAGCAGCAATATTGTGTTTTTACACTGATCTAGGTATTAAACATTAAACCGTCTTTTACTTATGCGAGAAATGAGAAATAGGTACTGAAAATCTGATGTTTTATCAGCAAAGTTTAAAGACTTTACCTTTCACTCGCCAAGTAAAATTTTTGCACAGTTTAAATAATCACAATCACAAGATTCACAAGGGAATACTTCCTCCATTGCCAATCCAATTGAACAACACAACAAACAAAATACTTAGTGACCGCAGTTGACTCAAACAAAACAATTCACAATTCACAACAAACAAAACAAGTAAAATTATTGAAGTAAGTAAGCAAGCAAATAAATAGAAGTGAAGTCGGCCGTCAACGCGGCTCAACACGCGCATGCGCGAATTTCGCATTTTACTCGACTCGGGTACAACTTCAGACGCAAGCAGGGCTTAAAATCTCGTACTATTTGCTATATGAACCTATGAATAGTTATATCTCATTATAAGGCAGTTCTAATGCGTAAGAAAGAGATATACCGGTTAAGATAGAAGCCCCCCTGCAAGCCACCGCGTGCGAGCGGGATGACTAGCCGTGTCTCAACCGAGTTCGGGTCGTCTCAGCGCGCAGCAGTGCTGCCCGCCGTGCGGCGGCGGAGCGCGATCAAATTCGGTACTACGCTGCTGTTGCATTATTTGAAAATTTTAATGAGAGCGCGAATTGAAATAGTTCGTGATCGTGACCTTTGATTTTTGATCGTTGTTATATTTGTAAGGCAAGCCCGGCTTTTGGGCTTGTATGGAAGTACCGCCACTGGCTGTTGCCCGCGACTCCGTCCGCGCAGAAAAATAAAACATAGCCTATGTTACTCAGGGATAATGTAGCATTCTAATGGTAAAAGAATTTTTGAAATCGGTCCAGTAGTTTTTGAGTTTATTAGTTACAAACATACACACACACAAAAATACAAATCTTTCCTCTTTATAATATTATTAGTATAGACGTACATTGGTAAGTTGCAGGGGTGATTAATTTACTTATTCTGATTTCTAATAATATAATTAACGAGTGGGTTCTGTCAAAGTGCAAGATTCACAAAGGTAAAATGAACCTTAAAAACATTCTACCTTTTTTGTGTATAGAAACTGGATATTTTAGATATGTATACAGTTGAATTGAGGTTTTACATTTCAGCTCCATGGGCGCGATCGAATACTGCTGTGGTCGCATCACGCAGTGGGACGGGTGCTTTGACGGACCCCACACGTATTATACCAAGTACTAACACTTTATTATTAAAAATGCATGTTCAGCCATGCATCATGTTATATAATAAAACACCTCTAACTTTTTTAAATGTATATCTTTTTTACAGAATGTTAGGAAAGGTAATTTTATCAGTAATGGATAAGGAACAACAATGTAAAATTGATTCTTAGTTTTAACCTCGTAAGGCCAGTGTGCAATAGAATGTAAATGATCAAGGCAATTTAATTTGAACTGTGTTTCAATGGTAATAAGGTTTATTTTCCTATCTTGATAAACTGAAAATGGCATTATTGAACAAACTTAATTGAACTTTATTGCCTTGATGGTAGATTCAAAGTCCCACTCACAAAAAACTCCCTGTTTGTAGTATGGTGGGCCTTACGAGGTTAAGCGCTTGGCATCATCCTTCAACCTCCGTCCGCTAGAATCCATTGATAGGATCTCTTAAAGGGGTCAATTGGGACTTTTTGTACATTTAAGTCCATTAATGGAGTCGAGTGGGCTTTATTGTATACTTAAATCCATTTGGATTCGTGTACACTTTTTAATACTCTAGAATCCATTGATGGAGTCTATTGCACTCTTAATTACACTTCGATCCCTCAATGGATTTTATTAAACTTTTAATACACTTGATTGTATTTGATGGATACTCGTGGACATTGAGTATCCACTGATGGATCCCGGTATATAAAAAGTTCAATAGAATCCATTAAAGGATCTTTGTAGACTTCATAGTATATTTAAATCCATTGATGGATCCCAGCGTCTTAAAAAGAGCAAATGACTCCAATTGGATTTAAGTGTAAATTAAAGCCCAAGTCTACTCCATTCATGGATTTTAATGTACAAAAAGTCCACTTGGATGCATCCTAGTGGACAGAGGGATCCTTCATAATGCGCACTGCAAAAGAGTGGAATGCGCTTCCGGCGTCTGTATTTTCGAGTGCTTACAATCTGAATCTATTTAAAGTTAGGGTGAATAGGCATCTTCTGGATGATCTCGCTTGGTTGTCGACAAAATCTTCGTCCTCCAAAGGCAAGAGTTAGTCAAGAGCAGACCTAGGAATATACGGGGCAAAATTAAATGACAGCTAGGGATTGCCCATATCGATAAACTCAATTATCGATGCTTTTCCCATATACTAGTGATCGCCCCAAGTTTTGTTTGTAAAAATGAAATTTTATTGAAAGTATGCGAATGAAACAAAATAGCAAAATAATTCTGGTTATTCTTTATTTTAAAAGGATTTTTTAACCTTTACTCACCATCATCACGATTTTTTCTTATTGTGTATTTCAGAATGACTGTCCCATTTACTATTGTTAAAATAAACGATCAGATTTTTTTAGGAGTAAAAATAATATGATGAAGATGAGTAAAGGTTAAAAATACTTTTAAAATAAAAAAATACCCAGAATTATGTTGCTATTTTGTTTCATTTGTATACTTTCAATAAACATTTACTTTGACAAACAAAACTTGGAGCGATCACTAGTATATGGGAAAAGCATTGATAATGGAGTTTATCGATATAGGCAATCCATAGCTGTCATTTAATTTTGCCCCGTATATTCCTAGGTCTGGTCAAGAGCAAACCCATTATCAAAAAAATAATGTATGATCTTTGAAGTCTCGTGTTGTGTCCATTATTGGTGATGATCAAATGACCAAGTTTATCAGTTTTTATTGTTTCATTAACCGGTATTTGCCTTCGTCTTTTTTTTTTTTAAATTGTGTCATTCCAGGAAATATGTACTGTATTTTGACGTCGTTTGAGCTATCCAATTTTTATTTTGTTATCGGTACGATAAAAGTAACACTAAGGGTAGTCGCTTACTGCAAAGTCGAGGCGGTGTCGTTGCGGCTAGGTAGAGGCGCGCGCGGTAATGCTTCGTTTCGTGTCTGACACGAAATAACAAAATGTCGGCGGCGTTGCGGCCTCGCCTCGCCTCTACGCCCTCACCTCACCTCGACTGCCTCGACCTAAGGTCGGATTTTTATTCCCACAGAAAAAATGTAAACAAAGTTACGTCACTGTCAAAATGACATTTCAGGGGATCTCAAAGTTTGGGCCGGCAAGAAATATAATATTAAGTTATCATTTCGTTCGTACCGTGATATAAAAATAAATTTGTGAAATAATTGAAATTAAAATCTCACAAATGAGTCACTGGACAGCGATTACGACGGCAGCACGAATTGTAAAGCGAAGCGAGTGAAGCGACGTCTCACATCAATAAAGCGGCCCTCAACTTGTTGAAACGGGTGTATCGAGTCAATGATACGAGTGCAATAAATAAATTATAGAAACAAAAACAGTTTTCTCGTTTTAAATTACACAATAAAGAATTTATGTCCAAATAAAGTTTGCCATCAACAAATTAAATTCTTCAATCTTGATTACAATACATAGTTTTTTTATAGAATGTCGATTTCTTATAAATGTGGAAAGTATAAATATTTTGAATACTGCAAATGTTTTTCGTGAAGGGCAACACCTTTGTTTACATTTTGTCTGTGGGAATAAAAATCCGACCTTAAAACCTAGTAAAACCTAGATGCGGCTCCCACGCCACGCCTCGACCGTGCCGCGACGCCGCTGCCTCGACTTCTCAGTGGGCGACTTCCCATATAAAAAAAAAAAACCGCTTGCAACACGTAATATGAAGTAATGTAACTTCAACATTCCAGCCGATACCTTCACCGTTTAGCCTAATATAACAGCCCCACTACACGCCCTACACCTAAATTTAGTTCTTCTGATCAAAACTAACCAAAACTCCCCCCCACAGATTCCAATACGTGTTGGCAGCAGCGACCTCTATCGCAACCAAGCAGAACGAGGAGACCCTCACATATCTCAACCAGGGGCAGCCCTACGAGATCAAGCTGAAGAAACTGGGCGACCTATCGCACTACAAGGGGAAGATATTGAAGGTAAGACTGGAATCTGCAACCCTGAAGACTAAAATGAGATGCTTCTTTTTATGGCATAAAAAGGTCAATGTAGTATACAGTGGATCGCTCTAGATTGACGATCGATCGTGGGTCGATGATATTATTCCATGTCGATCGGCGAGCGATCGGTTGGTTTGCTAGACTGGTCTGATCGACAACTTTTGATCGATCAAACTATCAATCTATCATCGATCGTCAATCGTCGATGGTTACTAATCGATCGAAGAGACGCTGACGCACCTCAAAAAGGTACAACCCTTCTAGATCAAAATCAATAAACTTGGTGACTTTGGTCCTACGGTCACGGAATTTAATTGATGAACCACTGTAGAACCGTGTCGCATAAAACAAACGATTAATTCCGATGTAATTTCCATCTCGTCACTTGACGCTGTCATTATGACAAGGTTCTATGGTGGATCATAATTTAAAGTCCTTGATGGTACTACGAGAGAAAGATACTAAAGGTATCGCCGTCATACCTTAGTTTCTTTTTTACATGTAGTGGTTTTAAGTCCGCAAGGTCGAACCGAATCGCTACCACCATTTTACCCTTTAAAATGCCGTCAAACAACAGTGTTCATGTTGTTTTCCAGTGTATGTAAGATACCGGTGAAATTACTAGCATAGAGGCATTATTTTAGTCCTTAGGGTAGGCAACGCATTTGTGGTCTTAAGATTGCAACCTGATCCACCATTGAGATGGCGAATGTCTATCGACTTCAAGTTCGAACTCGAACGGCCATCCTGACAAGCCACGTCCTCGTGTGTTCGACCTAGGCCGGTAAAAACAATATTGTCTTTGACCTGTTATCGTTTTGTCAACGTTTTGATAGCTCTTATTTACTTGACAGTAATGGCGGCCAGTTAAAAACAATACCATAACGTCAAAGGCAATGTGGTTTTACCCTGTAGAATAGAGATCCTGTTATAGAATTGCATATATAAAGTAGTAAAACCAGTCCGTTTGTTGACAGAGTGTTATAAAGATCTGCTTCCACGAGCGGCGACTGCAGTACATGGAGCGCGAGCAGATAGCCCAGTGGCACGCCGAGAGGCCCGGCGAACGGATCGTCGAGGTGAGAGACATTTACAGAAATTTGTCAATGGAATATGAATCTATTGTGAATTAAATAAAGTCAATTTTCTAATTCGATCATTAGTCATGAAAACAAAATAAATCCCACTTTACTTTATTGCACTAGATCTTTATTTCAATTACCGTATTATGTACTATTTTTAGTACGAGGGACTTCAGGAGGATAGTCCACGTAAAATAGTAGATTGTTTCACCAGGGAGCAAAATTATTAATTACCATTCCTGTGTGGGGACCTTTACTTTTTAATTTAATAATTTCTTGTTATAGCGGTAATAGAAATACACATTCTGTGAAAATTTCAACCGTCTACCGTGAGACGGTCAGTGAATACTTAGTAATAGGGTCCCAAAAAACACGAAACAATACATTTGTTAAGCACTGGGTCAATAGTAAAAAAATTGTTTGTATCTTTCCCGAATAGCTCCTACTAAGTTTTTGTCAAATTTAGTTTCTGCCTAGTCATTGGGTTTACAATGTGGTCCAAATTTTATCCCATTCCGTTAACGGGATCTGGTTCAAAATTGACTTGCAAGATTTGACCTAAACTGATATAATGCCTGTGAGCACTCGGGTTTGTACTTGTCTCTCACTCGCTCTTAATAAGAGCGTATGAGAGCGAGTGAGAGGCAAGTACTATCCCAAAGCTCCTTCTCAGAGCAATTCACTGTACATACTGTGCTGACCCCAGGGGGCAGGCCTTATAAAATATAAAAGAAAGATTAATTTATTTAATCTGTTTGGCGGACCGGTAGACAAAAGATATTTGCCAATCGAAATAGTGGTAGTAACGTTGTGTGGTTTTTTTTTAAATGTTTTAGTAACCCATGGTTCCTAAGGCGAGAATGAGGGATAACAGATTCTTCTGATTAAAGAGATGTTCAAAATAAGGGAATTCAATTAATTGTATTAGTTGAAGAAAAGAAACGTCTAGAGAACTTCAGTTTATGGAAATTCGACAAGTTTTGTGGTCTGGTAAAAGCAGAGCCCCTCCCCGCTCTTGCTCGTGTGCTCGACTCCAGGCTGGTCACACTCCGCCAGCCTGTCCCGAACTTGTCTGGGGAGAGCTTCCATTACGTCGCCAAGTCAGTCTGAGTAAGTCCTCGTAACCAAGAGAGCAGAGGGCCCGACAAATTATAGTCACTCCAAGAGACAGGATTTAATTCTTTTCCTAATAATTTAGATGGAGAGACTATTGACCTAAACTACCCCTCTTGTGTCCTCGGATATTTAGGACGACGGAATGTGTGTGTTTTCTGCAATCCAGTGTGACAGGTATCAAAGTAAACCCAGAATGTTGGAGGTCTCCTCCCCTTCGAATCCGTCAAGGCACCCGATATCACACGCTCAGCTTTCGCTTCGCTTAGTCGAGTCCCCACGAACCGACATGAGAGCCGGGAGTAGAAAGCAGTTGCCGAGCTAAACTCGCAGGCATCCTTGCTGACATGAGATCATAAAAACCAAGCCAGCAAGTCACCTCAACTAACTAACGTCTTTCGACCAGAGGTGAGATCGACTCTTGACGCAACTCAAATCCGACCCCCGGTTCCCCAAGATAAATTTTGAAGCTATTAACCTTGAACCTTTAACACACTGAAGCAGTCTGTGCAGTCTGTATGGAAACTGAGCGTACAGTGTGAAGTGTCTCTGCTTGCTATTTTAATCCAAGATGTTTAGTGGCGGTAAGATGTCATCGACGTCTGTGACCCGCTGATAACTTTCACCAAGACACTAAACCCTCTTCGACTCGAATAGAAACATGTATAATATCCGATGCATTAAACGAGAAAGGTAAAGATAAATTGTAATTTAGATTGCCAGGACACAAGCAAAACTGTAAACCCCAATATAAGAGCCGAACGAGAACTAAATAATCTTAGCCAAACAGCATGGGAAAATTTAGAAAGGTTCTTCCAATAAACTGAAGATTAGACATGGAGTCCTAAAAGGTACACAAGATCCAAAAGAATTAGGTCAGTCTTGAATTATTAATAAGCCTTCGAATTCCCTTGATTAAAAACATTTATAAAAGAATATCAAATGAACAATAAAATTATTTACCTTTAAATAATTATTAGTTTCGCGATAGAATTATAATCCCGTGAAATAATTCAAAGAAATTTATCACTAGTTTGGTTTTCCGACGACCAGCGTATATCACTATTAAATTCAATATGATTTGCTTCTAAGAATTTATTTTTTTTAAAAATTGTTCTGTTTTTTTAAATAAATTGTTCCTCCCAAAAAATAAAATTTCGAAACTCAAAACATTTTGAAAATATTCGTAAATAAAAAAAAAAAATCAAAATCAAAGAAAAATATTCAAATAAACATGTTCTAACAAGGACAGCTTTGCTACGAATGATCTAATAGCCTTGTTGTCAAAATTGCAATGACATCTTCCATAATTCAAAACATTTTGAAAATGACGACATCAAATGTCATTCGTAACCAGCTGCATTACTACCCCACGTGCAACGATGCACCCATCGAGTAACCACTAAAGACAACACTTAGCTTCGGGTCCCGACGAGATGTCAAGGCCGCGCAGCCGCAAACCGAACTCTCCCGACAGCGACACCAAACCGCTTAGAAGCCCTCGTAGTAAGCGACGGAGCTCTCAGGGTCATGCTCCCGCGTGAAATGTATTAAAATGAAAGGTTAAATATGCAACTAAGGTTTCCCTGTACTACGAAAGTTTTCCTTACTCTATTACTATACCTAGAAACACAACAAACATTCACAATAAATTAAACACCATACAGAACCCTTTCTAAACAACGACTATCACCCTTCCATTCGTCTTTCAGATCCTCAACCAGAACACTCATCCCCAAGCTTCTCTATTCTAAATGATAAGACATATACGAAAGATTAAAATACCTATGAGAAATCACTAGTTCGATTTTCTTGTTCTCAAACCATAAACCAAATTATTCGTAAACATGATTTCTTATAGATAAGTGTTTCCAACAACGGTAGGACTACAATATTTACCTTTTTAAGTAGACTTAGTCTACATGAAAACTCACGAAAATCTCCTAACGTCTCCCTGCAAAATTCCTATAGATCACCTCCTATATGTTATTCACAATTATGCACACCGCACATTATTAATTATAAAAGGAAAATTTTGTGGATACACCACTATTATTATAAAGAAAAGCAAATAAAAATCTTAAGAAAACATTTTTTCAAGCCCGACAAACACTCCCGTCAACTCCCAACTGTTTCCTAGCAACCCCCACACTCTCTCCGTTTTCTAACCAGTCAAATACCAAAGACAATTTAATTCTTGCTTGAAGGTTTGACTCGAGATGAGGTCAGTACAATCCCCCCCTAAATCTTGACGATATTCAACGGAGCCAAGATTTAACCTTCTTATTCCAACTCCTTGTCTCCAATCAATCCCAAACAAGAGTTAAATTTCATAACCAATTCACCAACTGAACCCCAAAACTATTTAAGGAGTCCCCTAACTTATTTTATCTTTCTTCCCCCCCCCAATCCTTTTTCCCCTATGCTACATCTTTCCCCCCCCCCTCTCCTAAATTAAACCTCCATTACCAAATATGAATTCAAAACCACTAGCCAGTAAGCAAATACTTTATTAATATTTCTAAAACCTTATAATATTGAACTAAACACCAAATACCATATAATCTAATACTCAAATATATTCCAAAGCAAAATTACTCCGAATTAATCCTACCCCACATAACACTCACTAATGCTTCTGCATGGAAATTCATAACCGACATCAACGTCCCTATAAAATTTCTAATTCCCCAACTTCTAACTTCATTTTCCTGATTAAACATAATATCGTGCTAAATGTATTGCATTGAACATCCCCTTCTCTTGCAAAGTTTCGGGGTGTACCAAAACATAAACATTATCAAACTGTCTCGCTGCTACCCTGTATGGACCTTCATAAGTTAAATCAAACTTCCGAGTAACTCCACTCATAGAGTCAGACTTATTCAATCTTCGCAACTTAACCAAATCTCCAACCTGATACTGAATTAATTTATGAGTTAAATCAAACCTAGTCTTTCTCTGTTGACTAGCCAATTGTAAATTAACCCTAGCTTGCTCCCGAATCTCTCCTATATCCCTACTACGTACAAGATAAGGCAAATGGGTATCTATTGATAAATGAGTCACTCTACCAAAAAGAACTTCATTAGGTGTAAACCCCGTACTTAAATGAAATGTATTGTTATACAACTCCTCAATCTTCTCTAACCATAAACCCCAATTTCTATGCCTTTCATGACAATAAATCCTAAAGAATTTTCCCAACTCTTTATTAACACGTTCCGTCGTATTTGGCCTAGGGTTCCTAATAGTTGTATATATAGCCCTAACTCCCATATTCCGTAATCCTAATTTCCATGTATTCCCTATAAATTGTTTTCCATTATCAGTCATTACAGTTTTCGGCTTTATTGTTAATGCAAAATTTTGCATCCTAACCATAACCGCTTTCGCTGTTGCCACCCTCAACCCATATAATTTAATGTATTTAGTAAAAGAATCTTGTATTACGAATATGTATGTTATTCCCCCCCTAGACGCTGGTAAGGGTCCATAAAGGTCTGCCATAACTAAATCCCCTGGATTCTCCGTTACAATAGAATTACACGCCCCCACATACTTAACATTATCCACTTTGGATAATTGGCAAATATGACAACACCTAACAAACTTCTCTACCATTCTCTTCATTCCAAGCCAATAAAATCTTTGCTTTAGATATTTCATCATTTTATAAATCCCCAAATGCCCTAACTCCAAATGAACTTGTCTACACACCTCAGCTTGCAAAGCTTCTGGTAAATATAAAACTTCAACATCGTTGACATGTTTTCTAAAATAAAGCACACCATCGACAACTGAACAACGCATCGCTATCCTAGACAATCTACTTCCTCCTTCCACTTGCCCTAGCACGCGTTCTTTAATGCCTTTAGCTACATTATCCATATCCTGAAACTGAACCATCTGTTCTAATTTAGATTCTAATTCAGTATTATTCTGCACCCCCATATACATTATCGATGGACACCAAGTTTTCCCTTCTTGAATGTCCCCATCCCTTGGAAATCTAGACAAAACGTCCACTCCCCCATTTTCGACCCCCCTAACATGCTCTATTGTGTAATTAAACTGTTCTAAATACAATATCCATCTTGTAATCCGACTATTAAATAATTTAATGTTCTTTACAAACACTAAAGCTTTATGATCAGTCCTAATAATTAATTCCGCCCCCCTTAAATAAGTCTCAAACTTCTTAACCCCATAAATTACTGCCCAAAATTCTTGTTCTGTAACTGTCCACCTCAATTCTGATCCTCTCAACGACCTTCCACAAAAACTCAAAATCCGTTTATTACCCTCATCGTCATATTGATATAACTCTCCCGCAATTCCTACCCCTGAACTATCCGTCTGCAAATAATAAACTTTATTTACATCTGGATGTGACAACATAATAGTTGTAGAAAACTCCTGTTTCAAATTCTTAAATGCCGTATCTAACTCCTCATCCCAATACCAAACTTGTTCCTTTTTTAACAATCTTGTCAAAGGTATAATCAAAGTACTATAATTTGGAATAAATCTCCGGTAGTAATTACATAACCCTAAAAATGCTCGCACATGCTTCACCTTTTTCAGAGTTGGAAACTCTTGAATCGACTTGACTTTATTTGGATCAGTCCGAATCCCTTCAGTAGAAACTATATGTCCTAACATTTTCACTTCCCGACAAGCAAACTTACACTTCTCTAAATTACAAGTCAAACCCGCATTCTCTAATCGTTCTAGGACCTTGTCTAATTGCTCCAAATGTTCTTCCCAACTCCCTTTCGTTAATATTGCCAAATCATCTAAATAATTTACACAAAAACTTCTAACTCCTGGCCCCAACACTACATCCATCGCTCGACTAAAACTTCCCACAGACGTCTTCAGACCTTGTGGCAAAACATTATACATATAGGACCTCCCATTCACAGTAAACCCGGTATACTGCCTACTCTCTTTTGATATAGGAATTTGAAAATACGCATTGTTTAAATCTACGATAGTTATAAATTTTACACCATGAAATGCATTTAAAACATCTATCTGCATTGGTGGGGCCTCTGACTCTGCCACCATGTACTTGTTAATTTCTCTAGCATCAAGTAAAATACGAATAGACCCATCAGGTTTGCTTGTATATGTTAAAGGACTACTATAAGGAGTCGCCCCTCTAGAAATAATCCCCAACTCTACCATCTCATTTAATTTTTCATCAATCTTATTACGATAAGCATACGGAATCGGATAGGATCTATTTATTCGCGGAGTGTGTTCAGACATTTCTATATGATGAACATAACAATTTGCCCTACCAATTTGCTTCGTGAATACTATCTTATGACTCTCTAAAACTTGCTTTAAATCCATCCTCATACTATCATTCAATTTTACTCCCACATTAAGCCTATCCAGAAAATCCTCACTCTTCACAGTGGAATCCCTTTTATCATCCTGACCGACTCGTAGAGTTCTAACATCTACACTCTCTTGACTTTCATCAATAAACGGTACATTAACTTCTTCCCCATTACCTGACAGAATTAAAGACTTAGGATCTCGCAAATTAATAACAGCATCATGAGAAAGTAACCAGTCAAAGCCTAATATCACCGGCACTGTCAATTTTGGAACTACCAATAATCCAGTATCGAAACTTATCCCCTGAATTTTTAACTCAACAGATGTTAGCTGCTGTATTTTCAAACTTTTCTGCCCTACTGCTCCTCTAATCTGTATAGGTTTCACTGGTAATGATGGAAATCTTGTACCTTTAGTAATTTGTAAAGATTCATAAAGCTCTTCTGAAATACAACTCACTTCACTCCCAGTATCTATCAACCCATTTATTGTATTCCCCAATATCTCAATAACAATCTCCGCTCTAACCTTGCGAGAACCCTCATCAAAACATACCTCTTCATCAAACAAGGATGCCGCAACAAAAGTTTGTAAAAACTCAGAAACACGTGGCCGATCTAATAAACTTGGGGAAAGATTTGGAAAAGCATCTAAATTCAACTTAACTTCCTTATTCTGAACTCTATTCTCATCCCCAAAACCACATCTACCAAAATTTGACCAAGTCTTATTAGCCGATATGGGATATAAATTTCCATGTCCGTCTTTCCCTAATCCTATTCCTGGTTTCCACCCATTTTTCAACATTATCCGCAAAGGGATGTTACAATATATGCCCTTCTTCCTGTAAGCTAATTTCGGGTCCTTAGAATCAGCTTTAACTAGTTTAAATCATTGTTATTGTCTTCAGTTCCACCAAAATCTTCTTCTTCTTCCACGTCAAGCCTCGCAACAACCTTAGGTCTTTTATTTGTGAATTTCGGTTTTACCAATTCGGTCGTGGCACGTTTCGTTCCAAACGACGTCTGCCCGTTACCTCGATTCTCTACGTAACGATTTTGCTTATCAACATCATCCAAATCTCTTAAAAATTCTGTTCCTTCAATAATAGTCGTTCCCTTCCTCATCCTCCAAGCATATTGGACCTCCCTTGGGAAATGATGCATTAAATCATCAACTAATTGACCTTCCAGAATAGGCGTACTTAACATTTTGGCCTGCCCTGCTAATGATATAAAATACCCCATCATGGATTTGTTCTTATCTTTTTCCCACACTCCACATACAATATTTCTTCGCAGTAAATTCTGTTCTGGCTCTCCCCAGTAAGTGTCCATAAAATCTGACTTGAAGTCCTCTTCCGTATTCCAACGTTCCCTATAAATTCTGGCCCATCTTCTAACATCCCCCTCCAAACATCCTATTATATTATCTATGACATGTTCTCTTGTGGGGATTCTTCGTAAATATGAAAATAAGTCTTCTATAAAAGAGACAGGGTGAATATCTCCCCTTCCGGGAAATTTGGGACGATCAAATCTTCCATCAATAAAAGAGCAAGTAGCAACCTGAGGCTTTTCTAAGCTAGATTCTAGACTCACCTGGCCACCTTGGACTTGGTTCTGCAATTCTGTCACTCTCAAATTCAGTCTCCCAATGGTCGACCGCAATGTTCTAATCATCAAAGACAAGGCACCTGCTTGCCCGACGACAGTCCTTTTACGGCCTTCTGATTCATGCGTAGCATTCATTTCCTCGGCCAGTGACGATGTCTTTCGGTTAATTCGGCTCTTCTTGCTCATAATTGTAACTCTGGAATAAAGTTTGGCTATGATAAAAAAAATCTAATTCTTAGTCTCCCAAGTGGCTATTATTTCCCTTTCAATATCTCGATATTGATTAACGATCGCTTCTGGTTCACAATTACCATCTATAATTCTGATACTCTGAAAAGAATCCTGCCATTTATCTCCCAAAAACCAATCTTCATGCTTACTATGTAACTGTGTGAGATAACCTAGTGTAATCGAACTTTCTTCCAACCTTCCTCTACTTAATGTTCGCTGAAATGAAACTTCCGGATTTGTCCGTATATAGATTCCCAAGTCGACACTCATAGACATATGGTCCTTTAGTAAACGCATCCATTCTTCATGGACTCGAACCTCTACCGGATGGATTATATCATTGTCAAGAAGTACACCCATGAAACAATACTTCGAACTGTAAACGGACCGTTCCATTATTTTGATAGGAGTATTCACCTGCGCAACATGGTGATCTATCAAAGTTCTCATGACATACGATTGGAATACACTCGCCCACCTTTTAGGCTCTCCTACCATCAATTGAAATAAATTAATCCCATCTAGGTTTTGCCACTTGTGTACTGGCTCCGGTAATACTGTTACTAATTTATTCACTTTCAATTTCTCTAATAAGGTAGACTTCCCTGATCCTATATTTCCCTCAATCGCAATAGTGAAAGCTTTATTTCCTCCTTTTAGCATAGTGAAGTGCCTCAACCTGCAAATTGCACTATTCATAAATCTCGAGAAACGAAAGTAATGCCTCTCCCTTAATTCACAAAATCTCTTCCCCTCAATCTGCTTAATACCCTAGAATCCTGGTCACGCGGCACCAATTGTGCTGACCCCAGGGGGCAGGCCTTATAAAATATAAAAGAAAGATTAATTTATTTAATCTGTTTGGCGGACCGGTAGACAAAAGATATTTGCCAATCGAAATAGTGGTAGTAACGTTGTGTGGTTTTTTTTTAAATGTTTTAGTAACCCATGGTTCCTAAGGCGAGAATGAGGGATAACAGATTCTTCTGATTAAAGAGATGTTCAAAATAAGGGAATTCAATTAATTGTATTAGTTGAAGAAAAGAAACGTCTAGAGAACTTCAGTTTATGGAAATTCGACAAGTTTTGTGGTCTGGTAAAAGCAGAGCCCCTCCCCGCTCTTGCTCGTGTGCTCGACTCCAGGCTGGTCACACTCCGCCAGCCTGTCCCGAACTTGTCTGGGGAGAGCTTCCATTACGTCGCCAAGTCAGTCTGAGTAAGTCCTCGTAACCAAGAGAGCAGAGGGCCCGACAAATTATAGTCACTCCAAGAGACAGGATTTAATTCTTTTCCTAATAATTTAGATGGAGAGACTATTGACCTAAACTACCCCTCTTGTGTCCTCGGATATTTAGGACGACGGAATGTGTGTGTTTTCTGCAATCCAGTGTGACAGGTATCAAAGTAAACCCAGAATGTTGGAGGTCTCCTCCCCTTCGAATCCGTCAAGGCACCCGATATCACACGCTCAGCTTTCGCTTCGCTTAGTCGAGTCCCCACGAACCGACATGAGAGCCGGGAGTAGAAAGCAGTTGCCGAGCTAAACTCGCAGGCATCCTTGCTGACATGAGATCATAAAAACCAAGCCAGCAAGTCACCTCAACTAACTAACGTCTTTCGACCAGAGGTGAGATCGACTCTTGACGCAACTCAAATCCGACCCCCGGTTCCCCAAGATAAATTTTGAAGCTATTAACCTTGAACCTTTAACACACTGAAGCAGTCTGTGCAGTCTGTATGGAAACTGAGCGTACAGTGTGAAGTGTCTCTGCTTGCTATTTTAATCCAAGATGTTTAGTGGCGGTAAGATGTCATCGACGTCTGTGACCCGCTGATAACTTTCACCAAGACACTAAACCCTCTTCGACTCGAATAGAAACATGTATAATATCCGATGCATTAAACGAGAAAGGTAAAGATAAATTGTAATTTAGATTGCCAGGACACAAGCAAAACTGTAAACCCCAATATAAGAGCCGAACGAGAACTAAATAATCTTAGCCAAACAGCATGGGAAAATTTAGAAAGGTTCTTCCAATAAACTGAAGATTAGACATGGAGTCCTAAAAGGTACACAAGATCCAAAAGAATTAGGTCAGTCTTGAATTATTAATAAGCCTTCGAATTCCCTTGATTAAAAACATTTATAAAAGAATATCAAATGAACAATAAAATTATTTACCTTTAAATAATTATTAGTTTCGCGATAGAATTATAATCCCGTGAAATAATTCAAAGAAATTTATCACTAGTTTGGTTTTCCGACGACCAGCGTATATCACTATTAAATTCAATATGATTTGCTTCTAAGAATTTATTTTTTTTAAAAATTGTTCTGTTTTTTTAAATAAATTGTTCCTCCCAAAAAATAAAATTTCGAAACTCAAAACATTTTGAAAATATTCGTAAATAAAAAAAAAAAATCAAAATCAAAGAAAAATATTCAAATAAACATGTTCTAACAAGGACAGCTTTGCTACGAATGATCTAATAGCCTTGTTGTCAAAATTGCAATGACATCTTCCATAATTCAAAACATTTTGAAAATGACGACATCAAATGTCATTCGTAACCAGCTGCATTACTACCCCACGTGCAACGATGCACCCATCGAGTAACCACTAAAGACAACACTTAGCTTCGGGTCCCGACGAGATGTCAAGGCCGCGCAGCCGCAAACCGAACTCTCCCGACAGCGACACCAAACCGCTTAGAAGCCCTCGTAGTAAGCGACGGAGCTCTCAGGGTCATGCTCCCGCGTGAAATGTATTAAAATGAAAGGTTAAATATGCAACTAAGGTTTCCCTGTACTACGAAAGTTTTCCTTACTCTATTACTATACCTAGAAACACAACAAACATTCACAATAAATTAAACACCATACAGAACCCTTTCTAAACAACGACTATCACCCTTCCATTCGTCTTTCAGATCCTCAACCAGAACACTCATCCCCAAGCTTCTCTATTCTAAATGATAAGACATATACGAAAGATTAAAATACCTATGAGAAATCACTAGTTCGATTTTCTTGTTCTCAAACCATAAACCAAATTATTCGTAAACATGATTTCTTATAGATAAGTGTTTCCAACAACGGTAGGACTACAATATTTACCTTTTTAAGTAGACTTAGTCTACATGAAAACTCACGAAAATCTCCTAACGTCTCCCTGCAAAATTCCTATAGATCACCTCCTATATGTTATTCACAATTATGCACACCGCACATTATTAATTATAAAAGGAAAATTTTGTGGATACACCACTATTATTATAAAGAAAAGCAAATAAAAATCTTAAGAAAACATTTTTTCAAGCCCGACAAACACTCCCGTCAACTCCCAACTGTTTCCTAGCAACCCCCACACTCTCTCCGTTTTCTAACCAGTCAAATACCAAAGACAATTTAATTCTTGCTTGAAGGTTTGACTCGAGATGAGGTCAGTACAATACATACAAGCAAGTTAATAAAAAGCTCGTGACAACAAAATTCCCTGCCGTTTCCCTGTAACAGATGTACTATCGCGATCGTTAATTTGTGACCCATTTCAAGAAAAATAGGCTTGTAGTCGTCAATGTCATTAGAGATGCCAAATCATTTGTAACTTATGGGAGACTCAACCTTATTGTTGTAGTATGTCAGAATGACTTTGGACCTAAGGTGGGTCCCAAATTTAAGTTCGTGACTGTACAAATGATCCTTATATTGGTACTCCTATTTTAAATATCATCATCATCGTCAGCACCAGCCGCAAGACGTCCACTGCTGGACAAAGGCCTTTTCCAAGGTTTTCCACAATGATCGGTCCTCTGCTGCTGTAATCCAGCGGTTTACCGCGACCTTTATCAGATCGTCGGCCCACCTTGTGGAAGGCCTGCCAACACTTCGTCATTTTAAATATACCATTGTTTTCATAACAGCTGGACGTCCCACTATCCTACGGCGTGACCCGCGTGCAGCAGCCGGCCTGCCTCAACTCTCTTCACGTCTTCTGGGACCCCACGAAGGACGTCGGCGTCTACATCAAGGTAAGCACTTCTAAACCCAAACAATTAACACCCATTGACAATTATAATGATATACTTTGTATAGATTATTGAATAAAATATTTATAGAAATTATTATAAAGACCAACCCGTTCCATGGACCAGATTGACAACTCATGCTTTGTTCAAATAAACGGAAATTGGTTAAATATCAACTTGCAAGATATAAACACAGAATAGGTAAGAGTACTAACGTACACAAGAACTCTCGAACAAAACCGGTGTTTAGGTATGAAATGATTCCTAATCATGTCTTCTCTCTAACGTATAACATGCGCTCTGTCGTGTACGCTAGGGTTGTCAGTGTGTGCCACACCATGCAGAGAAGTACAGAGAAGGGTCACCGAAGGTATCTACAATAAGTTGCGTTGCTATGACGACGTGAAACTACAAGTCGCAACCTGTTTCTATTATCGTTGAGTATTCGCGCGACAGCCGAGATTAAAAAATAAACTACTGGATTAATTTTGATCCAGTTTTCACCACTATTTAAATTATTTCCTGAGAAACTATAGGAGCTTAGTCGCTGACTAAAATTAAATGAGTACTCTAATGTTGCCATATTTGTTCCGCAGGTGAACTGCATCTCGACGGAGTTCACGGCCAAGAAGCATGGCGGCGAGAAGGGCGTGCCGTTCCGCATCCAGGTCGAGACCTACCTCGCCAGCGACGAGGGCGTGCGTCTGCACGCCGCCGCCTGCCAAATCAAGGTAGAGCCATAGACTTGTATATTACTTCGTATGGACTAGCTTCCAGGACAAGACACCTGGTGTTGAAGCAGTTGAAGAGTGGTAGATGTAAACAAAAAAACTTCCAGAAAATAACGCAAACGAAGTAGTCATTTTGGGAGTCAGACATGACTATGACCTTTGCAAGTCGGTAAATTTTCGACCGATTCAGCCAAAAAAAAACGAAATCCAAAATATTTATACAGTAAATGGCCACATGAGGGCAATTTTACACGTGGGGAATATGGAGTGGATCTACTAGCGCTTCGAACAAGACCATCATTGCGGAGAAGCGCCGCAAGAAACTAGCAGAAGGTTATTTTTTTAATCGCAAAACACAATAATACTTAAAAGTATGTTCATTAGAAGGTAATAAAGTAATAAATAATAAATATTAAAAGTAGCAAAATAATCATCAATAATAAAATTCACTTAAAAAGAAGAACAAAACGACGAGGTCTCTACGTCAAAAGCCATAACTAGAATAATTAAGTAAACAACAAGTCCTTGCAAACGTAAACAGACTAACTACCCCGAGTAGAGTCCCAGTAGTCGTAGAGTGTCCTCAACTTGTCACTAGATGGCGCCACTAGTCGCTTGTCTACAGATCGATAAACACCCAACCCAACAATACCCTTGATTATTTTCCCCAGGTGTTCAAGCTAAAAGGCGCAGACCGCAAACACAAACAGGACCGAGAGAAGGTCATGCGTCGCCCGCGCTCCGAGCTGGAGAAGTACCAGCAGAGCTGCGAAGCCACAGTGCTCACTACTGTGAGTATTATAGATATTATAGTATAAGGCCGGCTTTACACCGAAACTTACGACTTACGTAAGAAGGGATGCAGCTATCTGTTAGAAAGAGAAAAAAATATTTCTATCTACTTCTAACCAATAACTGCGTCCTTACTTAGTTTCAGTGTTAGGCGGCCTTTACACTGAAACTTACAACTTACGTAAGGGGGACGCAGCTATTGGTTTGAAGGTGATCTGTTAGTTAGTCTGTGGTCCCCTTTAAGGATCGACCACACCGGTGCTCGAAATACGCTGACGTACCGCAAACGCAGTGACGTGACTTATTTATGCGTTACGTTTTTACGCATACCGTCCACACCAAGCAAGTCACGTGTCTGCGTTTACGGTGCGTCAACGTATTTTGATCACCGGTGTGGTCGATACTTAAAGCGGACCACCAACTAACAGATCACCTGTGATTTCAAGTGAGTCAGTCCAAAATCAGTTAACCGAAAAAAATATGATTTTATTAAAGACTATTTAGGATAAAATGAGGTTTAGCATAAAATCTTAATTGTACAGTCGAGTTCATAAATACGTGTACGGTTTAGTATCTTGTCACTTTAATCGCTGTGACAATTCTTTTATGGCAGTTTGAACATGACATTTAGTAGACAAGGTACTAAAGTGTACACATATTTATGAACTCGACTGTACATAAAATTAGGTGCCTATAATTCTAGGTTTACTGTAAACATGAAATGCTAACATAAATTAAAGACTGATGTTTCTGGCAAATTAACATAAATATTTTCAATAATTTTAGGATATGTAACCACAATACAATAATTCATTTTATTATTTACCTATACATTGTAAGGTATTATTTTGCATTTTAGTTGTGGTTAAACACTTGTTTGTAACTAAAACATGTTTTTTTTTACTAAATACTTAAAAATATAACACAAATTAACAATTAAAAATTAAAATTAAAACTATGGCAAATTAAAAATAAAGAAATTAATGAATTAAAACTAAAATAAACCTAAATATAATTAAGCTAAAAACTATAAAATTAAAACTTAATAAAAGCTAGAAAAGAAAGGGCCCCGTGGCAAAGTACCACAGATGCTAGCAGCATTTCCTCGTTGTACAGCAATACTTATGCGTTGGCCGAGGAAGCTGCCAGCTCTGTGGTCTCCAGTTGTTTCTATTAGCCTTTTTGAAATGTCCTTAAAAAGGCTAATAGCACCGGGTCCCCACGGACCAAAGGTCTCGACGCCGAAAGGAACAAAGTGATATTCTGCGCCGAGACCCTTATACTTATTCTTCTTCTTGGTTTCGGCCGCCTCAGCCGCCGCGCCTGATTTATTTACTGTTCCGCGGAGGTGTGACGAGGCTAGGGTGTCTACACAAGTAGCGTCCCACACCAGCACTCGCCCCATACTCCAAGGAATTAAAGACATACCGTCAGGTCTCTTGCCGTCGTCCCTAGCGATACCGGTTGGCTCCAGTAAAGCGGGAACGTTGACGGAGGCAAGAGACCGGCGATAATGTCATTGATCGCGGCGTGTCTAGAGAAGCGGCCCGCACTTTTTTGGCATGAAAGTCCGTGGTGACCCAGACAATGATTGTAATTTATTTTTTAATTTAATAAACTGATAGTGTGTGAAAGTAGAAGCCAGAAGATATTTCAATCGGCCATCTTCCCTTCCCGGTTAGGCAGGTCGAACAAATCGGTCGAAACAAAAATGATTTTTTTTTAATGACTTGTTTGTTTACTCTTTTACCAAACACTCTGTATAAAGAAATATACGATACAAACCAATCGCCAAACAGCTCTAAATTTTTGACAGTTGATAGTGATGTGCCATTATTTGACTAAATAAGTTTACCGGTTTTTAGAAAAAACTTATTTTCTTTGTTTACATTCAATATTTACTTCTCTTTTAGATGCTATAAATGTTCCTAGTTATATGTTGATATTGTTTAATTTTTAAGAGAGCTTTAATAATTACTTTATTAACTGTGACGTCATTGTTGGCAGCTCTCAAACGATGCGTTGATGCCGCCCCCCTCCTTGGTCACGTCTTCACCCCCGTATTCGCCTGAGCTGTGGTAAGTATATTTTATTATGTATAGGACCATTGTTTCAGCATTACAGATGTCAAGAATTGTACCGCATCGACATATTCTGCCCTCCTTAGAAAAAAAGGCGTATGTCTCATAAAACCGCGTATGTATTAGTGGCCTTATTAATACATACGCGAAGATGGAATTTGCTTTGACTAACAAATTGCGCATGCGTCCTTTTTATTTAGAGGGGCAGTATTATATTTACAGAGTTGTATCTGTGCTTTTTTTTCGCTCATGCCCAAAATTAGTCATATACTGTCTCCATGTAATAAAATAACGAATACGAAGAAAAGGAAAATCAGCCATATCCAACAAAACTTTACCTATAAGGGACCTATCAGACAGAGAGCGGTCACGCGGTCAAGCGTTCAACCGGTCATAAATAATTGAACAATATTACATATTTTACATATTGCAGTGGACGTCTTTCGGCTGACATGATGATGATGATGACATATTTATAATATTTTAACTGACCGCTTGAACGCTTGAACGCGTGACCGCTCTCTGTCTGATAGGTCCCTAAGTGTATGTTCAAAATCAACAACTCTTTTTTTTTGGAAAATCAGACAGTTTTGTCAAACTGCAATCTTTTACAACTCACCCAAGTTTGTTGGCTTTTTGTATACTATTCTTACACATTTTGTAAATTAATAATATGTTTTGTGGTTTTTTGTGTTCGTTAATAAACTTATTTTTATTAACATTAATGTTCAATTGTAAACTTGTATAGTATTTTGAAAAAAATATATGTAGGTACAATCTAGACTTAGAGTTATAGATAAGATAGAGGGCTGGACTTAAAGTATTTCTTAAGAACGGGAGCCCTTTGTTTCCCATAATTTTATTGCTCATAATGTAATTGTTGACATTATTTTTGATAGTCATAATTTTCTATATCGCTGAAACTGTAAATTTTTCAGAAGTTCTGAAATATCTAACGTGTAGACAAGGCTCGGTTAGGTTAGGTTTGATTTATAAAAATCCTGAAAAAGTAACAGTTTCTTTAAAAAAACATGTTATGACTTGCGATGTTTATGACCTAAAGCACGTTATGACTAAAAATAATTATGTCAGTCAATATAGACCCCTTAAGAACTACTACGGAGAACCAGCGATGGCTTCACTCACAGCCAGCTCATGCTGAGTTGGGCTGGTTAAGCACCAATTGCTATAGTACGAATTTTATAAAATGTCGGAATCCACTTGAGAGCTAATCTTTCAAACAATGGTATTGTTTCTATGGTAAACTCAAACCGCAAAAGGGAACGAAATAAATAACAAAATAATTCATTTGAATACCGACTTTGCTGCCTAAGCTTGAAGGTACGAATTATACTGTATCTGTCGTTTTTTATTTTGTATGAGCCCTGAGGCCATAGTCAAGATGCATTACGCTAACTAGCGTTTCTATTCGATTCGTTTTTAAACCAATCGCGGCACTGGTAGACCACGTGACTCTTCGTATCAAGTCATCTACGCGATTGGTTTAAAAAAAAACGAATAGGAACGCTAGTTAGCGTAATACACATTGTCTAGGGCATCAAAGGCTTTGCACGGGTAGTACTAAAAAAAACGAAAAAAAACTTAATCCGATCTGGATTTTGGTAAACTCAGGATTACTCGCTAGGTTAATCCGCAGATTTCCTGAATTTTTATATACATGGATTTTAATTTCCGTGTGTTTTGGTTTGGTTGTGATTTCTTTCCTTTATTTCTGATTAGATACTATCTTTTGGTGGCTTTTCGCACAATTTCATCTGTAAAGAGGAGAATTATAAACTATTATTATAACATTTCACCGTCAACAATTCACAATTCTAATAAATTATTGGCGGGGTTTTGTTTTAAAACGTATTTATTTATTTATTTACTATAGGAAAACCATCATCATCATCATCATCATGTCAGCCGAAAGACGTCCACTGCTGGACATAGGCCTCCCCCAAGGCTCTCCACTCAGACCGATCTTGTGCTTTTCGCATCCACCGCTTTCCCGCGATCTTTACAAGGTCGTCACTCCATCTTGTTGGAGGCCTACCTACAGCTCGACTCCCGGTCCGCGGACCAACAGCCAACCGGATAGGAAAACCAACAGCTGATAAATTACACGAAACAAAGCTAAATTCAATAACATCCCTGTTTAACTATATTTAAGTATGACAAAACACTCGCCAGAAATGGAAATATGCCACTTTAGGTACGTTTTATTACAAATGTATATTGTATACGTAAATTAATTATGGGTTGCAGTGAACCAAAACAATAGTTATCTATTGAAAACAAAATTAACGCCATACGTAATAAATAAGCTCGTAATTAATTATTAGAATGTACGCTTTTCCGTGATCACATATATTACCAAAAACTAATAACATGTAATAAATAAATATTCACGATCTTTTTAGGTAGATAGGTCTTATCTATATCATAAATTCCACCATCGTACAACTCGTACCAAACTATCATTTCACCAACACCATCTTGATAGTTGGAAATCCACTACCGTGCGTTTTTCGAGGCCTTGCCACGCACCTTAACTACGAGTATGTGGAATCAGCTTTCGGCGTCTGTATTTCCGAACCAATACGACTTGGGCGCCTTCAACAAACGAGCCTACTCTTTTCTCAACGGCCGGCAGCGCACCGGCGATTCCTCTGGTGTTGCGGGTGTTTATGGGTCGCGATGGTCACTTACTATCAGATGGCTTGCTGGCTCGTCTGCGTCCTCTTTCACATTAAAAAAAAGTAGAATTCCCAGTCAACCCGACAATTAATAAAATATAATAAGTAGGGTTAGGACTTTTGGTGGCATATCGTTGTTCTAGAATCCATGGAGTCGCTATTTCCTAATTATTATATTACAATGACACTTTGATTTTGACCTTCAGTACGGTCATATTTCAAAATGAACTAAATACATTTTTAGTTCGGTTATTCCATAACTACTAATATTTGGTTGTTTGTAACGCTTTCACAGCAGAGATATCCTCAATACCAAATTTCATTTAAATTAGTTTAGCGGTTTAATGAATAAATTAATGTTGAAATATTAAAATAATGAAGGTCAAAATCAAAGTGGAATGTATTATAATAATCAGGAAATAGCGACTCCATGGATTCTGGAACCAAGATTTGCCACCAAAAGTCCTAACTCTAATAATAAGAATAAAGCCGCAAAATAATTGCGACTTATTTTCACATTTCAGGCTGATCTTTCTAATTATTCCAAGTAATCCAGCTCTCTTTTAAAAAACCCCGTCTATATCAATTCTGTAAATATTTCAGGATTTTTATAAGACTTACCCTAACCTAACTTATAGAGTTCTACAGGATGTTCCTCAAATAAATGCTGAAATATGACAGTTTCGGAAAATAAAGCGTTTCGCAAAATTATATATTTTGTGAAATGTGTCTGTTTGTGAAATTTTGTTTAGCAAGTGATTGAATACCATATGTATGTGCCATAACACACTTGTTAAAACCAATTTGACTCACATCTACTTCTAACGAGCTACTCCCTAAAATTAGACCAATAAATTGTGGCAATTGCGTCCATCACATGAGAGGACTAGAGGGGATACACGATGTAATTAAATGTCTATTGGTATTTCTGATGAATTGAGAGCAATTGAAGAATTTGCAAGCTGTTTATTACTATAGATTGTTATTAGATTAACTAATTTCGTCGCCTGTCAATCATAACTTGAACCGCGTGCTCATAGAAACTTTGCGATGTTAGGGGCCTTAGTGATGTGTCGGTTGCAAAGTGTCTTAGGATGTCGACGATGTAAGGTACCGAGTTCAAGCCATGTCGACCCCAACTTTGTATAACTCTTGATTCCGATTTAACTACATGTAAAAAAAACGCATTCGAATCGGTTCATCCGTTTGGCAGGTATGATACCAAAGACAGACACACAGATACACACGTTAAGAGATATATATTTCTGTGTCGGGGTTAAAAACAGCAAGTTCATTTGTGACTAAAAAACCCTCTTGGAACGTATTGTTAGGCTCGTACGGAATCAAAACTCTTATTTACATCATTTTGTTCTTTGTATTTGTGAGTCCGTCTGTGTCATTGTAGGATGGATCTATTTGGGCGCGTTTTTTTTTAAAAACAAAGCTAGTTTAATCCGGATAGTTATTGGCTAGGTTTCATGAAAATTGGTTGGGCCGATTAAGAGATATCGGCTCTGACAGAAGGGGTCGCCAATATATCGTCCCTTTACTTTCTCAACCTCGTATTTGATCGAATCGTTAGATAGAAAAGTAGTCCTTATTCTTTAGGGAACATGAGTGGTTTTCCTATATAACTATTCGATCAGATACGAGGTTGAGAAAGTAAGGGGACAATATTGGACTTTTTTTTTAGAGTTACCGATCTAAGCAGGTATAATAAATAAAACCGTGACAATTACTTTAAAAAAAACTAGCAATCCGCCCTCGCTTTGCTTCGGTTGATGTGAGTTTTCACCCGTGCATGATCCAGATTTTTTAATGCGAATCCTTCCTTTTGAATCATTCTATCTATTGATGAAAACCGCATTAAAATCCGTTGCGTAGTTTGGAAGATATAAGCGTACATACAGAGGGACAGACGGCGGGGAGCGACTTTGTTTTATACTAGGTAAAGAAGTTACGTCTTTCTTGTATGCAGATCTAGGCAGGTATACTGAGTAAGACCCTAGCCAATGCTTAAAAAAGGATTACAGTAGTTTTTTCATTGAAATCATCACAACGATATTGCGCTATATTTCAATCATTCCCATCCCTAAATCAACGCAGACTTATAAACATTCTAGTCATGCCACCCAATTGAAGATTATTAAGACAAAACTGTCCCGTGCATGACACCATAATTATCATCACGCGATGCAACTGCAATTTGCAATTCCTATTGCGTTTGTTTATATTGTCAGCCGTTCGCTTCTCGGAATGCATCAGCATGCGAGATGCGGTCTTTGTAATGATAGCCAGGGATCAAAACGTTTGCATGTTTAGTCTGTTTAGTGTTGTTCGTTGTGATAGGTTATAGATCAGAGAACGGTAAGTGATTATTTTTAATTTAAATACTAGTTTATGGCAATTAGGAAAAATGCCCAAAAAGACTTGCTATGGGCAAAAAAAAACGAATTCCTGCCAGCGAGATCGTTCACTCCTCCTTCCAATCCGTTGACCATCCAACCTAATTTATCCTGACTTAGCTAAGCTTTATTCCAATTTTATTTCCTCCATTAAAATCTGTCGGGCCATTTCAGCGTGAAGGAGTAACAGTACTACCTCGAACTTTCGCATTAATATAATATTAGTGTGATTCGAGTAATAATAAAACAAAATATATATTTTTTTACGAATTTTCAAAAATCATAAATGCAGGATCTATTTTTTTCAAAAATAATAGTAATGTTCCTATGCGTAGAACTTGCTTCTCTAATATTTAAGGTAGTTTCCGTCCATGTGGCGTTCGTTTTTTCCACCCTGTATATGGCAAAGCAGATGACAATTTCAGAGAGCAAAGCAGAAAATCTGGAGTGTACGTTTCTATAATCGAACAGTTTAATGATTAAGCAATTTAAAAAATAAAAATAAACGGCTGGAAGGTTAAACACAAATTACTTATAACGTTTCGAACTTAACGTAACTGAGCATTTCTCAAAATATTTGTACGGAAAGTTCCTTTTGTGTTACTTATATTCATAGGTTTTTGGTAACACAAAAGGAACTTTCCATACAAATATTTTGGGACACATTAGAATATTATTTAATTATTGCATATTGTTTGATGTTCTCTACCTACCTACCATTTTTTTTTTAATTGGAGGCTTCACTCCAAGTGGCAATTTTTTTGAGAAATGCTCAACTGGCAAACAAATGGTTAATTTCCAAATAGGTTTCACGTTCACCCAGACGCATGAAACCTTCTGCTTTAGTTGTATTAAAAACGAAAACTAGGTGAGATAAGAGCAAGGAAGTGTCATGTTATTTCATTTAATTTGTATGGTTTCAGGTTTTTGTATATTTTTCTTCGAATTTTAAAAACAGCTTTTTTATGTAGAATCAAGCACTCGGCCATATGTTTTCAAATTAAATTCAATTTTTTTTTAGTTCGCGCTAAATTCGTAACCTCACGACCGAAAATTGCATAAAATTATCCTAGAACAAATAAACAATAGCATTTTACCTTACCAAACCTAATTGTTCTTCTCAAAGTTTTATTTTGATCAGATGAGGCGTTCAAAAATTAAAACAAAAATACGTTTTTATAGGGACGAGGGCCTAACGTCCCTTTATCGATGATTTCCTTCACAGGCGAGTCATTCCTTATCGTTTAATTGATTAGTAAACTAGGTCGAATTGAGGTCGTAATGATTCATAGAGGTCAGGCCATTAGAGGTAACATAATATCAGCCGAAATACGTCTAAGGTTTTGTATGATAGTCTGTTAAGGTAGGGTAGAAGTACCGTTTGTGGCCACTGTACCCTTTTCGGTCACGTAAGGTTGAAATGAGTATCAAAAATGTAAAATTAAAAATAATATTCATTAATAGTTAAGAGTGGGTAATTCCACGATAGGATGTTTTTTTTTTTACTTTTAATGCTTATATTTTTCTAGATATAAATTTAAACACGTATATAGCCTCGTAAGGCCCACGTCAAATCTCGATAGTTCAAAAACGAATCTTGTGTTAGTCAAGTCACGTTTGAAGTAATTTTGACATACGTCCTACATATTACCCTTTGGGCCATACGAGGATAGAGATAAATCAATTCTTCCATTTTGCAATATAACTAAAAAAACAAGCAGAATGCTAGACATTGGTAACTTACGTTACTCTCTGCCATGGAATAGGGAATATGCATGGATTTTTTAAATCGCATTTCTCAATAAAATATGAAAAAACCGTAAACGAGATCACCAAAAGTGAAATTAAACTTAAAATCGGTCAAGAAGACGGATGATACAAGCATTTTAAACTGCTAATTAGACAGAGAGATCCGAAGTGCACTGGTGACGTCATCGGGCAGTTCGGCCATATAAACTCCACGTAAAATTCTGTTTTGCTAGAAAGAGATAGGAACAAATCTTTGTTGGCTTATATCTTGGTTATTTTTATAGCTATTCAAAAAATGTATTTTCTCACTTGTTTGTTACATGAAGCAGCTTTTATTAAAAGTGTAAAAAAGCATGCATATTCCCTATTAATGAAGACTGAAGATTAATATTAAGATATTTTTTCATTTAAGAGCCTATAATGCTGCTGGCCAAAGGCCTCCCTCCCTTCTTTCCACGTAATAAAAATATGTTTGTAATTTCATAATGCTTTAGATATTAGTTAAAATTTAGAGTGGCCAAAAATGATCTTAAGATGGCCAAAACCGGTACGTCTACCCTATAAAGAGTATAGTGGTGGTAGGACCTTGTGCAGGGTCGGTCCGGATCGCTACCACCATCTTATCCATTAACCTACCGCCAAGCAGCATTACTAGCATAGAGGCATTCCATGTTAGTCCTCAGGATTGGCAACGCATTTACGGTTTAAGGATTGTACTCTCGAGAATGCAAACGTCTATGGATCACAGATCCCGCTTACTATCAGCCCCTATTTCACCATCCTGACAGTGACAGGTGACATTTCAGTGTACATGGCGCAGCTGATATGAATCCAACTGATGTGAAAGCTGTTAACTTTGCAATGTATACCGAATTGTCACCTGTCACCTGTCATTGTCAAGATTGTGAAATAGGGGGCAGGTGGCCTGTGTGCTCGATTGCCTTCTCAATGGAATAAAAAAAAAAGTTGGCAAAAGTTAGAACGCTGATCGGAGTGAAATTGGCAAAATGATTTAATTTTTCTAACAGGAAGAAAAGGGGAAATAACGGGTAACGAATTCTATGCATACAAATTCGTGGTTGCCCTCTTATCCTACTATCCTATCCTATTGATATTATAAATTCGGAAGTTTGTGTGTGTCTGTGTGTGTGTTAGTTTGTTACTCCTTCACGCTGCACTGCAACGGTTGGACAGATTAGGATGATTTTTGAAATGGAAAATAGCTTGTACCCTAGATTACACATAGGCTACTTTCATCCCGGAAAATTTAAAATAATCCGAGGGCATAACGATTATCGAAATCTACGCGGACGAAGTCGGGGGCTGAAGCTAATTGATAATAATACCATTGACACCGATCAGAGTCCGATCACTGATCACACACTCGTGATCGCGAAGCAGTTCGAGCCGCAAACTGTTACGGTGTCACGAATGACCTGGGGTGTATTCTCTTAAAAACGGTTATACGTTCGATAAGCCATGCTGCCAAATTGAAAATGCACGCGCTAAAATGTGTGTCACCGCTGCGAGTTCGCTCGTTCGTCCGACCGACCGCCGTTTTTGAAAGAATCACACCCTTGAAATCGTTCAGCTGAATGACACCGAGTCGAAGTGTGATGTATTATCCTCTTAAAAACGAAATGGCTCCTTTTAATACGAGCGAGGTTTAAGCTCACACTCTATAATTGTTGTTTGTACGTTCTGACGGGACAACTTAAACTTGCCGGTAATGAGTGGCGGATACGGGGGAGATAAGGGTTTCAGGTCTATTAAAAAAAAATCGCGGGTAAAGCTGCTCCAACCTCCAGTCAAAATTATGTGTAAGTATATTTTCAAAAACCGATTTATCGAAAATACGTCGACATCACTACGAGCCACAGACAAAAATAGAATAGTATAATCAACTGGCCAGTGCGCGGTGCACTCGCGCTACTAAATCGAGCCCTGCGACGTTACCCAAGAACTCGATTGTGTATTGTCCGGCGGCGCTCAATTGAGGCGAGTGTTATTTTTGTCGGTTCAAAATAGATAAATTAGCTATTCACGTCTCGGGATAGAGCTTCGAGGACGCCGTTGATTAAATGATTATAGTATGCCCTTATTTATGCATGTAAACACGTTATTCATTCATAGTTATTTTTAAACATTCGTGGTTTTGAAATGAGAATATGGCCTTATTTATATTTGAGAAATGGTTAATATGTTCAAATGGGATGATATTAATTAAACATATTTGCGTTGTATTGTCGCATAGTGCGACCAAAAACAAATGTTGCGTTACAAAATCCAAATTATTTTCAAACATATATATTTTAATTGTTCTTCTTATTAAAATAGAGAGCGCAGTAGCGTATTTACATGCAAGATATGCAACTGCATAATTGCATATTTAACGTCGTTACATGTTTCATTTAGTATGCCGACCTTCCCATATACTAGATTTCCACAAGGTTAGCTGACGGGCTGGCAATGGCAAGGTTGCAGGGAGCTGTTTACTACATTTGCTACACGTAAATGCAATCGGAACTCAGGGGTCTATGTTTTTTGATATAATGATTTTGTAATTCGATCTGTTTATATATATATATATACTTTGGCAAGGTATAACCTATATTTTTACGTAAGAAATATCGGACATCGTACAAACCTACCATTTAACATTGCTTCCCAAGACGAGACCACTGCTGAGAAAAAGCGCCGCAAGAAACTTAATTGTCCAGTCAGTCTGTAACATATCGTCCCTTTACTTTCTCAACCACTTATCTGATCAAGTATTTTGATAGAAAAAACACTTATGTTCCAAGGTTTATAAAGACTACTTTCCTTAGGTTAATTAGCCCAGCATTATACAGGGTGTTATGCAGAAGGTTGGACAAACTTCAGGGACTAACTCTGTAGGTCATATTCATCAACTTTTATTATCCAGGACCAACATCAAAATCGCGAAAAAAAAACAGCTGTTCCATACATTTCTGTTGTTTAGCCCTCAAAGTTTGTATGGAATAGCTGTTTTTTTTTTTTCGCGATTTGGATGTTGGTCCCATAAAAAAAGTTGATGAGTATGACCTACAGAGTTAGTCCCTGAAGTTTGTCCAACCTTCTGCATAACACCCTGTATAAAACTAAGCTTCACCTTTGTGCAAAAAATCCGTTGTTTGTTGCAATTAAGCTTGCCTAAGCTTGACTCAAAATAAAATTGACTGTTGATAGGAAAAGCTAATTGGATTATGATGCCAATTTAACTTTAAAAAACACTCTTTATTTACTTTTTTTTGTAATGTTATCCACAATAAATGATACCACAGAAAACTTGAGCCGATCTTATATATCGCACTGCTAGATCAAAACAGTAGTAACTCAAAATTCAACTGTATTTTAAAATCAACTTTAATACAACTTCTATGAACTTGAAACAAAACTAGCGAGGATTTCGAGTTGATACAGTTGTATCTAGCAGTGTGATAACTCCTCACACACTGCCAATATACGCCTCCGTTTCCAACACAATAACAACTAAATCACCGCTTCCTCAGCTGAATAGTCAAAAAGCATAATACGCCAGTTCCAAATATAGCCAGTGGAATATTTGGCCGAGTAGACGATCCTGCTCCGGCCGGTTCGGTTGATTAGATGATTTGTTGTAATGCACCGGGCCATCCTTTTTAGGCAATGGACGATCGCAATAATGCATGTTATGTCATGTGTTTCGTCAGAGGCTTGTTCAGTTTTGAGAAGAGTTAGTCAGTCATAGGAGGGGAAAATAGTCCCGTAAACTAAGCGTTCCAAAGCTTTTAAGGCAACGGACCACTCCCCAAACTCTTTTCATTTTATGGAACTCGACATTAAATACTTTCGTCTCATGGTTTGTGAGTGTTATTATCAGGGCTCGGATTTTTCATCGCACGGTAAGATGAAAGACAACTATGGAGTCGATATTAAAATAAAATCTTAAGTCATATTCATACTCATACTCATTCATTTAAATAGCACTAAAAGATTAAATTATAAATAAAAATGTTAATACTACGCCATGTTTATTACATTATGGGCCAAATAATAAAAATAATATGAACATTAAGTAAGCTCCTAGTTAGTAATATCCATAGAGCATGTAGCTACAGGAATTAGTGTTTCGAAATCTTGACAAGGTATGACGTGTGTATTGTCCATTTCAAAATCACAATTGTAAAATGAATAAATAATGGCCACTTTTTCTATATTTTCAGGAGCAAAGCAGGTTCTATATTCATTGAAAATCCACTTGTGACTTGAAAAAATTAATAACTAGGAGCTTACTTAATGTTCATATTATTTTTATTATTTGGCCCATAATGTAACAAGGCGTAGTATTAACATTTTTATTTATAATTTAATCTTTTAGTGCTATTTAAATGAATGAGTATGAGTATGAATATGACTTAAGATTTTATTTTAATATCGACTCCATAGTTGTCTTTCATCTTACCGTGCGATGAAAAATCCGAGCCCTGGTTATTATCTTAGCTGTAGTTTTTGTAATCGATTTCACGAAACCCTGGTGACTTTTTCACGGAACACATAATTATTAAAATCAGTAAGTTTTCACAGGTAAGATTGTTTTGGTTTCCCTTGACGACCGACGTTGCGACGTTGCAGTGTGTATCATTCACGAAGTTTATTCAATTATTATTACTAGTTCTTGTAACTTTAGTTTTTGAACTGAATTGAGCAGTCTAGCTGAAAAAAAAAAACTCATAATGAATAACGTAACGTTTGTTATCCATGGTTCAACTGACACGAGTCGAGTGGTAAATACCATTTCTTCAATAATCATGTCCAATCGAAGGTTTTGCCCGTGACTTTTCCTCGTAAAACTCTCTTAACGTGTTTCCTTAGGGAATAATAGATATTGTAATATTAAAGTATACTATCGTCGGTGATACTGCAAAACCGCGTAACCAACAAATTTATTATATAGCAAATGAAACCTTAACATCTTAGAAATAAGGTGCATTTTGCTTCTCATTACAAATGTTACTTACGCGGTTTTGCAGTTTCACCGACGCTATGTCCTTTCCCGGCTATTAAACTATCTCATCTCAAATTTAAAACTTGGGATGCCTCAATCGAGCCATTCGAGACTTATAGTTACTACCGTAACTTAGGACCTCAGCTCGTTTTATCTAAAATAACTCGCCTCGCCGAAAAAATAGGCTCATATATACATTGAGCTGGATGAGCGCGTCCTTTAAACTTAGACAAGCTTTACAAAGGTGTATTCTGTTCGTAGTTATTCGCTATTGCTATCAGCTGAACATCGTAACGTAAGCCTATTTAGGAGTGTTTGAGGCCACTGAGTGCATTGCTCCGGCTTTACCTACTTCGTATTTTCGTAACCGTTACCTGGTTAGATCTGCTGTGATAATTGTGTAAAAATACTTTACGTTCGAAATACTTTGAATCTTCCCTTTTACATTACAATACTAGCAAAATAAGAATTATTATGATCTCAAAATCAGTTTCGCAAGTTTCTATCAACGATTTCCTATCTTTATTAGACAAAATGGTTTTTCTTTTTAGTTTAACCTCCATTAAATCTTGTTGATCTAATGGCGACGAACATCGACAATTTATTCCACTTGAAATACTGTAAAATTTTGGAGATTTTCCTTAGCAGAAGAAGAAGCAGAATTTAATATGACTGACAGACGAAACACAGATGAAAAGGTAAAAAACTGCTTCCTGTATAAATATCCACACATTTCTAACGTTTACCTATCTAAGTGTCAACATGGATATCAACTTCCTCGTTGATAACCTCTTGTTCATTATATACCTCTATGAACGCTACTTTAACCGCATTAATCTAACTGTAGCCCCTCCAACTAAGCGCACCATGCTAATGAAACAAACGACTCATCAAAGGCTGCCGCAACTGACAGAGGTGGCGATAACTAGCTGAAACCACCGCGGCCACAGTGAAGCACCCCGGACGATACCAGCAGCTGTTAATACACTGCATTACGCATTCGTGAATAATGCACGTTGCTATCACGTTCTGTGCTCAGTTCTCTGATTTCAATATTAATCGGGCTCGATATAGGGTTATTGGCTTCATAAGTTTCTAAATCCATGGAATAGTTTCAACTACTGTGGCTGACATTTCATTTTGTTTCGTGGCTGTCTAAAAAATGAAAATGTAAATATTTTACGGTGCGTGTAGGCTATTTGGTACCTAGTGAAGTAGTGACTAACCCTGCCTACGAAGCTAGCGGTCCCGGGTTCGATACTTAGTATGGGCAAATATTTGGGTGAGGAGCGTGAGTATGTGTTCCTGAGTCTTGGATGTTATCTATGTACCTATTTAAGTACCTATATATTTCTCTATATAGCCTAGAGCTTAGTGTGGCACGTATTTTTTTTGAGAGATTGGCCTTTTTTTCGTTTTCGAGAAGAAAATTCGCAAAAACTTGCTCTGATTCCAAACAAACGAATGTCGAATGAACTGCCTACGAATTCTCTTCTTTTTGTGGCATTTGTTTGACTTTATTGCGTTCTCATTAACTACGCTTCCTTTACTTTGTTTACGAGTTATGACATCTTACGAACAATTACTATCTGAGCTTGGCTTTCTCATCGGGACCTTTTTTCCCGCCGGTTTATACCTTAATACACTTTTATTTCAATAAGACCTATTATTATGCATTGAATTAAACAGAAGGAACCTTTATAAATATTATTATCGCAAATATTATTCCCTAAAAAGATTTTGTAAGTTTTCTCTAGGTATAAAGAGTGGTAAAAGGTAGCAAAATGACTTATACATTGAAAAATATGATCCTCATTTGCTTACCTACACGTGAAACTAGTCATTCTGCTACAAAACATGCTCTCAGATCTATTTACGAAAAAAACCATAATGACTAACAATGATAAGGTAAACCATGCAATGAAGGTTTGCCTCGTATTCATCGCCATTTACCACCATCTCAAATATACCATTAAATTGTCGGAAGAACACTCCGCTGCGTATTTAGTGTTGTCTGAGGTCCGGTTCCGTGGGCTTGGTCTGCGCTTGCGCCTCGTAAATTATCGTACTAGTGCTGTACAGCTTTACGGATGCAGTTTCCTGAGACGTGTATCTGCGAAAGCCGGTTCTCGTGAGTTCATTTCCCACCAATCACATTTTTTTCCGGTTTCGTCATGACTGTTTTATTAGTTTGATGACCAGCCCATTGTTGACTAAATTATTTATGTAACATTCACAAAACTTCCTCGCGTCACCGTTTTATCAATTCAAACGGCCTGGAAACAAGCGTTAAAGCCTAGTTTATTACTAAAACCGGATCGCATTAGTTTCCAACAAATTGATACTCAATTGGCCGAAACTGCATATAGGTAGCGATTATTATATCCGGTTCGGTGTCGATTCGACTTAACGCTTTAATAGTTATCAAGTAGTCCGTCTTAAAATATCCTTGCTAGTCACGTGTTAAGGCAGTGAAAGTTAAAATCCAGTCCTTATTTTCAAGTACTAAAATCCCAACTGAGTATAGACGTTGACCGACGTAGATTTAAGCGAATCGATAAACACATCGTCTAGCCAGCGTGGCGCGTCACTAAAGTGACGTTGCCCCACCGATGCACTGACGCGAGCCGGCCGCGGCCTCCGCGAACCGATTCTAACCGGTTTTAATCCAATCGAGAAACGCTCCTCACTTGCGACCAATCAGCGGCCACTCCGCCAGTCGTCTTCGCTACGCCATTGCTCGTGTGTCTTTTTGTTTCTGTTTTCAAATAATTATTCGGCTCGACATTTTCGCGTAGCCTTTTATAACCGGTGAAATCTCGTAGTGTTTCCAAAGCAACTTTAATAACAAACGTTTTTTATCGTACCATTGCGACACAGAACGTCGTGAAAATTGTGCGCTGCGAAAAATGTTGGACAAGTGAACGGGATCTGTGACTTGTGTTAGTGCTCCAAACTTGAAACAAATGGTTGTTGAGGTGTATTCTGGGTCAGCTATGGTGGTTGTCGGCGGGCGAGCGTACCGCGTAGGATCTGGTGCTTTCATCTTCTTCAACCTGACGAGGCAGGATTACAGCTGACGAGAAAGATGCTCGTGCTCGAGCAAAGACTGAGTGCGCGGCATATAGGGCGCGGGGTCGTGCTGAACGCGCGCCTGGTTCATGGGATCGAGGCGCGCGGCTGGCGGATGAAGTTTGCTCTGTTGCGGGCCGAGGTGGAGATCGAGGCCGACGAAGCTACATACCGCGAGCTGGCCCAGAGACTCAAAGCGGCGAACGTTCACGTTCGTCCCGCGAGGCGCAACCACTCGTAAATATAAAGTTAAACCCTCTAAATATCCCGCTCTACTACGCCTTTGCCAAAGTTGTAAGTTGAGGCTGAAAACCGGGCAATTCTGTGACTATAGTTACTCAAAGAGTGGAAGCTATTCTATTTTTTCAGTAACCAAGTAATACTCATGCTAAATTGAGTCTTTTTATACCAGATTGGGTGGGTGTAAAGTTTATTTGAAGCATATTTTGCCAACATCTATTTCATTGTCTATTTAACTTGTGATCTGCCTCGCATGTGTTCAGGTAGGATACATAGGCATCTGTCTGATAAAGTTTAGAATAATTTCTGGTCCTCATTATCAGCATTACTAAATGTTAGCTTCGGTTTTGATAGCTTAACTTTTGCTCGGCTAGATGGCTCTCTGTAAATGAAATCATTTTCAGCCACATTTGTAAAGGACATGTTAAGATTGGAAAGTTTAAAAATAACTTGGTACCTATAACCATTTGCCTCAATTTAAAAATGGCTTTATTTGGATACCTATCGCTAAATGTTACTTATGATATGATTGGACATGGAAAGAATATATCTGTCGACTTAACCCCTAGGCTTTAGGCACGGATCCGTGCTTAAAATTTGGATACCTTTTTGTATTTTCTTTAAGCTTAATTTTATGGACTATATCGTAATCAGAAGACACTAGAACTTGGTAATTTTTTGACCTCCTGCATACGAAGGGTTAATAACTTTTTGAGATACTATGATTTATATAGTACATAGGAAGCAGTTTACTCTATTTTCATATGCTTTTCCTGTCTGATAATAACTGATAAAGAGCATTACTGCTATCAAAGTAGCACATCAAAATAAAATAAAAAATAAAGTCAAGGACAACAACAGACTGATTTTGCAAGTACTATTTTAATCTAACAATTTATGTTGGCTGCTTGTTAACAGTTCACAAACTATTCTCTATTTTGCGCATACTTTTATTTGTTTGTTATCATTAACATTTTCGATGCCACATTTATTCCAGAAATACAAGAGTTCACAATCCCATTCCAATGATTGTTAAAGACGAGGGCTGTTTGAGCAACTTAGTGTTAAGTCTTAAGATACAAATTTGTACTGCGAATCATGCAAGTTTTTTTCTGTAGTTTGTTTTGAACCGATGGTGCTGATATACATTGTATCTGTCAATGGTCTTGAGAATGTTAATATAACATTAAACTTAGGAATTTTGTACAGGTTTAATATTAAATTAACATTCTCAAGACATGCGCCTCTTTATTTCCAAATGCCACATCTGAGGTAACACCTAGGCAAAGAAATGCCAGTAAATGTAATGGAATGTCAAGCTGACTGAGAGAAAATCAACAAATTAAACCAACTTCAGTTGAACATGTGAAATTTTGATTAAATACAGTGATTTTGCCCGTTTTCAACTGATTAGTAAAGTTTACAAACAAGCCCAGTCCAGTCAGGGACATAAAAGGCCTTTGCTGAAGAAAACTTGACTATGCTCGAGACACTTTTAATATAGCGTAATCTATGTTGTTAAGTAGGGGGTCCTACCTATTCCATAGTTTGAGACAGGTCATTTTCTGTTTCTATAATCCACTTTTCCTTATTGTGCTACATGTTAGCCACCCTGGCTTTACACAGGTGAAATATTGTATTGCAGTTCTAAACCTTCCTTATGAATCACTCTTTTGGCAAATAATGAAAATTCCTGAAAGCAGTTTCAGATATTGTCAAGATACAACACTTATAAATGCATACATTTATAATTATATATGGATAATAGTGTGTGATGCAACAATTATCGCATAAAAAAACATCTTGTTCTTAGAAAGTTTTATTGTAAATAATAATAAATAATAATATTAGGGGACAGTTTTACACAAATTGATTTAGTCCCACACTAAGCTCAAAGAAATACATAGAAAATATCCAACACAAACAAAACAAATACTCACATTCATCTTGCAAGTATTTGCTATGACTGGAAATCAAACCAGGGACCGCTAACTCCGCAGGCAGGGACACTACTAACTAGGCTAATTGCTTGTCTATTTGTCCTTCTTTTACCTGAAAGCAATAGTATAGAAAACGTAACAGTCATATTATTACACCATTGTACCTATCCTAGCATGCAGAGTTCGAAAGGATAATTATCAATGATAATTATCGTGATAATTATCAATAACAGATGGATAATACTCAATTTATAATAACAAAAAAAAATGCTTCTAAAATAGAACTGTATTAGAAAGTATTCGAACGTATATTTTCGCAATTGCTCTGATTCTTACTCAATCTAACTTTAATTAATGTTGATTTGTGTTGGATTAACATCAAAATAAAAATATATATTTTTTGTTTTTATTTATGTTTTATTAGAATTTGTTATGAAACAATGTACAAAATGAATTTCTTACACGTGATAATTATCCGATAATTATCAAGAAGCATAATTATCTTGATAATTTTGAACCCTGCTAGCATGGGACCAGCCCTTCTGATAAGTAAAGATAAAGAATATCTCAAAATTGCTTATTTCCTAGACTACTCAATACAAACAGAGTAGGGAGCAAACAGTAGTGTACACAATTGAGAAAGGTCATATAAACTAGTTAAAGTGGATGATTATGCTTTAATGAGACCATGATGCAATGCAACTGTGGGGTCTCTAATGGGACTAATAGGTCGACATGGCTATTATTAGCCCTGCATTAGATGGGGATCGTTAGATACTATCCTGGCTATCATAAAACAAGGAAGTAAAAAGATATCCTGTAGTCAAACAAAAAATAGCAACATCTTTGTAAAATTTCCTGTGTATCGGCTCAACCAATTTCCATGAAACCTAGTCTTAACCTAAAAAAACGCGTCCGAATCTGTTCTCATGTTAAACTTACATAATACCACTACTCTTTTTTGTTGGGATAAAAAAAGAAAATAAATACATTTGTTTTAAACTATTTATCTTTGTTACAGTGTGGTCCCGAAAACTTCCACCAGCCCTGTATTGAACAGCAAACCTGCCATCCCGCAGCCTGGTAAGTTACATTCAATTCTTTTAATCCTAGGACCTTGTGCAGGGTCCGTCAGGATCGGTACCACCATCTCATCTTATAACCTACCACCAAGCAGCAGTTCACATTGTTGTGTTTCCGGTGTGGGGATAAGACAACTGGTGAAATTACTAGCATAGAGGCATTCCATCTTAGTCCTCAGGGTTGGCAACGCAATTGCAGTCTTAAGCGAGTTTAGACTAGTATAGTAATAAAAATTGCTGAAGTTGGCTGCTCCTGTTTTACTTAAGTTAAAAAAGCGGCCAAGTGCGAGTCGGACTCGCCCATGAGGGGTTCCGTGAAAGGTAAATTGCGGTTTACGATTTATGACGTATTAAAAAAAAAACTACTTACTAGATCTCGTTCAAACCAATTTTCGGTGGAAGTTTGCATGGTAATGTACATCATATATTTTTTTTAGTTTTATCATTCTCTTATTTTAGAAGTTACAGGGGGGACACACACATTTTACCACTTTGGAAGTGTCTCTCGCGCAAACTATTCAGTTTAAAAAATATAAATATTAAAAACCTCAATATCATTTTTGAAGACCTATCCATACACACGGATGGGTTTGATGAAACAAAAATTTTTGAGTTTCAGTTCTAAGTATGGGGAACCCCCAAAATTTATTGTGTTTTTTTTCTATTTTTGTGTGAAAATCTTAATGCAGTTCACAGAATATATCTACTTACCAAGTTTCAACAGTATAGTTCTTATAGTTTCGGAAAAAAGTGGCTGTGACATACGGACGTACAGACAGACAGATATGACGAATCCATAAGTGTTCCGTTTTTTGCCATTTGGCTACGGAACCCTAAAATGACGACAAAATTGTGCTTCTTGCTCTACAACTGAAGTTGTAACACGACAATCAACTTCTGCAATTTTCATTGCGGCGCTTTAGGATTGCGCAGTCTTAAGATTGTCTTGAGAATGCGAACATCTATGGGTCTCAGATCCCACTTACAATTAGGTGGCTACAAGGCCTGCCATAAAAAAATTAAGACACCTTTTAAGCCGCATTTCCCTAAAGATGTCTTCTGATAAAAATGTCCAACAGTAACTCGTTGCGTAGTTTCAAAGATCTAAGAGTACACACAGAGGAACAGACGGCGGGAAGCGACTTTGCTTTATACTATGTAAAGATAATTGAAGTTTTACATACACTCTTTGCATCTGCGTTTTTGTAAGTAGATTAAATTTGCGAATTTTAATCGTTTTATCAAAAACCCTTTGTATGCGGGAGGTGATAAAATACCACGTTCTATTCTAGTCTCTTTGGATTATGATATAGGCGAAAAGAGATAAGCTTAAAAAATACAAAAAGATATCCAAATGAGCTCGGATCCGTGTCAGACGAGGGAATAATCAAGAACGATGAGAACACAGTCTGACGACACGACATAAGAACAGTGATTTAGTTCACCTCTTCTGCTTAGCTCTTGCTTAGAGTTGTGCCTGCTCGGTCTTTAAAGGGAGCGCTCCGATCTCGGTCAATCGGTCAATGGAACGAGTTAGGTCTTTTAGTTCCTTTAGGTCCTTTAGCTCCGGAGCAAATTCTGAGATCTGAGCAAGACACCCTTTGAAATAGGTACTATTGGTCTCGGTCACATCGAGCGCCGTGCCGTGCGCTCTTTACTCGTCCGCTCTGTTTCGCTCATACGTACAACAAGATCGTTTACGATGAACTAGTTCCTTTCGGTCCGAGACGGGAATTCATTCCTTTTAGTTCTTAGTTCCTGACCGACACAAGCCTACCTTGCTTCTATTTCATTTGTTTTCTTTTGTTTCAGCTATTCTTGCCTCGTCCAACCAGATGAAACCTCTGTACTGTCAAGAGTAAGTATTCTCTTTACATTAAATAATAATGGATATATAAATAAATAAATAAATAAATATCAGGGGGACACTGTCACACCTATTGACCCAGTCCCAAACTAAGCTCTAGGCTTGTACTATGGGTACTAGACAACGATATACATACTTATATAGAGAAATATATACTGAAATACATAGAAAACATCCATGATTCAGGAACAAATATTCGCGCCCATCACACAAATATCTGCCCTTACCGGGATTTGAACCCAAGACCGCTAGCTTCGTAGGAAGGGTCACTACCAACTAGGCCAGCGCGTCATGTGTGATACTCGCCAGTATTTCTTACTGACTCCTGACTGGTTTAAGTTTTTATTTCTTTACATAAGTAGTTTAGGTATGCTTATAATTGTCTAGTACCCATAGTTGAAGCTTATAGCCTAGCTTGGGACTAGGTTTTTTTTTGATATTGTCCCCTAATATTTATTTATTACTAGCTGTCCGTGCCCGGCGCCGCCCGGGTATATTTTTGTTTCATACCAACCTTGTCATAATTACGAACACAACAAAAAAATAAATTATTCAATTGGTCGAGCCATTCTCGAGTTATGGCGTGGCGTGGCGTGAAACAGGGATTCATTGTTATAAAGGGTGGAAAAAACGACCGCCACATGGACGGCAACAACCTTAAATATTGGAAATTGCAAGTTCTAGGCAAATGAAACTTACTTTTATTTTTGAAAACAAATAATACTGGATTATAGGATTTTTGAAAAAAATGCTCTTCGTTAACCGGGAATCGAACTGGTCGAATATGACACAACAATAACGTCGTGTTTTATGATACAGAACGAAAGGGTCATTGATAGGTGATTATTTATGTCTATAACACATACAGCTTTAAATTAAATAAAGACCACAAAAACCCTTCTTTATTATTTTGTCACATTCGACCAGTTCGATTCCCGGTTAAGGCAGGCAAATTTTCAAAAATCCATAAATGTTGTAATAATTGTTTCAAAAATAAAAGCAAGTCTCCTTTGCGTAGAACTTGCTATTTCCAATATTTAAGGTAGTTGCCGTCCATGTGGCGTTCGTTTTTCCACCCTGTATATTGTTTTATTTTATTAGTATTTGCCTTTACCGAAGAACGAACTTAGGCTAACCGCCTCGTCACAATTTATGAGAATACATTTATAGGAAAATGATACGTTTTTTTTATATATCACCATGGGCACGTTTCATAAAACTTCAAGATACAATTTTACAGGTCTAAACTGGCAATACTGCTCAAATGGCTGGTCGTCATTGGTCGAGGTTGTGTCAAATGGAAACTTGTAACCTGTAAATTACAATTTGTAGCTTTATAAAACAGGCCCCAGGTGATTTGAGAATTAAGTCTTAATTTTGAGTGGAAACTGCAGCCGTTGGCAGCGAGCCAGCGATGCAAGTGATCTAGCCCAGATTTAGATTTTGGCCGAATCTTAGTAAACACATACGTAAAAGATATTTACTTAAAGACTATACGCACATGCCTAGCCTCTTTCACGGTGTACATCTGAAACATGTTTTTCAGGACCTCTTTAAAAAGCATTCATTTAACTTTATAGGTTTTTTGGTTTGTGTACTTTAATTCTTGCAAGTTAATTTCGAACCAGTTCATGTTGTACTATGATTGATCGATCAATCGTCGATGATCGTTGCCAAGTACCCATACCTATACCCATACCCATAGCCTAGATCTTAGAACTAAGTAAATTTACGTGTAATTATCTTTTTTTTTTGTGTGTGTTTGTGATTTTATGTGGACTAAAAGAAGATGTAGTGACTAAGATTGAAAACGGCACGCTTCGATGGTTCGGTCATTTGGAAAGGATGGATGAAAGAATATTGACGAAAAATATATACCTACATACAGAGCGAAAGTGAGTGGGAGGTTCGGAAGGGGCCGCCCTAGGCGTACAATTTCGAATCAAATCGGAGAAATACTGGAAAAGGGCCAAATCTTAAGTACCCGAAACCGACGTGCATGCATGACATTTTTCAGGATCGTAGCAGGTGGAAAGAAGTGGTCTCTGCCTACCCCTCTGGGAAACAGGCGTGATTTAATGTATGTATTTTTTTATATAAGTAGTACAACCGACGGTGCATGGTAGGCACGATAGCTCATGGCGACTTTAGGCGTCGACATTATAATGGTTAATAATAAGTAACGGTTTGTTGTTGCAGTGGCACTGAGATGACGGTGACGGCGTCGCCGTGCCACTCGCCCGGCGCCATCTTGCCGGACCTGCCGCAGGCCGCAGAGGATCCGGACAAAGTACGTAACATAACCGTTAGACATACACAAGTCCTATTGCTGGGACGATGCCACTATGAAGATTAATTCCTTCCGGATTCATACCGAAAGGGTGCCAACGGGACCCTATTATTACTGCCTCCACTGTCTGTTTGTTTGTCTATTAGCGGGCTGTATCATATGAACCATTATAGGTTACAATAGAAATTTTCAAAAAGTGGGGAATACAATTGCCGGTTATACAACAAATAATAAAAAGAAATAAAATCAAAAAATAAACAGTGCGTCCATACAAGTCCAGTCAAAATTCTCAATGCCAGTAGTCACGAAACGGATATACACTTCGACTCAATTAATACATTTAAAAAGAGTTCGAAAGTGTCTGCTTAGTTTTTAGCGTAAACATTTAGGCACATAAATTCTTTTTTTTTTTAGATATTGCTGTTATTTACATCTACATTTTTTTATTATATAATGCATGTGGTGTTTCAGCACTTAGATTTTTAAGTTTTTTGTTGTTTACTTCACTATTTTTCTTATCATAATGCATGTGGTGTTTACCTTTAAGTGATTGTTGCATTTAGTAAATAACTGTTAACGCAAGCTACTAATGTAATTGCAGTGTAAACAATTGTTGGTAAACCTAATAAATAAATAAATAAATAAATACAAGAATTTTACCTTTGCGTTCGAGTCCGAATCACATTTGTTCGGTTTTTTCAACATATTACTGATTAGAAATGTTCTTGTTTCGATTAAACTCTTGTTTAGTCGCATTCCGTTTTCTCATTTTATTACATCCATATAAACATTTCTGGAGAAAACAAAATGTGTCCGAGCGGGAAGGAAGGGTCCTTAACTCAGAACTGGGTGAAAATGAAAGAGTATGGTACAAATCATAGAACAGAAAAAACAGTAGAAGTGTGATGTGGGCGTGTCACATGTCGCCGCGATCGCTTGTGCGTGAAAGTTGTTCGAATAATATTTCTAGAATAATAAATAAATTCAGAAGCATGCGTTATTGTGCTATTTTGGAATGTAAAAACGATAGCCGCACCACATTTTCCATGGTGGCGTGTTGTTTTTATGATAGTGTTGGCGACAACAGGTCCGATACTAAGCGAAGCTTATGGCACTTCCACTGTTTTATCTATTATTTGTAATAGTAATGATGTCCCCCCAGAACGTCGGGCTGTCGAAGGAGGCGGGCGCGGGCGACACGGCGGCGTGGCTGGCGCGGCACCGCTTCGCGCACCACGCGCTCACCTTCGCCAACTTCTCCGGCGCCGACCTGCTGCGGTACGTCACTACCTCATGTCGAACTACACTACAACACTTCGTACGCTCGATTGTAGAAAACTTACAAACCACACACATAATTCATATTCATTTAGGTATTTATTGTTGTCACATTATGTCACATATATTTCAGACAGGTGTTGTTGTCTTAAACTAGTCAGCTCCACGTGGACACCCTGCAAGGGCACCCCAACATATACTTATAAGTCTAAAATAAAAATAAAAATGTCATCATGCTAACAATACCTACTTAAGATATTAATGGGCTATTTATTAAGAAGATTATTACATACATACATACATAATTTCACGCCTTCGTTCCCAGAGTGGGGTAGGCAGAGCTACAGAATTACAAACATCTCTAAAAACTTGTTGATAATTCTATAACCACAATTTGCACAATTAGGCTAAGATGTTTACCAGCGTATTAGTGACAGGTTGCAAGCCCATCGCCTAACAGTACTACAAGCCTTTCTTCCCTTAGTCGTCTCTTACGACATCCACGGGAAGACATGGAGTGGCACTATTCTAACTCGGCAACCACACGAGGCACATTACATTATAAAAAATTAATTAACATATATATGAATTACGATAAAACAAAAACCACCATAAACATACATAAACCTCACGCCTTCGTTCCCAGAGTGGGTAGGCAGAGCTGCAGAATTACCAACAACTCTAAACTTGTTGATAATTATTTAACAGCAAAAATTTTAAAAATCCTTCTGTTGCTAACCAACTTTAAATCGTTATAAACCTTAAACTAAATGATCATATTGATGTTTCGAAATAAAAAAATATGAAATAAAACTAAACATGATTTATAAATACCTATTCAATGAAACCCCACTGGTATTGCATAAATTCACATAGAAAAGATCTTCCTTTCGCTTCTTATTTAACTTGGTAATTGTACTATCATGGTATTTATATTGTTTCACAGACTGTCCCGTGACGACATCATTCAGATCTGCGGCCTGGCCGACGGAATTCGACTATTCAACGCTCTGCATGCCAAGTGAGTTTAATTGGATAACACAATCAGCCAACCACCCAAATGGTATAACACCAACTACGGGTTCGATAGCTGCTGACCTCGCGTCGCTGTTTCGCCATGTTAGTTACTGATGTGCTAAGAGCCTAAATCCACAAGTTACTACTTTAGAAAAAACTCGTATTTGTGTATTTTGAGATGTATGACTTTGCACTTAATTCCCTTCACGTTTAAGTTTAAAATCGTACGTCACGAAATATGAGATACGAAGTTTTTTCAAAGCAATGACAATTTATTACAAAAAAATACTGTGACACACGGACAGACAGATACAGAAGTGTCACCATAAGGGTTCCCTTTTACAATTTTGATACGGAACCCTAAAAATGGTTTATCAAGGAAATTGCAAGAATTCGTTTTTAATCAGAAATCGTCGTTATACATCCTAGTTTTTCGAAGACTCATGGAATGTTTGAAAAATAATGAAAATTCTTAAAAATGTTGTTTAATTTTACAAATACCTTATGATTCCAACACTAGGCGAGGCCTGTCCTATGGAATCTAGTGCACATGTTGACAGGTCGAAATGTTATTTAGATATAGGTATTATAAATTATAATACTGTATAGACTCGAATGGCCAAATTTGCAAAGCGACGTGCAAAGGCAAAAAACAGGAATAATAGTGTCGAGGTTTTTGTTTCTAATTGTGTTTTCTCTTAAAATCTAAAAATTCGCTAAATCCTATTATCGCCGAACACTACCAACCTTAGCACATGTGACCTCTTCACAAGTGATATAGTAAGCCATATGTGCAGGCGCATCGAGCCGCGGCTCACGGTGTACGTGAGCGCGGGCGGCGGCGTGTACTCGGCGCTGTACCTGCACTCGTGCCGCGCGCAGGAGCTGCTGCACAAGCTGCAGGCGCTGCACCGCGTGCACAACGCACCCGTCAAGGTAAATACCACTTGTTACATAGTCATCATCGGCTCAGGTCATAGTGCAGGCGCATCGAGCCGCAGCTCACGGTGTACGCGAGCGCTCGCACCGAGCACCCATCAAGTTACTGTCGAAAACATGTCAATGCAGCCATCTTATGTCTGTCTTAGCAATGTCGACGGAGCTCCGCATGGCGGGGCTCCTATTCCTGAGCAGTTTGCCCTTCGGGCATTTAAAGTTACCTAACGAACGTTACCTAGTAACGCAAACGAAGATTAATTTTTCAACAGAGGTCATTTTGCAACTCTGACTTTTTGCGATGTAGTCTCAAAGCGAACTGGTAGTAATTTGCTACCTAGTCCTAACGAGATGTGTACCTAAAGCTTCTATACCAAATATATGTTTACATGTACCTTATTGTCAGTGGCATAAACACGATTTTTTTTGACGTATTGAGAACCTGTATATGTTTATAACTCTAACTGTACTGCCACTTGTTACATGTTTTTATTTAAAATGATAGAAACTTTAACCTAAGAAACTAATAATTAAGTGTATCTGAGATATCATTTAAATTTTGTCAAGATCTGGTGATGGGATCCATCAATTCAACAGAACTCCTTTATTAGCAGCCGGTTCGTTTTTTTTTTGTTAGTAATGAACTGTCCCCCCCCAGGAGTGGTCGACGGTGCTAGTGGCGGGCCCGAACGGCGCGCGCGTCCGTCTCACGGACGAGCTGGTGCGGCACCTGCCCGACAACTCCACCTACCGCCTGCAGCCGCTCGACGACGCGCTGCTGCTGTGCCCGCCCGACCACTGACCGTCCAGCTCCATCATCCATCAGTTCCAACACGGAGGATGGGAGTCCGTTTGCTAACTTATTTTTTCTTCATGAGTAGGGTTAGCAATTTTGGTGGCATGACGCGGTTTCTAGATCTATGGAGTCGCTATTTCCTAATTATTATAAACATATCGCTTTGATTTTGACCTTCAGTATTGTCATGTTTCAAAATTCATCGCTAAACCGGTTAAAATTAATTTTAGGTATAGAGGATGAAAAGCGTTACGAAACAAACAAATATTATAAACCGAACTAAAAATGTATTTAGTTTAATTTGAAATATGACATTACTGCCAAAATCAAAGTCGTATGTTTATAATAATTATGAAATAGCGACTCCATCAACAGAACCACGATATGCCACCATAAGTTCTAACTCTAGTCATGAGTCGTGATACAGTTGTGTACCTACAGATCCCGTCACGTAAAAAAGCCGCTGAGCGACAATGGAGGGTATGTGTGCGCATGCGCCACTGTCGCCAACCAATAGCGTGCGCGCATAAGCATACCGGCGGAGTGTTCCCCCGCCCCCTTCATACCACCAATTTCGTCGATAAATACACGACTACTGGTACATCGCCAGCGGCCTATTTACATGACGGGAACTATACAATCGACCAAGGAATTCCTTTAACACTTGTGGACCTTAATGTCTTGCAAATAGAGTCGAAAAGTGATCAAGGACTTTCTTGACCGACGACTACAAAAAAATGTCCATCCATAATATAATTTTTGCGACCCTCTAGCATTTTGACACGCAAGAACTACGCAATTGTAAAAGTTAGAAGATATTTATGTTTTAACTGACCTCTATGAAATGGCTTATTTGAATATATATCAAAGCAAGTCCAGCCTACTTGTATTAGTAAAGGTCAGAGTTATTAATGAGTTGAATTGATACCTGATAAGATCCCCCAAGTATTCATTTTTTACGTGGGCGATCTTACAAGGTGATTTCAGTGTAGATTGCAATGTGATCTAAAAGTAATCATTGTATGCGATCGATTTTAAATACGACACACAGAATGCGGTAGCGGATTGACGCGGTCCATGTGCCGTGGTTCATATATTGCCATATCGGTGGTTAAAATGGCAATTGGCGTATAGGACAATTGTACAGTAAAAATTAGATGTCCTTTACGCCAATTGCCATTTTAACCACCGATATGATACAACGCTCCGCTACGCTTTCGGTATCGCACCTGTGTATAATTAAGGGGCCATGTCAAATATTATAATTGTTAATTTTAAACTAACCCTGTCACCTCATTGTCGTTTTAATTTAACGTTAATCAATATTATTCAATTAGCTTTTATTAATGTTTACCATAGTTTGTAATCGATGTCGAAATTTGCGGAAAGGGTTTGGTCGTGAAATTGACTATAGTTACAAATAAGATTATTAATTGTATACAGTAAAGGAATAGTCTAGAATAAACAAAAAGCAATATTGAAAACACGGCTGCCACTACAGTATCAGGCACAGATATAAATACACATAGATAACGTAAACACCTCAATCTGTATGAAAACCAACCGCGTCACTTTTGGCTACCAACTGGGACACACCAAGAGAAGAGAATTTTCCGTTTTCCGCGCAAGATCGATTTAAAGTCGTCGCTTTTTTGGGCTATTGCAGTTTATTATCACGCAACGAAGTATTTTCAGCAACAGGCGCGCGGGACGTCAGTAGCGAAGGCCAACCCCGACGCTTGGTCGGGGTTAAGTCCGGATTCTGACACGCGAAGTAGATGCATTTGCGTTATCTATGTGTATTTATATCTGTGGTATCAGAGGGCACTGCAAAGATGCACTACGCTAACTAACGTTTCTATTCGATTCGTTTTTAAACCAATCGCGTTACTGGGACATGACGTGATACGAAAAGTCACGTGGTCTACCAGTGACGCGATTGGTTTAAAAACGAATCGAATAGAAACGTTAGTTAGCGTAGTGCTTCTTTGTAGGGCCCTCAGGACTGAAGAGGTTCTAATATAGCATGTGACACTCCTTGAACGATACTCCGCTCTTTAAAATCCGTCATGGCGTTTAGCCCTACATCACAAAAGATACGTATACTTGAAAAATATTACCGTCCTTTTTGGGTATTAAAAAAATATGGTAGCGATCGGTTTTGACAAACGGTTATATCATCAAAATATTAAGAACTTTATCCTTGATTGTAAATAATTTTGTAATCTTGTTTGTACCTCTTTAGTTATTTGAAATAGATAACAGTGGGATTTAAAATATGTAAAGTGTTATTGAAATGTTATTCCAATTACAGTCGACGTCATAAATATGTTTACACTTTAGTACCCTGTCTGTTTAACGTCACGTTTTAACTGCCATATGAAATTGTCATAGCGGATAAAGTGACAAGGTACTATAGTGTATACATATCTTTGACGTCGACTGTACAGGCTTGGGTAAAATCTGGAGATTGTGAGTTTTGAGGGTTAGACTTTTGGACCCGGGAGTGTTTTGCAAAGAAATGGGTTTGATATTAAGTATATTTAAAGTAGTTTATTTAGTTTGTAGTTAATATGTGCAATGTTTATTTTGTTTGAGCCATCCCGGGCGATTGTAACGGTAGAACTAATATTGTCATTGGAGAGGTACCATACAGAGAAGTTCTGGAATTTGTATGTGGTTCCTGATTCAAATTAATGTGAACATTTTTGTATGTTGAATGTATATTCTATCAGACTCGTATACTTCTGCAATTACTTATAAAACTTTTTGTCGGAGGTTCCTAGTATATAGGTTGATTCAAAAGAGCTGCCACAAATCAAAATGACGTAGCAGTATTCTGCTTCTATTGGCTGAGGGAACTATCACGTGGTTTTGATTGTAAACCAAGTATAGCATTATATTTTTGAACTATGTCTTACTGTACAGAAACCAACTTGCAAATCACGACTCTATTTTTGCTTAGTGATGGTTTTCTCTGCCATTGTGAAGGTAAATTACAGTAACAAACATTTAATGTGGCTTAAAAAAGTACCATTTTGTTGTAATAACAATTCCTTTTGGGTAACGGAAATTTTGTAGACACTTCACTAAGTGCCTATGGAGATTTTTATTTTTGTAATCCTTGGTTGAATTATCGATCGATAATCGATATTGAGTTGTATCCTGAGAGGGCGGCCATCTTGAGTCTATGCTACGTTTGTTTAGTAAATGTAAACAAAAACCCACGTGACGTAGTAAGCTAATAAAAGCAGTAATTGGCTAGAGCCGCGTAATTTGGTTGGTTTACAAAAGGACTATAGTAAAACTACTATAAAAATAAACTATTTAAAATAAATAAACTTGAGAATGGCTGTTCGCGATGCCTACTGGCATGACTAGATTAATTTTATTATACAGTATCATTAGTTCATTTCTTATTATGTCATGTTAATTTAGCATTAATGTATCTATAACCAAAAATATAGTGGATCATGCATCCTCGCCTTGTTTCTCACCTATAACTGTTTTTAGTATGGTTTTGTAGCTTTAATTTGGTTGTTTAATTCACTCTTTAATGTTGTTAACTAAATAAATAGTATAAACATAAGCTATGTAATAGCAAGGTATTTTTATATCAAAGAAATTTTAGGTGAAACATCATTTAAGCTATGATTATCTAAACCGTATAACAGATGAAATTCAGAGTTTCAGGCTGTAAGTGCCTTAACAAGTGCCTATTGAGAGTTCATATTGCATTAAGAGAGTATTCAATATTAAATATATTTTTAAGACTTATTATTTTGAAAATAATGTCAAGATAGTTGCATGATTAGTATAGTTTATAAATGTATGGAAATGTGTAGTCAATAAATGTATATAAAGCTATTTGTTGATTTTATTTCATTAAACCCACTTTAATCGTAATAAATTGAGCCCCGAAGAAAAAATGGGGTGTTAAGTATAAGGTGTCTCTTATCTGTGGCGTCAGCTCCTAAACGAATGGACCTATTTAAAAATAAATATATAATTATCGGGGGACAATCTCACAAAAATTACCTAGTCCCAAACTAAGCTCTAGGCTTGTACAGTCAAGGAGTTTAATTGTTGTTCCACTATGGAACCCTGTCATAATGGCAGCGTCAAGCCACATTACAGAAATTACGCTTGAACGAATGATTAACCTTTTCAACGCCACAGTCGGCTCTGGCCGACAACTAAAAGTCGTGCCACTGACGCCACGTCGGCTACAGCGGACAAGAGTTCAAGATTAAAAGAGACTGTTTGGTAGCAATAAGGTGTAATTTGCATAGCATAGCAAACATGTTTGGCGTGTGGGTGGCACATTTTGTATTCGACGTATGGCGTTCAAAAGGTTAACGTTATGCGACAGGGTTCCATAGTGGCATAACAATTAGAAGTCCTTGACTGTACTATGGGTACTACAACGATAATCAAATACCTACTTGAGTCTGGGAGCCTGAAACAAATACTCGCGCTCATCACACAAATGTTTAGGACTGACTCGTGGTCACACAGTTGTCACAACACTACTGCTATTCGCTCGCTTTCGTCTGAAATTCGTCAGAAATCATTTTTATTCCGCAAAAGTAGGTTAAATGCCCGAAGGGCAAATCGCCCAGAAATAGGAGCTCCGTCGAATAGCAGTGCAGTGGTGTGACGACGAGTCTGCACCCCAAATGTTTGCGCATGCCGGGAATAGAACCCGGGACCGCTAGCTTTAATTAATACGGTGTCGATAACGTATAGTTTAAGTTTAAAACTGAAAAAGAGCAGCTAGTAAACTTATCCCTACCAAGCTATCCCTACTGGTAGAGATAGGTGCACTGCCCATTTCCACTATTCGCTACTCTACCAATAATTTATATCTGAATATCAAGTTCGCTTACGCGGAGCTCCTATTTCTGAATGTTTTGGCCCTTCGGGCCTGCTGACGAACTAACATAACCTTAACCTACCTCATATTTATGATACTAATTTTGGTTAATTAGTAGGTAATAGAGTAGCGAATAGTGGAGATGGACAGTACACCGCTGTACACCTAGCTATCCCTACCGGTAGACATGCACCTTCAGAACAATAGTGACCTAATTCAGGAATTTTAAATTTCGAAATGGGTCTCTATGATAATAAATTTATGACTTGAAGTTTGAAAGCTGAAATTTTGAATTAGGTCACTATTGTTCTGAAGGTGCGATCTACAAAAACGTGCACTTACTTATCCCTACCAGTAGAGATAGCTCGGTAGGGATACATTTTATATACATTTTCGGCTATAAATCAAAAAGTACGTCCCGAAAAATTATAAAAATAGTTTAAAAATGTGCAGACTGAGCCCTTTCATATGACACCCCGTTTGCTATAATCAAATAACTTTCATTTTTCAACCCCCTATTCTAGACCCCTTAACAAATATTTAGAAAAATAATTTCATACTTTTTTTACTAAAAACAGATGCGGGCAAGCAAGTTATACAACTATGCCAAATTTCAAAAAGATAGCTTTTATAGTTTCTGAGAAAAACTGCTGTCACATACAGACAGACAGACAGACAACGAAGTCTCACCATAAGGGTTCCATTTTTACCATTTTGGTACGGAACTCTAAAAACAGTACGACGGATTAGACGTAGATAGTAAATGTACCCATTCGTAACATTGACTAAATTGATTTTGTTTTGTTATATTTTTTACATGTATTGATTTTACACGAAACTTCTTTACCACTTTTCGACTCAATTTGAATTACATAACTACGCATAACGTTTTAGCTTGTGAAATCTTTTTTTAAAGCGCGTACTTTATGACTACGAGTGGGACGGTCCCCTACAGAATACCCTTGCATTTTTGAGCATCGTTTTATAAGGGGTACCTACTCAAGTAGAACCAGTTCATTTTGAATTGCTGGTAAAGGTTTATATACGCTTATACTATATTTATAGCTTACAGAATGCAAACGTAATAAGGCCACCAGCTTTCCTATCCCACGTAGTTTAATTAAAGAGTGTACGATGATTATGTTGATTGATGATGGCACCAGAGTGTTGGACACTTTTAGCTGAAGCCACCAATAATGGACACTTACAGACTGGCCACGACATTGCGCGAATTGCGGCGCGGCGAGCGATTTCCTAATACATTGCGTGTGATGCCAACTAACCACAGAACATTGCGCTTCTCGACCGTGCAATGTATTAAGAAAACGCTCGCCGCGCCGCAATTCGCGCAATGTCGTGGCCAGGCCGTTAACTCTTTTTTTTAAATTTATTTAGAACACACACAGCAGCGTTGCCAGATAATTTTTTAACCGAGTCGGGTTTTCAAACTTTTTGAGTGAAAAAAGCGGGATTCTTCTGTCGAAAGCGGGACATAGAAAATAACGTATACCTATGTATTATCAGAAGTTTTTAAATATATATTTTATTTGAGTTTTAAATTACGTTTACGTGACAATAGATAGCGAAAATAGCCATAGAAAATGTATTTTACTCGTAATAAAAATATGATATTGCGCTGCACGCACGGTCAAGTTATCCCCGAAAAGCGGGACCGAGCCTTTCCCGCGCGGGACATTTAATTTTGATTTGAAAATCGGGGAGGTCTGGCCAAAATCGGGACGTCTGGCAACGCTGACATACAGTCATATTCGAATGCGATATAGAAGTACTTTGTACTGGACAATATAAGTATCAAAAAGACCCGGAGGTTCATTAATTAACTCTTAATGCAAAGATCAAAGAAAATATTCAAAGGTCATAAATATATTGTTCCAAAACAAATGAATAGCCCTTATCTTCTGTATCAAGTGTTCATCCTTGGTCCTTGTCCATTATTGCTTCCATCGACATATTGTGTTTTTTGTACAACTAAGTATTCAAATACCTACATACCTATATGCTATGACATAAGCTCCGTAACACCGGCAAGGTCGCCGTTATCGATTTTTTCACGAATAAATAAGTCAATGTGGATAGGGCTGCGCCGGCACAAGCGGGGCCGGGATCGACAACATTTTCAGATCCAAATATAAATATCAAGTCAGTAATTACTAGATATACAAGGTTTTTTCTCATGCTCTCAAATTACCCATAAAAAGCCTTGTGTAGGCAGTATTTAGTGATACCTTTGTCTCTATTTCTTGAACCGTAATAGGTATTTTCAAGGAGGGTGTAATACTATTGCCACTATAACAACAAATATTAAAATAAAATAAAAACGAAAGCCCCCAAACAAGAATGGTACGGAACTCTTGACCGGGTTTTCTTTTTAATTTCTTAGGAAAACCACAAACAGCCAGCTACACGTTGCTCATGTTGTGGGAGCGGGCATTGGAGGTTTAGGCTGATCGTGTAACTTGTGTTGGCTCAACCCGCCCTTCCAGCGTTCTCTCCTATCCTGTGTGTTTATTTATTTACTCATTCGAGTAGGTTTATAGGTATCCAGGAAGCAAAACCCAAGCTTAGAGATTAGGGTTGGGGCTCGGTAAATTTGTGTAAGATTAAATATCCTCTGATTTCCATTTATTTAGGTACCTACTTACTTTTGTCAACAGTTACACCCGCGTTGTTTTAAGTCGTTTATCCCTGTTCCCGCGGAAATAGTCTAAATGGGATACAAGGCTACTTGTATCCGATACAATGTAGCTTACGAGTACTTACAACACTCTCTTCCTCCAGTGATCTCTGTGAAAAAAACCCCCATCCATTGATCCATTTTGTACAAGATGAACAAACCAATGAAGGCACTTTCGCATATATAAATAAAAATAAATACTTGTATGTTTGTCCTCTATGCGTTCCTAAACCACTCAGATTGTGATGAAACTTTAGTAGGGCGTTCTGAGGACGCTCGCGAGGGTTTCTGCCCAAAAAAATCTGTATCTAATTTTTGACTTTACATGGCATTGAAACGCATGGCTGGTACAGCTAGTTTTCAATATTACATTACTGTATTGTACCAACAGTCTCGCGCCTCTGGCCCCAGCTGCCGCGCAACGCGCAGCTGTGCGCGACCGTTACCGGCGCGTGCGTCTCGGTCGCCGCGCGCTTCGAATTTCGAACTCCATTCATATGTGACTATAGGGGATGCCGTGACGTCATCTATTAGTGTCGTACCTAAGATGAAAATTTTGAAGATGCCATTCTATTGTACAGGACCATTTTGCTTTTAACTTTTTTTCTTAATTAATTGCTTTCAATCCTTGTTTTAACAAGGTGTATTTCGCCAATGTCGAGTTTTAGACAATCGCCATGGATTTATTAGAGAAACAAGTCCATGGATATCTCACGCAACAAAGAATGTACCATTTCGGGGCAGTGTTCCAACTGCTTTGTCCAACTAACCAATAATTTCCATTTGAATATCAAATTAACAGGCTCGACGGAGCTGCGCTTTCGCGGAGCTCCTATTTCTAAAACGAACATAACCTAAACCTACCTCTTATTTATAATACTAATTTTGGTCAGTTGAACAGAGCATTTGAACCGCTTGCTCGAGACTGAATTTACTCGGTGGACCAAACAGAAGCACATGGGGTTAGCGCTTTTGTCAAGTCGCTCCCTTTTATCGTGTTATCATATTGTTTTAATTATGAAACCGCGATTAGTTTTGGATTGGAATTGGCTGTCAATTCATATGCACTTTGACGTAAGTATATGGTGAAACTGTCACCTCTAATCCCTTTCTAATCGCGGCTAAATCTATTCTATTCTATTCTATTCTATTATATTCTAGATAATAACTCGGCCGCAATTACTGTCAAGTAAATAAGAGCTTTAAGAACGTTGACAATACGATAACATGTGAAAAGCAATACGGCAATATGGTTGAAGTTGAATTTAGGACCCCAAATTCATGGTAGGTAAAATGGTTCGCGCATATATAGTGCATAAATAATAAGTGCAACGCAACCAAGCATGCACTCTCACCTGCCGCGAACCGGCAGATGTTAGAAGCCGTCCTCTTCGTTAAGTCCCACTCGCACGGTCATTAAATTTGCGAGTAGTGGTGACCACCTGCCGACGGTCAGACAGAGTTCAAGAATATATCAAAAGGGGTGCGTTAAATCGTTTTAATCGTGCGCATGAGTGTGGGTTAACAGGCCTCTGTTCTACGTATTCTACAGGGTAAAAAAAAATGCCTTTGACAATGTTATGGTTGGTAATTGGACCCGATTCTACGTGCACATCGCTTAAATAGCCTAAAACTAAATTGTCTAATTTTTAGACATAGTTTAGACGGCAGATTTAACAAGTGCTATTCCAGTATGTCAATATAATTGCATTAGACCACCTAAAATAAGAAGCTTCAGATTCAAATTAGCGCTGTCATTTGATTATGACAGCTACTCATAGAATAGCAAAGTGTTTTACCGACACCTAAATAAAATTAGGAAGTTTAGAGGCCACTGTAGAATCGGGTCCATTATCGTTAACTCAACTGTCATTTCAAGTAAATAAGAGTTACCAAAGCGCGAGCTAAACATACGATAACATGTCAACATGGGGGTCCAGGGTCCAGGGGACGTGTTAAACTGTGAACAAAGAATTGTATCTAATCTAGGTAGAACCTAACCAGCCAGAATATCCATATCGTCATTGACCTGATCGTATTGTCAACGTTTTGACAGCTCTTATTTACTTGACAGTAATGGCTGAGTTAAAAACAATACCATACGTCCATAACAGGTCAAATACGATATGGTTTTTTTTTTACCGCCTAGAATTGGACCAATCTAGGATGATCCCTATGTCACAGCTTCTAAAAATAATCATCAAAATATACTATTTTTAAGTTTAAATGATTTAATGATTCTCGTCACGTACTTTTAGTACGCAGAAGTTATTTGACTACCTTTAGGAACTGAGATATATAAACAATATCAAAATCAATTGTTACATGGAATGATTGTAGCCGCAAATCGTAGACGAGAAAAACAATCTAATACCTAAGCACAGATGGTGAGTTCGCCTTTGTTCATACCTTTTGTGTTTCTGTCTATTTTGTTATTTGTTATTTTCTGGTACTAAATAGTACATTATTGCCTAAGCATGGAAGAAGGCAATTGCGGGCCGAGTATTGGATTAAACGGACGAGCTTGCGAGTCCGTTTAAAAATAAGAAGCCCGCAATTGCTGTTCCTGCCGAGGCAAATATAGTGCTTTTCTCAAAAATCGCAAGATTTTTTTTGTGTTGGAGTCAAATTTTCATCGCTTGAACTCATTTTTTGAATTGCATACAAACAGAAATTTCATGTGAAAAAACCATCACTCCTTACCGCCTTTTTGTTTATGACAAGGAGAAACGCAATTCTTGTTTTAAAAAAAAAACATAAGCTATTCCAGGCACAAATAAAAAAGTTATGTTTCGAGTAAAATTTGGATGTATAAGACTTGTGCCCTCATTTTATTATGGCCCTTTTCACTTTTTAAAAAGTTACAAGCTAGATAGTAATGGAATTTGTATGCAACAATGTTTTTTTTTAAATTTGAGAACTGTCAGTAAACTATGTACTTCGCGTCTCAATATGTAGATAGGAATGTCAATATTTCCGGACATTTTTGAGAAAAAGTATTTTACGTTCATACAAACATAAATACATGCACTTTAGCATTTATAATACCTAGGTACTTATTAGTACCGATTTAAACTCCCTTCTACCTTCAAACTCCATTAACTATTATACCTACTAATACTGTATGTCACCATACAACATCATTTTACGAGTAACACAGAACCCTCCATTCAAATCTCAAAGAACCCCAAAATGTCACCCTCCGTGCCCTTCCGCTCACCGCCACTCATTCAATAATTGCACAACACTGAACTTAAAAAATAAACATTTAACGTACATAAACCACCCTATTCCATCTGCAAACGCTCTTAAACCAAATAAAAATAAAAAGCTACTTACATCCTTTTAAATTTTACTCACATAACAATAATATACGTTTTCGTCAGTCTAAAATCGGTCTTATCATAAACGGTTAAGTGCTAAAACAGATTGGCAGCAGTTCTATTTGAATTTGGAATTCGAACAGCGCGTGCCACAGGGGTGCGCGTACGCATCCGACCCCAAGTTTTTTTTGAAAAAGGAACGAATGGCAGTTGACGGTTGACCGTTGAACGGTGCAGACGTGTAAAGTAATAATAATTAAGTAATTTAAATAAGTTATTCGTGATCTTAAGTAATTAGTAATAAGAAGTGTTTATAAAGTTCAAAGTGACGTTGGTGACAAAAATCTTAATAAAGAAGAACTTTAAAAAGGATCAAAATAAGCTGCAGTTTAAGTGACTAAAAAACCGTGTTTTATAAAGTATTACAGTAGCTAACCACCTTAATAACAATACCAGAATACTTGAAGAAAAGCACAAAGCACAACGGTCATGCTTAATGGCACACCCCTTTTAAAGGTACCCAACGGAACCACGCTCTAAGATACTCGGGGAAACATACGCTTACAATGGAATCGCCTAGAATAGTTTATAAATATTATTCCAACCCTGCCTTCTGCGGGCAGAGCGAAGGATACAAATATGTCAAAAGCCCTGACAGGAGAATGTCACCGTTAGGAGGAAACTCGCCAAGAAAAGTCGAATATAACAATAGAATTCTAAGAACAGACATATCAGACAATCCTCTGAGGATGTCTCCAGCTGGTGCTTTGAGAAACAGGGATGAGCCACCAGAACTGCCACCGAAACCACCACAATTCCAGCGGCATTTCCAAAGACAGTCTTCTTTGATCTGCAAGCCGACCAGAACGGCTGTGAGATGCAGATCGAGAAGCGAAGACTTAGAGATGGCACAGTTTAAACTGCAGAAGACCCAGTATGATAGAAACGCAGAAAGCGACGATGGACTTGAAGACAGCAGGCTTAAGCACAGATATGAAGTCATTCGTGATTATGACGATTTAGTAGATTACTCTCCAACAAAAAAGAGAATAATAGAAGTAGATGCTAACGAAATAGAGGAATACAACGTTGACGCGCCAGATGAGAATGAACTGAAGGAAATTCCGACTGAAATTGTGAAGACTGTTAATGGGAAGACGCTTAGATACGCCATAGTTCCATCAGACGACGAAGAGCCAGTTAAAAAACATAGTGTTACTATTACCAGTCCTGTTATGTCCAAAAAGAATTTAATAGCTACGCAAAAATTACACGAACTTTTATCAACACCCAGGAAACTGAAGAGCTACGCAAGCCAGCCTTCTGTAAGAATAACGCCAAACAAGACTGTAAGCCCTAATAGATACACTGGTACTCCGAAGAAGATAGCATCCAGCACTCCAACACATGGGGTCACACCTTCCAAATCCTGTGCTAACCTATCTTTGTCCAAAAACGCCACGTCACCAATATCGCCAAAAGCTCAACAGAAATTGCATTATGGAAGTCCTGGTGAATTTGAGAGACCTGATGTGTTTGTGACTAGTTTTAGAGAGAAGAGTCGGGAGAGGAGTTTTGATTTGGATAGACGGGAAGAGAGTAGGGACAGCAGGAGGGAGTACGATAGGAGGAGCCCTAAGAAGGAGAAGAAGAGCACAGCTGTTATAGTACCTAGGTAAGAACAGAAGGTTACGAGCTCGGAACATTGGACCACTAAGGGAACTTCTATGAGACAGGCATAATTAATTTTGAAGTTATTTAAATTTCCTTCTTGTGACGAATGACTTTAAATACTTTATTGCGAAAGGGTAGAGGGTCCTATTGGCTCTTATGGTGGCTTCACAAGTTACTTCTGAATTGTGAGGAAGGTCTAAGGCCTAAAGCAGTATTTGTCACATGTCTTTTTTTCTTGTGCCTTTTAATAAATGGATGGTCTTTAACTTCCTTTTCTGTCATTACGAGACAGAATCTTGTTAATCAGTGAGTTGATTGTAAAAATATTTTTAGCATCAATTTCATAAAAGATAAAGGGGAACGTCGGTTATATTAGGGTTATTAAAATAAGGTGAAGAAAGGCCCAAGAACATATAGCCAATGTTACGTATTTGTGTACATCATAGAACCCTGTCACAATGAGATGACGTATTTAACGCTACATCACTCAAGATCGATTAATATTTTTTATGAGGTTTGTGTTGTCTGTCAGTTCCTTCGTCTCATTTGTTCAGAGATTATTAAAATTACGTGTTAAAACTGAAAATTTAAAAAGTAGTCAGCTAGATTTTCTCAGGAATCCGTCAGTGCTCTTTGATAGTTTTTCCATATAGATCTATAGTATTTTCCAGAAAATAATCCTTTGCCCTTCCTTGGGGTTCAAAGATAGCTTTTATAAAAATTAGGTCAGCAGTTTTGCAGACAGACGGATAAATAGGCAAAATACTCATTGTATATGTAGAGAATGCCTGCTTTTAATTTACTGGTTAGATTATTTTCGCGAAATATTTTCTTCAGACGCGAACTTGTTTCCCCAAACTTAAATTTTTTCCAGTCACGTGTTTATTTTCTGATCCGGAGTTTTCTAAGTCGTAATTTTTACCACGTATATTTAAGACGAATCTAAAAATAAGAGCTCCAGCTAAACTATTAAACTGAAAAACGTGACAGGAGAAAAACACGAATGTGTTAACTTAATTCCGCAATAAATGCAAATGGAAATTCTGTTATTAACGAGTAACGATTATAAAAATAGATCGATCTAACAAATCACTTAAAAAACCATGAAAGACTTTCCAGAACGAAGAACTCGTGCTTATCACACTATATTTTTCCTAACCGCGGATCGAACCTAAGACCGCTATAGTTTCGCAGGCAACTAAGCCAACTGCGTCTGCTGGGGGCCTATTCAAGACGCGTATCGCTAAGTTAGCGGTTTTCGAAAATCGATAAAATGTATAGGATTGATGTAGACAAATCGCTCGACCGCTTGTGTCAATGTACATTTCGAGTCGATAGAAAACAGTGATGCTAGACAAATTGCTTAACTAAGCAATGGAATGAACTATTTAAGTATGGAATTGTCGTAGGCGTTCGATGCGACCGTCTGACAGCTTACGTTACTCCTATACATTTTCACACGACTGCCCAAAAAAAGGAGTGTAATGTTTCAGGGTTCATGCGTATGTATCATTCTTTATTCCACCGTAACTTCTCAACGCCTGAGCCGATTTAGATGTGTGTGTCGTTACAATCCTTTCACCATCCCGGATGACATAGAATATATAAACTGTTAAAATTGAAATAACAACAATGGCAAAATATCAATTATTAGCCTAGATTGGTATATTGACGACAATATAAAAAATGTAGTATGATTTTTAAAGCTTGCTTTTCATTTAGTTATTGATAACGATAACGAACGCCGTATTCATCTTGTCTAGGGCCTCAGAAATATTAATCAACATCAAAAACAAAATATTTATTCAGTAAATTGGCCACATACGGGCTCTTTAACACGTCGGTAATATAAAGTGAATCCACTAGCGCTTCGGACAAGAATATCATTGCGGAGAAGAAGCGCCGCAAGAAACTCCAGCAGAAGGTCATTTTTTCAAACATAAAATACAATAATACTTAAAAGTAAGTTACATTACAAGGTAATAAAGCAACAAATATAAATTATTAAAACTATCCCGAATAAAAAAAAGTACAAATTCAAAAATTAAAAACATTACAAATAAATGTAAAAATTAAAAATATTACATGTACATGACAAATACACTTAACTAAAAATAATGACTAGGAGAACAATACGACGATGTCTCTACGTTAAAAGCCATAACTAAAATAATTAACTGAGCAACAAGTCCTTGCAGACGTGAACAGACCGGACCCCACAAACAGCACCCGTTCACGAGTATGACGCATATCTCAGCCATCGCCTCCCTCAACCATGTGTTCGGGAAGGTGGCGAGGTGGTGGTTGGTTAAGTTTGAATAGCTAGGGCTTCAGGACCGCTAGCTTCGCAGGCAACCCGACTAGCGACTACAGCAGAAGCAGAAGACTTATTTGACTTCATTGATCTAAAACCTTCCAGGGTGGCAGCGCCAGCCTCCGTGTACTCCGAGGAGACTTACAAGTCCTTCACCAGCTCCAAGACCCTCACTGCTGCAGCAGCCTCCCTCACCATCGCGGCCCTGATGCTCACGCTCTGCGGCGGGCTAACCACTGGTCTGAGTTTCTATATGATGTATACGGTAAGTTTAATATCACCCTTGACCTTCAAATTGCACTTGAAAACATAAACTTGACCTTGAACTTAACACATTTTGTCAAACTTGACGGATTATGGGATCGGGATGGCTAAGTTATCCCAACACAGAATATTTGAGGCGTTATCTATGAAAAGGGACCTTATTGTCGATGGCGCTTCCGCCATTATTAAGATGCTCCGATATAAATACAACGTCGAGTGACGTAATGCGGCGTAAGCGCCATCGACAATAAGGTCCGTTTTAATAGATAACGCCACATATCTTTGTATTTATATTAAAGAAGGAACTCACTGAAACCGCTGGACTTACGGACTTGAAATTTGAAGGGAATAGGATCTTTCGATATCTTAGAAGAAAAATCGACCTTTTGAAAATCCACCCTCAACGAGTAGAAATAGAGTAAGTATTGGGATTCTTATCTTACATGTACGAGGTTACGGGGCGTTCTCTAATAAAGTACAAGTACAACAGAAGCAAAACCGAGAACAGACATGCCGTCTCCCGTGCTTCCCTTTCTTTCGCATAGTTTGTATTCATTCGCACACAGCCCATACAGTTGTCACACTCAGATGTGCAAGCCCAATGTACTTTGGAACCTTCAGCCCTAAAGTGCGGTGTGCGCCTGGCCTATAACCCAACTTTGACGATGATATATGACCACAGGTGGGTCGCCGCTACTACTTAGACTTCGGCGCCATGGCCGGCTTCACGTGCTTTCTGCTGGGCCTGCTAGGGCTGCGCTCGCGCCGGCAACAGCTGCTGCCCAACAGGAACTTCGTTTCTGGTGAGAATATGTATACTTGTAATCAGTTGTTGATATATTCTACTCAGCAGTGGGGACCATAGGCTGAAGAAGAATATAATAGAATAAAATAGAATAGAAAACATTTATTCACACCAATAACACATAAATATAACATAAAAAATAAGGAAAAGAAACGACGGATAAGTGCAATTGTTGCGAAACGGGCCCAACTCAGCATGGGCTGGCTGTAAAGCCAACGCTGGTCTTCCGTTGGGACCGCTCGGTGAAAACACGGAAGGTGACACAGACATTATTTACAAGTAATTCAAAAGAAAAACAAAAGCAAATTAAAAAATAAAAACAATATACGATACTAAGGCTTCATTCGCACGAGCGCCTCCCCTACGCGCGTTGAAAAAAACGTCCGTGCGAATGTGGGCTAACTTGTGTGTCAGTCGTTCATTAGAACAGGCAGCGCTCAGGTGAAGATATTGGATACACCAAACTTTTGGTCATAGTCACTCAGAGATGTTTTAGAGACAATTTACCTAGTTTACTCAAACTCGTATATGAATAATTTGCACTACGGAACTTTTTTTCCGAAACTGTAAATGTTTCAGGATTTATTTCATGACTATTTTTTAAAACCCTATAGGTTAGCTTAGTTTTATAAAATTCCTGAAATATAATTATTATATGACATTATTAATTGATTACGCGCTGGCCTAGTAGGCAATGACCTGCCTACGAAGCTAGCGGTCCTGGGTTCAAATCCCGGTAAGGGCAGATATTTGTGGGATGAGCGCGAATATTTGTTCCTGAGTCATGGATGTTTTCTGTGTATACATATATTTCTCTATGTAAGTATTTATATCGTTGTCTAGTACCCATAGGTATAAGCCTATAAGCTTAATTTGGGACTAGGTCAATTGGTGTGACATTGTCCCCTGATATTTATTTATTTATTTATTTATTTATTTATATTATTAAATGATGGTAAACCTATTTTGATACATGATAATAATGATTCACAATAATTAAGATCGTCAACATAAAGTAGACAGTAATAAAAGTTAAAAAAAAAAATGGCAGTGTCAAAATGTAAAAAGAAACGGTAACAACATTGGTAACAACAATAAATAAAAATATACTTTGACCTACAGTCGAAATAGTCAAATTCGATGCCGACAGGAATAAAATAGCAATGCCTTTCATTGCTCGCAATTTGGCTTTAAAATGCTACGTCTTTCCGGAAAGAACATTTTTAATTAGTCATTTCTTTTATTAATTTCAAGCAGTTTTCTTTGTCGTTTTTTATTGCCTAAATTGCTACCTACTTGTCTTTGTCTTTTTATTGACCCGCATCGGTAAAACCGCAAACATTAAGTATTATCGTTGTAATTTGTTAGTTAACTGACATACGGGTTTCACTCTAGACCAATACTAAACTTAATTAAGGTACACCATATTTTGACTATATTTTTAAATTTGGTTATTCTAAAAACAATTCGATGTATGTACCTATCTACATGATTATCCCGCCGAAACACTTTTAATGGTAAGATTTTTTTAATAAGAACTTAGGTATAATATTTTCATTACGTTATTCGGATTTTGCATCTTGTCATTTATTTGACTGTAATTTTTTTTTAACAAAAGACATCAATGCGTTCTAACTTACCAAAATATTTACAAGACTTAATTTGTTTAACTTTTCCCACGATTCCGTCTACTCGTATGCAAAAGCGGTTTATTGTATTTCCCTTGGCAACTGCCTTATTTTTTTGACATAAAAACATAAGTAATTAAACTCCTCATTTCCCAGGCTACATCGTGCTCTCCTCATTCTCGCTGCTCAGCGCCTTCGGCCTGCTCCTTCTGTTGTCCGTGCAGCCCCTCCCCGGCACGGCGCTCAGCGACATTACGGCGGGCGCCGTGTGCGCCGTCAGCGTTCTGGCGCTGGGCATCGCCTCGCTCGGGGTGCTGGCCTCCTACTGCTGCGCGAGGGACCCGCCCGACAACAGGGTCGGGACTGTCCGGTGGTACTGAGAGACCAGTTGTCATAGTACAGTAGGTCTACTAGTACTTAGTTTAGTGCTAATAGCATCCATGACACTTCATGTCTCGTCATCAAAGGCAGCGAGTAAGGATTGATAGGTCTTGACTGATGTCATCATCATTATGGCAGCCAAGAAACGTCTATGGACTTAAATATATCTTCATCAAAGATTGGCACCACACTCGTTTCAAGATTATTAAGCTTTCTGTGCCCAACAGACTTCTTTAACGTTCAACAGACCGATCTAGCAAACAACTAGAGGCGTGCTGTTCTTGATAATTCTCTAGAAATCTCAAGAGGGGCACATCTCTACCGAAGAGTAATGCAGTCTTAAGCGTGGTCACAACAAGAGCGAATATTCTACAGCTGAGCTTCCTGTGCCCAACAGACTATTTTAACATTCAACAGATCGATCTAGCAAACAACTAGAGGCGTGCTGTTCTTGATAATCTAGAAATCTCAAGAAAGGCACGTCACTACCGATAAGCAATAAACGGGCTAAAGCATGGTCACAACAAGAGTGAATATTCTACTACTTCTCCATCCAAAGACCCGCCCGGCAGCAGGGTGGTGACCGTCAACAGGTAAGGTACTGAGTAGAACAGTTGGATATCGGTTTCTGAAGGATCTTTGACCGGTCATAGTCTTCATTGTGACAGCCACCGGAGCTTCTCGCATCTATCAGGCTCTTGCAATGTTTACCAGATCATCTTTGCATCGACAATTTTACAACTAGTGCTGTATTTGGCAATTCTTCAGAAATCTGAAGAATGGCACATCTCTACGTGGGAAGCTAACGGATGTCTATGGACATAGACACTAGTCTTACGACTTAAGCTTCTAGCGTCCATCAGACTTCTGCACACAATCACCAGATCGGTGGAGCAAGTAAGAGGCGTGCTATTCTTGACAATTCTCTAGAAATCTCAAGAACGGCACATCTCCACCGAGGGGCACTGCAGGCTTGAGATTGGCCGCAAGAACGAACATTCCTCTCCTCTTCATCCATGAGACTATCGTATACCCTTACTAGATCGTTGTCGTACTACTACCCTTCGAGGCCATCCTAGACTTGGCGGCTTCTTCTTCAAAGTCAGAACTTTGTTAGTCACTAAAGATTTGTAAAAGCCTAAGCAAGTATATATATCCTCGGGGTAGAGTTGCCATCCGTCCGGGTTTCCACGGATTTGTCCTAGTTTAGAGGGCGTCCGGGGAGCGTCCGAGCGGGGTTTTATTTGTAGTCCGGGTTTAAAAATTTAAAGTCTTGGGCCGCGGCGCCGCTGAGTGACGCGACTGCGGCGCGACTCGCGCGCCGCTGTGTGGACAATCGACAAACCGTCCGGGTTCTGGGCTTTTCGCGCGTCATGTCCTGGTTGCCAAATTTTAGAGATGGCAACCCTACCTGTGGGTCACAACGGAATACTGTTTGCCTTTCCAAACAACTGTATACAATTACAAAAGGAAAGGATACTGAAATATTAGGTAGGATGTTAGAAAAAGGCCAGACTCTTATCTTGCTTCGTTGACCTAACTTTAAAAGTTTATCAACGAAGCTTATTGAATAAGTTTAGTTTGTAGCGACATCTTGTATGAGCCACAGACAACGCGTAAGAAATATAGATTTTAATTGAACACAACAACGACTGTTCAAAGTAAAAAATATTAATGTACCTAAAAATTTAAGCATGATTCACTTACTCCAAATCGTTACAATTATTATATATTAAGTAGACTTAATCAGAGACTACATTTATATTTATTATAAGATTTGAATAAGAACAAAGTTAATAGCATTGTTTTAAGATTATTTATATAAGGTTTTCACTAGATGGCGCTATAGGGTGATGGGACCAGTTATGGACGATGACCAATGACTTGATTATTATTTTCTTATTTTACAGAAGCTAAAGGGTTATTCATTTGTTTTGCAACAATCTATTTATGACCGTGTAATCTTTGAATTAAGAGCCAAGTGTCCATTAATGGTGCCTATCAGGTTAGAGTCCAACATTGGGTGCCATCACTAAGATGACAGTTTACTAGGGTTGACATTATTTTGATATTTTTTTGGGTATTTTTGTGACACGTATAAATATTAAAATGATATTAAATTACAGCGCCACCTAGTAACATTATGTTTTAACTGTGGTCATTGTAGTTGTACCTCTAATGGTTAAATAACACTTGGGAATCAAATTTAAATACTTTTATTATTGTAACCTTTCATGTGTTTACTATTAAAGCGACATTTTTCGGTGTAATGTATTTTCATTGTTGATGAATTAAATCTTTATATTTATAACCGTCTTTTTATTTGGTTCGTCTCAGATCAGATCAACTACTTACAGTACCTAGGTACCTACAGAAGACTGCCAACAATTTCCCATTTTTAACCGACTTCAAAAAAAGGAGGAGGTTCTCAAAAGTCAACGTTTTGCTCGCTTAAGTACGTGTAAATAGTTATTTGTTATACAAGGGGGGAAAGTTGTATTTTACCTGCGAGTGTTCATTTGAAACACGAGCTAGCGAAAGGATTCTATGATTGACCACGAGCGAAGCGAGTGGTTCAAAAACAGAATCCTGAGCGTAGCGAGTGTTTCAACACACGAGACGTAAAATAACTTTTCACCCGTGTATAACACAAAACTTTTCACCTCACTACAGCGAGGAAAATAAGCTCAATTCCGCATTTTGCACGGTTTCCCGTAATTCCACAGGTGTTAATACGTCTTCGTCACTCGAATCACTCATTTTTAATAACAAAACAAACTAGAAAAACATGCGAATATTTAACGTTGACGCAAAGATGAGGGAAAACTGAGGCCCTACTTTAAAAATCGAAGTTCGAAGTTACATTAGCTCCATCCCTTTCGCTCGATTTAGTCTCGAAGGACGAGTGACAGAGATGAATTTCTTTTTCGCCAAATGGGGTCGTTTTTCCACTAAAACTTTATGAAATCGCTGTAACAAGTTGGCATAATATTCGCCGTTAATCGTTTTACCTTTCTGAAGGTAATCAACATATATTACACCACAAGCATCCCAGAAGACAGTAAACTTTATTCGCAGATAAAACTGCTTTGGCCTTCTTTGGTGCAGGTTCACCTGAAGCAATCCATTGTTTTGACTGCTCCTTGGTTTCTGGTGTATGATGACGAATCCAGGTTTCGTCAACAGTTACGAAACGACGCAAGAAGTCCTTTTCATTACACCTAAACTTCCCCAAACATGCCTCTGACAGGGTCACCTTAGTGCGTTTTTGATCCACTGTGAGCAATCGCGGCACCCAACGGGCGGAGAGCTTCTTCATATCCAAACAAGTGTGAAGGATATTACGACCCCGTTCGTCTCAAATGCTTACAATATTAGCTATCTCACGGACCTTTACTCTTCGGTCGTTCAATACGATGTCATGGATTTTTAACCGACTTCAAAAAAAGGAGGAGGTTCTCAATTCGGCGGTTTTTTTTTCTTATGTATGTTCCCCGATTACACGAAGACCACTGGACCGACTTGAAAAATTTTTTCGTTGTTTGAATGGATATACTTTCTAGTTGGTCCCATTGTCAACACGTCAGGATCTGATGATGGAATCTTGGAGAAATCAAGAGAACTCCTCAAATATTATAAGCACACCTATAGCGATTTTGGTATTTTTCACTGTAACTCGTGCATTTGCTTTTGAAAAGTACTATATGGTGAAGTGGAACTGATGATGAAGACCACAGATGGCCACCGGAACTCCTTAACGGTACCTATTTCAAGGGTGGCGATAAGATATTTCGATTAAGGTAGTTGAGCGACTATGACGAAGCACATTTAGGTTTAAATATGACTATGACAATCCCGCGGCGTTGTCTGAGGCGAGCTTGAAACGTTCTATAGTTTCTCATTAATATTTAGAAGTGGAGCTACGTAACAGCATAAATTGGATCACTAAAAAGTATAAAATAAAATAAATGTTAAAAAAAACAAAAACCCGCCTTCAAAAATGCAAAAAATAACTTCTTTTAAAATGGTAGGTCAGTCCAACTGAAGTCGGCGTCCCACAATATTTTAAACCAAAAGCCGAATGCAGTTGGACGGACCTACCATTTTAAAATAAGTTATTTTTTGCATTTTTGAAGGCGGGTTTTTGTTTTTTTTATGGTGATCATCTCTGGTGTAGTGACTTCAACTGGGCGTCCGGGTCGGTCGGCGTCAGCAGTGCTTGTACGGCCATAACGAAAATCCGTAAACCACTTGTGGATCATTTTAATCGATGGAGTAGAGTTCCCGTAAAAAAAGACAAAGAAAAATTTTTGTTTCCGTAATTGATTTTTTTTCGCAAAAAATAATGTTTAATCAGAACACGAAACTCACTTTTCTCCATGTTTGCAAACACTAAAGTAATTGTTTTGTTTTTCATAGCTGTCAAAAAAAAACTAGCCGTGCGAACTGGCTGAAAATATACGATTTACCTCCAAAAAGGCTGCATTACAACTTGACATTAATGAATTTGTGAAAAAAATACCCCTAATATGATTTTTACCAGACTTCTCACTCTGCCCTCGTAATAACCACCCAAATAATTAAATAACTGCTCTTTTACAAGACATTTGTAACTAAGCTTTGAATTGAGATTGATTGCTTAATAATAATTGAAAAACGGTAAGTACATTATAGTAATTTAGATATTGTGATATGGTATATGGTAGCATAGTCTAATGTACTTACTTGTGTAAGACTCTGCGAATAAAATATGTATTGGCTTTATTTTGATCAAAACCATAAATATAATCATTTAACTATAACTTCGTTGTTGTTCCCACGCCAATGCTTGCTGAGAATTGCTTTTTTTCCGCCACAGGCACCGACGCTAAGTATGTTTAGTGAAACTGTGGCGCTACTGAGCTACGTCAGTGCATAGACAAGAGCTGTGCAGGAACAGTGACGTAGAGGGAGGGACATCGGTACAGTCGAGTTCATAAATATGTATACACTTTAGTACTTTGTCAATTTAATCGCTGTGATAATTCAAATATGGCAGTTTGCACATGACATTAAATAGACAAGGTACTAAAGTGTATACATATTTATGAGCTCGACTGTACCTAGTGAGTGGCATCAATAACATTTCGTAAAACTGTGGCAGATTGCATAAACGCCACCAATAAAATTATATTATAACCCCCTTACTAATAAACGTTGAGTAACGGTGGTATAGCTATACAATGTTTTGTCCTTATCTGTCAAATTCAAATGTCACAATGACGGATAAGGACAAAACATTGTATAGCTATACCACCGTTACTCAACGTTTATTAGTAAGGGGGTAAATATGTAAGTAAGTAACAATAATAAATGTAGGTGCCTACTTGCCTAGTAAGTTTTTTTCATTTAGGACCATAACATAAAAAGGGTTTTTATTTCATGATAAATTGATAATTACATTTTTTTTCAGTGTACACATTGTCGGTCGACAGGAGTCCCCCAAAATGTATTTGTTTTTATCTTCGAATTCGCGTCACAACTGTCGCTAGTCAGGGGATTCCCCGATTTGCTCGGCACGGCACCTGTGGTGTGGTGTGGTCATTAATTTATACAGTGTGTCCCTAAAACTGTTTTTTTTTCCAGTTTTTTTTTAAGTAATCACGTAACGTTGTTTTTTCCATACAAAGTGAAAAGCAAACACTGGGACACCTAGTATGGAGAAACTTTATGTGATTATTTAAAAAAAAAACTAATAAAAAAACCGGGCAAATAGATTTAAAAACTTCGCTGATTTGTAATGATTCTAATTATGTAAGATAACACGGAAAATCTTTTGAAATAAAATATGAAATTAATGATTTTTCGTGACATGGACATAAGGGAAAATTACAAAAATTCATACATGGATGGAGGACATAGGGGTTAAATCGATAGCTTTTTAGCTGCTCTATCAGCCCTGTCTGTTTTGACGTTGGTTTTAGGGACACCCAGTATATAAGTCAATGGGTGTGGTGGGCTTGGGGAGTTTTCCTTGTTTCCCGACCGCTTACATTTCAACATTTCTTTCGTGAACGTGTGATTGATGCAAAGTATTTGTTATTAAGTTATTACAAACAACAATTGTTATTATAAAAGCGTTATAAAAGAGTTAATATAGTTTTTTCTTCAAAACAAGATATGTGAAGTGTTTTTGTTGTATGCAATAATTTATTAATTCATTTAGTAGCTTCAATTAGTTTATTTAGAAAAAACCCTTAAATTATTTTTATAGATTTTGATCAGGTATAATTTTATAATGGGGTTTTTAAGGATCCCGAAATGTAAAGTAGGTACCTACAGTAGGTATTTTAGACGCAGTAATAATTTTTTGTTTAGCCTGGTAAAGTATTATTACTAAATATGAACTTATTTACCTAAAAACTACTTACTTAGGTACTCAAATATATTTGAATAAAACAAAAATTTCATTTACTTTTTTTTTTTAACAGTTTTTATTGAGTTTAGGGGTGATACCTACAACATCCGCACCAAGGGCAGGTTTTATAAAGCTACAAGTAACAATTTTACAGGTCTAAACTGGCAACACTGCTCAAATGGCTGGTCGTCATTGGTCGAGGTTGTGTAAAATGAAAACTTGTAACCTGTAAATTGTAATTTGTAGCTTTATAAAACAGGCCCCAGGTGCCACTCATGCTAGGTACGCCGCTGGCTAGGAAAACAGATTCCAGTATACAATACATTTATCAATTTCGTTTATAATTCTAGCAAATGTACGAAGTGATCATTTCTGTAGGGGAGCGCTATAAAGGGGAGTGTTAGAAATTCCCGGCGGAGTCATTATTCCAATTAGACACTAGACACGTTCAAAATTTCATGTAATTTAGTAAAAATATCGACGAACTTTGTCGATGGTAAAATTAAGAGTTACATTTGGTACGGAGAACGGAACGCAAATTAATGTTACATATTTATTGTTAAACAATTACTATAATGATAAACGTACAAGAGTTTTTTCAGTAAGGTATTAAATTTAAAAACCATCAATAATTAATTTGCATTGTATATTTTGTTAAAAAAGATACTGATTGTTTCATAACGAAGTCTGTCATTGTATTTTGTGAAACGGAACGCCAGTGCTACTACGAACGTCAATCTCTTCGCGAGTTATTTCTAATTTGATAACAAATTTTAATTGAAACAACAATAGAACGATGGTTTCCTGATAAAAGCTACGGCTCAATAACAAAATTTACTTCGATACCACCGTTAGTGATGCATTTTATACCTAGTTTATTGTGATATAAGTTAGTTTCGTGGTGTTTTTATATTACAAAACCAATCAAGTAAGTCTTTGTTAGATGTATTTTGCATTTGGCTGATTAAAGTAGCCTTTGTTATTAAAAAGTAAAAGAGAAAACTAACTGTTTTACTTTTTTTCTTGCATAGTAACCCAAAACTGATTTGAGAATTGATAAACAGCCAGATGATGTAGACCAAGTAGTAAATGTATTTATATTTTAATTTATTCGTAGTCTAATTATGTATGGTTGTTTGTTGAGAACACGTTATAAATACAGTTTTTAATAACAGTTTTTAAGTAGGTATTTGTTTCTCATGTTTTGAATAAAGTGGGTATGTTTGTTTTGAATAAAGTGGGTATGTTTGTTTTTAACAAGATGTTATGAAAGGTGAATCACTGCATTTAATTTGATATTGTTGCTGTTGAGGGTCAAAACATTTATAACCTTGACCACAATTGACAAATAAACAATCTAAACTATACATGTTTTATTGAATATTATTTTTATTATTAAAGGAAAAATGGTTGTTTAGAAATTAAATTGTTTGATTTTAAATCTCGTTGCACCTTGAAGAATAATTTTGTTATTAAAATGAAATTATTGGTGTTAATTAATGTACAGTATACTACCAGTTTCTTAATTGCATCAATCAGCAATCTTATGTTTTTCTATGAAACTTGAGTGACAAAATATACTGTCAGTTGCGTGAGCACTATTAAGAAGCTGGGAGGACCGTGTGAATGTGTATAATTGTAAAAGCTTGGAGTTTTTGAGGCCACTTTGATAAGCCTCAAACTAAAGGATTATAATAATTGATATTTAAAAGTAACTTTGCCATTCTTCCCTACTGACTGCACGCTCACACCAGTATAACTTCCAAATTATCCTGCCACCGTCTTTTTGGTCTGCCTCTGCTCCGGTCGCCTTTGCCTTGCAGTGGGACACTAACACAGGATTGAAAAAAGTAACTTAATGCTCCAGTAATTTTATTATTCTTCTCCAATTATTGAAAACACATTTAAAATTACCCAGCTGTATCTTATCGACTTGAGTGCTCGTGCAAATTTGATCAACTTTATTTATGGACAAATAAGGGCTATCACCGGCAGCTCTGCCTGCCAAAAGCACGTGAGTGGATATGCCAATACTTTTTCCACCATACTTGGAGACATTTTCAAGAAAATTTAGTTGTTCCTTTTTTAAACTTGTGTATGTAAAATAGTCACAACAAACAACTTGAGCATTATTCACTGACTCTTGAGTACAACAGATAAACGTTAACTTTGACTTAGTAACAGTAGCATCATATCAGATGAATACGTATGTTCATATATAAATACCAATAACTCATTAGTTAACGATGTTTACAACATAACTGGTATTATCTCGGCAGGGACCAAAATGACTGATTACACAGTTAGAATTGCTGCCGAGTCCTTGCTGGGCAGCGTTAGCAGTCCGCAGTACAGAACTTTATGTAAGTATTCTTTAACCATATCGTACACTGATTTTGAATGATATACCTGTTTCTGGATATATTGAAGTAAATACTATGTACCAATTTCAACATACAATGTTAACCACTTAACAGACGATTAGAGCGTTAACAGCTGTCAAAATGTATGAACTAACAGTCGATTAACATTGATTAAATTTAACATCGTTTGGTGAAATTGGTACTAAGACTTTTAAAATAATCTTTTCACAACACTGCTCGGAAATATGGCCATAGATGGTCTTTTTTGGGGTCACAAGAATGTTTTTGTCGGCGTGTTTGCTGATTGGTCGAGAACATTGCTTTCCAACTTTAAGAACCAATGAAAATCAATCAATCAATTTTTGTGTCATAGCTCCTTAAAATGAAAAATTTAATTCGACCAATCAGAACACACCATTTTGTGTCGTAAAATATTAGGTGTATTTTTGCCAAAAGATACACAGACTAAAAACTATGTCACTGCTTTTTTGTAAATTGTAATTCAAACTTGGCCCCTAATCTCGAACCACTAGAGATGAAATTACATGGGAGATATGGCGAAACAAATACAATTTTATTTATATGGAGTTAACATCTTCATCTTGCATGTTAGTTTAATCTCTAGTGCCACGAGAATAGGTGTCCAGATTTAAAAAAGTTATGTACGGTAAAATTGGCAGTGATGTCACATTAACATGAATTAAAATTTGAGTTTTGAATATAATTTTTTATTTTATTTCCTCTCAGTAGTTGTGAAAAGCACTATGTCTGCCTCGGTAGAAAGTGCAATTTATGGACTCGTACACTAGAGGGCCTCAAATACGTTTCGGCCCTTTATATGACTCGTCCAAAAATCGCGTACTTTCTATCCTCTGCAACAATGTACTATTACTAAGGTGTCTTCAGCCTTTTAGGTACAGTCAGCATCATAAATATGTATACATTAACAAGGTTTCAGAAATATATATACAACCTTGTTCCCTTGCAGTAGAGTCGTGTTTACATATTTATGAAAGTTTAACTGTGTCCATATTATTAGACGTGACTGTACCTAAATTTTTTTTGCGTATTGTCTTTTTGTTTTTGAACTTGTGAAGTGATTAATAAAGTAATAAATCTATTTTTATCCAACATTATCATCTTACTTATAAACAATATTCTAACCTAAATGACCTTTTACAATAAAAACAGCTGTTACCTAGACAAAATAAAGCGTCTGCAAATAAAAGTTATGTCAACATTGTCAAAATGTTGTCTCAGAATGCTTAATAACTCTATTTCTAAATAGAGTGGTTTTTCCCTAAAAATTTGAACCTATCTATACCTATTATTCTGTTACTCTGTGACAACAAGTAGCGAAAATTACTAAAAAAATCCTCCATGACAGAATTTTATCCCGGTAAATAGCACAGTTCCCGAGGGAATAGCGATGAACGAGTTCTACGCAGACGGAGACGCGGGCAGTGACTTAGTCTCAATAATAAAACAAGATTTTCTCTCCGAAAGACACATTTTTTAAATCATTCCAAAATTACCACTTCGTTCAACATTACTCAAAAATAAGGACCATTTAGAATTTAAAACGGTTGTAAAACCACGTAAGTAACATTTTTAATAAGGAGCAAAATGCACCTTTTTCATAAGACAGTAAGGTTTATTTTGCTCTATCATAAATTGGTTAGTTACTTTAAGCGGTTTTGCAGTATCACTGACGAAATCAGTTATATTCGTCGGGCTTTGGGCGGGTTCTGATTCGCGTTTTTTTAGCTCGTATAGGATGATTTCGTACGCTCGTAAACGCGCAAATTCGCCAAACGCACATCTCGTGCGAGCGTAGGCGCACTTGTAACGCCGTCGACGCGCTACTAATTCAAGCTCACACGCTGTAATGAGGGCGTATACGCGCGTTCGGTTTGTTGAACAATTAGTAGTCCCTTCTCTATCTTTCCGAAAGATTTAGCTATTTGGCCTGCGCAAGCGGTCATCGTCTGCGTTCCAGCGCCAATCTTTCCCTTGCTGTTCCGTCTAAGGGTCTCACCAGACCTATCGACGCGGAATCGGCTTGAGCCGGTAAGAAAAAGTTTTATGTCCATGCAATAAGAGATAAAACGACTTCGTTCCGTTCTCAACGCCGAATCGAGCCGAGCCGAGCCGATCGACGTCGTTTTCGCTCTTATTGCACGGATATAAAACTTTTTCTTAAATAAAACACGCTTCTATGCCAAGTCCTTCACAGTCCCTGCTCTCCAACTGTTAAAAAGATCCCATTTAGGGATCAGTTCGCCTTGGTACATTACTTTAATAAAAATATTGTAATATTTATATTTTTGTGCAATAAAGAGTTTACATACCTACATACATACATGTAGCGCGCTTCATGTGAAAACGCACAGAAAAAACGCTAGTCTGGAACCGCTCTTCGAGTGCAAACCTGCTATGTTATCATAGAGTCAATGTTATAGCTTTTATTTAGCTTAGCTTAGCTTTTATTAATGGTGGACGGCTTAAAAACAATATGCTTTTACCGAGTGATAATTTAACTTTCCTGTTTCGTTCTACAATGGATATTCCAAGTGAATGACTGCTTATCACGGTTTCGGCTTACAACCAATCAAACAGTAATGAGTTGGTAAAGTATATTCATTGGAAAACATTAGTCAACCGCAATCAATTCATCGAGGAAATAATGCTACTTCACATTAAATTGTATCTCGAATGTAATGTACGCAAACGACAGTGTGGCAAAAATAAATGCTGGTCAAATAAATTAAATCAAAAATGTAAGTAAATGAAACTATACTAAAAAGTATGGCTATAAACGAGGAAAGTGGTACTTTGCCATCGGGGCCCTCTCTTTTGTTGTGTTCTTATTTAGCTTTCATTTAATGTTATTTAATATGTGCCAATTTTTTTTTAAATAATGATGTGTACGGCAATAAGGTCTGTACATCATATTTTTGACTTTATTGTGAATACATATCGCTGTTGACTGTACAGTCAACAGCATAAATGAGTGATCATTTATATACCTTGTCGCTTTCAATCGTTTCACAATTTTGTATGACATTTCAAACACGACGTTAAAGTGACAAGGTACATAAATGATCATTTATTTATGCTGTTGACTGCACGTGCGCCTAGGCATTCTGCATGTTATAGTAATTTTGTTAATCGTTTTAGACTGAGAAGGTGAGGCAATAATATTTTAAGTGACAAGAGTACATACAGTGACCGTAGACGACGTTACTTTGAGTTAGTGGAAGAGAGAGTAGAGACTGCACCGAGCGAACATTTTCTTTAAGTTGACCACAATTGTGAATTCACCTAAAACCACTCTTCGATTTCAATTATTCCGATTTATTAGAAACCACAATAATAGTAATGAGGGCGCCACTGGACGCTCGGGGCAGTCTTTAGCCCGATTTACATTAGTCAAGGAAACTGGACAGTGGAAAAGTGACAGTGCACAGTACAGTATTGTAAACCGATCGGACCGTGGCAAGTCTTTCCAAGCTTTCTATTTTTCCACTCCACTGTCCTTGGCACTGTACTTGCCACTGTCCTTGAGCAATGTACTATACATCGTGTTTTTAGGTCGCGTCGTATCAAAATGTAAAGAACCTAGCAAACAATAGAGAGAAATGGCGGCACTCCACCGACACGAGCATATCTCTTAGGTTATGATGATGATGATGTATACAGTGATAGAGTGAGCTCCGCTTAGCGCGGCTTCTATTATGTATGGTGTTGGCCTTTCGGGCCGCGGCGTGAATATTGGAAACTGACATGGTAGCTGCCCTTACTATCTTTAAACTATTCACCCAGCCCTCTTTAATGTTATGCCTGGCGCATACTTATATCACTGAGTAAACTTTTTTTGTGCTCCATTCCAGCCCACTCGCAGTCAGTAAATCTGGTAACAGAAGACCTGGTGGCAGGCCACCGGCCCGAGGGCAAGATGTCCACGGTGCGCCGGTTCTTCTGCCTGTTCGTCACCTTCGACCTGCTCTTCACCAGCCTCATGTGGCTGATCTGCGTCATGGTGAGTCTTGGACTGTCCCAGCGCACTGAACTCAGTGACTTGGTGGTGGCTGGTGGCAGGCTTCGGTTCGTCAGTCTTTTCGTCACCTTTGGTATGATCTTCACCAGAATCATGCAGCTCATCGGAGTCTTGGTGAGTGCTCTTTTGGATCAGCGCGACGCGATGCGCGAGGCGCCGGGCGATGCGATGCTTGGGCGATTTACTCACGTATCGCGTCGCCCGATGCATCGCGCATCGCATCGCCGCCGGTCCCTGAGCGGGTTCTTTATTTCGGGATTTCTTACTGACTGCTGAAGAAAACTATATTTTTTAATCATATAAAATATAGTTTTCTTCACGGTTCGGGTGAGGCGTTGACCCGACGTTGAGTTAACAAAGACACATATTGCATTTGAAAAAAAAAAGTATTATCCATAACTAATTCGCCTGTTTTTTTCCAGATGAAAGGCGAGACCCTAGAACAGATAGTGAACAGAGAAGTGATCCACTACAACATCAAAGTGTCGCTTTTCGACATTGTGGTGGTCGCCATCAGTAGGTTCCTGTTGCTGCTTCTTTTCTACGCTGTGCTGTATATACACAACTGGAGTGTTATAGCGGTGAGTTCATTATTATAGATCGGAGGGACCTACGGGTCGGATGAAATGGCTTCGAAAATTAAATTTGACCCATTTCCCGATAACGGAATGGGCTGAAAGGGCATTGGGTAAATTTGTTTGAAGAATATTGTCATTTTTTTTTTCAGCTGCCTCTGATGATTCTTACATATTTATTTAGAGGACCTCTATATACATATAGATATATATAATTTATGGCGTTAAACAATATCGGAGCGGAGATTTTAAAGATTTAAATGTTTAGTTTTTAGTACAAAAGTACGCCCAAGCATGAATATTTAAATATCTCGGCTCCGATGCACTTAAGAGTATTACATTACATAATAAAATATGTTTATTTTTAATAATTCTATCATAATTTGCCACTTTTACGAATGGCCGCTCACCTTGAAAATGTATGAATTTTACAAATGACAACACTTTTATCCAAACCCCTTTGGACTACATATGTAAACCCGATGACAATGCAATATTATGGTATCCAAGATGTCCACGGTGGTCCACGTCTGTATGGGAAAAATTCAAATTGCAGTTAAAAGTCAGGCCACCCGCTTATTTGGTTGCTTATGTTTCAAAACGAATCTATGTGAACTTTCAGTTCTCTATGTCAAGGATAAAGCGGTGCTCAACGACCTCAAAGTTTGCATATCCGGATTGTGAATATTCAAAAACCGATGTATCCGGAAATTAGTTACTGAACATTTTCGTGTAATTAAACATTATCTACTATAATTTTTAATCATATTTGATATAAATAACTTCGAAATACTACTTTTTTCATGTAAGAAACTTACTTATTTTAGCACTTTGGTACTCGCTATAGAACTCCAACTCTTAATCCTAGCCTAATTATAAAAATGCTTTTTACTTTAGGCTTTTTATTCAATAGTCCACTTTACGTTTGGAATAAATATTTTAACTCTAACAAAAAAATATTTTTGATAATTTTGTATGAAATTAATAAATTTTAATGTCCTTTGAGCACCATTTTGCACTTAAACTAGAAAGCCATATTTTGGGCATTGTAATAAGGTAGTAGGAATGGGGGGGTGGCCTGCTCAAAAAACAACAAAAATGATTTTTGGACCACCCTAATCCAAGAGGTGATCTGATGTTGGAGTCGGAAGGTGGCGACAGCATATCCGCTATTCTTAACGTAGACCCACCGTGTTAGAACTCAATAGTTTGGTCTTGACAAGCAGATAAAGATTTTGCAAAATAAAGTACAGTCGGCAACAAAAGCTTGTCAAAAAATGAAATTTTTGACTGAAACTTATTATAGCATGGATATTGCAAATGAAGACAGGCTACCTGATAGTAAGTGGGATCTGTGACACATACACATTTTCATTCTCAAGACTACAATCTGAAGACTGCAATCGTAAGACAACAAATGCGTTGCTAACACTGAGCACTGAGGAATGCCTCTAACGGGTCGGCTTAAAGTAATGAGAATTACAATTTTGTTTTATTGTTTTATTAAATCACTTGTTAGGGTTATATAGCTTTTTATTATATCAAAATAAACTAAATTCAGTGTACAATATAGCGAAAGGTCCCCCCCATCTTCAATTTTTCGTAGCTTTTTTCTTACCGTTTTCATCATACGTAACGGCAACATATATTTTTTCATATCTTAGTTAATTAGTTGTTTTTGTACCCTGCGCTTCAACCGAGTCTGTGATTTCGCTTCCCGCCCCACACTGTAAACTAGTCTACTGAGAATTACCAAACAATCCTCCATTGGATGAGCTATAGGGACGTTCTGAGGGTTTGAATCCTTCGGTATGAAGTGAACGTCACGCTCTTTTAGTCAATTCTGGGTGCTCCCTGCATAGTGATACTTTCTTCGCAACTTCCTGCACTTCTTTGGAATTTCTTCAAGCTGTTTGTCGGAATATTTGGGTGCTTTTTGACGCTTTAAGTGTTGAACATTGTATTTCTTTAAAATATTCCTTACTCAGCCAAGGGAAACATCATATTTTATAGCTAACTTATCTGGAACTCACCCACTTTGTTTTGTGCAAACTTTGCCACTTTCCTCCGGCCTCGATCATTAAGAATGGGTGGTCTTCCCGTTTTTGGTAAATCTTTATTCCTGATTTCAAGTTCCACCGCTAGATCAGACATTAAATTGCAAATGGAGGTACATTTTCAGCTTTGAAGTGAGAGACCACTTCAGATTTTTCACGCTGTCCAAACCGGCGCTAGACACGTTTACGTAATAACTTCCTCGCGGTTTTTTTTAATTAAACCAGCTAATCTTTTTTTTCCTTTTTAACAATATTGACATATTTTCTATTTATTTTAGCTGTCAAAATTCTTTTTGTATTTTTTTTGTTGCCTTCTATTGTCAATTGAATACCTTCTCATTACTTTAAGCCAACCCGTTATGCTAGTAAATGCAGCATGTTAAAAGTCTAGAGAATGCAAATGTCTTTGGTTCTTAGATCACACTTAATGATGTTTTTACAAAAAAAACAACATTTCATTGTAATTGGGTTTAAACATGTATTCGAATATTGAGTCGGCAACTACTAGAACAGGAAACAAACATTAAGTTTAATAAAACTATGTTTTTTTTTAAATTGTGTGTGTGTCCTTTTGTTCCAGCTCACGACGAGCGGTACCTGTGCCTTTTTAATAGCGAAAGTTTTTGTATTTGACGTGAGTATTATTTTTTATTTGAACAATACTACATTCTTCATTGTATACATGTTCAACTTTCAGTCTCCTGAGGTATTAGGAATGATTTTCCTGTACAGCGTCTTATTTCAAAGACCGCTGTAGAAGCCCCTTAAATTTGCACGCTGGGAGTTGATAAAAAAGATTAAAAAAAAAATTTTCTCCGGTTGGAATCAACCTCCATGGGCTCTATTTAACTCAGTATTGTGGGTAATTCTGTAGCTCTGGCTACCCTACTCTGGGAATGAAGGCGTGAGTTTATGTATCGCATCTTTAGAATTATAGTGACCTAATTCACAAATGTTGGATTTCGAGTTCGGGCTCTATAGTAATAAATATATGTCTCAAAGTCGACAGCGGAAATGTTGAATTAAGTCACTATAATTCTAAAGGTGCGGTATGTATAAAGGACGCCCGCGACTTCGTACGCGTAGAATTAGTTTCCCGCTACTCCCCCTATTTCTTCCCGTTGGTGGTCGATTTTCGGAAAATCCTTTCTTAGTGCTCACTTACATCAGGAAAGGAAACCCTGTACCAAATTTCAAGTTTCTAGGTACAGTAGTTTCGGCTGTGCGTTGATATATGTCAGTCAGGTTGGCCTTTTATATATATAGAAGATGTATGTAAGCTATATTGCTCATGAAAGTCTTGACATGTTGTCGTATTGTCAACGTTACGATATCTTATTAACTTGCCAGCCAAAACGCCCGAGTTAAAAAAAACTGGTCAAGTGCGAGTTGAACTCGCGCACCGAGGATTCCTTACCGCTAGATATTATTATATTCCGATTTTAATTCGACTTCGAATCAAATAGAGCCCAGGACTGTCTACTAGATTAGGCTATACCCAACAGTTCCATATATAGGCTGTTTTTCCCCTCAGTGGCCGAATTCGCCCCAGCCTGTATACCAGGTGTTCCTGATTCTGGCCTCGTTCACACTGTCCTGGAGCGAGGCGTGGTTCCTTGACTTCCGCGTGCTGCCGCAGGAGTTGCAGGCCAAGAGCATCCTCGACGCCATCGGTAAGTACTAACACCTCAGTGACTTGTACAGACGGACTGTCGGTAGTGGCCACCCCGTGCACCAGGTGTCCCTAATCCTGGAGCGAGGCGTGGTTCCTGGACTTCCGCGTGCTGCCGCAGGAGCTGCATTTCATTGACTGTTTATCCTTATCCTAATCGTGTTTTTTTTTAATCTAATCTAATCCTAAAAAACTTATTGAGTTATTTATTATGCCTTCCTTGTTTTTAATAATTTTAATGAAAACAAGCATGCTCTTTTTCAAATGCTGACAGAATTACACATACAACGACACATATATACAGACACACAAATACTCTTGTGAACCTTTTGAATTTGCCTATGCAAATATGTTTGACGTGTGAGTGGTACGTTTTGTTGGTGATGTAAAAGGTATAACTATTTTTACTCCTCTTTTTTCATGGGCGTATAAAAAAAAATCTATCTAATAGGGAAAATTCATGACTTTTCACAGCTTGAATAAAAGCTGGTTCATGTAACAAACAGTTGAGAAAAATCATTATTTGATTTGATTAAAAATAACCAAGATATAAGCCAACAAAGATTGGGTCCTATCTCTTTCTAACAAAACAGAATTTAACATGGAGTTTATATGGCTGACGTGTTGCATATCGGATCTCGCTGTCTAATTTAAAACGCTTGTATCATCCATATTTCTTAACCAATTTTAATTTCACTTTTGGTGATCTCTTTTAGGGTATTTTCATATTTTAATGGGAAATGCGATTAAAAAAAATCCATGCAAATTGTTTATTAGCCCCGTGAGTTATCCACCGCGGTTGTTGCAGCGGGCCAGCACGGCCAGCAGTCGGAGCGCGCGCCGCTGCTGGCGCGCAAGCCGCCGTCGACGCTGGGCGAGTCCACGGCGCGCTGGTTCTCGCCCGTCGAGTCGCCCGCCGGCACGCCGCGCCCGCCCGGCGCCGCCCAGCTCATACTCACGCAGGACCAGGTCAGTGCATCGCGTATTATAAAAGGCTAATATTGAAATCGTTAACGGTCTCAAAATACCACCTAAAGCGTAACCGAAGCGTGAAAACAGTTCTATAATGAGAGTTGCTATGAAAATAACAATTATTTTATAATTATTAGAGCATTGTTATTAACAACCATGTCAGTGATGATGATTGGTGATCAGCTGACATCTCAATCTTTATGTTATAATTGCCAAAAACTGTTTTTACAACAATTTAAATGAGTAAAAATACGAAAAATGATTAAATAATTACCCAAACAAATGTATTGCGGCATCAGAAATGGCGTTTGGTTAATAAAATTGACATTCCAATTTTTATACTTTATTGTTATATAAAATATGTCGAAATCTCAATAATATTAAATTAATAAGCTTGACAAAGAAATAGCACATTATTGCCTAGGCATGGAAGTAGGCAATTGCGGGCCAAGTATTGTTTTAAACGGACGAGCTTGCGAGTAACTATGTACTTCGCGTCTCAATATGTAGATAGGAATGTCAATATTTCCGGACATTTTTGGACACACCTAGGACGTAAAATACGCCTGTCGTCTTTTCTTGGTTGCATGCAAGCGTCAAATGACGCCGCCGTGGACTTTACGTGGGCCTTAGTCTCCAGGGTCGGCAACGCGTTTGGCATCTTCGGCTTGCAGTGTTGAGAATGCAAATGTCTATGGGTCTCAAATTTCATTTAACATCAGGTGGCCTGAGTACTCGCGTGCCTTCTCCTTGCCATAGAAAAAAAAAACTATCTCGCAAGCTCACCTTACCTTACACTTAAAAGCTAATTAATTAACTTATTTCGTGTCTTTGTTATTATACAGGGTGTCTGGAAAACCTTTGGAGATATTTGGCGCGGTAATAGTTCGCACGATTCTGATCACGGGGGTATGGTTCATTTTTGTTTCTGTTAATGTAAAAAAAAAAGAAGATTTAATTATATTCATTGTGTTACTTGATGTATCGCACCTTGACCGATATCTTGACCTTGACATTTTGATGTTGATGCTATACTAACCCAAACGTTCGTAGTAACTAACGTCAAAAGTCTAAGTTCGAGGTCAATGACCTGAGACCATACGTTGTTTACATGGTATGTAAACAGTTCGCTCCATGTAAACAGTTCGCCCAATGTAAACAAAAATCAAATTACAAAAAAAAGATTAATTTTAATGCAACTCACTGTATTTTCGTTTTTACAATTGTACATTTTAGCGGGTTTTGTAATGTTCACTAGATCTGTTGGAACACGCTCTGCCGAGCTCTGATCGTATCGTCTGTTTCATATTAATGTCGAGATCTAAACATTCACCTTTTTTCTGCTCTAAAATAGCCCATTTATTGTTTTACAGCAAAATTAATTCAGACTATTATTATTATTTATTCAGACTAGAAAATCTGAAATTTAATTTACCTGACATCTAATGACAACCATAAATTTTAAAGCTTGCATCATACACGTTGTTGAAAGATTTTCGTATCCTAGAACAAGTTCAATTCTTTGATAAATGGCTACTGTCATAGACTGCTAAAAGTTCGGATGGACATGAAATGAACGATCCGGTTATTGCTGTCCATATTGATCTGTATGGTATTCGTCGCGCGGTATAGCTAACAGTCCGAATATAAAGGCCGTCGCATAATTGATTACATTTGTATGATCGCACTTGTCATAGAGAAAAAAAAAAGACCGGCCTTTCCCAGGCCATGGAATCATGGAATCGATTTGCGTACGTAGTAGGTACTTACATAACACATACATATTAATTCCATATTCCGGACTTAGAGCATTCAATAAGGCTACGTTCGCACGGACGTGCAGAAAGGCGTTGCGTTAGCGGGGCGATCTCGCATGGTCAACGCCTAGGAACCAGAGGTGTTCGCATAGACGTAAAAAAGTCACTTGTCGTTTTGTGCTCACACGGTTCTCATTCTTCTAGGATACGAAACTCTTTCAACAACGTGTATGATGCCAGCTTTAAATGTAATTCTGATTAAACATAACGTGTAGGAACGATTTTATTTTTACAAAAGAAACCTCTTTTCATAAAGAGTTTTCAATAGTAAAAGATTTAAAAAAATACTATGTCAAACTGTCAAAGCACAATCACAACTTAATGATTCGTTTTAATTATTGTGTTTTTTATTCGTATTACTGCTTGATAGTAGTGCAAATCAATAGAATAAATCCATGATTCATGATCTCGTAAAATAAGTCTAATGTACGAGTACAAGTGTTATTTTAGCTGAGTGAGTGTGAGAAGAGTGTGAGTAATAATCGTAATCGTAAGTTTATTTTTTAAATTATTTCACATAATAGCTTTTATCAGAGACCGTCTTTTCATTCACATTACAGAATAATGTGTCTGTGTTCTAAACACCATTGAGCTTTTGACCATGGTTAGAAACATTATTGATAGGGAACAACTTGTTTATTTACATTACGTTGTGACACATGTTATGAATGAAGTAGTTAAGATGGGGCACACTGAGAGCACCGTAAGGAAAGGCGATGATAAATTAGCCTGTAACTCAGTCAAATATTAACTAAAAAAAAAGTTACCAATATAGGGATGATCCAAATCATCCACCCTATCTACTGTTAAAATTTCTCCAAAGGTTTTCCAGACACCCTGTATAATAACAAAGACACGAAATAAGTTAATTAATTAGCTTTTAAGTGTAAGGTAAGGTGAGCTTGCGAGATAGTTTTTTTTTTCTATGGCAAGGAGAAGGCACGCGAGTACTCAGGCCACCTGATGTTAAATGAAATTTGAGACCCATAGACATTTGCATTCTCAACACTGCAAGCCGAAGATGCCAAACGCGTTGCCGACCCTGGAGACTAAGGCCCACGTAAAGTCCACGGCGGCGTCATTTGACGCTTGCATGCAACCAAGAAAAGACGACAGGCGTATTTTACGTCCTAGGTGTGTCCACGTAATCGTCATGCAATCGTCATCCAAGCTACAAAACGGTATTTCATTCAAGATTAGCATCGCGAAAGCACGTGTTTTCATTGTGACAATGTCAAGTGATGAAGATGTGATTATGGTATACAACTTTTTTAGAAGACGTCGAAGGCGTAGATTGTATTGGCTTTATCCATATATCGAAAAAAAAAGTTTGTTGCTCTATCTGTTATATCTTTTCTCGAGTATTCTTGTAACTTATTATTATACAGACAAGGATACTGTTCATTTATATGAACAACATTGGCTACTGAGGCCGCCATTTTGCAAAATAAGCACTTGTTTGCGTCTTGCAGTACGCTTGAGTACTGACATGCCGCTGCACGAGCTACATGACGAACGTCGGACGATACACAAATGCGACGTTGCCGCTCCGTGGACACAGTTTCGTTGTTTTCTGCTCAAGATGCATGCAATCGGCACGCAAGCGAAAAATGACGAAAGCGTGCGTCTGCCGTGCAGCTACGTGGACAGTAGGCCTAAGATGGAATACCTCTATTTTAGTAATGTCACCGGTTGTGTTATCCCCACACCGGAACAATGCGAATGCTGCTTGGCGGTGGGTTATTGGATAAGATGGTGGTAGCGATCCGGACGGACCCTGCTCAAGGTCCTACCACGACTCAGTTCTCTAAGACGTGGTCTCTCTCTCTCTCTCTCTTCTTCAGCCTATAGCCACCCAATGCTGAGTGTAGGCATCCTGCATTGCTCGCCACCCATCTCGGTCCAGTGCTCTCCTCATCCAGCACCTTCCTGCCACCTTGACCAGATCGTCGGTCCACCTCATCTCCTGTCTTCCAACGTTTCTTCGCCCGGTTCTGGGTCTCCACTCAACCACAGCCTTTCCCCATCTTCCATCATCTCTGCGACATATGTGTCCAGCCCACTTCCACTTCCTTAGACTGATTACTTTGGCTATATCGGTGAGCCTTGTTCGTCTCCGGATCTCCGTATTTCGGACTCTGTCGCGGAGAGAGAAGCCCAACATCGCCCGTTCCATCGCCCTTTGCGTGACTTGCAGCTTGTTGATCACCTTCTGCGTGAGCGTCCAAGTTTCGGCTCCATATATCAGGACGGGAAGGACACACTGTTCGAAGCATCTGCGTTTGAGATTCAGAGGTATGTCCCCTTTAAGCACGTCGGACAATCTACCGAAAGCCTAAGCCTAAGACGTGGTAGTGGCCAAGATTAGGGAGCATACGTCAAGAAGTCCCTTTTGCAAAATGTTCCGTTACCTGAATGGACCTTTCTTAACCTTAAAAACGCCAGCAAAATGAACGTTTTGCAGAAAGATCGACTAATGTGAACGGATTATTTGCGTAATGGTAGTTTTTAGAGTTCCGGATACCCTATCCGAGCGAGACCCTTAGTATGTCTACGCTGTCCGTCCGTCTGAACTTTTAAAAGCCGTTCTTTTAACTGTAATAGATAGCGGGTTGATTTTTGCGGGTCATAATTACATATTACGGCGGGTTTACTAACATTTTTTTTTAATGGTGAAATAATGAAGTGGTCCCCATACTTACGTTTTTTTTTCAAAGTATTTTTACTGTTTTACACAAACGGCCAAACAGACAAGCGTTTTTGGTACGATTATAGTACGAACCCTAAAGAATAACAACAATTACACTATTCCGACTCGCACTTAACCGGTTTTTATAGCATATTGCGGTATATTTAAAGCTTTTATTTTTAAAATACAAAAGTATTTGTGTGTCATTTCAATTCTCAATCCAATCACATAAGTACGTAATTCACCCACGTCATACACGAGCCGATGCCAGTTTAACCGACGTTGATCCCAATTGCTATTCATCAACCGCCTTTACGAGATGCCGATCGCCTATTAAAGCTACTCGTATCTAGTTCTTCATTTAACTCGTTTAGCCTAGTTGGCAACCCGCACGACAGTGCGCGTCGGTGGCGTGGCTTAGGGTACCGAGTTCGAACGAATGACTTAAATCGCATTTCTCAACATAATATGAAAATACCGTTAAAGAGATAACATTATTATGAACCATAAGTCACCAGGAAAGTATTAATACCGCAAAACAAATGGAGTACCTTAAGAGTTGATTTACCTACACTCTTTTTCACCTAAGATGAGTCCAGTGACAGCCGTATTGCGTAATTTCAATCACTTGCTATACTCACATGCGAGGTACTTAAAAATAGGCGATTAATTATTTAAGTTCCTGAACGGCGTCGCTAGGTGTGTACCAACCAGCACGGCTAGCACATGTTGTCCGCGGCTTGTTTATCGCTCGGATCTCCCTTTCTTTCTAGTCTGTAACGATAGAGACGCACTGAGCGACAAGCGAAAAAAAATACAACTTGAGCTACCCGTGCAGTGTATTTTTTAATGTAAAGTTAAAGAATAGTAGTTTACGTGACGGTTGCGTAATGACAGGCATTACAACATGAGTGTGGTTTATCAATACTTTATCTACACACATATAAGTACTCTAAGATGGGTTCAGAAGCCGAAAGGCAAATGACCAGCATTACCTGTGGTAGTAGGTGACAGCGATGACAGCTGTAATATAATTTCGAAATTACGTTATCGAATATTGTAAGGTAATGAGATCCAAATTTGGAACATCTTCCAAAATTAACAGCTGTCATCGCTGTCACCTACTACCACAGGTAATGCTGGTCATTGCCTACGGGTTTGAACTTATAATAGAGGACTTATGATATGTGTGTAGATAAAGTGATTAGTCTCTACTAGTCACTTTATCTACTAGAGAGATATCTAGTAGAGAGTAGGTTAAGTTTAGGTATGAAAGTGACTAGGTGGAATAGTTTCAAGATACTGGGTGGAAAATTACTCCAAAGACCGCCAGTAACACAGCTTTACACGTGTAGATGAACATAGAAATAAATCACGCATTTATCAAACTCTTTGCTTATCGTTATCTTGTTGGATTAGCAAAACATTTAAAAATATTGATATTTTTAATAAATTTGGCATTTCATTTAATTTCTTCATCTATATATTAAGTAAGAAACTTGTTGACTGATCGATCCATTGTTTTTAAAAATAAAAGTTTTTAAAAATAAAAGCAAGTCTCCTTTGCGTAGAACTTGCTATCTATACTATAATATTATAAAGAGGAAAGATATGTATTTTTGTGTGTATGTTTGTAACGAATAAACTCAAAAACTACTGGACCGATTTCAAAAATACTATGATATTATAAAGAGGAAAGATTTGTATTTTTGTGTGTGTGTATGTTTGTAACGAATAAACACAAAAACTACAGGACCGATTTCAAAAAATCTTTCACCATTAGGATGCTACATTAACCCTGAGTAACATAGGCTATGTTTTACTTTTTCGCGCGTACGGAGTCGCGGGCAACAGCTAGTTTTCAATATTGAAGGTGGTTGCCGTCCATGTGGAGTTCGTTTTTTCCACCCTGTATAACCAATTTACTTAAAAACTAACTAGAGGACGCCCGCGACTTCGTACGCCTAGAACTAGTGGCCCGCTACTCCTCCTGCGTACTACTGAACCTACCTCGATCGGCATCCTTGCTTCAGGCGTTCATGAGGTAGATGGGTCATACACACTCGCAAAAACAAAAGTTGTCTCTCCTGTGGTCAATAGTTAAAGGCTTGTGTGCATATAAGTCATGTTTTTATTTGCTAGGACTAAAGTAGACCTGACGGCGCTTATGAGCATGTGGGTTCAGCCAGCAAATTAGGCCTTAAAACGTTAACTTCGGGTATGCCCACAGGAAAGACGGTAACCTAAATCTGTGTACGACCCAGATACCTTATAAATATGAATATTTCTGCCTAAGTGTTTTATTTTTTGACGAGAGAATTTAAAAGTCAGTTTTCTAAACTAAATCGGTTTACTATGTTAGATTTACTTCGATTTAAAATTCGTTACATCAAAAATTGTGCTCTGGCTACACACCTACTTTTATGGGAGCGCCAAAGTTCAACTAAAATTGCAACTCCTATTATCGGAACTCCGAAAATGAATTTTTTATACCGCTGGAACCGTAAACTGTTCAGAAGTTCTGAAATATTCAATGTGTAGATAAGACTAGGTTAGGTTAGGTTTTATTGATAAAAATCCTGAAAAAGTAACAGTTGCTGAAAAAAATACGTTAGGAGTTGCGATGATTAGGACTTATGAGTCGTTATGAGTAAAAATAATTAGGTGAGCCAATATGGACCCCTACTTTTATATAGACGATTCAAAGAAAAGCATAGTCCGCTATTTCGTTGTATTAACAAATCTGCGTCATTTATACACATATGGGTGGGTTATTTGTGACTCAGGAAATGTGATAAGTATTACTGTGTCATACTCACAACTGATAAGGCGCGAAAGTACTGATAGAATACAATACTATAAGGTTAGGTTAAAGGTTAGCTGGAAAATATCCCTCGAAGAGATAAGCTCGCTTTTGCACTAAGATTATGTTGTCAAGACCTAAACTTGATGTACATTAAAGAGTTTATAAACATACAAAGGTTAAAGCTCGCCTTTTGTATATTAAGTGTATTCTTTTGTTAAAAAAATATAAGTACTAATTTATCATAGTTTATAAGTTTTTTTTTGTATCAAACTAATAAAAACATACTCATGTAAATCTATAATTCCGTGAAGAATTTCTACATATATTGAGTAGGTGCCATTTATATCGATAAATCCAATACCGTTATACGAAATAATCATTTTTTAATAAAATACCCCAAGATTTTAAGGGTTCTATTAAAACTCCCCGATTGTCCCGGGATTTTATGACACTAGCAACACTGGCCGGCAGCCATGATTGAAGAGCTGTCATTCGATCAAAAACCTCTAAATGTCAAACTAGAGCTAGTATTGCTATCTAAAGCTGGTTACAAACACGTATCTCATTCGAGAAATTAACTGTAAATGTTTATTTCAAGCCGTCTGTTCGTTTGTTTAGTTATTGTGTCAGTTTAGACATTATGATGACGTGTTTAATTTAAGCGTATAACAATCAACAAGTGATATTTATGTTACTGTTATGTTATGGCTTTTTGCCCAAGTCGTGGTGATTATATTCTGTTGACAAAACATTGATAACCTACAGGTTTTTTAATTATTTCTTTAAGACTTTCACGTTTAATTTAAAAGATAAATAATTAAAATAAAGTGTTTTATTATTTACATACATTGTAACTTCATTTTAGAATTGAAACGTTGTTTTAAATTTTAAATTGGTTACGATAACGTGGTAAACTAATTTTTTGTTTGGGTTACTTTACATAAAATCAGTTTACATAATTAAATTTTTGATTTATGATTATGAATATCGTCATTGCTTTGAAAAACCTCGTATTTCATATTTAGTGACTTACGATTTGAAACTTAAACGTAAAGAGAATTAAGTTCAAACTCATACATCTTGCAATATTACGTACGAGTTTTTTCCAAAGTAGTAACGATATATAAGAGTCATACGACACATGCTGCTATTTGGATAATCACAACGTTTATATTATTAATAGTAATGGCCGTTTACAATCGGCATTTGAATAAAACAGTTCAGCTTTAAGAAAAATACTAGGCAGAAATAACATGAAAGTAATTTTAATACGTAAATTAACATCTCATTTCGGTACATAATCGATTCTATCTATTTGTTTTGCATAACAGCTAATAAAAACAAGACAATACCTAAATGCATTTGATTGCTCGTAATCAGGAGGACAAAGCGGTAAAAAAATGAAACTTTGATAATACCATTTCTTTTACTCAAATCTTATCTCGACTCTAGAGTGAGAGAAACGACAATACCTTGGTAACTAGCAACAATTTAGGTTGTATATATCTAATTCGCAAGGCAGTCTACTTCAAACCAGAGTCAAAGCAACACGCAGCATAAAAAGCCGTAGTTATAGTTGATATGCCAGTCATATGGAATTAACAAAAAATAATTTTCGTTCTTATCTCAACATAAGTTGCATTTTATCTTTCTGGACATATCTTAACAGATAACCTATATTTAGAGTGTTGCAAGATAAATGAAGACAATTTAGTAAAAGTTCAGTGGTATTGTGGCGTGAACTCGTCTCAAAAAAGGCGGGAAGAAATCAAAATGGCGTCGTCATCAGCTGTTGCTCCGGCAGATGTTGATCAAAAGATCATAGATGAAACTGTAGCTGAGCTCGAAAAAGTGAAAACGACGGAGGAATTTGAGGAGAAATTAGCGTCTTCGAGTAGATTTGGATTTTCTATAGCTAGCTGGATGAAAGTTCTTTTCAATAAGGCGCCGGAAGAGGAATTTAAAGCGGAATGGTTGACTGTAAGTCTTCTATATATTTAAAAATCTTCACATAGTATAAATCAAAGTCGCTTCCCGCCGTCTGTCCGTCTGTATGTTCGCTTCGATCTCTCAAACTACTCAACGGATTTTAATGCGGTTTTCATCTATCGATAGAGTGATTCAAGAGGGAGGTTTTTATGTATAATACATTCTGGTTTTTGTACGGGAGTTGCAGAAAACTCACATAAGCCGAAGCGAAGCGAAGGCGGGTCGCTAGTAAGTAATAAACGTCGTTATCGCGGGAGCAAAAACAAATCTATTAAAGAACACATATAACAGAATGTCTGTTTAGTATAAACGGAATGTTCTGCCTATACACTCTAAGCCTCTAAGAAGTTGTTCATATCTAGCACGAAGTTTTCGCTGGAAACGGTCAATTAAATTTGTCTTACACAGAGTAAACGCTTTTATAAGTCAACGTGTCAACTTAAATAAAAATATTAACATTACGTCAAATCCAGTATTTTTCTCCAAAACTAATTTAAGTTTTTAAATATATGTTTTCCATTTGCACTCCAATTTCATTAAGATATTTTTTTATGTTTTTGTACATATAAAATCGATCAAGAATGACAAATGTCTAAAGTAGCAGGTAAAGTGACTGAAGAGGTTAACGTAAGGATTGCATAGCTAATATTTTTAAATATGTAATACTAATCAAGTCAAGTACGGAGCTAAGATATTTGAAAGAAAATGTATACATTTTGAACTCATAGGTATAAACGTTTCTGGATACGCGTGTCACTTCTGTTATTGCCTATTTGTCATAATCTTTCACTACTGTCAAATCGTTTTTGCTCCCGCGATAACGATGTATGGTAATAAATGTCAACATTTTTGAGAAAAAAATAATCCAAAATTATATTTTAGTGTATTGATGCATATAATATAATTTGATCTCGCTAGTGGCCTACTGATTACGCCCAAGGTCACGGCATCGTATCCCGCTGCAAATGTATGATTCATGTTTGGTCTTGGTGCAAAATGAGTAGGTATTTTATTAGTTATTACTAATTAGTAGTTTATTAGTATTTACTAGGGTAAAGTCGAGTTCATAAATATGTATACACTTTAGTCCTTGTCTATTTAATGTCATGTTTGAACCAGGGATCGGAACCCCTTAGCGCGAAAGGGGATTTCGATATGGTATATGATATACTTGTTTTTACAAACCCCAAGGATACGCTAAGCCTAGCGTCCACTTAGTTCAAGGAAAGGGCAACCAAACACAGGTAATTCGACTAAGCGCTAACCCTTACCCAATACTCCATCGTCTGTTACCTTATTCAAACTTAATCGAACGGTTTCAAGCTAATTTAATCTCTATGCGCTAGAGTTTCGGCTTATTATTGCATTACCTAACAATTGATAGGGTAGCGGCAGGTAGAAGCCGCCTAAGCGCGACGGCCAGAATTCGCCCGAATGCGCAAAAAAGAGAGAGGATCAATAGGGTAATACCCAGTCAAAGCTTGTCGTGTTACGTGGTCTTCCGATAATTCGGAAGATCAGGTACCAGACGTTGAATGAAAGATGAGAGAAAAAGAGAGGTAGATTGGAGAGAAAAGGACAGAAATAGTAAATCAGGGTCTGGGTATTTATTTAACACTTATGAAAGGCTTTCTTCACACAATAAAATAATAACACACAATTTTTTTAAAAAAAGTCCCTAATGTCACCAGAGAAAAGTTAAGATTTGGGTGGTGAGGGTGAAGGTCCTCCGGGACTTCCTTTAGTTCGCGTCCCGGAGTCGTCGGACCAGGAACACCACTGGCACTGTAATGTGGAGCGCTAGAGGCAGCGGCCCAGGTTAGGTCATCCAAAATTACGGACATATCAATTATGTAACCAGTTACGAATTTATTTATTTAAAATACGTAACTACGTGATTACGTAATTCATCTGATTGAAATTTTCAAGTAATATTCACGGACTTCCCCGTCGGGAATTATCCGCACCGCACCGCACCGGTATACTAATATACGGGAGTTCTCCTTAAAATATTTCCTTAGACGACATTGAACTCCATTGTTTATTAGACAAAAATTATTTTCATTAAATACGAGTCGTGTTGTAGTAGGTATTCTAACTATGCGAGCAAACTATAATACACGGGGCGGGGAATGACCGGTACGCGGGGGTTCCTGTGCCTTTTCCTTGAGTAAGTTAGGTATTCTAAGTATGATTTAACGTATTTTAGGCTAAAGTTGGATCTATTTTCGTCACTTTTTCCAATATAAGGTAAAGATGCGTACTTACGTAATTACGGAATTGTGGCTTGCAATACCGTAATTACAAAAGGTCCGAAATCAATCCGTAATTACGGAATTGCGAAATTACGTAATGGAAGCCCTAGCCCTGGTGGTACACGGAGGTAGGTGGGCCCGAGGTGGGACCCGTAACAGAGAGCAACCGTCCCCGAAGAAAGCTGGAACCACGTAGACGGAGGAGGATTCTTGAGGCGTAGGGCCTGACTTGGCCGCACTCCAAGTCAACTTTAGTATGAAGAAGATAGAGGCTTCTAGGGGTCCGACTTGACCCTAACTTTAGAGTTTCAAGTTTCCACTTTTGAGGCTGAAAAAGAACTGATCGCTCTAGTCCGAGCCGCCGTTTATATACCCTGGTGATCTAGCTTTTTAATTTACAAATTCTAAATTCATAAAATTTCAAAGTTATACATGCCAGATATTAATTCCATGGTAAAACCGTCGTTTTAACTCCATGGTCCAGTATAAACCTAAGATATCGTCTCAGCCCGTTGTCTAGACAACGAAAATAACAATATTGTCAAAAGAAGAAAAAGTGAATTAATTTCAGCTACAAAAATAAAGTTGTTGAAAAGAATAGCAATAAATTAAAAAGAAAAAGGGTACAGAAGAGCCATGGAAACCCAATACATCGAATAGCTTCACAAAATCAAGAAACATACGTCTCAAAAGTTAGTCGGTACAAGCGACATATAAACCACGCCCGCAAGATAATCAGATATGCGCGATAAATTAACAATAATCAAGAGGAACGGGACAGAAACCCAGGAACGCAGGTACGATATTACATGCTAAGTGCTTAAATATTAAACTACCTAAACCCTGGTAAGCTCTATGGATCGGTTAACTAATTCGAAGGGGGTTCGCCCTAACGTTACTCAATCATAGGATAACCACATCGATTGCGTAACCAAAAGATCGGGTTACCCTATCGATAGGGTTAGTCAAATGAAGGGGTTTTCCGGTCCCTGGTTTGAACTGGCATGTATAAATTGTCACAACGATTTGAGTATTTATGAACTCGACTGTACCTATTATTTTATTGGAACACCTTTTAACGATCATATCATTTCGCAGAATTTTCATTTCATGCCGCACGAGTTTTTTTTCTTTGGCAGTCACAAGTCGAACCTAACCTAACCTACTTAATTAACGTTTAAGATATCCTGAAAACATGGTTTCAGCAGAAAAAAGCGTTCGATGTGAATGTTCGCATTGTTTGTTTCGGTGTGACGAAAAGACAACCGGTGAAGTTACTAGCATAGAGGCATGGTATGGTAGGTAGGTAATATGATTTTCATTACACTTGCTAGGAAAGAGTGTTATAACACGCAGGCGTAGAGGGCAGTTATAGCCGATTTACCTCCCACTCATACATCATTTCGGACTAAGGAGGTGTGGCCTGTCAAGTTTAAAAACGAAAGCAGTTCCAAGCATTATCTGTGGAAGACTATATTGAAAAAAGTTGACAAACTCTTTTAGCGAGTCAAGTTCATTTGTTTGATTGTTGTTTCCGAAGCGTATTTTGTATATTTTTTTTCTCTATGTTTTTTATTTCCTCGCAAATGTGATGAAAAACATTGTGTGTATTACGGGCATTAAGGAGATTACAAACTCCAGTCATTAAAAGCCCTCCGCCTTCGGCGTCGGGCTTCTAATAGTCTCTTGTTAGCAATCCCCTTTATACCGCCCTTGATGCACAATGTACTATTATCTACACACATATCATAAGTCCTCTATTATACGTTCAAAACCCGTAGGCAATGACTAGCATTACCTGTGGTAGTAGGTGACAGCGATGACAGCTGTTAATTTTGGAAGATGTTCCAAATTTAGATCTCATTATCTTCCAATATTCGATAACTTAATGAAATTACGTTACAGCTGTCTTCGCTCTCACCTACTACCACAGGTAATGCTGGTCATTTGCCTTTCGGCTTCTGGACGCATCTTAGAGTACTTATATATGTGTGCAGATAAAGTATTGTACGCGACTCTGCGTAATTGGCAAAATTGAACTATGGACATTTTCAAATAAATAGCTAAAGCATAATCATTTCTTTATACGGATATACCTAAATAAGGTGACATTTGAAATAGTATCACGGTTTACTCTTAAATGACTCAACTCAAGATAAAAACTAGTTTTTATTTGAGTTGCTTAACTTTAAACTAGGATAAGTCAACGGAATTTGCGTCTTTTTTCAAATAAATTAAGTTTTAAATTCATATACCAATTTTCAAGGACATCCGAGTTTGAAGTCATTTGTAGATTCGTCTTGTTTCATGGAACAGGTCTTTTTTCATTCGCGCCTTTGTTTTTTTAAGAACAAAAATGAGTAATTTCAACAATATTGATTGATCTATTCTTTGAAGGGGTAAAGGCGGACAGAGTTTCTTTTTCATTTATAATATGAGTGTGTTTGTGCTGCAACAAATATTAATTAGGTAATTAATCGGCATTATCCGCGCGATATAATTTATCTGCGGGAATTAAAATGCAACATTCCTATTAATTATTGATAATTTTAATTATCGAATGCACTGCGGACTAAATGATTCTTTATGAAGGACAAAATGTCGAATTGTTTTTAACTTTTTTATCATTCACAGTTTTCCCCACCACTTAGGCATTTGCCCGACCGCTGGCGAGGAAGGGATTGGCTATCCTATTTTCTCGCTCAAGAAACGAACAAAAGATATAGATCCCGTGTCAATTAAAGAGACACATATTAATAGTTGATCGCTGGTTGCTCACACTGCCGGCGAGAACTTTCTCCACTAGTTTGTAGAAACAAAAGATATGGATCCCGTGTCAATAAAAGAGACACTATTCATAGTTGATCGCTGGCTGTTCACACTGCCGGCGAGGACTCTCTCCACTAGTTTGTAGAAACAAAAGATATAGATCCCGTGTCAATAAAAGAGACATATTAATAGTTGATCGCTGGCTGCTCACACTGCCGCCGAGAACTCTCTCCACTAGTTTGTAGAAACAAAACATATAGATCCCGTGTCAATAAAAGAGCCATATTAATAGTTGATCGCTGGCTGCTCACACTGCCGGCGAGAACTCTCTCCACTAGTTTGTCGAAACAAAAGATATATCACATGTCAATAAAAGAGACATATTAATAGTTGATCGCTGGCTGTTAACGCTGCTGCCTAGAATTATCTCCATTACTTTGTAGAAACAAAAGATATAGATCTCGTGTCAATAAAAGAGACACATATGTTAATAGTTGATCGCTGGCTGTTCACACTGCCGGCGAGAACCCTCTCCACTAGTTTGTAGAGATTTGTTAGATAATTTTCACAAAAGCATTCTTTCATAGTAGCGAATTTTTCACATCGCGTTCTTTCGTGATAGCAAGTTTAATTATTCTTCTTTCTTCATGTAAGGATTTTTCATAAAGCGTTCTAAAATGTTCGCGTTAATTTTTATATTTTACCAGTAGATTATTTTATTAGTCGCATTTTTTCCCAACCTAATTTAATAGAGTCGACGGAGCTCCGAATAGTGGAGCTCCTATTTCTGGGTTATTTAGGCCCTCCGAGCCTGATATAAAAATTAACCTAACCTAACTACGTATTACGATGTAATTACTAAGAAAAAATGCGAGTAATAAAATAATCTACTGGTAAAATATGCGAAGAAAATGAACGCGAACATTATAAAACGGTTTATTTATGAAAAATTGCTACATGAAGAATGACGAGTAATTGAAAATGAGATGTAGATGAAATGACCAGCAAAAGGAAGCTGTTTACGAATAAGTTAAGTTGGTGTCAGCGCAATCAAGATAAGATTAAAATGGACATAATTGCTTCTCTTAGATCCGCAGGTAAATTTAGTCAGTTTTGGAAAGATACAAATAAACTAAATTTCAAACAAAGTAGACCAATCTCCGTAAACGGGTTACAAAATGAAAAAGACATAGCAAATATGTTTATAACACAGTTCAGAGTTGAGAAACCGCTTAAAAATTCAGTGCCCTCTAATGTGACCGAGGCAGGGTTGGGCCGCAGTGACCCGCAAACTGGCCCGGGACTGGTCATTACACAAGATATGGTTTATAATTGTGTTCGTAAAATGAAGCGCGGGAAGTCTCCGGGTCACGACGGCCTGAGTATCGAACATGTTCTGTACGGTGGTCCGTCGCTGCATCAAAAAGTAGCATTGTTATTTAATTTATGTTTAGCTCATGGTTACCTGCCAGATGATTGCATGAGAACGAGTGTAGTAGTTTAGTTTAGTTTAGTTTATTTATTCATCAATGTAATATTACAATATAAATTGCATTGCATGTCAAAAAATACGAAATTACATTGATATTGTCAAAATTAATACTAAATAATAATATAATAATACAAAAATAACACTCAAATAATCAAAGTCAACATTAATAAACAAGTAATAAATGGTCAGTTTCCGATGTCAATGTAAAAAAAGTAATAAAGTCAAATAAACAATAATAATTTTACAATTTAAGTTGCATATATTCGTCGACAGAGTATAATGGATTATCCAATAAAAGGTTTCTCAGCTGAGTACCAATTGTTAAGAACAGAACCGGCGATCTTAGCAATCCGTCTAATTACCGACCTATATCGTTAGCCACGGTTCTCTCAAAGATCCTAGAAAGGCTCATTAATCCTATAATTACTGAACGAAAACACTAAAGAGATGCACAATTTGGGTTTCGTGCGGGCCTTTCAACAGATATGGCTATATTTTGCTTGAAAAATACTGTAAGACGTTATGTTAGGAAAAAGCCATCTGTATACGCATGTTTCTTAGACCTGAGCCGCGCTTTTGACACAATCGACTACAATTTATTGTGGAAGAAAGTGTCTAACGCGGGCGTACCGACACAAATAGCTAGTCTGTTGGGATACTGTTACGATAATCAAGTTAATACTGTTAAGTGGGGAGACGCTACCTCCAACGAATATAAACTTAACTGTGGAGTAAGGGTGGAGAGGTGGAGTAAGGGTACAGGGTGGTTTGACATCCCCAGTTCTGTTCAATCTTTACGTCAATGATCTGATAGAGGAGCTGAGCAGAGCCGCAGTCGGATGCCACGTAGCCGGCGTTTGCGCCAACAACTTAAGCTATGCAGACGACATGGTCCTGCTGAGCCCCTCTATCAATGGTCTGAGGATACTTGTCTCTATATGTGAACGATATGCAACAGCACACGGTCTAAAGTACAATGTCAATAAATCAGAAGTACGAATGGTAGGGGACCGGATGTCATCCCCCCAGTCAATCTCAATGGTACTGAATTAAAAATTGTATCGAGCTTTAAATACCTGGGGCATGTACTTACCGAAAAACTAAAAGATGACGAGGACTTCGAAAGACAGCGACGGGCCATTGCTATTAAAAGCAATATGTTGGCGCGCCGATTTGCTCAGTGCTCGGACCAAGTCAAGTAACGCTGTTCGGGGCGTACTGTCAGGCGTTCTACACTAGCCAGCTGTGGTATCAGTACACTAAGCGATCTTTTGACAGACTCCATGTACAGTACAACAACGCGTTCCGAGCGATGCTGCGGCTGCCGTGGCGGTGTAGCGCGTCCGGCATGTTTGCCGTGAACAGAGTGGATGACTTCTTCGCCGTGTTGCGGAAAAGATGATGGTCATTCGGTACGAGGCTGTGTAGGTCGGCCAGCAGTATTGTTAAGGCGTGCACGAATTTTAATTATTATTATCTTGGGAGCGGAGTGCATACAAATTATTATTATAAATTATAAATGAAAAATTAAATGTCTGCATTTTAGATTTTAAATAAGATTAGTTAAATATTTGATGGGTTGATACCTAAATAAAGAATCATTTATTATATTATTATTATTATTATTGAATTTGTGATCATGAAAGAAGGCGATGTGAAAATTCGCTACTATCGAAATATGCAGTGAAAATTTCTAACAAACCTTTGTAGAAACAAAAGATATAGATCCGGTGTCAATAAATGAAAGAGACTCAAATATTAATAGTTGATCGCTGACTCTACTCACTTTCCGCTCATCGCCGGAGGTGGGACAAATCCCTTGTTTTGCGTATTAATAAAAAAAAAAATAAGTAAACGGTTGTCTTACACACATTCGCATGTATATTCATGTGTACTTACATACCTTAATGAGTATTTTTTGTCATCAGATAGACGAATACAAGTATATGGCGGAGCAGAGCATGCAGGACGCGTTCCGCGTGGTGACGCTGCCCAACTGGAGGCACGAGAAGAAGGGTGCCACCAAGGGCGACGTGGTCGAGACCAACGTCACCGACAACTTCGGGAAGGTCTACCGGTTCACTGTGAGTTATACGCGGTTATAGTGTTTCAATCCACGACGTTGCGCCCCACTACAATATGTTTAGGGCTCCGTACCCAATAGGTACCAACGGTACTACTAACTGTCCGTCTGTCTGTCAACGGGCTCATGAACCGTAAAAGACAGTTGAAATTTTCACAAAGTATGTTCTTCTATTGCCGCTATAACAACAAATAATAATCAGTGATCGGAATAGGCAGGGTCATTTGCCTAAAGTTCGCCAAAGGGCATAATATCGTCGGCGATACTGCAAAACCGCGTAACCAACAAATTTACTATAGATCAAAATATACCTTAACGTCTTAGAAAAAAGGTGCAATTTGCTCCTTATTAAAAATGTTAGTTACAAATGGCTAAAATAGTAATTTATTTTAAATAATTTATACCCTCAAAAAACGGTACATCAAGGGTTAACATGAAACGCAAAGCAAATGACCCTGTTTATTTTTAAAAATAAAAATCGCAAAAAGATATAAATGCTAGAAAACAAGCAGTACAGGAACTATACAAAAGTTGGTTTCACTTTTTTTCCCCCCCTTCCCACGGCACTGCTAAACCGCACTACTGACCAATGATCTCTATTTTTAATTCGAATTTAACTGAGTCGACGGAGCTCCGCTGTCGCGGAGCTCCTATTTCTGGGTGGTTTGCCCTTCCGGGCCTGCTAAAAAACTAACATAACCTAAACCAACCTCATATTTATGTTGCTAGTTTTGGTTAGTAAAATGCTAAGGTGATGACTGTCCCTCCCCAGGGTCTGGTGGACTGCCCCCCCGAGTTCCTCTTCAAAGAGTTCAGAGACAACGTCACGAAGCTACCTGAATGGAACCCCACCATACTCAAGAGCGAACTCATCAAGGTAAGTACAGCGGATGATAGAGACAGCATTCAAAAATGCTTTATTATGTGTTAGTTCTAACTAAACACTGTTTATTTCTAAAACTTAACGTAAGGTTGAGGTGAGACACAAGAGAACTTACTAATGACCTGTTGTTTGATCGGTAGTTAAACTAACTAATGGTCAAAAAACGTTACTAATGGTTAAAATTTCAAGGAAATGTGTCAAATTTTCCATTCCTTTTTCGAATTTTAACAATTAGTTAGTTTAATTACTGATCAAACAACAGGGCCTAAGGCAATTTTTCCTGATTTATGTTAAAATACTACTAACATGGGCTCTCTTCATTATCTTAACAAATTAAAGCACTTTTTGCCTATTAAGACCAAGGTATCCCTTGTGCAGTCCCTAATTTTTCCCATCATTGACTACGGTGACGTGTGTTATCCGGACCTGAGCGAGGGACAATTCGATAAGTTGGATCGTCTTCTTAATAATTGTAATCGTTTTGTTTTCTGTCTTCGTAAATATAATCACGTGTCTTCCTTCCGCTCTCAACTTAAATGGATTACTTTGTTTCCTTTATAATATTCTGTACGATCCTCAATCTCCTGATTATCTAAATTATTATTTTAAATTTCTGGGTTCCACCCACCTCTGTCAGCTACAGTTGCCGGCAAACTTCTTGAACATGTGACCTTGCCAGCGCAGAAGCGATTTTTAGGTGTCGTCGGGAGGCGGGGGAGCATCGTGTTGTTCGCGAGATTAGTCAATCGTTTGACGTTTGCGTCCCGCGCCCCGTCTACGTCCCTCTACCTTCCGAGTACACTTGCGTGCACTGATAAAGCCGATTGTTATCATTGACTTTCTTGTTATAATATTTTGTTGAGTTTTTGTTATTGTTTTAAAGTGACAATATAATGCGACGCCAAAAGAACGTAGTTTTTTAAAAGACAAGCTCGGAAGATGATGTACGATGTGTATTGTTTCTTTAAGAAAGACGGAAAATATTCTCTGATAAAAATTATACCGACCTCGGACGTTACCATCTGAGCTCTGGGGTCATAAAAACCCTTTTTCGCACATCTCGCTCGCTCTTGGAAGGTTAGCAGATGTCTCGCTCGCACTGGCGTAGCATTGCACATCCTTGTTCACTAATTAGTTTATGGCCCCAGAGCTCAGATGATAACGTCCGAGGTATAGGTAGGTACTTTTTTTTGCACGTATATGCACGATGCGCGAACTTGCCCCCACCACCTCGCCTAATGTTCAAGAAGTTTGCCGATAACTGTACGATCCACTGACAATGTCACACTTTCTATCCCTCTTCACCTCACAGGCTTAAAGTCCAACTCTTTCGCTCTTCAGGCAGCACGACTTTGGAACGACCTACCCCTTAATACCAAGCAAGCTCCGAACAAGTTTGGCTTTAAAAAGAAAGTTCGCGAATTTCTTTGTAGGTAGAGTCGACATCATCTTGATTTTCTGATCGCGATCTTATCTGTAATGTGTTGTGCTTATCTTTATGTATATATTATGTATATTCATTAAATTAAAGGACAATGGGCAAAAATGTATGGAACGTGGTACCCGCGCCAATGAATATAATGTATATATCATTAGAAAGGTATTTTTATACTGGGCAAAGATAACCATATCGCTTATCTCTATTTGCTGTCGGAACTGAGTTATTTTATTTTGAATATACGTTGTTATCAATCAATTTCCTTTAGGGATACCATTATGAAAGAAAAGAAAACATGTACTACATAACGAGAAATATCTAACTTCTTATCGGCCGGGCACTATATTTATACTACTTACTATCAGGTACCTAGTTTTACTAGTCAAGCGTACACTTCAGTGTTTCCGCTTTATAAATAAAATTGATTTTTTTCTCATTAGAAAAGTGACAACATGAGGTGATTTTTGTTAGATTAGTTTTTTTTTACAAATACCTATCTGTCCATAAATGAGGCTGAAGATGGAGCTCTCTGGTGCAGTAGCAGCCTATTCACTTTTGCCTAAGTTGTATTTTTAAGGAAATAAAGATGCCGGGAGCAGATTTTATTTCGCATAAGGTGTCATGTTCGTATATGAATATCTCCGAATGGACAGGGATTTGAGACAAACCACCATAGTAAACGTTTTTCCTATTGGTATGACCTACTCAATGACACTACCATTATTGCTATTGGAGCGGGTACCAAAATGCCCATTGTCCTTTATATTAAATATATTCATGAACAAATGAATGAAGAGTAAATGGGAATGTTGGAAGAGGGCAGCCAAGGCGAAAGCTCCACGATCAGATCGGTGACGTATTAAGAAAGGGCCAGGTCAGGAGACTCTAAACCGACGCACGTGTATGAAGAGACTTATGAGTGTGGAGGACGCGAGAGAGGTTTGTCTGGATCGTAGCAAGTGGAAGGAAGTGGTATCTGCCTACCCCTAAGGGAAAGAGGCGTGATTGTATGTATGTATATTGATTAATTTAGAGTTGACAGGTCTAAACATCCTCCAGTGAAGTATTTTTAATGTATCCAGTAATGTTTTTCCTATAACTAACAAATAACAAACTAGGTAGTAGTGTGTGTGTGTGTGTTTTTAGTGTTACTGAATAAACATCTTTTATCTTTTTTTATCTTTATCTTTTTCCAGGAGATCGGTCCGGGCATCGACCTCTCGTACCAGGTGACGGCGGGCGGCGGGCGCGGCATCATCGCCCCAAGGGACTTTGTCATCCTGCGCCGCTGCGCCGCGCTCAACAAACAGGTTTGAAAATTGACAAAAAAAAAAGGCAAATTGACTCAATTTCATGTATGCTTAATTTCATTGTATGGAAAGAAAAAATAGAACGGCAGAAGTTGGTTGAATTTATTAATAATGTTTTTTTAATACGATTTGTAAGTAAATTCTTCAAAGGGGGGTGGGCAATTTTGTATGGACCCTGTCCCCATCCTCAAACAGTAACGGGATGCATGTAGTACCAAAATCGATGGGAAGTGTTTAATGGAAAAAAAACCTTTCAAGGGCCAAGCAAGGCAAGAATGTGTTCATTTTCAAACAAATTCATACGATACGATTACGATTTTGCAAGAAAACCCCATACATATGGCGATCTTCATCGAAAAATACATCATGTTTCCAAGATCTATAAATTGGCACTTGTTTCATCTCCGTTGGTGGGTGGGGACATTTTTCCCCATCGTCGTTTGACCAATTTCTGCTGTTGAACTGTGTCGATTTGCATTTTTCACTTCTCATGCTCGAAAAGTCCCTCTTTATGTCGTGCGTAGGCGACATAAAGTCGCTTTTTATGCTCTAGTGCATAAAGTAAAATCTTCGTCGAAAGTCAAGGCAATCGGTCCAACAGCCACACGAACAACTTTAACTTCATAGAATAACCTATTTATTTTATTCGTTTCGTTAGTATTCTAAGACCAAGGCAAGGATACCAACAGCCAAAGTACACAATAAAACTTCATGAAATAAACTTATATTTTTTATTTTGTCGCATTTATTTTTATTATTTTATTTGAGTAAATCAATATATTTAAAGCATGACAATAAGTTATTATAGATATAAAAGACAAAATGTTTTTATAACTGAGCGGTATGTAACGACCTAAGTCAGATGTCACGTACCTAAAGAAAAATAAGAAAAAAAAATTTAATTGGCGGGAACCATACTTATTTTGTCATTGTCAATATTTGTGTTACAATAATTTACATGTTGCTATTTCATTTCCTCGCAATCGAAGTGAAAATTAGAGTGTACAACTCTTCCATAAAACCCATTTAACACTCGACTTTATATCCATCCTCGATCGCAAGCTCGCTTGGATGGATAACATCTCGCGTAAAATGGTGCGTTTTATGCATTTGTTGTACAATCTCCTATTGTCAAATTTATTCATTTTATGAACATAGAGCTTATATTTGCTAAGACAGTTTACCCGTATCTCCTATATTTTTGGATTTCCTCTAATGTCCCAGTTAAAAAAACACTATAATTGGATATATTGACCGTCACTACATGATGCTGACTGTATTTGATACTGAAAATATTTTTCATTTCAAGATTGTACTCTACAATTTTGTCGGCGTAATTTAACCCCCTTACTAATAAACGTTGAGAAACGGTGGTATAGCTATACCATGTTTTGTCCTTATCTGTCAAATTCAAATGTCACCATGACAGATAAGGACAAAACATTTTATAGCTATACCACCGTTAGTCAACGTTTATTAGCAAGGGGGTAAATGTATAACCATGCCAAATTACAGCTTTGTCCAAGAGTCTCTGAGTTAGACTGCAGACAGACGGTCGTGGCGAAACTATAAGGGTTCCTTGTTGACTATGGAACCCTTAAAAAGAAGTAGGTGGACAGTTGAAGAGCTTAAAATTATCTAAACACGACTATATTGGCAAGAGAATAAGAGCATGTCGATAATTTCGAGCCCTGCAACATATTTAGGCCTTTTTTTTCTAACCTAATGTACCATATGAATGGCATGTTCCAGGGTACCGAGGTGTCGTCGGACCCCTACTGCTACATCAGCACCGGAGTCAGTGTGAGCGTGCCCGGGTACCCGCCGCACCGGGACATCGTCAGGTAAGTACCCGGGGCCAAAATTATAACACGGGAAACGTAACGGGTTTTTAAAACCCGGTTAGCCGGTGTATAGGTCAAAATTAAAAGTAAATATGTGTTTTTTTTGCATCAATTATTTTTAGAATAATCACTAGTAACCCTTGGAATGTCTAAGAACTAATTAATGCAAGGGCACACGTGTTATTAGATTTTGAACCTAAAAACAAGTAAATTAGAGCCTAAAATGTACTAAATTTTCCTACAAAAAAAAAATACAGTTTTTTTCTTTTGTAGGGTACCGTTTCTCAAAAGAAAAAAAGGAACCCTTATAGGATCACTCGTGCGTCTGTCCGTCTGTCCGTCTATCACAGCCGACTTGCTCCAAAACTACTGGACCGATCGAGTTGAAATTTGGTACACATATGCAAGTCAGTGACCCAAAGACGGACGCATAACGTAAATAAATGAATTTTGGACAAGGGGGCACTTTTGGGGGGTAAATTAGGAAATTAAAAAATAAAAGTTACGCAAACCTTATTGTTTGACATGTCAAATGAAAGGGCCTATTGTGAGCATCTCAAATATATATTTTTTTATACTTTTAATATAAACAGTTTTTAAGTTATTTAAGATAAAAGGCGAAAATTGACCATTCCCCCCCCTTATTTCCGAAGTTGCTGGGCCTAAAATTTTCTTCACCAAGTGAAGAGATTCATTACAAGTGAACATTTTGGAAAAAATATTGTCATTATTTTCGATTGCCAGTTTTTTCCCATAACCATTCCGGTGTCATTCATTAATAAAATTGTCGCGGGATACATATAAATTCCGGTATAATAAATGTAAAATACCTAATAATATTTTTTATTAACATCATAAGGAAGTCTCTGCTGTACGGAAAAGGGTCATGTTTTCAAAATGACGGCCGTTTTTTCGATCCTTGTCAATAAAATAATGACCCCTGACCTGTTGTTTCCAGAGGTAACAACAAGGTCGGTTGCTGGTTCCTGAAGCCGGTGACGGTCCGCGGCGCGGGCGCACAGGAGGCGCGGCAGACGCAGTTCCAGTGGCTCATGTGCTGCGACCTTAAAGGTGGGACATACCGACATACATACATTACTGTACAGACCGGGAAAGAGGCCGGTGCAGGACGAGTATGAGTCCAATTTATTTCATTTAGATTGATTACATACATAAAAAAATGTGATTTTATACACTTTTTATCTATTTTTTTAATGAAAATGGAAATATATGCATATACAGTGGTGGTCACATAATTAGGGACACTTGTTTTTTTTGCGATACAATTGCCTACAAATATGACTTTTTAATTTTGACCACCATTCAAAAAGTTCTTGACCAATTTTATTGCTAAATACAATTTACTTTAGATCATTAACTAAGGTTTAAATTTATATACAATGAACTACTGTTAAAAACGAACCTTATATTTTATAGGGATTTAAAAACTTAGTGCTTACCCGTCCATACAAAGTTTTACAACTTTGTATGAACGCGAGGTATTTATTTTTTCAAATCCTTATAAAATGGAAGATCCGTTTTCAACACAGATGAATTGTACATACATTTAAACCTTAGTTCATTCATGAACGATGAGTGTAACCAAATATTAAATTAGTTTAGAACTTTTTGAATGGTTGTCAAAATTTAAAAGTCATATTTGTATTTGTAACGGAAAAAAATAAGTGTCCCTAATTATGTGACCACCACTGTATATCATATTACGTACTTAAAAAAATACCGCGGTAATGTCAACTTTTTTTCAAAAGCAATTTTGTGAAAGTACCGTCAAACGTGTGTACTTGGGGCACCGTGGGTACTTGGGACACGATGGGTACTTGGGGCACCGTGGGTACTTGGTACACCATGGGTACTTGGGACTCCATGGGTACTTGGGGCACCGTGGGTACTTGGGCCACCATGGATACCTGGGATAGTGTGGGCACTTGGGACTCCGTGGGTACGTGGAGACACAGTGAGTGTCTGGGCTGTAAACGCGAGAACTTTGATTGTACGAGTGTCTAGCTGTTCGGAGTCAGTTTTCCTAGTCCAAACATGATTTAAAAAAGTAAAGTAACTGTGAAATAATGGGATTTAGCATCGGTTTTGCGGTCGCTGCCATTTTTTTCTTTGTCCTAAACGATTGGACATCGAACGACATATAAGTGAAAAACTTAAGTAACCGACCTCGTGCATGTAGCAGTAACACATCTGTATAGACCGTCCGAAATTCTATATTTTAAATTTGACGTAAATTCCATTGGTTTTGTACACAACTACATGCAAGAACTCATTCACTTAAGTTTTTCACCTATCATCATGTCAGCCGAAAGACGTCCACTGCTGGACATAGGCCTCCCCCAAGGCGCTCCACTCAGACCGGTCTTGTGCTTTTCGCATCCACCGCGTACCCGCGATCTTTACAAGGTCGTCACTCCATCTTGTTGGAGGCCTACCTACAGCTCGTCTCCCGTTTTCACCTATACTTATGCGCAATACTCACCAAAACATAATTTTTTTCAGGAAAAATCCCTCAGTTCGTTTTGGACGCGGCCTTCGCTACGGTCATGTTAGACTACATAGTACACGTGAGGAAGTTCGCGGCCGAGTCTAGGGCTAAAGGACTCTTTTAGTCTCAGTGACCTCGCTCACGCTCATGACTTAAACATAAGGCTAAAGCCAAGGTGAGCTTAAAGCTGGTTCAATCTAGGATCTGTGGCAGCTGGTATAAATCTACACGTTAGCTGGAAGTACCTTCACGCCTGTCTCCCAACGGGGTAGGCAGAGACTGGAACGCCAGGTGCTCCGGTCTAAATATACAACTTCCGCTTCCTCTACATTCATCACCCTCTTCATGCTCGTACGTCGGTTTCGGGTGCTTTTGATTTGGCCCTTATTCAGTACACCGCGAATCTGATCACCTAGGGCGATCTCTATCTCCACTCACTCTCGCTTGCATTCCTCTTTAATCTTGAATAACTATCAGGGGACAATCTCATACAAATTGACCTAGTCCCAAACTAAGCTCTAGGCTTGTACATAGGTACTATTAGTACTAGAAAACGATAAACATACTAATGTAAGGTCTGTTCATCCTTACTCCTCTTATACAGGGTGTTAGGTAATGAGTGGATAATCTTTGAATTATGGATAGAGGGCACTTAGGACGTTATAAAAAAGCTAAAATAGGTTAGGTAAAAGTCGCACGGTTTTAACATAAGTATTCAAGAATATTGAGAAGAAATAAAATTTGGAAAAGTTAGCTTAGAATGGTGCTATGATCAAAACATTGAACAAGGGTGTACATTTTCGAAAAAAAACTAAAAGTATCTCGAAAACCATGCGACTTTTACCTAACCTATTTTAGCTTTTTTATAACGTCCTAAGTACTCTCTATCCATAATTCAAGGATTATCCATTCATTACCTAACACCCTGTATAGTAAACAACTTTCTAACCTCAAAATGAACCTTTTTTGGCTAAAACAGCTCTTTTATCGTAAATAAAGTAAACCGAGTTAACATGTTGGACATCACTTGGCCAATGTATTGTCTGTGATTGCTTTATTTTGTTTAAAATAGCTGTTTTAGCCAAAAAAGGTTGATTTTGAGGTTAGAAAGTTGTTTACTATATAAGACAAGTAAGGATGAACAGACCTTAGAGATCCACATACATAAATACATGCCCCCTTACTAATATACAATGTTTTGTCCTTATCTGTCAAATTCAAATGTCAGAATGACAGATAAGGACAAAGCATTGTATAGCTATACCACGGTTACTCAACGTTTATTAGTAAGGGGGTTAGAAAACATCCAAGACTCAGGAACAAATACTCGCGCTCATCACACAAAACTATACTAACTACTACACAGCCGCTTACGAGTTACGAGTATAGTAAGTATTTGAAATTACGAAACACAGCTGTCACAGGCATCATACTACATTGACCGAACTATAGCCACTCAGTTCAGGGATATCATAATAACCAAAGCAAAAAAATAGCAAATAGACATTCTAACTTAGTCCTTAGGGTTGGCAACGCATTTGCTGACTTATGATTGTAATCTTTAGATTGTAGTCTTAAGATTGAAGTCTTGGGATTGTAGTCTTATGATTGTAGTCTTGGGATGGTAGTCTTAAGATTTTAGTTTTGGGATTGTAGTCTTATGATTGTAGTCTTGGGATTGTAGTCTTAAGATTGTAGTATTGGGATTGTATTTAAGATTGTAGTCTTGGGATTGTAGTCTTAAGATTGAAGTATTGCGATTGTAGTCTTAAGATTGTAGTCTTGGGATTGTACTGTTAAGATTGCCGTCTTGCAATCATCTATGCTGTTAGATCCCACTTAACATACCAGACTGCAATCCTAAGACCCCAAATGCGTTGCCAACCCTGAGGACTAAGATGGAATGCGTCTATGCCAGTAATGTCACCGGTTGTCTTATCCCCACACCGGAACACAACAACGCGAATGCTGCTTGGCGGTGGGTTAATGGATAAGATGGTGGTAGCGATCAGGACGAACCCGGCACAAGGTCCTACCACGACTTCTGCATAACCTCTACCTTTTAGACTAAATTGAATTTTTGGGTCTTCAAAGTGTCCATATCACAATCTACAGGGTGCCCCTAAAACCAACGCCAAAACTAAGAGGGCTGATAGAGCAGCTAAAAAGCTATCGATTTAACCGCTATGTATGTTCAGCGATTTTTACTAGTTTCGGAGATATTGAGCATTTTAATCTGAAATTTTGTAATTTTCCCTTATGACCATGTCACGAAAAATCATTAATTTCATGTTTTATTTCATAATTTTTTCAGTGATATTTTACATTATTAGAATCATTAAAAATCAGCAAAGTTTTTAAACCCATTTGCTCTTTTTTTTAAGTAATCACATAAAGTTGTTTTTTTACATACAAAGTGAAAAGCAAACACTGGAACACGTAGTATGGAGAAACAAACATTATGTCATTACTAAAAAAAAATATTTAAAAAAAAAAAACGGTCTTATGGGTTTAAAAACTTAAAAGTTTTGGCATTAAATTGGTTTCAGGGACACCCTGTATATGGAGACGTGGTAGATTCAACTGGGGTCCTAGTTAAAAAGGGTCATGACTCTTCTGAAGATCAAGTGAAAAAGGGTTTAAGTCTAGTACAGGGGTCGGCAACCTTTTGAGTCGGAAAATTACAAAATTTCAAAGTTTTTAAAGAGCCACCATTTTTTTTCTTGCCAACGATAAATAGTACTTGCATAAATAAAAATTGAACTAAACACCCGCAGCTTCACATGTGGCTCGCGAGCCGCAGGTTGCCGACCTGGTCTAGTATACTTCGTGTATTAATATACCCTTTTTAAATACGAGTTAACTCGACATACCCTGTTTCACTAGGACCCCAGTGATAAGAAGAAAATAAGTACAGTTTTGAAGATTTTCTATTGGATGCGAAATATACTATAGTGTAAGAGATTTTTGTATAGTAATTGGTTTTTATACTAAAATACAGGTTGTTGGTTTTTTGATACATACCTTTTATGGGAGACATAGTAATGATTTGCAGTGAAAAAATTACTTTCTCATTAAAAATAAGCTAAGCAGCAAATTGTAGATTTTATTTTATTTTTAAAGTTACTAGAAAAATTGGCTTTACCAATAAATTTTATTATGACATTAAGGTGCGACCCCACCGCTGCTTAAAATACGGCGACGGTACGGAATCGCAGTGACGCATCGTATCCGTTTTTACCGCATGCCCTCCACACCGCTGCTTAAAATACGGTGTCGTTGCGTAAACAAAAGACGGGGTCATAGTAACAACATGGCACCGATTTTGACGCACCGTTATATACGCACCGTTAAGCAGCGATGTGGAGGGCATGCGTCAAAAACGGTACGCATACGATGCGTCACTGCGATTCCGTATCGTCACCGTTTTTTAAGAATTGGTGTGGGCGTACCTTTACTTTATCATTTGTAATATTCATAATTTTTATCATGTTTTTACCTTATTCAACAGTTATTAAACTACATCTAAATTTATATTTAAAAATCAAGTCTGAAATACAAAATTGTATATTTAAAAAAAAAACGCACAACAACTAAAGTATAAAATATAAGTAGTAAAGTACTATAGTAAGTAAAGTGAGTATTGTGACATTTGAATTTGACCGAAAGAGATAAAGCATACTTTAACTAAAATAGATTTATCGTAGGTTTAGTGGTGGTAAATATTTAAATACAGCCAAATTATTGAATAGATCGACATGCCCCCTAAAAGGTATGCATTAAAGAAATAAGCAAGCATCGGAAAAACGCCCGTCATTTTGAAAACATAACCCTGTTCCGTACAGCAGAGACTTCCTTATGGTTAATATAAAATATTATTAGGTATTTTACATTTATTATACCGTAATTTATATGTATTCAGCGACAATTTTATTGATGAATGACCCCGGAATGGTTATGGGAAAAAACACATTCGGCAATCAAAAATAATGACTGTTTTTTTCAAAATTTCACTTGTGAGTCCATTACGACGTGAATTTTAGGACCCATTTATGAGTCGGAAAAGTTCGTTCACAGTCTGCGGACGTCATTGGGGCATAATAATATTTAGTCGTTGACATTGGTATACTGTTTGTGTGTGCGTTTGTGTTATCTCCTAACCATTCCGGTGTAATTCATTAATAAAATTGTCGCTGAATACATATAAATTATGGTATGATAAATCTATAAAATACCTAATAATATTTTTATTAACATCATAAAGAAGTCTCTGCTGTACGGAACAGGGTTATGTTTCCAAAATGACGGGCATTTTTCCGATCCTTGGAAATAAGTAAGGTGAGTCGGGGCTATTGTAACTTTTCATACTAAAACGTGTTCTACTTTTAAAATTAGTATACAATAGTCCCGTAGATGACATAGCCCCGACTCGGCTTACGCTATATATCTAAAAATCTTAGCTGTTTTTGCAAAATCATCATCATCATCATGTCAGCCGAAAGACGTCCACTGCTGGACTGGCAAAATGTGGTTACATAATTAATAACAACTTTTTAGACTTGTTGGTAATTCTGTAGCTCTGCCTACCCCACTCTGGGAGTGAAGGCGTGAGTGTATGTATGTATCTTTTGTATTGAAACCCAATCTTTTGCATTCTTAAAACATCCGCGCATTCCGTAGAAATTCCCTTAACCTCTCTGATGCCTTGAGCTTATTTTCCAGTTCAAGGTACTTTATTGACTTTTGAGTTGTAGTGCATTTTTTTTAATCTAGTTATTTTGTACAATTAATATTAGTGTGTAGATTAATTATTGTTAAGTAATTGAAATTTTATAGTATTTATTTTAAAATCTAGTGTATTCCTGACTTCTGGTTACCTTATTCCAAAAAAAAATATGTTCATAAATTTCAAGTAAACACGTTCTTAGTGCTTTGACAATAGAGTCGAGAATAGTTTTGAGAAACGTATATGTTTCGAAGTTTGTTCATTACCATACAGGGAGTGTAAAAATACTTCATAATAATATTGTTAAAAAACTTTTCGTGATAAATATTTAAGGTAAAAAATATTGCTTTTGTAAACTTTCACTCAGTGTTGAAAGAAAGAAAGAGAATACAGTTAGAGGTCCTTCAATCACCAGCATAGGTTTTATAAAAAAAACAATGAAATCCTTTCCATGCTGACTTTGTGCTTTTTTTTTCTAGTGGTGCATTTAATTATTTTTATTAGTGATTTAAGTTGTATTTTTTATTTTATAGCTGAATTTAAATTGACACTTTAAAGAAAAAAAATCAGTAAGTTTTTTTTGGATGTCACTAAAAAACTGCCCAAGGTTAGTTAGAAAAGGCTTTGCCTCCGTCTTACCAACTATAATTTTAATATAATTTGTAACCTACACAATAATGACAGTTAGTGTAATATAGCAATACTTGACAGAAATGTTTTACTGACCTAATATGAACATGTAGGGTGATGGAACCAGTAATGGACAAGGCACCAATAATGAACACTTGATTATTATTTTACAGAAGATAAGGGTAATTCATTTGTTTTGCAACAAATGAATAACAATCAATTTTGGTCCGTATACAATTTGAATTAAGAGTGAAGTGTCCATTACTGGTGCCTAACAGCTAAAAGTGTCCGTCATTGGTGCCGTCACCCTATATGTTTTGTTTAGTTTCACAGTTTAAAAAGAACCAGCACTGCTTACCCATATTATGTAAAATAATTCTACATTAAGTTTAATTAAGGTTAAAACGCTTGTATAAATATAAATAGTGTGTATTTTGTAAGTGAAATAAATGCATTTTTGTACTGAATTTGTTGCTTTTTTTATATCCTTGGGGACGTATTGAATATCATTCAGAGCCTGAGGGATGAAGAGTATAAATTACTCACGCAAACTTACATCACAGTAAATATACTTACTTATAGCTTTATAAAGAGGTGAAATTAAATCATACTTAACTCGGATTCATAATTAGATTCCATCAAATCTACCAAGAAATGTCAGTCACATTAACATCTGTCAATGTCAGTATGACGGTCCAGATGCCACCAACCCTTTCTTACTAATAAAAAATATAATTATCTTACTGCAGGTGAAAAACTTAACGAAAGTCTTTGTAGTGGTGTAGAGAATTAAGGAAATTAACGTCCAAATTTAAATATAGTCTCCATTTTCTGTACACAGGCACTATATAATTACATAAACGTAGGGGTTTCGTTATAAGTTTGTCGCCTACTACTTTGATTCTTAGATGTTTGTTATGAATCGAAGTAAACATTTATATTCATATATTCCTAAATTCTAAGTAAAAAGGATCCTAATTGTTTCGCTCTAATTAGTGAGATGATTTAACGATCCTCCTCCAGTTTGGATGCTACAGTCAGGATAATGTAATACGCCTTAAAAATAGCCAACACAACTAGGTAGTGGTTATTTTTTTTCGAATTTACTTATTTTAGGTCTAATAATTAATAATATACGCACATCTTCAAACGATAATATTATTGTATCAAAACGGATACCAAATGTTATCTAGACCTGAAGGTTTACCGTTGCAATATGAATAGCCAGCCAGCCAGCGCAAGACACACCAGAGCACAATACAGGGACCTCTTATATCAGCCTCCTTGCCACACTTCTATATATAAGAAAAACTGCTATAATATGTGTATAGTCCTGTATAATAAGTTGCAATAAGTTGTTGTTGGTGGATATTAAACTAGAAAATAAGATGCTATTTATAAGTAAACTGAATAAATGGCTACAGGAAAATTGTTATTACAATATAAAAGATTATTTGACGCGCTAAAAAGCCAAACTTTATAATAAATTGAATATTTGACATCGTAGATACATTTGACTTCGTTCCATTTCAATGATAAATATGTAATAATAATTAGACCTAAAAATGTCTGGAAAATTTTTGCACACCTGCATGCAGGTTGAATACGCATGAACTGTATTACATTTAAGATCTGTGTAACCGTGTTCAGCAAATAAATAATTTTGATTTTGATTTTTGATTTTGAATATTTCTACCACAAAATTGCGTCAATTAAATATTTATTTATGCAACAGGTTTTTATATAAGCATTTTTATTTAAACAAAGCATTTAAATGTTATTCTTAAAATTACTAAGTAATTAATTACTTACGTAACGTGCATTATTTCGTCAAGAGTAGGTTTACTAATGTTGGAATGTTTCATGTCAATGGCAACACCGTGGTAGATTTGATGGAATCTAATTATGAATCCGAGTTTAATTACATACATAAAAAGAGAAACTGTGACTGATCTATCAACACACAGACAAAATGGCTGGCCCTAGGTAAAATCTGTGGTGAGTATTCGTTGGGTATCCTAGGAGAAAACTAAGAAAGGATTTTCCGAAAATCGACCCCCAACTAAGAAATAGGGGAGTAGCGGGCGTCCTCTAGTAGATAATATTAACTGTTTATGTTTCAAGTAGAGACCCGCCCTCGCTTCGCGTCGGTTTATGTGAGTTTTCTGTACCAACCGTACATATTCCACAATTTATTAAATAGAAAAACCTTCCTCTTGAATCACTCATCTATTGGTGAAAACTGCATTAAAATCAGTTGAGTAGTTTAACCTTTTCAACGCCACAGTCGGCTCTGGCCGTCAACTAAAAGTCGTGCCACTGACGCCACGTCGGCTACAGCCGACAAGAGTTCAACATTAAAAGAGGCTTTGTTTGGTAGCAATAAGGTGTAATTTGCATAGCATAGCAATCATGTTTGGCGTGTGGGTGGCACATTTTGTATTCGACGTATGGCGTTCAAAAGGTTAAAAGATCTAAGCGAACAGACAGCGGAAGCGATTTTATCTTATACTTGGTAAAGAAGGAGATAAAAAAATAGTATAACACCTACACGGTTTCGGATACAATTTGCGTGGATTCTGTATATCGAATTTCACTAACCACTTAACCTTTTGAACGCCATACGTCGAATACAACATGTGCCACCCACACGCCAAACATGTTGCTATGCTATGCAAATTACACCTTATTGCTACCAAACAAAGTCTCTTTTAATCTTGAACTCTTGTCGGCTGTAGCCGACGTGGAGTCAGTGGCACGACTTTTAGTTGACGGCCAGAGCCGACTGTGGCGTTGAAAAGGTTAACAGACGATTAGAGTTAACAGCTGTCAAAATATATGAACTAACAGTCGATTAACATTGATTAACATTTAACATAGTTTGGTGAAATTGGTACTAAACCCTTTTCCAGGCCTTGCTAAATAAGGATACAAGAAAGTAATGGAATAGAGCCACGAATTCGTAACTTCCTGAAGAATACTGATCCATGAAGTCATATTTCAGGAGAGTTCAATTAAATTTGTGTCATAAAATTTAGGAAGTTAAGCTCAATTTTGAGCGACATGAATGTGGTCGATGTAATGTACTATGCCTGGAAAAGGGTTCATGTCCTAAATTGACACATAGGTTACTTTTTAAACCAGTAAACTCGATAATTCCCGAGGGAAAAGTTATAAACGACTTCGGGAGTTTAGGGAAAAAGATAGTAAAAAATGTCTATTGGAGCTCACGCAAATTGACGTAGTCCCAAACTAAGCTTTAGGTTTGTACTGTGGGGCTGGCAACGATAAACATACCTACTTATACAGGGTGGAAAAACGAACGCCACATAGTCTACGCAAAGGACTACTAGTCTACTTTTATATTTGAAAACAATTACATATACATACATACATTAAATCAAGCCTTTTTCCGAGAGGGGTAGGCAGAAACCACTTCTTTCCACCTGCTACGATCCTGACAAATCTTTTTCGCTCAAACAAACAATTATTACTGCATCTATGGATTTTTGAAAATTTGCCTGCCTTAACCGGGAATCGAACTGGTCAAATATGACAAAATTAAAGAAGGGTTTTTACGGTCCTTATTTAATTAAAGATAAAGATAAAGATATTTATTCAGTAAGTAGGCCGCACGGGCACTTTTACACGGTAAGAATCTACCAGCGCTTCCCAAGAGGAGACCACTGCTGAGAAGAAACGCCGCAAGAAACTCAGCAGTCAGTCATTTTTTTAAACATATTACAATGGTTACTACTTAGTCTAGCATTATATAAAGCGATAAATATTAAATTACTTATTATACTTATAAAAATAACATGCGTAGTTCAGCAGGAAAACACGCCAAAAATCTTACGAGAGAGACAGAGGGAGAAAAGGAAAAAAAAAACACCTATTTATATTTATATAGATGACCACATATTAAAAAAACAAAAACCCGCCTACAAAAAGCAAAAAATAACTTCTTTAAAATGGTAGGTAAATAGGTCAGTCCAACTGAAGTCTGCTTTTGGTTAAAATATTGTTGGACGCCGACTTCAGTTGGACTGACCAATTTACCTACCATTTTAAAGAAGTTATTTTTTGCTTTTTGAAGGCGGGTTTTTGTTTTTTTTAACTTTTTTTTTATTTCATTCTTTTTAGTGATCATAATTATGCTGTTATTCTCCCACTTCTCAATTAATAAGAAACAATAGAACATTTCAATCTCACCACAAGCAACGCCGTGGGAAAGTCATAGTCTTATATTTAAACCTAAATATGCTTCGTCATAGTCGCTCAACTATCTTAATCGAAATATCTTGTCGCCACTCTCGAAATATATACCGTTTAGGAGTTCCGGTGGCCATCTGTGGTCTTCATCATCGGTTCCACTTCACCAATTAGTGCTTTCCAAGGCCAAATACACGAGTTACAATGAAAAATACCAAAATCGCTATAGGTATGCCTATAAATTTTGAAGAGTTACCTATAAAAAATAAAATTAAAAAAACAGATGAACTGAGAACCTCCTCCTTTTTTTGAAGTCGGTTAAAAAGTTTTTGATATGTTTTCCAACATGTTTACATCAACGGTGTCGTGTCCCCTAGACAAGATAAAGCTTTTGCATTTGAATAAATTATTATTGATTAAGCCTCGTGTGGTTGCCGAGTTAGAATAGTGCCACTCCATGTCTTCCCGTGGATGTCGTAAGAGACGACTAAGGGAATAAAGGCTTGTAGTACTGTTAGGCGATGGGCTTGCAACCTGTCACTAATACGCTGGTAAACATCTTAGCCTAATTGTGCAAATTGTGGTTATAGAATTATCAACAAGTTTTTGGAGATGTTTGTAATTCTGTAGCTCTGCCTACCCCACTCTGGGAACGAAGGCGTGAGATTATGAATGAATGAATGAATGATTAAGTTTCGAGTTTAGGCCATGCATTTTTGTCTGTTAGATAATCCTCGACCCTATAATACGCAAAGGGTCATTAATAGTAAATGTAGTAAGTAATTTAAAGCTGTATGTGTCATAGACATAAATGATCACTATTAATGACCCTTTCCATCTGTATCATAAAACACGACTTCATTGTTTTGTCATATTCGACCAGGGGGCTGATTTTTGACTTTCGAGCGCTCGAAAGTTTCACTCGGAAGTGAGCAAAATCAGTGAAACCGTATTTTTGAAATTACGGGCGATAGAAAATTTAAAGACGAGTGGTCCACACCATTCGTTTTCAATTCTACCGCTCGTATTTCAAAAAACGGTTTCCTAGATTTTGCTCACTTCCGAGTGAAACTTTCGAGCGCTCGAAAGTCAAAAATCGGCCCCCAGTTCGATTCCTGGCTAGTTATACTTACTAGTGCGTACGCCGAGAACGCCCCCGAAAAACCAAAAAAATTAACAACTGACCAAAATTAGGATTGGTTTACAAGTTTACAATATAATTAGTTATGATGTCGCACTGCTAGACCAAAACAGTAGTAACTCAAAATACAACTGTATTTTAAAATCAACTTTAATACAACTTCTATGATCTTGAAACAAAACTAGCAAGGATTTTGAGTTGATACTGTTTTGATCTAGCAGTGACAGTGACAGTGAGCTGACAGTGTGTCATATATATTTAGCCACTTTGTTCTCACTTATTATTTCTGAACAGTGGGTAAGGAATAAAATGTATTTAATTTCTACCCTAAATCTAAAAAAAGTAACTTCTGTCTTCTAAGGTCGACGATTGATGTTTTACCCCTTCATTACATTATCATCATCTTCGTCATGTAGTACGACCACCTCCTACGGCCCAGCATGCAAAGAAATTTGTCAATGGAATATGAATCTATTACGAATGATATAAAGTCAATTTTCCAATTTCATTTTATGTCATAAAAACAAAAGAAATTACACTTTACTGTCTTTGCACTAGATCTTTATTTGAATGGCCGTATTTTGTACTAGTTTTAGTACAAGGAACCTCAGGAGGTTAAGTACATTACCTGTGCTCTTACGGTGAAGGAAAAACATCGTGAGGAAACCTGTACATATTGGAACAGCTGAGCGTCATCATCATCATCATCATGTCAGCCGAAAGACGTCCAATGCTGGACATAGGACTCCCCCAAGGCTCTCAACTCAGACAGCTGATCTTGTAAGAGGGTAATTGCACAAATAAAGGGGTTGAAGTGTATCCGAGAGGGCCCATCTGTAAGATAAGATAAGATAAGTAGGAATTTTGCTGCGATGCCAACGCTTTCAAGGACACCGTACGGCATCTGCGGCATCTCAACGAAAACTAGATATGACGTTCCTTGGCTTCTGCAGCGTTCGGCTAAAGCTGAATAAGACGTCCAGTGGTCCGTTTCACGAAGCTACAAGTTACAAATTACAAGCGGAACTCTCTAGCAAAAGGAGTTAGAAAGATACTTCCGCTTGTAATTTGTAACTTGTAGCTTCGTGAAACGGGCCTCAGGCGTCTGCTGCCCGTCCTTGGATTTTGTTTCGCCCTTGGGTCATACATACAGAGTGTAATCGTTAAGTGTCGCCAGGTGATTAGTCCGTAAATATAACAGATATCAGAAAACTTTTAATTGATATCGAAATTACGTTACCCAATGAGTAAAATCACATTAATAATTTTAAATATCAGTTTAAAGTTTTCTGATATCTGTTATATTTACGGAATAATCGCCTAGCTACACTTAACGATAACACCCTGTATACTCCCCGGCAAAAATACTCGCCCATCCATCTTTTTTTCATACAACTGTTTACAGTCTCTGAGCACATAGAAGGGGCTTCGGGTTTGTACTTCTCTCTCACTCACTCTTAATAAGAGCGTATAAGAGCCACTGAGACACAACCTGTATCTTCTAAAACCTATCGCACTGTACAGTATTCCCAGCTTCTTAATAGCTATCGCTGTCACGCTTGCAATCGCAACAACACAGCACAGTGTGTGAGCACTTAGACGGTACTTCGGGTTTGTACTTTTCTCACTCGCTCTAAATAAGAGCCTATGAGAGCAAGTGAGAGACAAGTAAAAACCCGAATCGCCTTCTAAGACCTATTGCACTGTATAAGTATTTGTCACTCGTGTGTCATAGAAAAACGAAAATGGCCGATAGCTATTAAGAAAATGATAGCACTGTACAAATATAACTTCTGAAACCAGACAGTACCTTCTAACATACTTAGTACCAATTTCACCATACGATGTTAAAGGGGTTTGGGTAAAAGTGTTGTCATTTGTAAAATTCATACATTTTCAAGGTGAGCGGCCATTCGTAAAAGTGGTAAATTATGATAGAATTATTAAAAATAAACATATTTTGTTATTTAATGTAATACTCTTAAGTGCATCGGAGCCGAGATATTTAAATATTCATACTTGGGCGTACTTTTGTACTAAGAACTGAATACTTAAATCTTTAAAATCTCCACTCCGATATTATTTAACGCCATAAATTATGTATATCTATGTGTATTTAGAGGTCCTCTAAATAACTACGTAAAAATCATCCGTGGCCGCTGAAAAAAAAAATGACAATATTCTTCAAACAAATTTACCCAATGCCCTTTAATCAATGTTAATCGACTGTTAGTTCATAAATTTTGACAGCTGTTAACGCTCTAATCGTCTGTTAAGTGGTTAACACCGTATGGTGGAATTGGTACTTAGCCAATTTTGATGTAAATTGTAGTGTTTTGTTAAAAGATAAAAAGATAAAAGAAATTTATTCAGTAAGTAGGCCGCACGGGCACTTTTACACGTCAAGAATCTACCAGCGCTTCCCAAGAGAAGACCACTGCCGAGAAGAAACGCCGCAAGAAACTCAGCAGTCAGTCATTTTTTAAACATATTTCTTATTACAATGGTACTACTTAGTCTAGCATTATATAAAGCTATAAATATTAAATTAAATATAGTATTAAATAACATGCGTAGTTCAGCAGGAAAACATGCCAATTAAGAATCTTACGGGAGAGATAGAGAAAAAAAAAAAACACATACTTATGTGTATATAAGATGGTGCGAGACGACCACTTAAAAGTTTCGATATGTTTTCCTACATCAACGGTGTCCCCTAAACAAGATAAAGATTTTGCATTTGAATAAATTATTATTGACTAAGTTTCGATTTAGGCCATGCATTTTTGTCTGTTAGATAGTCCTCGATCCTATAATACGCTTTAGACATTAACGACCTTTTCAAGTAACTTTTAAGTGCTGGAAAGGGTAACTTTAAAACTTCGTCAGGTAATTTATTATAGAAATGAATGCATTGACCAACAAATGATTTATATACTTTACGGACGCGGAATTTTCGGATAGCGATTTTATTTTTATTTCTGGTATTTAAATTATGTATATCAGAATTTTTGGTGAAAGAATCTAAATTTCTAATAACGTAAATAATATTCTCATAAATAAATTGAGACGCTACAGTCAAGATATTAATTTCTTTAAAAAGTTCTCTTAAAGAGTCACGGGAGTTTAAGTTGTAAATAGAACGAATGGCCCTTTTTTGTAACACAAATATAGTTTGTATGTCAGCTGCCTTACCCCAAACCAGAATACCGTACGACATGACACTATGGAAATAACTATAATAGACTAAGCGAGCTGTCTCAACATTGGTTAGTTGTCTAATTTTCCTAACGGCGTAAGCTGCCGAACTTAGTTTACCTGCCAGTACAGCTATATGGGGACTCCATTGCAAATATTTATCTAATGTTATGCCTAAGAAAATTGCCTTATCTACCATTTGCAAACACTCGTCATTTAGAAAAATACTAGAATGTACCGGTTTAACATTAGGCAAAGCGAACCTAACACATTTCGTTTTCTTAGCATTTAGTAGCAAATTGTTGCTAGTAAACCAATTAAGTACTTTAACTAGTGTGGTGTTAATCCTACTGTAGTCTACGGATTTTCTATCTACCTTGAAAATTAGTGAAGTATCATCAGCAAAAAGTACAATATCACAAAGTTTATCTACTGTTGGTGGCAAGTCATTTATGTAAACCAAAAATAAAAAAGGACCTAAAATAGAGCCTTGAGGCACACCTATTTTCAATGTAGCTCCAACAGATTGCGTTTTGTTTACAACAACTGTTTGAGTTCTATCACTTAGATAAGAAGACATAAGGCTTAAAGCTTTGTTGGACAATCCATAATGTTCTAATTTTAAAATAAGGGTCGTATGATCCACGCAATCAAAAGCTTTAGAAAGATGACAAAATATTCCTACTGCATCGCAAGATTTCTCCCAACTGTTATATATATGTTTAATGAGTACAGATGCCGCATCAATTGTTGATCGACCTCTGGTAAAGCCAAACTGGTTATTGTTAAGTAGTTTATTTCTGTTAAAGTGACCTAACATATCCTTTAGCATTACTTTCTCAAAGACTTTACTTAAAACTGGTAGTATGGAAATGGGACGGAAGTTCGTTATATCACTCATCTCGCCCGATTTAAAAAGAGGTATTACTTTACTATATTTCATGAGATCTGGAAAGACCCCCTCTGATATGCAATTATTGTAGATTAATGCTAGATGGGGTGCAATTACATCTATGATATGAAAGAGTACCTTAACTGATGTGCCCCACAAATCTTCAGTCTTTTTTAAACTAAGTGATTTTGTTGCTAATTAACTTAGGTCCAAAATGGCCGCTATTAGGTAGGTACGTAACTGTCAAGTAAATAAGAGTGAAGTTAACAATACGATAGCATGTCAAAAGCAATATGGGTTTACCGAGAAGAATAGAGGCCCAGATTATGAAATGTTATAATTATAATAGAGAGGGTATGAGTTTTACTATTAGTTTAAAACTACCCACACTAGAGTTTAATTATGAAAATCATCAGAAAAGGCCAGCCTTAATAATTGGTTATGTTAGTAATATTGTCACTGAGCAAATAACCAATTTAGCCTACTTGAATGATTTGTCAGTAGAACCATACCGATACAAAAATGATTCACATACTAGGGCTTTTTTTAAAATATTTATTGCACAAAAGAATACACTTAATATACAAAAGGCAAACTTAATGAAAAAAATTAAGGCTGAATTATCAATTTTTCTATTTATATTTATTGAGTATTAAAATCTCGAAAACGTTTTTCCGAATATTATATTTATAAATGTTGACAATTCCAACTTTTTACGAAAATTATAATTCCGAATATTTGAATTCCGAAAATTTACAAACCAGATCGGTAATTTAAAATTCGGAATTATGAAACTATAATGACTTCTTGAATTGAATTGAAGTATTCTACTTGAAACAAAAGTTAGGTGAGATATGGCATGCGAAGATGAAATTAGGTCAATAACACCTCGATAGGTTAGGTTAGGTTAGAGTTGCATCAAGGCGCGAAGCGCCTTAGCTAAGCGGAACAGGGGCTCCGCTTAGCGGAGCTCCGTAGGCTTCGTCGGACATTTCTTACAGTTTTTGAGCATTATGCATGTTAAACATTATACTAGATATTAGTAAATAGGGTGTTAGGCAGAAGGTTGGACAAACTTCAGGGACTAACTCTGTAGGTCATACTCATCAACTTTTATTATGGGACCAACATCCAAATCGCGAAAAAAAAATGTTCCATACATTTCGGCTGTTTAGCCCTCAAAGTTTGTATGGAACAGCTGTTTTTTGTTTCGCGATTTGGATGTTGGTCCCATAATAAAAGTTGATGAGTATGACCTACAGAGTTAGTCCCTGAAGTTTGTCCAACCTTCTGCATAACACCCTGTATATATACACACACACTTATTGCAAATAAATATTATTTCATAATTATTTATCAGGTGCTTATTTGAAATAAAAATACTTAGAGAATTCGGGCTGCTAAAATTTCGGAATAATGAATACTTATTCGGGATTAAGAATAAGTAGGAATATTCAGAATTACAAAATTCGTTTTTCCGTTTTGTCGACATTGTGATATTCGGAAAAATATTTTTTTTTAGTGTTACAATTAGATTATATAATATTCGGGATTACCACTATTAGAATAAAATGTTCAGTATTAATAAGTTTTCATTAAAAAAAATGTAAACGGTCATCACTGGAGCATTGTCCTTTGTTTACCTTTAACCGGAATTTAAAAAAAAGTGATTGTGATGCTTTGTGACAATAAAATTCGGAATAGTGATGATACGGAGATTTCTAAATCGGAATTCTGAAATTCGTAAGTATTTATGAAATTTGGAAAAAAATATTTCAAGATTATTTACCCTTTTATTTGCTTGACAGTAATGGCGGCCGAGGCAAAAACAATATTATATCTAGTCTTGTCAAAAGCAATATGTTTTAATTGGCGGAATCATCGATAGTCTCGATGGCGTTATACAACAAAATTTATTGATTGATTGATTACCGAGAAGATTAGAACTCCTGGGCGAATATTCAGATGCTTTTGGAGCTGGTCCGCACCCAGCGCACTATGGGCCTAGCCGAGATACAAACGCTATAGTAACGTTTTTCTTTTCTATTGCTCAAAATGTATGAGATGACATTCTCGTGCGTAGCGATAAACCTCGTTGACATCTGTCATCCCATACACTTTGAGTGGTAGAAAACAAAACTGTTAATTGTAGTAGCGTTTGCGGGTCTATATCGACTTTCATAATTATTTTTAGTCATAATGTGCTTTAGGTCATAATCATAGCAAGTCATAATGTGTTTTTATAATGAAACTGTTATTTTTTCAGGATTTTTATAAATCAAACCTAACCTAACCTAGCCTTGTCTACACGTTAGATATTTCAGAACTTCTGAAACGTTTACAGTTTCAGCGATATAAAAAATTATGACTATCAATAATTATGTCAACAATGACATTATGACCAATAAAATTATGGGAAGCGAAGGGCTCCCAGCGTTTGCATCTTGGCTTCGGCCCCAGGGATGTGCAGCGTTTTCGCATGCTGGCGTGGAGGTATGTCTGATTACGTAGTAATCCTCTAGGTATCGTAAAACGAGGAGAGTAGGCATTAAGGATGAGTAGGGACACAACCTAAAATAAGTCATAACTTGTTACAAAGAAGAACAATTATTAAATGGACAATAACGTTACGTCTATTGGAAATAATTTCAGCCTTATAATTAGTGATATATGTTTCATTTTAGGTTGTGTCCCTGCTCACCCCGTTTTACGGTACTCTACACCGATTTGAGCCTCTATTTTACGGGATAATACCCTATTTGTCTTTGAAGAGTATTTGTTTTCAACTCGCCCACCATTACTGTCAAGTAAATAAGAGCTATCAAAACGTTGACAATAAATACGAACCCATAGACATTTGAATTGTCAAGACTAAAATCTCAAGACTGCAATCCTTAAGGCCGTAGGTAATAAACTGATCTCGACTGTACCCAACTCTCGTCTCAAGATGCATCAACAATGACAGTTTACTTTATGACTTGACGTTGGGTAATACCGTATGTGGCCACTGTACCCTTTTTGACCATTTAAGGTTGAAGTGAGTATCAAAAGCAAAAACCCGCCTTCAAAAATGCAATAAAAGAAGTTATTTTTTGCATTTTTGAAGGCGGGTTTTTGTTTTTTTAAACATTTATTTTATTTTATACTTTTTAGTGATCCTATTTATGCTGTTACGTAGCTCCACTTCTAAATATGAATGAGAAACTATAGAACATTTCAAGCTCGCCGCAGACAACGCCGCGGGAATGTCATAGTCATATTTAAACCTAAATGTGCTTCGTCATAGTCGCTCAACTACTTTTATTGAAATATCTTATCGCCACCCTTGAAATAGGTACCGTTAAGGAGTTCCGGTGGCCATCTGTGGTCTTCATCATCAGTTCCACTTCACCATATAGTACTTTTCAAAAGCAAATGCATGAGTTACAGTGAAAAATACTAAAATCGCTATAGGTGTGCCTATAATATTTGAGGAGTTCTCTTGATTTCTCCATGATCCCATCATCAGATCCTGACGTGTTGACAATGGGACCAACTAGAAAGTATACCCATAAGAACAACGAAAAAATTTTTCAAATCGGTCCAGTGGTCTTCGAGTAATCGGGGAACATACATAAAAAAAAAACCCGACGAATTGAGAACCTCCTCCTTTTTTTTGAAGTTAAGTTAAAAATGCTGTTAAAGATAAAAATAATATTCATAAATAGTTAAGACTGATTAATTTAAAGATAAAATACAAAAATGTAATTGCAATTTCATAAACTATTCTTATGGGCAATGTTGAGGGCAAGACAAGCGTTGGCAGACCCAAGATGTCGGGAACATAAAGACCTGGAGGGCCTGCCAAGATGCATTGCGCTAACTAACGTTTGTATTCGATTCGTTTTTAAACCAATCACGTCACTGGTAGATGATGTGATACGAAAAGTCACGTGATCTACCAGTGACGCGGTTGTTTCAGAAAGGAACGAATAGAAACGCTATTTAGCGCAATGCATCAAGATGCAAGGCAGGGCCCCCAGTACTGGAGAGGAATTTGAAGGAAGAAGAATAGCATAATGCTACCCTACTTTGGCGAATCTTGCGACGGGCTTCTCGGCCAAAATAAGTTTACTAATACGGGGCTGAGAAAGTAGACTCGAAACTAGTCTACAATGCAATCCAAGCCTTAAACAGACTTGGTAGGCACAACAAAGTGAAACTGATGTGGATTCCAGGACACGAGGGCTTTCCCGGTAATGAAGCCGCGGACGAACTGGCAAGGGAAGGGTCCAAGGGCGTATATGTTGGACCTGAACCATTTGTGGCACCCTCACCGGGCACCATAAAAGCAGCCCTGAACAATAACACCCTAGAACACCACCAAAAAGAGTGGAAAACTACGGTAGGCTTAGGGCATGCAAAGCTCTTCATAGAAAGAGTGGACCAGAGCTGGACCAAAAAACTTTGGAAACTCAGCAGGAGACAACTGCGATATATTATCGGAGTGTTTACCGGGCACTTTGGGGTTAAACAACTCCTAGCAAAGATCGGCCTCTATGACAACACAGGTTGTAGATTGTGCGGCGAAGAGGAGAAAACAATGAAACACTTACTGTGTGAATGTGATGCCCTCGCCGGAGTAAGAATGAAAATCCTCGGTTGTGGCTACCCAGAACCAAGCGATTTACAGGCACTGCCATTGCTCTCCAATATCCGCTTTTTGGAAGGGGTGGAGGCTGCATTGGACTAATTGCTAAAAGAGGGGTAATTACACAAAAGATCCCATAGGGTCGAAGTGTATCCGTAAGGACCCCACCTACAAGATAAGATAAGATAAGATAATACGGGGCTGAGACTCCAAATGCGTTGCCAATCCTGAGGAAGTGAGGACTAAGATGGAATGCCTCTACGTATATGCTATACAGTACAGTAGAATTCATAAATTTGTTGTACACTTTATTACCTTGTCACTTTAATCGCTGTCACAATTCACATGCGGCAGTTTATACATGACTTTAAATAGACAAGGTACCTACTAAAGTGTACACATATTAGGTAGGTACACCGATTGTTTTACCCCACACCGGAACACAACAATGCGAACATTGCTGCTTGGTGCTGTTTTTATTAATTTGTCACATTTTGCATTAAAAGGTAGATATGTAATAGTAAATCTATAGCTACCCTCGTGATCATATAAATGCATGATAATTTAATTTCATGAAAATAATCCTTTTTAGCTAGTTATATTGTTTTTGTCTTATAAAATTATGTGGTTGCATATAAACCACATCCATAGGTACCTAATTTTACTATAAATATGAAAGTATGTCTGTCTGTGTGTCTGTTTGTTAACTTTTCACGCTTAAACCGCTGAACGGAAATTAAGATGAAATTTGGCATGAACATAGTTGGGACTCCCGGAGACGGACATAAGATATACCTACTTTTATCCCGGAAAATTGGAAAGACTACGACTTCTACGCGGACGAAGTCGCGGGCAAAACCTATTTTTATAAATACATACTTTAACTTTGAAAAATATTTTTCTTTTGTGTAAAATAATTACGTAGTTACAGAGAGCCATAAAAAATTAAGTACTTATGGGTAAAATAAAGACGCTATTTAAATGATTTCTAACTTACAATTTCGTTACAAAAATGTAGGTATGTGTTCGACGTTAATCGACAGTTTTGTTACGGTAACAAATTCAGATGTGCAAGTTGCGGAAAGTTTCCAAAAAGTTGGAAAAGTTCTAAGAAATTTCCGGAAACATTCACTAGAAATATAGGAAATTAAAATTTAAGAAACGGAAAGTTTCAATCCCCATATAAAATTGTGAGAAGTTTCTGAAATGTTCCTACATGACATGTTCCGCAATTTTGGAAAGTTTCCTTTGGCACATCAGTAGTGACAAAACTCCTCTTTAACTGGACATTTATTTTGATTTATACCCTTATACACTTAACTAAGACGTCATAAATATGTATAACTCCTCTATGTCAAGGTGAATTTAAGTAGAGGTATAGGTAGGTATGAGATCTATTACAATTTTAGACTGATTATCATAAATGGGGTGTGAATTAAATGATCGTGAACAACTCACGGAGTCATATATGTCATGCAATATTAATTCAATTCAATTCAAATCATGTATTTCAGACAAAGTCCATAGTGTTAGTTACAAAATACTTAGCCGATGTTAGTTCTAATTTATGATTTAAAATATATTATAAATGCCGCTCCTGGATTCCATGTGAATGGAGTTCCAGTGCTTCATAATAGCGCAGGCAGGTGCGCTCCAGACCAATTGTAGGAGGCTGTTGCAACTGTCACGCACGCGACGCATCATAGAGGCCGCCCTTTTACGCATTATCGCACTGAACCCATCTATACGGGCCTCTGCGAACATTCCAGATGCGCTGCAAAAACGTGGCAGTCCCTTCAGCATTCTCAAACCATTGTTGTACTGGATACGTAGGGCATTAAGCGTCTTCTTAGTACATTTGGTCCACAGGGCGCACGCGTAGAAGGTCAGACAAAACGCCTTGAAAAGGGTAGTTTTGACAGGCCGATCACACCGCGCGAACCTACGGGCCAACATGTTGCAACGTACAGCCAATGCCCTACGTTCCCTTTCCACATCCAGGTCGTCTTGGAGGTCCTCGGTGACCCAGTGCCCCAGATACTTAAAGCGAGACACTCTGTTAAGAGTTCTATTCTATTAAAAAATATTCGGTAATTTAGTCGGGTCCTTAGATTGGCGATATTTAGGTCATAATCCAGGATTTATCGAGTGTGTAGTATAGCACGTATCGTGATACGGATCGCTGGATTTCTAGAAATCCAAAAATCCACGATCTGTATCAAGTATCGTCGATAAATATCGAGCGTCTAGTGCTACACGATCGATATTTATCGTGATATTTGCATCGTAATACGAAACGTACGAGTGTACTCCATGAAATTTACCGTCGTACTGACGCGATTCGTAGCGTATGTGTAGTATACCAAAATATTACTAGATAAATATCACGTTAAATATCCTAATACATATCGAGCGTGTAGCATTCGCCATTGACGATGTAATGGCTGCTTAGGAGCTTTATGTACGAGCATATAATTTCAATAATCCCGCCCCACTATCTAAATAGGTACGTGGGTAGGCTTATAAATAGCTGCACAAATAGCTAAGTAGGTACAGTCAAGAACTTTAATTGTTATGCCACTATGGAACCCTGTGGCATATCGTTAATCATTCATATAAGCGTAATCTCGGTCATGTGGTTTGACGCTGTCATTATGACAGGGTTCCATAGTACTATAAGGCCGATAGGTACATAGGTACAATACAACGACGCAATCGCGTCAATCAACTCAATTTAAGCAGTCGTGTGAGCCGTCTCTTTTTCAAATTCGGTTTGCGTTTGACCTCGTCTCACCTGGATTTAAGTGATGACGAGGTCGAGGGTAGTGGTAGTTTTAGCTCGAAGCCACAAGATCAATTTTGTGAGTTGTTTGCCGCGTATTTTCGGTCGTGTAATTTCTGTTGCATTCGGTTTCATACAAAAGTCCTGTGTGGTTCACACGGCGACGCAAAATCAGCTGAGGGCCCTGCCAAGATGCACTACGCTAACTAACGGTTCTATTCGTTTTGTTTTTAACCAATCGCGTCATTGGTAGATGACGTGACTTTTCGTATCACGTCATCTACCAGTGACGCGATTGGTTTAAAAACGAATCGAATAGAAACGTTAGCGCAATGCATCTTGGCAGGACCCTCTGGACTTTTGTATGCAGCAGAAATTACGCGACTCACAACTCACAAAATTATGCTCGTGTGGATTCACCCATAAAGTGAGAATGATAACTTTTGTTTTTTTTATATTTCTGGGACTCATATAAACATATAGAATAAGAGGTCTTATATTTCGGGAAAAGTTGGTAAGAGTAAGTAAAGGAGAGTGAATAAGAGAGATACGGTTGGGTCTACGAGTATAAGAAACTACAGACTAGTGCTTTGTCACGTTAACGTCATGTTTGAACTACTGCACTAATGTATCAAAGGCATTAAAGCGACAAGGTACAAAAGTGGGCAACTACTTATAAGGTTGACTGTACTTACAAACCCGAAGGTTTACATACATATGATACATACATACATAAACTCGCGCCTTCATTCCCAGAGCGGGGTACGCAGAGTTACAGAATGACCAACAACTCAAAAAATTTGTTTTGTAAAACTAATTCTGTAACCACATTTTGCACAATTAGGCTAAGGCGAATGCTACACGCTCGATATTTATCGTGATATTTGGATCATAATCCAGGATCACGATATTTATCGAGTGTGTAGTATAGCGTATCACGTATGATACGGATCGCTGGATTTCTAGAAATCCAAAAATCCACGATCTGTATCAAGTATCGTCGATAAATATCGAGCGTCTAGTGCTACACGATCGATATTTATCGTGATATTTGCATCGTAATACGAAACGTACGAGTGTACTCCATGAAATTTACCGTCGTAGTGACGCGATTCGTATCGTAAGTATGTGTAGTATACCAAAATATTACTAGATAAATATCACGTTAAATATTCCGATACGAGTACATGTCGAGCGTGCGTAGCATTCGCCTTAGATGTCTACCAGCGTATTATTGACAGGTTGCAAGCCCATCGCCTAAAGGTAGCCTTCCGAGATGGGCCGCAGACTGCAACCGCAGGCGACACTGCGGCTGGCCTGTGTAGATGGGCAGGCCGCAGTGTCGTCGCGCTCGGAATCACTTCATAGAGATTTATAGAAACAAGTGGTGTCGCTTGTAGTTTGCGGCTGCAGCCCATCTCGGAAGGCTACTACAGGCCTTTATTCCCTTAGTCGCCTCTTACGACCTCCACGGGAAGACATGGAGTTGCACTATTCTAAGCCGGCAACCACTCGGGAACCCAAAGGCTTTTACCTAGTTAGGGCACGTTCACATAGAACGCCCGTTTTACAGGATCCGTTTTAACGTATCTTTTCACCTTGTAATCTTCTTTCTTACTGGATCCAGAATACTGTTTTGGGTGTGAACTCACTCATACAACTACATACGCCATCAAGATCCGTTAAAACGGATCCTGTAAAAACGGACGTTCTATGTGCGCCCTTATTTAGGTTAAGTAAAACAAAACAATATTTTGGTATCATTTATTAAAGTATTTACATCCTATACCAAAGATTAAAACAAAGTTCACAAAATTATAATCAACGAAACACAATAAACACTTTAAATCACCATTTTTGTTCAATAAAAACACAGGTCTGAAAGAGTTGAAGCTATACACAAGAGTGAGAAAACACTAGTCTCAAGCTCATCATTATAATGGCTTCGTCGTTTCCAAAACGAAAGATATAGACCGTTATACTTAATTTTAGGGTCAGCAGAAATCATTTTTGAGCTGGCAATAATTCCTTTCTTTAAGTTTTAGCTCCTAAGCTTTCTTTGGTTTCATTTTAGGCGGTTTTATAATCGATCCTATGCTTTTCCTCTTCATCATGATCGCCCTCTTTTTAGCAGGAGTTGCGTCCGCTTTACCCCCTTTCCTCTTCTCTCCAGCTTTCTCCTTCACTTCTTTCTTCCCTTTCTTCTCTTTTTCACTCAATTTCACTTTTTTCTTAACCTTATCTTTAGCATCTTCAACATCAATTTTCACTTTCTTGCCTTTCTCCTTTTTCTTCTTATCTGCTTTCTCCACTTTCTCTTTTTTCGGTTTTTCTTTTACCTTCTTTTCCTTCGTCGATTTTTCCTTAGTCGCCTTCTCTTTGTTCGTTTTAGGTTTCTTCTTTGGCTTTTCTTTAACCGCTACAAGTTTAAAAGATCCTGAAGCACCTATTCCTTTCACTTGCACTATACTACCATCTTCCACTCCCGATTTCAACGCCTTCTTAATCAAATATTTCACTTTCTCCGTTTCTACATTATACTTTTCTTCTAAATATTTTTTAATAGCATAAGAAGATACTCCTTTCCTTGTCTTCAGTTCTTTTAAAGCCTCATGAATCATTAATTTCGTCGATAACTTTCTTTCCTGGTTCTTCAGGATATCCTCAGTCGGGCTGTTTGGAGGCTTCTTCACTGGTTTCATTGGCGCGATTTTTTTTATTTCGATATCCGAGTCCGACATTTTGTTGAGTTGATCAAACTCTTCTGATGGTCTTAAGTTATTTTTTATCCGTCGTAACGTTACCATAAAGAGAGCCGCTTGTTTCGGGGTAGTTTGGTATTTGAAGTTGGTTTTCTACCCTCCGATTTGTTTTTTTTTAGCCTGAGACCTTATGGCATACGATGGCCCATCATGGGTGAGCGTAAGAGACCAATATACTCTTGCATCTCACTCTTACGCATTACTCCCGCCATTTGAAGCGCAATGAGCTTAAAAGATCAAATTACAATTCAAAGTGAGAATTCAAAGTGAGGTGCGACGCTAAATCCCGAATTCCTTATAAATTTAGCTCCGGGCGAAACATTTCTCACCCTTAATCAAGTCAAGATTTCCATGATTTTGAATATGTTGTAGTTGTTATGAAAATCTAGGTTTCAGTTTTTTATTTGTTCCTCTCCAAGAAATATTAAATATTGCTTGGAAAGGAAAACGTACAGACCTAGTTTTTACCCGACTGCCGAAGGAGGAGGGTAATGTGTTTCCTATATATGTATGTTTGTTCTTTTTTGTGTCACTATAAAAACTAAACCCGTTGTCCGATTTTGATGATTCTTACGTCAATCGATTTGTCTTAATCTGGTGAGTATCACTGAAGATATGACAGTAATCAAAAATCAAAATGGCAACCAGACGCCATATTGTGCAAATTAAAAAAAAAGTCGCCCAGGTGGGGTATCATTGAATAGGGATTTAAAAATCATCTTTAGGTTTCTTTCATCATTTTTCATTTTTTATTAAGAAAAAATATTTATTTATTTAGGTTAACAAACAGTAACACAATTTAGGCTTATGATTAAGTCGTATACAGTGCAAACAAGTTATGTTATTGTGCCACCAACACCGTTAACCACAGATTACTAAAGAAAACAAAAGTTATTAGAAGTCGTACTTCTAATTATGATATGGTGGGATATCGTAATTTCTTAAATTTAAACTAAAACTAGTACAGTCAAAGGCACCAACATCCATACATCCATCGCGTCAAATATATGTATTCACGGACCTTATTATAAGCGGCATAAAGATGCGTAGATATTTATGACCTCGACCTTACATACATCACTCGATGAGTTCCCAAAATAGACTTAAAACTAGATGTGACATTGCTTCAGTATTTTCATAACTTCTTTTTTAAATTTTCCTTTGCGTGTAGACATTATATCAAATGGCATAAAGTATTTATTATATGTGTCTACAAGTCGATAAAGTGGTGACCGTTTACCAGCATTCGTGCGACAGGTGGTAACTGCAAAAACGCGACATTGCTTACGACAGTGCGTCCTATGTGGGACCCTATAACATAGTTTATTAGTGAGTGAGTGAATGATCATTTAGGATTTATAACGATTTAAAGTTGGTTAGCAACAGTCGGGTTTTGAGAGCTTGCTTTTTATTAAAGTTATTAATAGTACCGTACAGCATATTCAAAAATCGTAAAAATCGGACTAGATTTAAGGGGAGAGAAACGTTTTCGCATTTTGTATGAAAATCCTTAGTTTCAAAATACTCTTAGAATCAGTAGCGTAGCGTTTCGACGAAAACCTACTAGGATTAGAGCATATAAACTTTGGCGAAGACTTAGGGCCGTATTAATAAACACATCTTGGCCGAGATGCGGTCACAAGATACGTCAGAGTAAACGTCAAACCATAGAACACTGTCATTTTTGACGCATCTCGAGACGAGCATTAGAGTTGAGATTAGTTTATTAATACAGCCCTTAGTGCACTATGTTGGCCCATGATGGGTCATCGTGGAGTGAGACCTTTAGAATAATAACACTACGTAATTAGATAGCCAGTCCACGTAAATGTGATGTCATTGAAACTAGACCAAATTTGGTCTGCTCAGAGGGCCTACTTTGAAAATCAAAGTTCAAAGTTACGTTAGCTTCATCCCTTTCGCTCTATTTAGTCTCGAGTGAAGAGTAACACGGACCATGCACATAGATTAGAACATAGTTTAATTTTAACTATTAAGGCTTAAAGTAGGTACTACTCATCGGAATAATTTCGAAAAATCGTCTACATAAGTACCTAAGTTATCAAAAAGTAAAAATTCCTAATTACTTAACGTTAAAACTATATATAGATATATTTGTGTTCTCAAAAGGAACTACAATGTCAAAGACTAGTACAATTCTAAAACCGTAAATGCGTTGCCAACCCTGAGGACTGAGATGGAATGCCTGCTAGTTATTTCACCGGTTGCCTTGTCCCACACCGGAACACAACGATGCGAATAAAAATTGAAAAAGATTTATTGCCCTCTCAGCTTAGTAGTTTTACATATTATTCCTTAAGATAGATACAAAAACTACAACAAGTCTTGTGTCTACCAAAGTTATGGCAAAAGGTTCAAAACTCAGCATATGCTGAGAGACGGGTCTGCACAGCGCTGTTTTTGAGCCTGTACCTATATACCTGTCTCTCAATGCGTAAATAAGCCTTAAGGGCACACTGCATACATCATCATCATCATCATCATCATGTCAGCCGAAAGACGTCCACTGCTGGACATAGGCCTCCCCCAAGGCTCTCCACTCAGACCGGTCTTGTGCTTTTCGCATCCACCGCGTTCCCGCGATCACGGAGCATAGGTACATCACGAAGTACTAAAAAATAAAAAATAAACTTGACACAGAACAAAGACATACTATGGGACCCACATTAAGTCGGCGACTTTTAAGTACAGAACGGGGTAGTTAACACTTATTTAGGAACAAAAACTTATTTAGCATAACCTAATACTAACACCACTCAACACAATTTTTTTTTTTTTCAAATTAATCAGACAGAGCTTTCCCAAAACCAGAATTTTATTTTAATTTGCTGCTTTGCCCCAATACCCAATCTTAAATTCCCGTCCATGGAAGTTGCGCGTGCGACCATTTGGGGGTAGGAAGTGGTGTCGTAAAAAAGGGTAATAATCTACTTAGTTAAGTCGCCTTTAAGGGCGTTTTCAGTAAAAAGTGTACACAATTAAGGACTGAAGTTAAGGAACTTTAACTTTATCAGTTTTGTGACGAAAATTAGCCATACATTGACGGCCGAAACGTATAGCTAATTTTCGTCGCAAAACTGACAAAGTTAAAGTTCCTTAATTTCAGTCCTTAATTGGGTACACTTTTTAGTGAAAACGCCCTTAAACCCTTTTTCAATTGATCTTCAGAAGAGTTATACACTTTTTCAATAGGAACCAGCCACCCCCAGCAACGGTAGGAGACGATTCAGGGAGGTAAACAGAGCTAAGTATAGTAAATAAATTTGAATCAATCAAATTTAGGGTAGTTGACCACCTTCATCTTCTTTCCTACCCTTTTTATAACCACACATTTATGTGATTGTTTTACCTAAATATCTAAACGTCTTAAAGATTTTTTGCATATTGAAATTAAAAAAAAACCGTACCTAAGTAGTTAGTTCTATCCAACGATAAACATCACATTTTATATAGAGACTTGAATACTTAATAAATACTTGAAAAACACCCAAGACTTTAGACAAATACTCGCGCTAACACAGTAAACTTACTTAGTTGGTTCTTGGTAGGGACCTGCCTAACGAAGCTAACGGTCCCGGGTTCGATTCCCGGTCAGGGCAAATATTTTTTGATGAGCGTGGTATTTGTTTCCGAGTCTTTATGTTTTTATTGTATTTGAGTTCATTTCTCTATAGTTATAAATACCTATGTTTATATCTAGTACGAGTACCTACCCATAGTACAAAACTAGAGCTTAGTTTGGTTTGGGACTACGTACATTTTTGTAAAATTGTCCCCCGATATTTATTAATGTCACAAATATTTGCCCTTACCGGGATTTGATCCCAGGACCGCTAGCTTCGTAGGCAGGATCACCAGCAGCTAGGATAACCGAGTCGTCTATGTAAAATAATGTTAATAATTACGGTATTGTTGTAACTATTTAGTGAACTACGAGTAAATTGTTCTCTGTCAACCACCGCAAACTTAGACTAATATAACGTGTGTATTAGTGTATCTGTCCGTGGCACCTTAGCTCCCAAACGGATAGACCGATTTTGATTATTTTTTTCATAGAATGCTAGTTTAACTAGTGTGGTTCTTAGCTACTTTCATGAAAATCGATTGAGCCATTTAAGAAATATTACCTCTAAAAGTAGTAGCAATTATATATCGGGGTTTTTTTCATATGTATCCTATGCTGCCGTTATATATGTTATGGACCAAATGATAAATCGGGCATTTTTCATAATGACCGGGCACTATGTAAAATGCCCGATATGAGAGGGCAATTTGATAATAATTATTCAAATAATCAAATTGACTGGGCGTTATACATCATGCCCATTACGTTTTGGGTAGAGTAATACAAACATATTTAAATTTTTCATAATGACAGGGCACTATGGACAATGCCCAATATGAGAGGGCAATTTGAACATCGATTTATGGGGTTTTATTACCCCTATGATTTAGAAGATATCCATAGTTAAAGCAATATGTCGACGGGTCCCCTGGCTACTTCTGGGCGGTATGCCCTTCGGGAGTATATTAAAACTAACCTAACCTACCTTAGTTATCAAATTGCCCATTTGTCACGTAGCAATATAATAATGACCAGGCAATATGATAAATAATGAAGTTTAGATATAGACATAGATAATAATGCCCGGGCATTATCAATAATGCCCGCATTAATCACTTGGTCCATGACATATATACCATGGAAGGTGGCTAAATGCATAGTAATAGTATAACCATTTTAAGTTTAATGTAAAATCAAATCAAATCAAAATATTTATTCAGTAAATTGGCCACACACGGGCTCTTTTACACGTCGGTAATATAGCGTGAATCTACTAGCGCCTCGGACAAGACCATCATTGCGGAGAAGAAGCGCCGCAAGAAACTCCAGCAGAAGGTCATTTTTTCAAACATAAAATACAATAATACTTAAAAGTAAGTTACATTACAAGGTAAGTATGTGGTAATTAATAGAGAATAGAATCATAACGACCGTGTTATTTTTGTGAATTAATTTCAGATTTGTCCCTATACTTGTAGTATAAGACAGTATAGGTACTTGCCAAATTTCATAGGTCTCCTAAAATTCCCTATAAATTTCCTTGAGAGTGTCGAAATATATATTTTCTCAAAAATGTCCGGAAATGTTGACAGTCCTATATACATATTGAGACGCGAAGTACATAGTTTACTGACAGTTCTCAAATTAAAAAAAATAAAACATTGCGTGCTCGCTACACGAGCCCGCAATGTTGCTACAAATTCCATTACTATCTATCTTGTAACTTTTTAAAAAGTGAAAAGGGCCATAATAAAATGAGGGCACAAGTCTTATACATCCAAATTTTACTCAAAACATAACTTTTTTATTTGTGTCTGGAATAGCTTATGCGTTTCTCCTTGTCATAAACAAAATGGCGGTAAGGAGTGATGGTTTTTTCACATGAAATTTCTGTTTGTATGCAATTCAAAAAATTTGTTCAAGCGATGAAGATTTGACTCCAACACAATTTTTTTCTGGCGATTTTTGAGAAAAGCACTATATTTGCCTCGGCAGGAACAGCAATTGCGGGCTTCGTATTTTTAAAAGGACTCGCAAGCTCGTCCGTTTAAACCAATACTCGGCCCGCAATTGCCTACTTCCATGCCTAGGCAATAATGTACTAGTTTTGCGGCATAAACGGCCGTATCTTTTTTTACGTTAACTTAGAAGTTTGATTTTTGCACAGCTTCAAGGGACTGTGGACCGGAGTATAAATATGGTTTTAATTTCAACTCGGTACCTCCACGCATTCCCGAGCTAAAGGGACCTTGACCTTGACAGACAGACGGACGGACGGACAACTAAGTGATCCTACAAGGGTTCCGCTTTTTCCTTTTATGTACCCTAAAAATTAAGAGGATTGTGTAGCTGAAAATTTCCATACAGAATGCGATAACATAATTTCTCAACTAAATCAAGCCCAATTTTTACTATTTTTAACTGACTTCAAAAAAGGACGAGGGTCTATGTTCCACTGTATGTATTTTTTTTTATGTATGTTTACCGATTTCTCCGTCAATTGAGGACCGATTTTGATCCTTATTTTTTGGTTTTATAGGGTATACTTCAGTGGTGGTCCCATTGTCAGCAAATCTGAATCTGATGAGGCGAGATCCGTGAGGAATTGAGGGAACTACTCAAATATTATAGGCATACATATAGCGATTTTAGTATTTTTAGTAACAAGTCCAGCATTTGCATTTAGAAAGTATCATTTAATGAATTGAAATTGATGATGAAGACCACAGATGGCCACCAGAACTCCTCAACGGTACCTATTTCAAGGGAGCCCATAAGATATCTCGATTGGAATGCCTCTATGACATGTAATTTCGCCGCTTGTCTTGCCCCGCACCGGAACACAATAATTCGAACACTGCTGCTTTGTGGTAGGTTAAAAGATATGATGGTGGTAGCGATCCGGACGGACCTTGCACAAGGTCCTACCACCACTAAAAACCCGACTACTTGTTTTGATACTGTCGTCTACATAGGTTGTTTTTTAACTTATAAACCGCCATTTTGGCATTTTTTGTAGGTTACCTACTTGTATAATCGCATCGGCCACGGTGCTATAGTCGCGCGCGTAAATCACATCGACGGGACTCTCGAAGTCTACCTTAATCCTGGTCGCGGCACCTCTTTGCAGAGCAAATTTGAGCCACCGCTGCTGGTCAAAATACTTTCTAGGTCCATGTTCGCTTGAAGAAATTACTATAGTTTGGTCAATCTACGAATGATACCTGTGACAGCTCCTATTTATAAATTCCTATTTTTAGGGTTCCGTACTCAGATGGTGTTGTCCGTCAATCCGTCCTCATAGGTGCACGAGTCGGGCTAGACCGGGTTTTTTCTATTTATTTGTTAGGTAGTTACTTATGACAAATAAACGTACCTACGTAAAGTTAAGGCGAGATTCAATTTGGTAGATTTAAGGACACTTCGTCACTTAAGTAGGAAAGCTAAGCTAAAAAAATAATCAAAGATTTTAAATTCTCAGTCCAGTGACCTAAACTAACCAAAATGGCCGTGTTTTACTTGTTTCTACAACTATTTTTTATCTCACCGGTAAATAATGTTCACGCCTACATCATATCATATACGAGTGCCCCCACCCACACGCAAACTAAAAACCCAGAAACTTAATTTAAAAATTTACGCAAACAAAAATCATTCTTAAAGTGAGATTTGTAAATAGACTCCCTGCAGCTTGGCATTGCACTTACACCCTAGCCTAGCTAGTCACAGGCGCGGGGGAATCAATCAATTGACACGAAGGTGCGATACGAAGGAACTCGTATTTTATCTGTGGAAGTGTTATTAGACGCAGCGTCCGGGACTTTGCCCTAACATCCCTATTATTTTACATATAAAAATACAAACGCAGTTAGGGAAGTAAATAGTTACCTAGTTATTTACCCATTAAAGTCTTATTCTATCACTAGCTTTTAAAATGAATAGGTGCCTACCTATGCATTTAATTAATGTGTTAACAATGGTTTTCAAATTGCATTGTTCTAGACCAAAACATTATTTCTGCGAACTTTTCGACTGTCCATTCACGAGAAAAATGGTTCCAGATGTTTTTAAATCCTTTCTTTAGGTTAAGTTGAAAGTACCAAAGTATTAAATCTCACGTACGAACAACATCAAGACACATAATCAGTTATTTTGCTTATCAAAAATGACTGAACAATCATTCATCAATTTAAGTACTTCTACTTAGGTACCTATATAAATTAACCATTCTGACAATCTCTTACGACTAGGCTGTATGTACCTATATATTACTTTAGCAAGGGTACCTACGCCATTGCTGCTATCCCCTAGAATAAAAAGGTAAAATAAAATAAAAGTACATTTTTATTACAAGCAAAAGGCCTATCAGACCAAAGTAATTTATATTCCATCAGCCATACTGCTGACGTCACGACTGTATAATAAATGATTAAATAACATCAATTTTCAACTCTAAACCTTAGTACAAAAGTATATAATCTTTTGAATTTTATTAAACAAAAGTAGATTCTTAACGCTTCAGACAACACAAATAACCACTATCTCTTTCATCCGCGACTTTTTTTTCCGTAAGACTGAGTGAGATAAAGATAACATTCTCACGTGTACTTGAACGCGCTCGAATATTTGGGGTCATGGAACGTGTTTGAGTTTCGAAACTAGTTCCGTCCAATGCGCTTCGTTTGCATTCAGAAAGACGCCATTGGTTAGGGTGGCCGGTACTAAAAAAGGCGAGCGGTGTTCAAAAATCGATAAAACTGTTGTGTTCTTATATGCGGCTGTCGCTAAAGTGTCGTGTTTAAGCGTTTCCTGCGGGTTTCGTGGTACGGGGCCGTGTTCCAAGTTGATAGGCGTTTTGTGTTATTCGTGCAGCTATTTCGTGTCGAAAGATGTCGGCCGCCGTGCTCGCGATGTTTTAATACAATTTTAACGCGATTTCAATAAGTGTAGTGCGTTTTGGATGTGTGTGATGCTGTAAAACAGTCAAGGTTAGTGTGTTTTGCCGTAATATTAGCGTGAAACAGCTGATATCGTGAGTTTACAGTGAAATTCGAGCGTAAAATCGATACTAACCCTAACATTGTTTCGTCCGCGGTCAAAATATTGGTTTATCTGTTCACAGTTACTGTTATTTAGGGATAGGACTTCCTGTTTGGTATTCCGTCATCGAAAAATCATTATTACTAAATAGGTTTTGTTATTAATTAGTGAATTCTCAGAATTTTGAGTGAGGTTTTGTGCCAAGTGTTGAAGTGTAATGTTTCCCATGTTTATTGATTGTTGTATACAATACACGTATATGTCTATAGCATGTTGAAATTATCATCTGTCAATAAAGGCTTCTTTTGATTGGATGCCCGCGGCTGTCACTTTTAAACACACTGCGGGACGTATGTTGCCGTCTCTGTTGCACTTGTGCAGTATTTATAGTAAGCCGCGCGCCCCCAGGGTGTTCTATATTTGTTTAGTGATGTGTTAGAAGATCGATAAATCGATCGACTGTCGGCAATGATGTCAGTTTAGTATCGATGGTTCTGTTTATTTATACAATGTGGGTTTAATGATATAATGATGATTATTGTTAGCTGTTGGTACCTAAAGCTTTTTAAATAAGGTTGCTGTTCGAAATGAAATGTGCAACATGTTCAATAGGGAATATGCATTTTTTTTACAGCTTCATTAAAAGCTGATTCATGTAACAAACAGGTGAGAAGAATAGCTATAAAAATAACCAAGATTTAAGCCAACAAAGATCTCTTTCCCGCTAAACAGAATTTGACGTAGAGTTTATATGGCCGAACTGCACAATGACGTCACCGTTGCACATCGGATCTCTCTGTCTAATTAGCAGTCTCAAATGCTTGTATCATCCGTATTTCTTGACCGATTTTAATTTTAATTTCACTTTTGGTGATCTCTTTTACGGTATTTTCATATTTTGTTGAGAAATGCGATTTAAAAATTCCATGCATATTCCCTATTGTTTTACCCGCCTATTTTATTTACTTATTTCTTGAACTCATGCTAGACGAAATGTTATGATACATAGGACCAAGTTGGGGTATTGCAAAATCTGCTACTGCTGTCTAATGTAGTTACTGCCATTAGAGAAAACAACGAACACGGCAAATTCTTTTTTCGAATCGAGTATTTTTTTGTCCGGGTCCGTTTAATAAAATATGTACCATCATGAAGTATTAAAAAAAACATGACAAATCGTAACAAAACTAAATAAATAACACACATACATACATACATAAACAAATATTTAAGTCGACGTTCTTCAAATAATTTTAACGCTGCTTAAAAATGCTTTTTATGCTAATACTCCCGAACAAACGTCAATCGCAACGTTGCATTTATTTTATCCAGGCCACAGATTACTATACTACTACTACTCCAGGCTCATGTTACTGATTTTAAATATTCAGCTTAGTTTTCTAGAATAAAACTAAATCTAAAACGTTGTATTTTGATAGTGGTGGTAGGACCTTGTGCAGGGTCCGTACGGATCGCTACCACCATCTTATCCATTAACCCACCGCCAAGCATTAGTGTTCGAATTGCTGTGTTCCGGTGTGGGGATAAGACAACCGGTGAAATTACTAGCATAGGGGTATTCCATCGTAGTGCTCTGCAACGCATTTGAAGTCTTAGGAATGTAGTTTAAAGATTGTAGTCTTGAGATTTCAAATGTCTATGGGTCTCAGATCCCACTTACCATCAGGTCGCCTGAGTGCTCGCGTGCCTTCTCCTTGCCATAAATAAAAAAAAAACTGGCAAGGTCAGACGCTACAAACGCGGCATATTGTCTGAATATACCATAGCCATGAATGTAAGTGAATGCTAGCCACTAAAGTAGCTAGCAAAAAAAAACCTTCAAACCCGTCAAGCTATTTTTACGGTGTGTCCATGCAATCAAACTTAAGTGCATGTTAAGCGACATAATTTAGCAGTGGTTTACACTTTGTAACGTACTCTCTGAATTTCAAGAGTCTAATACGGCAAAACTAAGGGCCCAGCCACACCGCATGCGTGCGCGTAGATGTGAGACGTGCGCGGTCGCTTTTCACTGCGTTGTATAGTGACATGTCGTAAGAGAAATTCATACTATACACCGCAGTGGAAAGCGAACGCGCACGTCACGTCTACGCGAACGCATCCGGTGTAGCTCGGCCTTAAGATTGCATACCGATGACTCAGTCTTAAAGTTACCTTATTTCCCTAATAATAAGGTAAAACAGGTAACGTTATCATTCCCACCTTTTCCTCTTCCTCTATTGTATGATGATAGAGTAAGAGAACTACAATTGTAGGTTATTTATTGCAGTTAGAAGTTACTTAATTAGAATTCGCAGTTTTATGGGCTATTTTAAAGCAATTAGCCTAATAACTCAATGACAATTTGGTCATAAAAATGGTTTATCACAGTTTTCAAGTCTAAATAAAGATAATGACCTATTGGATTAACTATCTGTGACGCTATTCGGCTGGATCGGCCATACCATTGGGCGAAACGAGCGACTTTAACTGAAGCTCTATCCCTTTCCCTCGATTAAGCCACGAATGAGGAATGAGAGTGACGGGGAACCCGAAGTTTCGAATGTAGCGCAGTAAGTAAGTCGTAGTAAGTTAGTAAACATCCAGATACCTATTGAGCGCGTGGACCATAATTTCAACAATTTGCTAAACCTTACTTGAATATTTTAGTGGTGCTAAGACCTTGTGCAGGTTCCGTTCGGATCGCTACCACCATCATACCCTATAACCTGCAGGCAAGCAGCTGTGTTCAATCAATTAACTCCAATTAACTTCTGCTTGACCGTAAGGCCAGCCAGTTCGGAGCAGACCCCTACAGGTTCAGAACTCCTGGTAGGGTGACTGAACATCGCCATCTGAAAGATTGTCAAATTGGGACAGATTTACGAACTGGATTCCTTCAAGGAGGTTCGTATTGTTGTGTTCCGGTGTAGGGATAAGCAATTGGTGTATTAACTTGGATAGAGTTATTCTAATGTAGTCTTGGGATGACAACGCAATCAGTCTTAAGATTGAAGTCTACGCGCCTTAGAGCTTATTCACCATCAGCCCTGTGTGCTCGATTGCTTTCTCCATATTATAAAAAAGGTAACATATTTTTGCTAGAACGCCGCTCGACGAACTCTGCGGTTGCAGAAATTATACAATCGTTTACCTTATGTGATGCTTGTAATCATTAAGTAGTTCATTACCGATATCAATAGACGCTCGTATGTCCGTGTGATTGTAGAGTGTGAAATAATTTCGTGTTAGGATTTTTTTACGGTAAACTTACCCTTTTACCACCTCAGTTAACTGCCAGTAGAACCACGCAATATTCCAATGACTAAGATGTACAAAATACATTTTTGTGTTGACCATGCCCTCTGGGCCTCTTTTCTATATGGTAAAACCATTTTGTCTTTGACTTGTTATCGTATTGTCAGCGTTACGATAGCTCGCGGCCAAGTTAAAAACAATATAAAACACGTCAAAGGCAATATCAACGATCAACCGTTTACGCGCATTTAATTGTTATAAGTTTATGACAATGATTCTGTACAGTATAATACAATACGAGTATTTAAACACTACAGAAACAAAAACATGGAAAAGTACAGTCACCAGCATATATTATACAACATTGGGCGCAAAAATACCTCTTTATTACTACAGGTGTAAGAGCGTGTCAGATGTTTTTGCGCCCAATATTGGATAATATATTATTGCTGGTGACTGTACAAAGGAGACAATATTTTTTGCCGACTGTAAAGCTAAGTCATTAACTTTTGAATAGTTTAGAGATATTCGAGAGTATAATTATATTCGAGAGCAGCAGAGATATATTATATTCGCGTGCGTCAGGCAATAACCAAAGCCTAATTTATAATTCGAATCCTACTCTATTTGCTCTCATACTAAAGTACGTAAGTCATATCTTTCTAATGTATCGATATTCACCCTGTCTCCTCACTACGAGCAAAAAAAACTAAAAATGTCCGCCGTCCCTGCCGTATTCATTGGAACTTATTATTAAAATTCTCCTTCAATGCAAAACCGAACTTGACGCCATTAAAACAAAGTTCTATTTCGTATAACCAATAAAGTTCAATTTGGCATTCCTTTAAATTTTGCTTTTTTGTTATCAACCTTATGCTTTAAGAAATAAGGTTAAGGTTTAACTTTTTTTTGTTTAGATTTTGGTTTAGAATTAAATGTTCGAAGATTTATGAAGGGTATGCTAGAAAGAGATATAGTAGTTTTGGGTTTAATTCCTCCTCAGGTATTAAGTTCTTTGTTAACTTATTTGCAAAAACTTCGTAATTTAGAGAGCAAAGGTTTTTTTTTATTATAATATCATAATACGGCTAATTTTAACTGCACTTTTAGCAATGTAATTAGTTCCGCCATTTTGAATAAAATGTGACGTCATACTTAAGGTTAATTTGGTCTACTAGTCTCTGTGGTTATTGAAGCGTGAAGGTTTTTTTTTAATATTGTTTTTATAGACTGGTGTCGTGGCAACCCAACGAAAAAAAATTTTCTTGTAATAGAAAATGACATACTTCTTATAAGTAGTAGAAATAAAGCTTATTTTTATTCAGACGGAGAACAGATTTAAGTAATTTACTATAAAGGATCATAAAATTCTAATTACCTATTTAGTAATAGACAAAAAAACAGGTACGGTCGGCCAAGAAAGTGACCAGTTTTGACAAATGTTTCTGTGAGACCTAATTATCGCTAAGGTTGAAACTTGTCACTGTCATAATATTATTGCAAGGGAAAATAGAACTTGTTGTATCATGACGTGCAAAAGAACTTCAACCGTAGGGTGGTAGACCACATTTTTGGCCGACTGTATCTACGTACAGTCGCAAACTTTAATTTGGTACCCACCTTAGGTCCAAAGTCAATCTGACATTCTACAACAATAAGGCTAAGTCTCCTATAAGTTACAAATGATTTGGCATCTCTAATGACATTGACGACTTCAAGCCAATTTTTTTTGAAATGGGTCACAAATTAACGTTCGCGATAGTACCTAGCTACAAACACAACCGGTGAAATTACTAGAATAGAAGCATTTTTTTCTTTTAAGTCCTCGGGGTTGGCATCGGGTCCCTTTTTCATGGTTGTTTCATTTGTTGGAATAATAGGAGCGTGTCCTGGGTAAAAAAAAAATCTAATTAGCCCTTCAGTAAGATTATCAAAAAATATTGAACACGTATTTTTTGCTTTTCAAATCAATCAAAATTGACAAATATGACGCGCATCAAAGTTCGGGAGTGGGGGCTCGTGACGTCACATCGTGGTAAAGTGTGCCACGGCGTGACGTCACGCGAAAGTTCAACGCACTTTATCTCCATAGTTTTTTGTTTAATTGACAAAAGAAAAAATATGTGTTCAATATTTTTTGATAATGTAAATGACGGACTAATTAGATTTTTTTAGGACACTAGCGTATTGTACCTGTAAGGCATTATTACTTAAAGCATAAGTGTTAATGAGCAGAAGTTCATATGGCAGAGTATTGTTTCGCAGAAATCATTACGCATAAATTAATTTGGTAGAAATTAATTGATGACTCTAAAGTTATAAACAATGAAACGCATACTTATTAAGCAGGCTAATGTTGCAGCTAGGGTTGCCAACTATTTCTTGGGCGAATGTAGTATTTTCCAACAAAAGGTATAAAAAATATAGTACACCGAAAGAAAATATAGTATCTACTGAGAAGAAAGACTTTTTTTAAATTGATTCGTAAAATATGCCTGCCTGCTATTCGGGCAACTATCTGAGCTGAAAAAAGCATTTCCCCACTCCAAATACATTGGTGCTTAAAATCAGGTTGAAATAGCCAACCCAAACCACATATGTATAAGGACTGACCGAAATATAGTACTTTTGCGTACTATATATTTCTTCAACAGTATATAGTACACAGAGTCAAAATATAGTACAATACTATATATTATAGTACGGTTGGCAACCCTAGTTGCAGCATAAACGTTTTCAACATATTAACATGCAAGCAAACATGAAAGCAAAGGTACCAAGATGTCCCCGGCTTATAAAAAAACCGGCCCAGTGCGAGTCGGAATCGCGCAACGAGGGCTCCGTATTTAAGATACTACGGTTGGAAAACGCAAAAGAATGTAATAAGGTCCAATTTGACTAGGCTAAATTTTAATACAGATTTTTAAAGATTTTTGATATTTTTCCAAAACTGTAAAGATGTCAACTTCATTTTATTTTTCGCGTAAAATATAAGTAATTATACTACACCTGTTAACTGACACACTGACTGCCGTACTCATAGACGTCAATTAAATTTAATGCTTGATTTAGGTTGCTGCAATGCTGTCACTTTCTTTGCTATAGCAATAGAATAACACAACACGTCACTAAACAAGCATTAAATTTAATTGACGTCTCTGATTGCGGCAGTAAGACTGACGGGGTAACCTTTATTAAGAGGGACCGGTCCCCTTTCTTAGTTACGGATCCCTAAAATAGCAAGTGAAATCGAGCCGTGATTTCATAAACGCTTTTATTACGCTGTATTAAGGCTAAGTTTTAAATAATTGAATAGATATTCAAATTATACATGTGTAAGTAAGATCTAGACAGGATGTTAATGTTTGCTTATTTCAATCAATACCGATATTATAAATGTGAAAATAATTTTGTCTGTCTGTTGCACTTTCACGCCTAAACCGCTGAACCGATTTCAATGAAATTTGGCGTCAAGATAGCTTAAAGCCTGGGACAGGTCAGGGTACTTTTTGACTTGGAAAATTATACAGGTCCCGAGGGAATAGCAATACACAACTTCTCGTAGCGTGATGGAACCAGTAATGGACAAGGCATCAATGATGAACACTTGATTCTTATTTTACAGCAGATAAGGGTTATTCATCTGTTTTGTAACAATCCATTTAGGACCGTATGAAATTTGAATTAAGAGTGAAGTGTCCATTACTGGTGCCTGTCAGCTAAAAGTGTACACACTGACAAAGATAGAAAAGGGTATGCTCAGATGGTTTGGTAATTTAGAAAGGATGAATGAAGAGTTACGAAAGAGGTATGGCGAGCGAGAATGAGTGGAGATATATTATATTTAAGAAACGGAAAGTTTCAATCCCCATTAAAATTGTGAGAAGTTTCCGAAATATTCCTACATGAAATGTTCCGCAATTTTGGAAAGTTTCCTTTGGCACATCAGTAATCCTACCAGGTGATGTTACTGGACATCGCGGCATAGAGGCATTTCATAGGCTTTAGGATTGACAGCGCAATTGCAGTCTTGCGATTATAGTCTTGAGATTGCAAATGTCTATAGGTCTCAGGTACCATTTACCATCAGGTGGCCTGTGGGCTCGTTTTCCTCTCCTTGCCATCAAAAAATAAGTAAGCCCAACCATACTACAAACAGGGAGTTTTTTGTCAGTGGGACTTTGTATCTACCGTCAAAGAAATAAAGTACAATTACGTTTGTTCGATAATGCCATTTTCAGTCTATGAAGATAGGAAAATAAACCTTATCCCTATTGCAACACAGTTCAAATTAAATCGCATTGATTTTGTACATCCTATTGCCTTACGAAGTTAATAAAATTAAAAAAAAAAATGTTTCAGATGCAGCAGCAGATGTGTGGACAGCAAGACCCTATGGGGTAAGTTAGCAACAATATTACAGTCACGGACTTGAACCACTGTAGAACCTTGTCGCATAAAACCAACGATTTATTCCTATGTATTTTCTATCTTGTCACTTGACGCTGTCATTATGACAAGGTTCTGTGGTGGATCAACTTTTAAAGTCCTTGATGGTACAGTGAAAGGCATAAATCTGGAGACCCAGTGAAACAGTGTAAGTCAACTTAACTCGTATTAAAAAAGGGTATATGCATAAATTTAATATTTATTGCTTTATATAATGCTAGACTAAGTAGTAACCATTGTAATATGTTTAAAAAATGACTGACTGCTGAGTTTCTTGCGGCGTTTCTTCTCAGCAGTGGTCTCCTCTTGGGAAGCGCTGGTAGATTCTTGACGTGTAAAAGTGCCCGTGCGGCTTACTGAATAAATATCTTTATCTTATCTTTAACGGAGTATACTGGACTTACACCCTTTTCAACTTGATCTTCAAGAGTTTTACCTTTTTCACGAGGACTCCAGCAAGGGTAGAACAAGTTGCATTTTCTCGCTTGTCGCTCAGTGCGTCTCTATCCGGGTAGATAGAAATGGAGATCCGAGTGACAAAGAAGTCGCGGACAACATGTGCTAGCCGTGCTGAGGTACTAATGTACAGTACTCCCAGGTTTTTAATAGCTTTCGGCTAGCTATTGCTGTCACCCTTGCACTCGCAACTGACAGTATATTTGTCACTCGTAATTCATAGAAAAACGAACGAACGAAATAGGTTGTAGATAGTGGTCCACCAGTTTTGACAAAAGTTTCTGTGAGATCTAGTTATCGCTAAGGTTGACACTTGTCACTGTCATAATATTATTGCAAGGGAAAATAGAACTTGTTGTATCATGACCAGAGGTCGGAATAGGTAGTGCTTATTAACCTAAACTTCACTCACGTTCATTCATGCGTGAGTGAGATGGGGATACGTTATTGAATGAAGATGCAACAAGTTTAGGTTAATAAGCACTACCTATTCCGACCTCTGATCATGACGTGCAAATGAACTTCAACCGTAGGTAGACCACATTTTTTGCCGACTGTACTGTATACACGTTTCTAAAACGTCAAAAATATGTACACGCCTCTATGACACCAACAATAAGGTCTTTTATTGGTTGGTGTGTGTAATGTGCAGATTTGGACGCGTTTAAAAAATCACTAGTTTCACTTAGCTGGTTCTTAGCTAATTATAATGAAAATTGCTTGGGCCGTTTAAGTGTGTATGTATGTATGTACTTTGAAGGAAAGAGACACCATTATATCGCGGTTATGTTACTTTTCATCTGTTTAAAGATTTCAAGTTATTGTAATAACACTTCTTTGGATTCCAGTCAACATCAGGTGATGCTGTGTCCAGTGCGCCTGGTCTACGAGACACAGATACTGCTCCGGCCAGGTAAAGCCATCATCATCATCATTATTATTATAATTATCATCATCGGCAACATCATTATCATTATTATAATAATTATCATCATCGGCAACATCAGTAGTATTATTATAATAATTATCATTATTATAATAAATTATTATCATCATCAGCGACATCATTATCATTATTATAAAAATAATTACCATCGGCATCATCATTATCGTTATCATCATCAGCATCTTCATCGTAACGTCGCGTTTAACCTAGTTGCTGGTGACTGGTATGCTAATATTTTAATGATGAGCGCGACTATATATTTTTAAAATTATTTTTGTCAATTCCAGGTGAATCAATCCACCCCAACCAAACCATGTTCATGAACGCACAAAACCCACCACCATGGATCCAGAACAGGCCCCAAAACCCAGTGATCTACATGCAACAGGTGCCAAACGGCATGATGGCAATGCCACAGCACATGCTGACAGACCAGAATCAGCTATACATACCCAACTACCCCTACCAACCACAGATGATGCAGATTGACCCGCGGCAAATGCCGAATGTTATGACGCAAAACGTGATGGGTCTTGGCACAAATGTTGGGCAGACAATGCATAATGTTGGACAAGGTTTACAGAATGTTGGACAGGGTATGCAGAATGCTGGACAAGGTTTACAGAATGTTGGCCAAGGTTTGCAGAATGCTGGACCGGGTTTGCAGAATGTAGGGCAAGGTTTACAGAACGTTGGACCGGGTTTGCAGAATGTTGGACCAGGTTTGCAGAATATCGGTCAGGGCTTGCAGAATGTTGGACCGGCTTTGCAGAATGTTGGACAGGGTTTACAGAATGCTGGACCGGGTATACAGAATGTTGGACAGGATTTACAGAGTGTTGGACAGGGTTTACAGAATGTTGGACCAGGTTTACAGAATGTCGGACAGAGTATACAAAATGTTGGATTGAATATTGGTCAGAACATGCCTATGGGTAATGTCGTTCAAAATGTGCAGAAAGTTGTGGCAAATTTTACTCAAAATGTTGGAAATGATAGAGTTGTATACACTACTGTTCCAAATTCAACCAATAATACAATGGGAATGGCCAACAATCAAGCAACATTTAATGAAAATCAAACTATGCCAGAAAGGCCACAAATGAATCAGAACCTAGTGAACATGCAAAAGGTATCTGAATTACAGGATGTAAAACAACAGAGTGTGAAACCACCGCAAGTTTCTGTATCCCCGATGCCAAATGCCAAATTTGGTCCAAATGTTGGTGATGCTAGATCCATGACACTGACCCCACGATCCCAAACTAACGTTTCTAATATGAATGTAGGGCCAACCACCGTGCAAGCCAACGCAAATGCGAAAAATAAAGTTCCTCTGCCTAATAAGGCGAGTCCTGGTGTCTTGGCGAATCAAATAAGGAATCACACCCTGATGTACTACAGACCGATACAACCTAGGCCTATGAACGTTATACCTTTGGCTCAGAACCAATATCAACCCATGCAATCCAGTAACCCAGCGCCGAGACCATACACACAGATAAATATTGATCCAAACAGAAAAAGAAAAAGTGAATCACCTGACGACACACGCAAAAAATATAATATTACTAATGCTAATTTCAATTGTATTCACAATCAATTAATAGCACTACATGGTTCGCCAAATGTGCAAACTTTTAATATCAGTAATACAACGAATAAAGTTGAACAAAGTGAAACTGGAAATAATATAAATCCCTTACAAAGAGAAATACGTTCAGTGAAGAATGTTGCAACCACGTCGACAGGGACCCAAGCCAATATAGTGAGAGACAAGCCAGTAATAGAAACTTTAAAGAAAGCCTTAGAAATCAAAGCTCTTCCTGCGGTTATTAACGATGATTTATTTATTACTCTCCAAGCAGATAATGATAAATTATTGAGAAACACGGTATTTACTCAAGCCAGAGGTTTATTAAGGACTGAACCGCAGATGTTACAACCTGACATTATAAGTATTAAAAAAATACCAACTGCTACCCCTAAAACAATAAATGTTTTTGAAAATTCACAAACTACAATTAGTAATCCATCAAATTTCGAAGATTTCAGCATAGAAATTATTGAAAATGGTGTGGAAACAGCTGAATGTGATGACGAAACCAGAGAGCCAAACTATGATCCTAATAAAGATATTCATGTTGAAATTATTATTAAACGAATGAATGATGTTGATAATGAACCAGTAACACGGGATTTACCAAACCGAGACCCAGAAGAACCAACACTCCAAATTGAAGAAGAAAAAGCAGGAACCAAAAATGCAACAGAAACATCAAATACAACAATTAAAACAAGGGATTTACCAAACCTAGACCCAGAAGAACCAACAATCAGAATTGGAGAACAGAAAGCAGCATATAAAGTGGCAACCGAAACTCTAAAAACAAAAATTGAAACAAGCTATTTATCAACACTAGACCCAGAAAAACCAACAATCAGTATTGAACAAGAGAATTCAAGAAATAAAACGGCAACCGAAACTCTAAAAACAAGAATTAAAACAAGGTATTTAGCAAACCTACACCCAGAAGAACCAACAATTGGAATTGAAGAAGAGAAAGCAGGAAATCAAACGGCAATAGAAACTCTAAAAACAAGAATTAAAACAAGGTATTTAGCAAACCTAGAGCCAGAAGAACAAACAATCAGAGTTGAACAAGAGAAAGCAGAAATCAACAGGGCAACAGAAAGACCAAAACCAAAAAATAAAACAAGGGATTTACCAAACCTAGACCCAATAGAACCAACAATCACAATTGAAGAAGAGAAAGCAGAAATAAAAATGGCAACAAGCACACAAAAAACCAAATATAAAGAAAGGAAACGTGTAAAAAAAGAAACCAAAGAACCTAAAGAAGAGAGCAGAAAGGTTAAAGTAACCTCTATTAGCGACTTCAAAGGTAACGAGATACAGATAGCCGAGGGAAGTGTGCAGAAGAAAAACATTGATAGCTACATACTGACACATGTATTAGATGGATATGTGATACAAGAATCTAATATGGCATTCCCAGTAAGTATATCTACAGTCCTTTTTAACCTCCTACGACAAAAGTGGGGTGTTATGGGTTGAACGTGTGTATCTACAGGGTGTTCCTAAAACCAACGCCAAAACTGAGAGGGCCGATAGAGCAGCTAAAAAGCTATCGATTTAACCCCTGTTTATGTTCAGCGATTGTTACTAGTTTCGGAGATATTGATCATTTTAATCGGAATTTTTGTAATTTTCCCTTATGTCCATGTCACGAAAAAATGTTTATCTACACTCATATCATAAGTCCTCTATTATGCGTTCAAAACCCGTATGCAATGACCAGCATTACCTGTGGTAGTAGGTGACAGCGATGACAGCTGTTAATTTTGGAAGGGGTTCCAAATTTGGATCTCCTTATGGATCTCCTCATTACCTTACAATATTCGATAACGTAATTTAAAAATTACGTTATAGCTGTCATCGCTGTCTCCTACTACCACAGGTAAGGTAATGCTGGTCATTTGCCTTTAGGCTTCTGAACCCATTTTAGAGTACTTATAATATGTGTGTAGATAAAGTATTGCACGAGACTCTGCGTAATTAGCATTACAACACTCGTGTGATCTATTATGAAACTTGCCTTGCGGCTCGTTTCATAAACCACACTCGTCTTGTAATGCTTGTCATTACGCAACCGTCACGTAAATTACTATTTGGCGTTGGTTTTAGGGACACCCAGTATGTACCTATCTATTCGTGGCATCGTAATTTCGTTATAAGGCCCTGGTCTCACCGCCGGCGAGTAAGCTATGAATTATCGGCGATTTTCTTGCCCAAGAAACGAACAAAAGATAATCGCTCCCGTGTAAATAAAAGAGAGAGATATAAATTTATAGTTCATCGCTGAGCGAGTGACCCAGCGACAAATCGATTTAATAGTGATATCAATGAAGTTGCAACTGAAGTTCTAAATTAATCCTACTAATATTTTAAATGCGAAAGTTTGTGTGTGTGTTAGTTACCTACTCCACGCTGCAACGGCTGAACCGATTTGGATGTAATTTGGAATGGAGATAGCTTTTAAATTGGATTAACAGATAGGTTACTTTTTATCCCGGAACATTTTAAAGTTCTACGATAATCGAAATCTACGCGGACGAAGTCGCGGGCAGAAGCTAGTACGTTATAAAAATTAAAATAGCGCATAACACCAAAACGCTTTTTTTTACAGATTCGAAAACCACTGAAAGAGAAAATTATATACCAAAACTCGGATACAGCGACGGATCAAAAAAAAGAAGATAGTTTCAAGCACAGAACCGAAGACGGAAAAGTTATTCAGGACAACAGTAGAATATTGGCTATCTCTGACCTGACTTTGAGTGAAGATGACGAGATTACAGAGGACGAAAATAGTGCAGAAATGAAAGAAGTAAACAGTAAAGAAAAGAGTGAAGAAAAGAGTGAAGAAAAGAGTAAAGAAAATAGTGAAGAAACGAGTAAAGAAAAGAGTGAAGAAAAGAGTGAAGAAAAAAGTGAAGAAAAGAGTGAAGAAAAGAGTAGAGAAAAGAGTGAAGAAATGTGTGAAGGTAAGATTTTTTTTTTCTAGAAATGTTACTTAACCTCGGCTTTGAATCTACCGTCAAGACAATAAAGTTCAATAATGTTTGTTCGATAATGCCATTTTCAGTTTATGAAGATAGAAAAATAAACCTTATTCCCATCGTAACAGAGTTCAAATTAAATTGCCTTGATTATGTACATTCTATTTCGCACTGGGCCTTAAATAAATATGTGTATAAATAAAGTGTTCACGCCATTATATTAATTGATAAAAATAAATAAAACACTATAATGTTCAAAGCGCGTCGTGAAAAACAGGAAAAAGCCAGTTTGTATGATATATATGTTGATCACAATATAATACAGACTTGTTTACGTATACTGGTCAACGAAATAGTAGGTGAAGCGAATTACTAGTTATATGCTAACGAAGTCGCGGGCAAACGCTACTGTATATAGCAAAATAAATAACCCAATAGGGAAAAGGTGGGAAAAATCCTACTTTCCGAACGATATGCAGCTACAAAAAGTACGTGTTTTTTGCAACTGTATTAAAAGATCTTTTATACCATTCCCCTTATGAAAAGCTTATTTTATTTAATAAAAAGCACTTTTAATCACTATTTTGGTGTTTGAATTTAGAACACACCAATATATTCGACATCCATCTCAATGCTGTACAACCTCTTTGCGCAAAAATACGAAATACAAACTCCTGTGCAAAGAATACTCGACATACAAACTCCTTTTGCAAATAATTCCTCGAGATTTCATTGGTAGACATTAACGGCAATGAGTTTAGCATTAAAAAAAAGTTTTGTGTTTATTAGTAGGTAAATTGGCGCCATTTTGCATACTGTACGTTTTACGAACACAAAATTTAGAGTCACCTTCCATTTTTCGTCATTAAATGACTATTTTCGCTTAAATCTTTCTTTTTCTCGTAGTCATGGTGTAAAGTATAGTATGCAACTCTTGAATAAAACGGATTTATATCGAGGGCCATGAATCTCTCGCGTCGCTCAGGATCCTAACACTTGAATCATGATTCGCTCCCTGCGGTCGTGACTCAGTCTTAGTATCCTTCACTTGCTCGTGAGTCATCTATGGCCCTCGCTTTAAATCCGTCCTTTATTCAGGAGTTGCATAATATACTATTTTACTCTTGACGTAAAGTGATCAAAAAGACACACAATCAATTAGGGTGACAGCACCAATGATGGACACTTTTAGCTGACAGGCACCAGTAAAGGACACTCACTCCTAATTCAAATTTAATACGGTCCTCTAAATTGATTGTTGCAAAACAAATGAATAACCCTTATCTTCTGTAAAATAAGAATCAAGTGTTCATCATTTGTCTTTGTCCATTACTGGTTCCGTCCCTACTTAAATATACATTCTTCACTGGTTTTGTGTTTACACCAATTTCACTTTGTACAACTTTAATTTTATTATTCATGTTAAAACTTTGCGCATTTGGCGAATTATCTAGTGCTACCATTATTTCGGTTCACTAATGTTTTACCAAATCATCATTTGACAAACTTTCATTTCGCAAAGACGTAATTCCCGCCACATATTTTTACATTTTTTCGTGGTCATTAATCTAGCCTAACCTAACTTATTTAATAAGCCCACGTAACCTATGTAATATGTAATGGTTTAAGCACAATTACATTTTTGCGAAATGAAAGTTTGTAAAATGATATAGTTTGTCAAATTATGATTTGGTAAAAAGTCAGGATACCTATTATTTCATTATGAATACTACTGTTATTAACCTAACCTAACCTAACCTAACCTAACCTAATCCTAGGTATTTTTTGTGAGTGTCGTCACGTGATTCACTTTAGATTTTTCTGTGTACGACAATATTTATCTGGGTTACTGCATTGCATGGGTAGATATTGGTTCTGGGCCATAGGCATAAATATAAATATAATATAGAAGAAGAAAAAGAAGAAGAAATACATTTATTCGCCAACCATAAGACACACAAATGTACAAATGATTCAAGAAACAATGAAGGTAACAGGCACAGCACGCAAATGTGTGTCCTCGCGGCAGTGAAACGGACGCTGGCTCAGCAAAATGCTGAGGTGTCAGACACCTACAGCGCTGATTTTCAGCCAGTACCGGCAGTGACTCACGGAACGCTGTACAAACATACTATACTATAAATAAATAAAATAAAATAAAATATCTTTATTTTCAGACAGCTTTGATCCATAGTTGGTTAGTAGACAAATAGAAATTAAGTAGCTATGTTAGTGTGATTTTTATGAAAAAGTAAAAAGTAAAAAGAAAAATAAAAATAAAAGTTAGGTAGGCAGCCTGGCACAAGCTCTTGGTTTGGGTCACTAGGCTGGTCGCGTGGCGTGCAGCACCGTGAACCTCTCCAGCAACGCGCTGTCCAACCTGCCCGCTACAACCTTTAGGAGACTGTTGGGGCTCCCTCCCACTCTGCGTATTGACGAAGCGACTTTTTTGCGCATGAGTACGAGAAAGTCGTCCGTGTGCGCATCGGCGAACATGCCAGAAGCGCTGCAGCGAGGAGGAAGCCTCAACAAGGCCCTGAATACATTATTGTAGAGTATTCGCAAGGTGCCGTATGATTTTTGAGTGTAACTAGCCCATAGACTGCTTGTGCAAAAAAGTTTGGCAATATGCCTTAAAAAGTGTAACCTTGACTATACGTGTAAACGACTTACATAATACTTAGTTATAGCAGAAAAATAAATGGGAATATAATAATTAAAACTAAAACGCATACATAAATACGGATATGCAGCCTTAATAAAACTGAAAATGAATTAAGCGGTCAATTTAAATGCAACACATATCCTTTTATGGTTGTGTTCCGGTGTGGGCATAAGACAACCGGTGAAATGACTAGCATAGAGGTATTCCATGTAACTCCTCAGGGTTCACAACGCATTTGCTATCTTGAGATTGTCATCTTAAGATTGCAAGTGTCTGTGGGGTTCAGAGTCCACTTAACGCATTCACTGCCAGGGGGCGTGGCCTAGGAACAAACTTGTATGACAGTGAACGCATATATGCGTCGGTGGCAGTGAACCCGTTAACACGTGGCCTGTGTGCACGTTAGCCTTCTCCATGGCAAAAAATGCTTGGCGAATTTCTCTTCATGTAAATGTAAAAATCGATTATCGCTAGCGCCATCTAGCAAGAAACTCTCACAGTTTATGTCGCTCAATACTTACTTCTCAGATTTTTAAAACTTTTTTTTTAATTTACAGATAACCCCTTCACAAATGTCACAGCCGACACAATCAAGACTTGGTCGGTAAGTTCTTTTTTCAAACATTAATTATTTTACTAATCCTATCTAGTTTCTTACTTTTCGCTTCTTCATCTTACTTATATCGTAATGTCATTATGCCCTTCTGAATAAAAAGGGCGCATGCGCATTTTCATAGTCAAAGCAAATTTAACCTTCTGCCTTAAGAAATAAGGTCACGTATAGTTACGTGATTCTATGAGACATGCGCCCTTTTTTCTGAGGGCAGCGTTTTTGACGTTGTGATAGCCGTTACTTAACTGTTGTAGCGCCATCTAGCTACAACACGTGACAAGTAGAGGACCGCCGTCAACGGCAGCGCCAGGGCAGGTACTGACATTATGTTAAGGTGGGTCCACAGTATAGGGTTCCATCGGACAGCCCCGGATCTAGAGGGGAGGGGGCAAATGGGGTACCCTGCCCCGGGCGGCAGTTTCAAAGGGAGCCAAATGCAAAACTTGTTTTATAACCCTGGACCTGGTGGAAAGGGGACGTCACTGTCAAGTTCTGACCCGGTTCGGAAAAAACGTAGATCCGGGGCTGCCATCGGATCAAAATGCGTGGCAAATGTAGGGTCAAGTGGGGTACAGTGTAACAGGTACATCTCTGTCCTTCAACAACAGGAATATCTCTGTCCTTCTCTTATTTGTCTATGGTCTTGACGTGTTTTCTTAGTTTCATACGCCGCCATCTTAAACAGCTGTCATCAGTCGTCAAGTTGCCGGGTAAACGGAAAAATGCTCAAAGGACAATGCCAGATCTTGGCTTAAAATAAATAATAGTACATTGTGTATTAAGGGTGGTAAAGACAGAATTACAAACGAGAGTCTGTTAGAAGCCCGAAGTTTAACTATTATTTTGGAATCACATAGTTTATAATCAGTATTTATAAATTAGCGGCATATTAGATTACATCATTGTCTATGACTTACCACAGATAATGTTAAACGTGTTGAGGAGTCCGATTCCAGTGACAGTCGAGATCAATAGTTTATATGCGAGATTTTTAGAAAAATGTATGCAACTGACATTTCATCTCGAATGAAACTTCATATCGAATGGCACAAGAATTGGGGTCCTGGTGTATCATGATAGTTTGAGTCCACGTATTATATTTAAAAAAAAGCTATTACGCACGATAGGGCGTAATGGTAAAAAAAAGGCCCGCCGGTATTATATTGGATTTACGGTCGATTTTTCTAGCATATAAGACCACTATTTACGAGCAAGTGTGATGAAAATAAATAAAAAACCGCGGATACGAAGGATGTTGATATTACCTGTTTTTTAAATCCAGTATTACTTACACATTTAGGGAACTTATACGAAAAATAGAGCCATCTATTAAGATACTTTGAAATAAGATCTTGCGAGTATTAACGTGTTGTTACGATTATATCTACAAATAAATTTAAACATGTTCTTCAGAAAAACGAACACCACAGCATTGTTTTAAATATTTTTCTACATCAAATAAACCCAATGCTATAATTATCCGTCACAATTTTTTCTTAGGCCAAAGCTTCTATGGAGACCTGGCATTGTCCTTTGTGCTTATTGTGAAAAAATGTGTTATACTGTACCCCTCTGTACTTATTACTATGGCTATTAAACTATCCAACCTGGGGCACACTATAACAAATTTGTGTAATCAAAAACCAACAAAAAAATCTAATCATAATTTTGATATTATTTCAAGTCATGAAGATTAAAGATTCTTGATTTTATAGTAAATTTTAGGAAGAGAATAAAATAAACCGTTTTTTTCCATTATAAAAATGCCTTTTTTGCTACACTGTCTTCCACTTGACTCTACATGTCTTGTTACGCGTTACTGACACGGTCTGGGTACCATGTCACGATGAAATGTCACAAATGTGGACCCACCTTTATGTGCCTCGGTGCATTTTATTGCATTATACAAGACGTCGGCTTTCTTGCGGTTCAATTAAAATATTATATAGATCACCCCTAGGAGATAAATATATTTTTATAGGATCGATAATTCCATAAAAAATCTAAAAAAGTTCTGAGCGTTGTCGACTAAATGTAGTAATAATTAAAAAAAAACTTTTATTCTTAAATTAAGGCGAGGCGTTCACTAATATTCAGATGGATGAAATGGCGTAGAGTTGTGAAAATATAAACATTTAAAAGTTTTCAAGTTACCGGTTCTATAGCCAAAAATGGAGTTAAAAAACTACAATAATAAATTTATCTCCTAATATATTAAAAAATCCTGAAACTCATGGGCATTTTTTAGTATCGCAAGGGGTAAGCTATTTTTTTTTCATTTGGGCTCAAATAAGCCGGGAAGCTGCTTTTAGCGTCGTTCACCCAGAGTAATAACAAGACCCCCACCATACTACAGACAAGGAGTTCTTTGTAAGTGGGACTTTGAATCTACCATCAAGACAATACAGTTCAATTACGTTTGTTCGATAATGCCATTTTCAGTTTATGAAGATATGAAAATAAACGTTATTATTATTGCAACACAGTTCAAATTAAATTGCCTTGATTATGTGCATCCTATTGCAAGCTGGGCTTACGAGAATACAGACAGAATATAATACGTGTAGTGACAAAGAGGTGGTTTTGGCATTTTGGTGCGAATGTCGTCCAAATTAAGATTTTTTACACACAGGGTGCTCTGCTTCCATTTAGCACGTGTTTAGGTATTAACTGGTACAAATGAAATAATGTAAAATAAAATAAACGATAAAATTATTAGAGTCAAATACAACTTAATCGCAATCAAAATACGGATCACGGCAGCAAAATTTTTTGAATTTATTAAGGTTTAGTAGCGAGATGCCTCACACTAAGTTGCCTTTTTTACATTTTCATACAATAGGTAGTACAACACCAACTGAACAATGATTTCTATTTCAAAATCAAATCTAACAGAGTCGCCGGAGCTCCGCTTACGCGGGGCTCCTATTTCTGAGCGTTTTGGCCCTCCGGGCCTGCTGAAGAACTAACATAACCTAAATCCTTCCCAAACCTATCCCTAGCTGCAAACGCCCCTACACTCCCTACCTGTAACTCCCGGCTCCCCGGTTTCTCGGGCAGATCTCAGCTGACCACGCATCTAGCGGCAGACGACGGCGGGGAGCACGAGGGGGTGCGGGTGGTCGCAGTGTCTCGACGCGGGCAGCTCCCTGGTCGGATGCTGTTAAGGTTCCTAAACACTTCCGACCGACTGCTCGTGTGGTGCCAGTGCGCCCTCCTGTGCCAACTCGCTGAGCCTCTTCGTCCCTCCCTCCCAGGTGTTGGCCAGCGTTTCCGCATCCTTGCAGCAGAACTGCTGGCTGGATGTAGTCATCGGAACGGAACGGAACGGATAAGTAGCACAACGCCAACTGACCAATGATTTCTATTTCAAAATCAAATCTAACAGAGTCGACGGAGCTCCGCTCACGCGGGGCTCTTATTTCTGAGCGTTTTGGCCCCCCGGGCCTGCTGAAGAACTAACATAACCTTAACCTACCTCATATTTATGTTGTGCCGCCGTGGGGAAGTCGCTGCTAACAAAAAAGTAGTCATAGCGCGATTACGTGTATGGAGGTTTTATAAAGTTGGCGTTACGCAACCCGTTGTATGAAAATGTAAAAAAGGCAATTGATTGCGATAATAGGCATCTCGCTACTAAACCCTTATCAATATCGATGAACTCGGAAAGTTTAATAAGAGCTTATGCAGAACTTGTTCGGCGATACTCGAACAAAATTTCAACCATTCTATACTAGTCTTTCATTTTTAATCTGTATGCAAATTGACGTCATCGGCACCAAAAGAGAGACCCCTGCAAATTACATTCACACTTTTCACACTATGATCTGTTTCATCTAAGATCGGATTTTTATTCCCACAGAAAAAATGTAAACAAAGGTGTTGCCGTTAACGAAAAACATTTGCAGTATTAAAAATATTTATACTTTTCACATTTAAAAGAAATCGACTTCCTGTAAAAAAACTATACATTGTAATCAAGATTGAAGAATTTAATTTGTTGATACCAAACTTTATTTTGATATTAACTCTTTGTTGTATTAATTTAAAACGAGAAAACTGTTTTTGTGTGCATAATTTATTTATTGCACTGGTATCATTGACTCGATACGCCCGTGTCAACAAGTTGAGGGCTCATTTGCGCGTTTTTAATTTCAATTATTTCTCGAATTTATTTTTATAACACGGTTCGAGCGAAATGATAACTTAATACTATATTTCTTGTTGGTCCAAACTTTAAGATCCCCTGAAATGTCACTTTGACAGTGACATAACGTTGTTTTCATTTTTTCTGTGGGAATAAAAATCCGACCATAGGATGATTCCTGTGACAGCCGTATTTTGTAATTTCAATCACTTACTACTTATACTCACATGCGAGGTACTTAAAAATAGGCGATTAAATTATTTAAGTCCCTGAACGGCGTCGCTAGGTGTGTACCAATGTAGTATTTATGTAAAGTTAAAGAAACAAGTGTAATACGTGTTTATATGAGCTGTCACAGGAACCATCTTAGATGAAACAGAGTGTAGTCATTCTGTGCGTTAAAATATTCACCAGTGGCAACACTTCTTTAACCATGGCAACACTTACAGGCGCCGCAGCTGATAGCCCATCTGTCAAAATACAACTGGACGGAGACTATCACGGCGTTGACAGAACACGAGATCGACGGAGAGTCCTTGTTCCTGGTCTCACAACCGCAGCTGGTCCAAATCGGCGTCAGTGAAGCCCACGCGGATATTATATGCGAATTTATAAAATAGGATGAACAGTGCGATAGCTCAGAAATTATTTGGATAATGTGAGATTACAAGATACACCAGCGTATTGGAGTGAGTGAGAGAACTTTAGGGGCTGTCGCACTGTGAAAAATGGTATTTTTGCGAGAGATGGGTAATTCCCATGCTCTTATATTATTCCATAGGTTGCTTGATGTAGGCAATTTTACATTTACACAATAAAATCTGTAAACCCTTGCAGTAACACTGGGTTAGTGATAGCTCTCTATCTAGGCAGGATATTGTGGTAGCGATGAGAGGGCCTGGCCATATCATATATGGTGGATTCAGAAGGACTACGTCGAAAAATTACAGATGTCCGCATCGCTTTAAGTCTACATTATAAAATATCCGTGTCGCAAAATGACTATTTCGTTCGTGTTACTAGGTAAGTTAGGTGAGTTAGGTTAGTTAGGTTAGTTAGGTAATTTCTGCCCGAAGGGCTAACCGCCCAGGAATAGGGGCCCCGCAATGCGGGGCTCCGTCAACTTAGCTAAGACAGAATGAAAAAAACAATGTGTCCATTTTGCGACTCTGACTTATTGAGATGTAGGCTACAAGCGACGTGGTTATTTTGCGACCTGCTTCGCTATTGCCTGACGCACTCGCAATCGCAATCGGCTTCAAAGTGGAACAATTGTTTTCATGTTGTATGCAGACTCGCCTTCGGACTGTCAAAATGAAAACGATTGCGATTGCGAGTGCGTCAGGCAATAAGCCCTCCTCAATTCAACACGGTAAAGACCATATCGTCTTTGACCTGTTATCGTATTGTCAACGTTTTGACAGCTCTTATTTACTTGACAGTAATGGCGGCCCAGTTAAATACAATACCATAACAGATCAAATACGATTTGAATTTTACGTCCTAGAATATAGGCGCTGTTCATTTTAGTACCAACACTGCCAAAGAGATATAACTTCAGTCCAAGCCAAATTAATGAATAGGATTTATACAACGTGTAATTAGATCTAAGAACTGTACATAACTTTAAATCGTATGTAGAGTCATGATCGTTTTTCGACCAAGCTCCTTAAAATAAGATTTAAAAAAAAGAAAAATTATGTATACTGTTTTTAGGGTTTCGTAACCATATAGTACCAAATAAGCCTCCGCTGTACGTCCGTCCGTGTGTTTGGCAACGGGCTGTAACTCATAAACCGTTATTGGACAGTTGTAAATTTTCAGAGTGTATTTCTATAACAGCAATTAATTATTTTGTGTTAAATTTAACAATAAAAATACACTATTTCAGGGTACGGTCCAAATTAATGAACAGTATAGATAATTTTCTAGAACTAATTTAATTGAAATGTATATTTTTAAAGTTAACAGCTTGGTTGGAACGATTTGCGTGAAATGTAAAATTGTCTATGCCAACTGTAATATTTAAAAGGGATACCTCTAAATTGTGTAAATACAGGTATCTTTCTTGGATTAATGGTAAAAAAAACTAGCCGGTATTGGGTATTATGTGCTAGGTAGAACCTGGCAAGCGACTGATGAAGGTTAATTATTTTTAAAAATTGTTAAAGCAACTGCTGTTTGGCCTATTGTTTCAATAAAAAGGAACGGGAGTGAGCAATCTGCGAGCGATATCGTTATCAAAAATGTATATGACTTAAATTACTGGACGGTCGCGTCGCTTTTAATCTACATTAAAAAAACTGTGTCGCAAAATGACCACTTTTTTGTGTTACTAGGTAACATTTGTCCAAAGGGCAAACCGCCCAGGAATAGGGACGCCGCCATGCGGGGCTCCATCAACTTTTTCAAGACAGACATAGAACGAAAAAATACAATGTGGTCATTTTGCGACTCTGTCTTTTTGAGGCGTAGGCTACAAGCGACATGGGCATTTTGCGATTGAGTATATTTTCGACCTGGTCATTTTATTGTTTCAATAAAAAGGAATGGAAGAGGGCATTCTGGTAGCGTTATCGCTATCAAAAATGTATGTGACGTAAGCTGCCGGACGGTCGCGTCGAGCGCTAATGTCAATTCCATAAATTTTGACAGTTTTCGACAATACATTAGCGAATCTAAGAAATAGGTTATAAATTATACTGCCGTAACAAAGTGTCAGTATTGACTTTTTTTTACTTCAGGGGTGGCCAAAGTAAGCATAGGGTTTTAATCCTTCCGGCCAATATCTCTTTTAAAATAGAATCATAAAAGTGTATGGCCGTCTGAAAAATATTTAAGAACACGCCGAGCGTCCAGTGGCGCCCTCATTATAGGTGAAAAACTTAAGTAAATGACCTCTTGCATGTAGTTGTAACACATCTGTATAGACCGTGCGACATTCTATATTTTAAATTTGACGTAAATTTTTAATAGTATAAAACAAAGTCGCTTCCGCTGTCTGTTCGCTTATACTCGGAAATCTAATTAAAGACCAAAATCTGACAGTTCCCATCTTGATTATTTCTTTATTTTAACATACATACATACATACATAAACTCACGCCTTCGTTCCCAGAGTGGGGTAGGCAGAGCTATAGAATTACCAACAACTCTAAAAACTTGTTGATAATTCTATAACCACATTTTGCACAAACAGGCTAAGATGTTTACCAGCGTATTAGTGACAGGTTGCAAGCCCATCGCCTAACAGTACTACAAGCCTTTATTCCCTTAGTCGTCTCTTACGACATCCACGGGAAGACATGGAGTGGCACTATTCTAACCTGGCAACCACACGGGCAACATTATTTTAACATTATTTCATAAAAATATGAATGAGAACTCGCGTAACCAGTAATATTAGGGTAAGTTTTATTGATAAAAATACCTACACTTAAACCAAAATGCAGTAATCACAGCGAATGTGCCCGTTGAGGTGAGGATTTTGGTCTTAAATTAGATTTTCGAGTATAGATCTTTGAAACCACTCAACGGATTTTAATGCGCTTTTCAATAGATAAGAGTGATTCAAGAGGAAGGTTTATATGTATAATACATTCTGGTTTATTTGCGGGAGTTGCAGATCACATAAACCGAAGCGAAGCGAGGGCGGGTCGCTAGTTATATACATATAAGTTTTGTACACAACTACATGCAAGAGGTAATTTACTTAAGTTTTTCACCTGTACTATTATTGTGTTTTCTAATAAATTAAAGTATTTTGTTGAAATCGAAGGACGGTTTTTGTTGTACAAATGAGTACACAATTTTACGTTTAACAGTCTCAAGGAAATATGATCAAGTTTGATATATCCAAAGAACAGATATAGGTGTTATGGTTATCGAGATCCAGATCGTGGAACACCTTTAGTTTCAAGGAGACACAGTTGAAACGGGACACAATCTCAAAGAGGCACAGTACAATCAGTTCGAAAAGCCGCTCGCGGCGCCGCGTAGGGAAAAATATTGTCAATAACTTTTACATTAATCTATTCAGCATTCCCTAAACATCAATAAAATAGAAAATACCTATGTCTACAGTAAAATTGCGTGCAATTGGTTTATTGCCCGTGGTCAACCTATTTTGTCCACGTATGTGGATTACGGAGAAAAGACTGGACAAAATCAACAGGTAGGTTTGGGTTATGTTAGTTCTTCAGAGGGCCCGAAGGGCCAAAATAACCTGGAAGTAGGAGCTCCGCTAGAGCGGAGCTCCGTCGACTTAGTTAAGGTCTGCTAAAATGCCCAGGTATATGTTATATATATCTTATCAACGATCTCCATCCAACCACTTCCGTAACCAACAGTACAATATTTGATGTGTCTATTCGGGCTTGTGTCTCTTTGAGATTGTGTCCCGTTGCAACTGTGTCTCCTTGAAACTAAATCGTGGAACACAAACGACTTTGTCATATCGTCCCTTTCCTTTCTCAACCTCGTATCTAATCGAACAGTTAGTTAAGAAAGTAGTCTTTATTCTATAGAGAACATGAGTGCTTTTCCTGTCTAACTATTCGATCAGATACGATGTTGAGAAAGTAAAGGGACGATATGTGGCTTCTTAAATCTAATGTCGTTACCAATAGAGTATAGAATGCTTCGACTACTGTACGATTAATTGGACTTTGGCACTCGGCAATTCTCGACATTCATCGGGAGAGATCGGAAGTGCAAATGACACGAGACACATTGCTGCATATTCATAATATCATAGTGTGCTCTTACTAGTCTAAAGCAGTAATGTAGATCACCTGCCACAATGTCTTTTTTTTACAGTAGACCTATGAATAACACAGATGTGGCTTGCTTTAGTTATTACATCGCAATACGAAAAAAACCTTAATTAGTAAATTTAAATTACAGTTAATTTCATTCGATTCAAATTCTTTTGCTTTTGAAAGCTCACATCTCATATCGTATGTCATAAAAAGTTGATCATAGTGTATTTGAATATTTAGAATATTAATGAAGTTTCTATACTTAAGATTAATATTTTATTATCAATTATACTATTGAATATATGTATGTAAACTCTAGGATTTTATATGTCTACTCAATCTGAAAACACGAACCTTTACGATTAAAACCGAGATTTCCCGAGTGTCAAAGTAAATAATCGTAGTGTACTACATTGCAGTTAGCTATCTTTGGTATTTCGCCAGTATTGGGGTTAATTTGTACATTTTTGATTCACTAAGCATAAAGACAATACTAGTTTGAACTGGTTCTCGGAATACCAAACTTATAAGAATTCTTCCTCTTTGTATTATAATTTGATGGTTTCTTTTATAAGTCAGTGGGAGCAAAAGTGAAATAGCTTGTTACCCGTGGTCCCTCTCGTAGACCCTTGAAGGGACCACGGGGAGTAAATCTCCGTGGTCCCTTCGAGAAATATAGTGCTGCTGAATCACGAAGTTGGAAAAACAAACAAGTTTCTAATGACTTCTCATATTCTATGAAACTTTGCATAGTATCATAAATTTGAGGTAAGTTTAGGTTATGTTAGTTCTTCAGCAGGCCCGAAGGGCCTAACCACCCAGAAACATGAGCTCCGTCGACTATGTTAGATTTGATTTTGAAACTTCGTGATTCGGCAGCATTATTCTCAAAGGGACTACGGGCACTAAAAATCCCCGTGGTCCCTTCAAGGGTCTTCGAGAGGGACCACGGGTAACACACTCGGGGACAAATTTAGAGGAACGCAAAGAAACAAGTTGACTAAGAGTATGTTACGGTATTTGATATATAATAATAGCTGGGGAAATTAAAAAAGGTGTTTTTCAAAATGGATTTGATTTTAATTGTTTTCTAATACTCCGTTGTTGTCTGTTGGTTTATTATATGCGATTTTTTTGATATATTTGAGTGTGTCTAACATGTTTTTTTTGGGTACACTACATAATTCCGAATTTTCATAATTCCGAATTCAATAATTTAGAATTAAACAGAGAGAATTTTATTTTTCGATATCATTTATAAAACCAACCTAACCTAACCAATAAAGTGTTAAATTTAAAATAGCTCCAGCGTAACATAGCATTAGGAAAAATTAAAATTCGCACAAGTTAATATTCGGAATAAAATAATTTGGAATTTTAAGGCGTTCCCGTTTTTTTTCTTTGTTATATTTGTTATTAATGCACATTTCAAACAAACAAAATATAATATAATATAATATAAGGAAAAAAGTCTTCCTGACGAATTAATTTGATTTTATTTTATTATTATTTTAAGACAATACAAAGTAGTGTATCGAATTAATTAAACAACAGCAAAAATGTGTTTAATGAAGTTGTTAGTTCTTTGCGTTTCTTTGTCCCTAAGTGATTAAGTACCAATTTCACCAAACGATGTTAAATTTAATCAATGTTAATCGACAGTAAGTTCATACATTTTGACAGCTGTTAACGCTCTAATCGTCTGTTAAGTGGTTAACATCGTATGGTGAAATTGATTCTAAGGGTGCGGCTCCACTGAGGCGGAGACGAGCGGAGCTGTGCCAATATTAACCAATAGAATATAAACTAACGTGCGCAAGGCGCGCTCGATGTGACCGCATGCGCCTTCAATTGGTTAATATTGGCACAGCTCCGCTCCGCTCCTCTCGTCTCCGCCTCAGTGGAGCCGCATCCTAAGGCCCGATCATTGCAAGTTATTACTGTGTGACTAAACCCCTCTCTACGCATATTGACCAATAAAAGACACGCAAATTGCCCAATACGCATAATGCCAACAAAAAATACAGATCATTCAAATATACTTATCTATATATATAAGTATATTTGAATGATGTCTATTTTTAACTCGAATTTAACTGAGTCGACGGAGCTCCGCTATCGCAGAGCTCCTATTTCTTTGGCCCTCCGGGCCTGCTGCAATTTTAACATAACCTAAACCTACCTCATATTTGCACTATTGGTCATAAAGAGAATTGCTCAATTTACGCATGTCATTTTGCGTAGTAGTACTTTGTTCATTCTGCGTATTGGTCAATATGCGTAGATGCCACTAAACCTCGTTTATTTTTACTAAAAGTTAGAGGTTTAACTTTTGGTCTCATTAAATTAAATATTGAGACTAGTATGATTTTAAGTACTTTTCATTCACGTCCGAGTGAGTGAGAAAGGCGATCCAGGGTTTTATTTATTAATATGTCAAATCTGTGTATAATCTAATTCAGTGTCATAGTTAAGTGTAAGCATATCGAATAAGTCGTACAATTGATGCCATGTATAACCTGACAAGTTACATAAAAAAAACCTGCGTAATATTGTGTTATGGTTAGCCTACGGTAGTTGACCGATACGATGCTAGCGGTTTCGAGTAAAAATGGTGCTTAAATAACAAACACATAGGTCCTATGGAGTTATAGTCCGTAGTCCACCTGACTTGTTCACCTGGCCATTTTAGCAGATCTTAAACGAAGTCGACGGGGCACCGCTTTCGCGGAGCTCTTATTTCTAGGTTGTTTTGGCCCTTCGGGCCCTCTGAAGGACTAACATAACCTAAACCTACCTGTTCATTTTGGCCAGTCTACTCTCCGTTATCCATATAGGTGGACAACATAGGTGGACGATGGGCAATAACGTGTCATATGTTTATTGAGATCTAGGTAGCAGAACACTACTAGTTTTAGTATATGTGGCCTCAGCATTTTGAGAAAAAATATTTGGAATGTTGTTGTTGACATGTCAGTTGACGTTATATGCCACTGCGGGACTTTATTACCATATATATAGGTAGTCAACCCCAGACGCCGTTTGCCTAGTTCGTAGCGACCGTGCCTACAACGCCAGCGGTCCCGGGTTTGACCTGGTCATTGCAAATATTTATGACTAGTGCGAGTATTTGCTTCTGACTCTTGGGTGTTTTATATGTACATAACTATTTCATTTGTTCGGGCCAAACACAAATAGGTGCCCCGCAATTGCGGAGCTCCGTCGACTCTGTTGATTCTGAAGGTGTTAAAATGTCACACATTTTCTCCACAGACCAATACTAAGATCCGACCTTAGTTTGGATCTGGTTTAATTTGTGTGATATTTTCCATCGATTTTTATTTATTTCAAAAAAAGGCTTTTTTTTAAAGAAAGAAAAAGAGGCCTTTCTAGCTTCACATTCCCATGGTGCGTATACAAGTTTCCCACGGTGCAACTGACCAAAATTAGTATTATTAGGTAGTTTTAAGTCATGTCAGCTGGCCCGAAGGGCCAAACGCTCATAAATCGGTGCTCCAGCTCCGTCAACTCTGTTAAATTTGATTTTGAAGGTCTTAATATGTCACATATTTTCTCCACTGACTAATACTAAGGTCCGACTTTTAATTGTGTTCAGTAAAATGACAACTACTATTGTCAAATGGTAAAATAATAAATGTTAATAGTGATGGACTCCATTTGAACGATAAATTAACTAAAATTAGCCCAAGAAGTAGATTGGCTGGCGAGTTACGTTTTGTAGCATTCGCCCCTTTATTTTCTCAACCTCGCATCTGATCGAATAGTTAGATAGGAAAATCATTCGTGTTCCCTAATGAACAAAGACTACTTTTCTATCTAACAATTGGATCAGATACGAGATTGAGAAAGTAAAGGGACGATATCTGTTTCAGTGAAATATTTTGTGTTTAATCAGTCATATTTTAAGCGACTGGCGGAAGTACGCAATCAGTAGGGAAGAATTCCAAAGTGGGGAGGCCAGGCTAAAACAAACATTTTCAAATGTAATGTTTCCAGTCATCCCCGACGTTCCGCCTCACGACTTAAAGCGTCCGCCAAGCACAGCTGATACTATATTTAAAAAAATAATCCTTTCTACATCATTTATTCAATAGGTCGCATCACTATTTATTATTAACTTGCAATACCGAAGATGTCACTTTAATAAATACAATTAAAAATCAGTTGTATTTGGTTCGTGGCTCACAAATGAACTTGTCAGGCTATATTGTTGAGTGAATGTGAAATTCCTTGTACATAAGAATATTTTTGTCTCACTACAGGAGAATGAAGGGAAGTCTGCAATGTAATTTAATTTTTTTGTAATAAAATCGTAAATGTACAAAATTGTAAAAATTAACAGAAGACTAATAAATATAATTACGAAAAATCACTAAATTATTTTCTTTTTTACCACTAAACGCATTTACGCATATCTTAAAAACACTGCAATTATCCAAAAAAACATCACAAAATTAACGTCACACACGGCTTTTATCTATTACAAATTTAGAACAAAAATGTGTTAAGGCGAAGAGATGGGCAAACTCCTTTCTAAGCCGTTTTTTTTAGTTACGTTTTTAGGAAACAATAGACAAAACAGTGACTAAATAACTACAAAAAATAAATCTACAATAAAATATTTCGGCAACTACAAAGAAAAGCTTTTGAGCACCCTTCGCCTTACACGCTTAAAACGATTTCCATACTATGGTCGTTTTAATCGATGTAGAAAAAACATCTGTCACTCTCTAATCAGTATGTACCTAAGTGTGAGAGCGATGGACACACGCAACCATAATACGGACCCAGATACTCTAAATTAAACTATATCCTATCTTTTTTTATATGTAAGCAAAGAAAATGGCCACAATTGGGGAGTTTCAAAAAGAATAGAACAAACACCTTTTGACATTTTCATAAGATTTGGGAAAAAATTTGCACGTTGGTTGGGATCATCATTTTGAACAAGAAAAAATAGTCTCCCGATATGTCCCCAAAAATATGTATGGAATTGGATAACAAAACGGAACAATCTTGTTCAGAATGATGATCCCAGTTCCCAAGCAACGCACAATTTTTGTCCCAAATCTGATGAAAAAGTAAAAGGTGTGCTATTTTTTTGAAACTCGCCAATTTATCTGCACATTACAAAATCCACTGTCACTCACATTTTTGCTCTGAAGAAATAATAGAAAACCAACTAGACACTGCTTAAAAACACTTCAAACCCACTTAACAAAACAAAAACAATACTATCAATTTCTCTTCCCATTTTTCCCCATAAAATTAACCATTTGCTGCGCAAACGGAAATTTCCCGCGTCTCCTACTTTTTTTATCTAGCAACACATCCTCCGAGTCGACTAGTGAGGAGTCGACGTTTTTCGCCGGAAGCTCTTCCGAATACTCGCTGTCGTTGTCATCTCTGTACTTCCTCGAGTATTCCGCCCGGCTTCTTGCCTGGCTTGGGCTCCGAAACTTGGCAGATTCCGGTGAGCCGCCGTATTTCCCTTGATCCTTGGGTTGGCACATGAGTGTCTCATAAAAGAACCTGTCCGCCCGACCTTCGGCTTTCGGCCTGGGTTTGACTGTTTCGTCGTCCTCGGAACTCTCCCCGGACGAGTGTAGTTGAGGAGAGTCGTTGGCTTTCCTTCTAAGCATTCTGGGACTGCTAAGCATGCAATAGAGTTATGTGATGCTTAAATAATTATTCAATATTAGGGTAAAACATAGGGTATTTACATTAGGGCAAACGTCGTATATCGTCGTATGGAATATACAAATAGGACAAAAGATATTATGGATTCCAATAAAGACCGGCGAAGTTTTAATAATAATGGCAGGCAGAGAAGCGGTCACGGCTTGGGAGCGGTTCGAAAAATACCGGTTAATTATGGTTCTTAATCAGGTTTTTCGTAAAGCGAGTGCTCGGAGCGGAATCGATTCGGGAGCGCTATTGTCGCTGGGGTTAACCTGGTATTTCTGCTTTTTGATTCTTACTGCAGTTGGATGGCGTTGCGACTAAAATGATAAGGCCGGCTTGTCTGCAAGCAGAGCAAGTGAAAATGCAACTAAAGAGCTAGATTATGGTATTTCTGCTTTTTGATTCTTACTGCAGTTGGATGGTGTTGCGACTAAAATGATAAGGCCGGCTTGTCTGCAAGCAGAGCAAGTGAAAATGCAACTAAAGAGCTAGCTTATAGGTTAGAAAAGACGAGAAAACGATGGCGAACAAATAAGCGAGCGAAATTAACCGATATTTCGGACAGGAACAGGTATTTTTGGTCTTTGATCAGAACCGAAATAATATCGATTCTGTTTGAGCGGAATCGAAATGAAAGTTCTCTATTTGAAATGTATGGCGTTTCTGACGAGCTGTTTTTTTTATGGCAAGGAGAAGTCACGCGAGCACTCAGGCCACCTGATGGTAAGTAGGATCTGAGACCCATAGACATTTGAAATCTCAAGACTACAATCTCAAAACCGGAATCATAAGACTTCAAATGCATTGCCAACCCTGAGGACTAAGATGGAATGCCTCTATGCTAGTAATTTCACCGGTTGTCTTATCCCCACACCGGAACACAGCAATGCGAACACTGGTGCTTGGAGGTGGGTTAATGGATAAGATGCCCTGCACCCTGCACAAGGTCCTACCATCACTAAAAAAAATCACCAGATTTCCCAGCCCTGGAAGTGATATCGATCGACGGTATTGCTGTATCTGACGAGCGCTTATATTTGTAGTTTACTACGTCCAAGTAAATGCATGAAAATACAATAAACGGAAGTGGATAAAAAGATGGTGGATTCGCTGTCCGTGGAGGAATGGTGCGGATCGGTTCCCTTGTTTACGCATAATCATAATTGTCCGAATGTATGATTTCGCAGAATACTAATTTCGCATTATTGTTATTCTACTGATACCTTTGCCTTTTTTGAAAAGTTATAAAATAAACCTAACCTAACTTACTCTATTCTACCAGGATTACTCTATTTTACCGCTCCGGGAGCGATCTTTAGCCAACTTGACCAAACTGGAGCCAACGCGTCTAAACCACCCCTTCACACATCGACGGTAGGAGGATCAGAGGCGCTACTTTGAAAATCGAAGTTCGAAGTTGCTTTAGCTCCATTCCTTTCTCTTGATTTAGTCTCGAGTTACATGGAGCTAACGTAACTTCGAACTTCGTTTTTCGTAGTAGGGCCTCAGTTTGGGTGTTGGACGATCGTGTGGTGCCACCATGAGATATCCCCTATAATCTAACAATTTCGATTTCACAGGCTGTGCAGGGGAGGTGAGGTTTGGCAACGGCGCGGCCCCTACCAAACCAGCTCGGTCCGTCGCGTTGAGTTTGCTCATGGCGCGTAGGTGAGACCAGGTATGAAAGTAACACGGGATGAACGTAACAAATTAGTTTTTGAACGAATTATGTTGGCTGCACTGATGGCTGTATCGCCGATATGCGCCATTTTGAACCCCCCAGGACCTAAATTGCGCTCACGGCGCTGTGACGTCAGGTTGTGGATGTAGCGAGTCGGTGGCACAAAAACACCTCCAAAGTAAGTTTTGACCGCTCTTATTATCTGTGTTTGTTTTTATTGTGGTAGGCTTAAGCTTGCGTGTCTTGTGTCAAGAAATTAGCATAACTATTCGTCTTTCTATTTCGGTGGTCGAAATGGTTTCTTTCTAACGGTTTTTTGGGATATAGGTCATGTGTTTGTCATATTCGGGAAAAATTCAAGTTAGGGATGAAAGTAACAACTCGTTACTATCATCCCGATTATGATCGTGATATCTCAAAGCACGTTTTATTGTGTTTTTTTTTATATTTCAAAGTACTACAGATTTAATGTCTTATTCCAGAATGCCTAATATACACAATCGAACGACCAGTAGAGGTTTAGTTTCTGCAGAAATAATGGATTTCGCTGCTGAAGAAGTACTTCTTAGAAAAGTAATTTTTTGTGCATTTTTGGCTATAAATCAAAAAGTACATCATGGAAATTGAAAAAAAAATACTCTGAAATGTGCAGATTGAGCCCTTTCATACCCATTTTTCAACCCCCCATTCTAGACCCCTCTTCAACTATTTATAAATTTCATTTCATATTTTTTTACTAGAACAAGATGCGGGCAAGCAAGTTGAATAACTATGCCAAATTTGAAGTTGATAGCATTTGTAGTTGCTGAGTAAACCTGCTGTGACATACAGACTGACAGACAGACAACGAAGTCTCACCATTCACCCTAAAAAAGATGCTAAAGTAACTAAGGATAGTCAAAATTCAGACAGCGAGGATTGTTTCTGTTTAGTTTGTATGGAATCCTTTCCAAACAGCAGGTCAAATGAAAAATGAGTTCAATGCGTAGAGTGTCAGCTGTGGGCTCATGTAGACTACACTAAGAACGAAATAAGTTAATAAGATCTCATTTTTAAATATTGTTGATTATTTTAGAAGAAGGTTGTTTCCTAGATTTTTTTAATTATAGGTAATGATATTTGTGGTACAAATGTAAAACCGTAAAGGCTGATTATAAATAAATAATGTTGAAATCATGTTTTTATTTACAATGTTACAACCATCCCCTTACACTGTTACAACCAACCCTAGGGGTAGGGATGGTTGTAACAAATTTCACTTTATGAATTTGGTAGATTTTTTTAAAATCTGTATTATATATTGCATTAAAACTGATGTTAAAAGATAGCTGAAATACCAACCTATCATGTGAACTGCTTAGAATTGAGATATTTATAAAGCTTTGTCAGATATTACGTGAAAATCGAAAATTGTTACTTTCATCCCTGGTCTCCCCTACGGTCGAAGCACGCACACAGACGAACTAATCGCACCTTCGGTAGAACAGCACAATTGCACTTTGTGTCATATTGTACATTGCGCCCAAGGGCTCTACCGAACGTGAGTCCTGTTTAAAATGGGAATTGGACGATGCGGGAAATGGACAATGTGGGAATTTTTCATATACGAAATGGACAATATGGGTTTTGGTCATATAGGAAATTGGTCAATTTGGGAATTGGACAATGTGGGAATTGGACAATGTGGGAATTGGACAAATTGGGAATTGGACGACCTGTCAAAAAGACGTTCATTCTGTGGCAAGGTCGTGGTCCTTGATCGAGTTGGACAACCAAATTAAGGAATACAACATGACCTTTGTCGAGTTGATTGGTTGTCCGTGTAAAAAAGGTATAAGTGCTTGTTTACGGAGACGCAGGGCGTCGCGCGTAGCGTTGGGCGGCGCGGTCTGCACTAAATTCAAACATATGGCGTTGTATAAAAGCGTTTACGGAGAAGCGGTTTCACGCACAGCTTCAAATACAGCGTAACTTGCGGCGGAGCCCGCGGATGGCATCGCCGCGTTGCACGCAGCGTCGCACGCGTCAATAACGGCGGTTCCCGCCACTGCGCTCGCAGTGGGGCCCGCGGCGGAACCTCTGCCCACCGCGTGCTCCGCCGCGCGCTCCGCTACACGCTCGAGAGTCCGCTACTCTCTTCGCCCCGCACCACGCGCCGCGTCACGCCCCGCATCTTCATAAACAACACCGTACATTGCCATATGTTTGTGTTTGCGCGTGTGAAGCGGTCTGCTGCACGCGCCGCCTCTCTGTAATCGGAAAAAACGCCCGACGCACCGCGCAACGCCAAGCCGCCCGCCACGCGCGACGCTCCGCGTCTCCGTAAACAAGCCCTAAGTCGTTACCATCGCTTGCCGTCCCCGGCCACCATGGCGCGTGGGGACGACGGTGAGAACAATGCGGGGGAACATTCCGGTGCGTCCACACCCGCAGATGCGCCTTCACCCTGAGTAAGAACAAACTATTTAGGACAGTATTAAGGAGCGACCAGTGGCCTATTTTATAAAGCTACAAATTAAAATTTACAGGTTACAAGTTTCCATTTGACACAACCTCGACCAATGACGACCAGTGGCCCGTTTCACGAAGCTACAAGTTATAAATTACAAGCGGAACTCTTTTTCAAGGAAAAGGAGTTAGAAAGAGACTTCTGCTTGTAATTTGTACTTTGTAGCTTCGTGAAACGGGCCTCAGCCATTTGAACAGTGCTGCCAGTTTAGACCTGTAAAATTGTAACTTGTAGCTTTACGGAATCGTGGTGACGAAACGTTAACGTCACGAGTACGACTTGCCCTTGTAGAGCATGCGGTAAAGTCGTGACGTTTACGGCATGTCACGGCGATTCCGTACCGTCACCGTATTTTGAGCAGCGGTGTGGAGGGCATGCGATAAAATCGTGACTTACAGTACTCATTCGCCGAATATTTTCTTTTTTTATACGAGTTATTGGTGAACTTAGTCTGCTAAACCGTTTTCTTGAGGGAACAATACTATAATGAGCAAAAAAGATGGCAGACATTACCTTTCCCCCCATTTGGAAGTAGCAGTGCGTGATCCTCTCCACGTCAGCCCAGGCTACGATGAACTTGGCCATGGTCAGGGGGATCTTCGGCAGGAAGTTTGAGTGGAACTTCCCCTGGCAGTAGATGGTGATCACGTCGGTGTCCTTGATCTCGAAGATTATGCGGAATATCGTGCCTAGCGATGGAGAGATATGCTAGAAGGATATTTTAATTTCGTGCTCTTTTGAGGGAAAAAAGGTTAATAATACGATTGTTTTGATCCCAGAGGCCCGTTTCACGAAGCTACAAGTTACAAATTACAAGCGGAAATCTCTTTCTAACTCGTTTTGCTAGAAAAAGAGTTCCACTTGCAATTTGTAACTTGTAGCTTCGTGAAACGGGCCACAGGTCGATGGTACCACTAGTACTTATGTCAAATTTCAAGTCAATCCGACGGGTGCTCCTTGAATCACCGACACTCATTCCAAGAATGCGTTGTTTCATTGAATATTAATTTCATCGAAAGCTAATTTCTGCTGAAACCTTGTTGTTTTTAGGTTATCTTAAGCATGGGTTACGTAGGTTAGGTTAGGTTAGACCTGTGACCACCAAAAAATTATAACTCCTGCACGTGTAAATGCCTGTTCGATGAAATGAAAATTCGATGAACTAAAAATTCGGTGAAATGAGTGTCGGTGATTCAAGGGTAAACCCAATCCGACAATAGGGAATATTCATGGTTTTTTTTCACAGCTTCAATGAAAGCTGATTCATGTAACAAACAGTTGAGAAAAAACATTTTTTGAATAGCTATAAAAATAATCAAGATATACCTAAGCCAACAAAGATTTGTTCCTATCTCTTTCTAGCAAAACATAATTAAACATGGAGTTTATACGGCCGACCTGTTACATGACGTCACAGTGCATATTACTTGGCTTTGTCATTCGCAACGTCTGAGATTATTAGTTGCCACTCGAAAATATTGAAGTTTCCACCTATCACCAAGTCACTCTGTCACTCACTTGCCGGCCTTTAAGAAACGATGAGGCATGGCAACGTGGCAGCGGATCGTGTTTGTATTTGCGCTAGCAGAAAGATAATTTTCAGGGTTTCGTATTACTCTATGTCCGTTTAAGCGGAAAAGTTCTGGAGTGGCGGTCACACACCGGAACTGATGATCGATCTAGTGGCCGCAGGAAACAGCTGGATCGATCTAGCTAGATGGGGGAGACCTTTAGGGAAGGAAGGGCTAAGGCTAAGTCCTGTAGAAGACGTGTTTCGCCTGGCAGTGGCGAAGTATTGACTAATGTAAACGTTAGGCGAAGTTGTATCAGCGAGGCCATTTTAGTACTGTTCAGAGTTCATGACGTTCGGTCTTAAGTTACCCATCATAAGGGGAGTTCTCGCGAAGTCCCTTTAAGTGCGAGGACGTGGGCCAGAGCCCGCTTCACCCTCACTTAGGGTGGTATTCCACTTGTCCAAGATCTTTGTCCAATGTGTATTTGCGTCTCACAGTTGGCTTTAAAAAATGTGAGACGCAATGCACATTGGACAAAGATATTGGACAGGTGGAATACCAACCTTAGCTATGATGGAATTGAGGTTAATATGGATTCCCCGAAGTTGCTAGCCTAGTTTCAGTACCCACCAGGCACGAACATGTTGTAGTTGGTGTCATAGTTCCCGCTGCCGATCCAGATGCCGTTCTTGCGGGACAGAGATATGATGTTGTCTCGGTGGAAGCGCACGTCGAAGTGCAGGACCACGTCACGTGGCTCCTCCCCCTCTTGCGCGCACAGATTCACCGACATTCTGCCAAAGAAATGCTGTACCAGAATTTTGCAGACTATCTTGACAGATAGTGTTGCCAGATACGATTAAAGTGTTGTAATGATGAGGAAATGTCGATGTTTTAGTATCTATTCTATAGGCTCCTATAAAAGTCTGTAGTCTATAGTCTCCTATAGTCCATGTCCTATCGTCGTCTTTAGTTACCATAGTCCATAGTATGGTAGTGGTCTATAATATTGATTAGTTATAGCTTGGCAAAACAAGCGTGCGAAAAAAGAGGGCCCTGTTCGAAGTGAAATTGGCAACATGAAACAACTTTTGCATAAACGTTGTCATGGCTGAAACAACTGGACTTTGATGGGGCCCATTTAGTCTTAAAGCTGAACTTATCTTAACTGACGTTACTAATGTGACCTAGAAGTAAGTATAGAACAAAAAGTAACAACACGAAAGATCATGATTATGACTATGCCCATATGACTCGACTACTGGCTTCCTCCACGTGGCTTCCACTCAGATATCAAACTTATTTAGTAAAGGATTCCAATCTAAAGGCGTTTTTGTAACATATCCATTGCCACCATTTTCTTGATTTTTCATTAAGTTATAAATTATAACAAAAGATACATCACGTAGGTACAGAACAGGGCAAGGAGACGGCAGAACAACAAAGAAGACTTGAAAACGGACATGGATATTTTCTTCCAGGATTCGTTATAGAACAGCTTTTATTCGAATAAAATTAATAAACGATACCAACTTTCTTGCATTTTCCTTGATTTTTCCGCCAATTTCGATTCTATCTCCGATTTGCAGTACCCCAGGTACGTTTGCAGTAAAAACTGGCATTTTCGCTCGGGTAACACTTCTAAGAAAATATTTTGCGCCCCAGATTTTACCGAGTCAGGGCCAAAGATACCTTTTGTCATTTTGAACGGTAAATTTATACATAGCCCTCAATTTTTTTATGTTTGTGAAGATTTGCTTTTGCAATGTTCAGCAGATATGGCTATTTTGACACCTGCTAGAGTGACAATAATGCTGGCTAAAGTGCTAAAACATTATTAAACTTTTTTTAATTCATATTTTAATCTTATTAAAAATATTCTCGTTGTGCTTGATTTTTTTTCTAGGTCCTTTAAGTGAAGTGGCGTTATTCATATCATATTTTTTCGTTTTTTTTACGACTTTCTTAAATATTATTAATTGAAATATAATTAGAAAAAATTGGGTTCAAACCTTCTTTTTCTAGTATTTGAACGAGATTTAAAAATGTATGTATGGCAACATTACCTATCTGTCACTTTGACGAGTTTGACAGTTCCTAAGTTATCTTTAGTGACCGGACGGGATCTTATCACATAACCTATTTGTTGCAATATCGCAAAGTGTTATCTATTTAGCCAAGTGCATAATCAGTTTTATCTGACAAAACAAATAGTTTGTTAAACAATCTCCACGCTACTGGTGAGTTGGCCACGTCTGAGTCCATTTTTGAGAAGGAAAATGAACTCTAAATGAGTAATGTAGCGTAATTGTACCTGAGGATAAATTCATTGTTTTATTAACCTTGGCTAATTATTTTAAGTGGTCAAAGCTACAGCTGTGTTTAGCGGCTAATAATACAGTTAATTAATGACTATAAATTCAAAATCGTTTCTAGTAAGTACGTGTAAAATGGGACTTAAAGTTTGATGGAAACTTTGAAATTTGTTTATATTTAGAAACCGTTTTTAGCTATTCATACTAGTAGTACTTTAATAAATCTTGTTACTTATTCTCTTTAATACTTATTGCACAAGTCTGTCCCATACATAAGGTGTATTGCTTCAATATTTGCCAATTAACATTAATTTTACATCATCCAGACAGTAATGGCCATACCCCGCAATCGATGTAGTAAATCGGTAGCACTTGACAGTTTAATGTCAGGGTTGACGATTATGATGATTCGTACTTTATTGTACATAATTATTATCAGGGCTCGGATTTTTCATCGCACGGTAAGATGAAAGACAACTATGGAGTCGATATTAAAATAAAATCTTAAGTCATATTCATACTCATACTCATTCATTTAAATAGCACTAAAAGATTAAATTATAAATAAAAATGTTAATACTACGCCATGTTTATTACATTATGGGCCAAATAATAAAAATAATATGAACATTAAGTAAGCTCCTAGTTAGTAATATCCATAGAGCATGTAGCTACAGGAATTAGTGTTTCAAAATCTTGACAAGGTATGACGTGTGTATTGTCCATTTCAAAATCACAATTGTAAAATGAATAAATAATGGGCACTTTTTCCATATTGTCAGGAGCAAAGCAGGTTCTATATTCATTGAAAATCCACTTGTGACTTGAAAATATCACTAACTAGGAGCTTACTTAATGTTCATATTATTTTTATTATTTGGCCCATAATGTAATAAACATGGCGTAGTATTAACATTTTTATTTATAATTTAATATTTTTGTGCTATTTAAATGAATGAGTATGAGTATGAATATGACTTAAGATTTTATTTTAATATCGACTCCATAGTTGTCTTTCATCTTACCGTGCGATGAATAATCCGAGGCCTGATTATTATTATTATAATGATGACCTTACTGACCCTATATTGAAATAAACCTTGTTTAATTTTCTACCAAAGAAAATAAATTAACACGTCAATGCCAATGTTAAATGTGTTTCAATGTGTCTGTCATTTTGTTCATGAAATAACGTATTTCATTCAAATATTGATATGGAATCATTATTGCTTCAACAGTACGAACAAAATTTTTTTTTTACTTTATGTGCAGTGAGTGTAAAATCGAAAAAACACAACGTGCTCAAGCAAAAGGAAAATGGTTTCTCTTCCCATTTAGATTTTCTTTTGAAAGATGAACCAGCTTTCGAGATAAAAGAACGCAAAATTTACTGTGTTTCTTGTTATATTTACATTCCACCAAGAAAATATGACATTGATCTTCATTTGGCAACAGACAAACATACATCATACAGGAACATAGTTGGTATTTCCTTTTTTTTTTGAAGAAATTAACTTAAATTACACTAATATTTACACTAAAATTACACTAAATGTATATAATCAAGGCAATTTAATTTGAACTGTGTTGCAATAAGAATAAGGTTTATGTTCCTATGTTCATAAACTGAAAATGGCATTATCGAACAAACGTAATTGAACTTTATTGCCTTGATGGTAGATTCAAAGTCCCACTTACAAAAAACTGCCTAGGGCCTCTATTCTACTGGGTACAACCATATTGCTTTTGACATGTCAATGTTACAATAGCTCTTATTTACTTGACAGTAATGGCGGCTGAGTTATTAAGTTTCGGTCAAAAATTTCTTTTTTGGGACAAGCTTTTGTTGCTGACTGTACTTTTTTGGCACAGTCGTCATCTACTCGTCAAGACGATTGTAACGAGCCCTAACACGACGGGTTCAACATGTGTAATTTAGGAGTTCCCATGGCTACCTGAGTCTTCATCATCAGACCTATTGTATTGTCATCAGAACTAAAAGTGTATGCAAATTTTCAGCTTCTTTGGAAACCGGGAATTGGGTCAAATTTAACTTGCCAGATTTGACCCGTACATATGTACATACATACTTACATACATACATTGCAAGTTAAATAAAAGCTTGTAAAAACAGTATGACAATATGCTACTTCCCTAGTAGAACATAGACCCTGTTCTGAATTGTTTAAACACATATATTTATTTTCTGGTGTGTTATGCTGAAATAAATGGCCTATGTTAGTTATTTCTTTGTAAAGATCTTTTTTTTTTGGCAAGGAGAAGGCACGCTAGCACTCAGGCCACCTGATGGTAAGTGGGATCTGAGACCCATAGACATTTGAAATCTCAAGACTACAATCTCAAAACTGTAATCCAAAGACTTCAAATGCGTTGCCAATCCTGAGGACTAAGATGGAATGCCTCTATGCTAGTAATTTCACTGGTTGTCCTATCCCCACATTGGAACACAGCAATGCGAACACTACTGCTTGGCGGTTGGTTAATGGATAAGATGGTGGTAGCTATCCGGACGGACCCTGCACAAGGTCCTACCACCACATATAACATATTAAATTATGTTTGGGTTTAATCTAGTGACTTTAATCTTCTTTAGCATTTTATATCTACTTACAAAAAAAAGCTTCATAAAGTATATTTCTTAAGTAATATCTTTAACTTAACTTCAGGGTAGTAACTATGGTGCTGTCAGAAGAGCCAAAACCAGTGGGAGAAGGAGATGCTGCCAGCAAAAAAGCAGCAAAAAAGGCAGCCAAAGCTGCTGAGAAACAGCAGAAGAAGGCTGAACATAAGGTATTTCTATTATTAAGGTTTTTTTTTTCATGATACAGTCATCAAATTTGAAGCAATATTTTTAAATTTATAATTTGTTTTGTTGGAGTTCAGATGAATCTTAGGTGTTTTCTTTTAGTTTATTTATTTATTTACGTTCACACTGCACAATAAATAACAATTTAAAAAAAGCATTATGTTTACACATCACTGGCCAAAAACATTACATTCACACTGTACGACTTTGAAAAACAACACAAATAAAAAACGGTAGTCAACCGCATTCGGCGAGCGACAGCTGCAACCGCCTAGTTACGTGATCGAAGTAGGCGGACAGACAAATGTGAAGATGGCGTTCGTTCGCCGCAGTAGTTTGAAACGAGTTCGGTGACCGCATTAGGTGAACGAAGCAGTGTAATTGCCGCTTTAAGGATTTAGTTACCAAAATACATACATACATACATACATTAAATCACGTGTTTCCCAGAGGGGTAGGCAGAGACCACTTCTTTCAACCTGCTACGATCCTGACAAATCTCTTTCGCTTCTTCCACATTCATACATCGAGTCATGCACGCACGTCGGTTTCGGGTACTTAAGATCCGGCCCTTTTCCAGTATTACTCCGATTTGATTCGAAAAAGTACGCCTAGTGCGGCCCCTTCCGACCCTCCCACTCACTTTTGCTCTGTATATCTCTTTCGTCAATCTTCTTTCATCCATCCTTTCCAAATGACCGAACCATCGAAGCATGCCCTTTTCAATCTTAGTCACTACATCTTCTTTTAGTCCACATTTCTCTCTGACCTTCTCATTCCTTACTCTATCAATTAGTTTCACACCACACATACTACGCAAAGAGCGCATTTCAACTGCGTTTATACGACTTTCATGCTTGTCCTGCCACACCCAACATTCACTACCATACATCAGAGTAGGGGTCAACACTCCATTGTGAACAGCCAGTCGCGCTTTTTGTGAAACGCCCCTTCTGCTCACAAAGGAGTTCAGGGCCCCATTAATTTGGTTTCCCGCATTCACCCTCCTCTCGACATCCTTCTCACACTTACCATCTCTTGTAAACATACTTCCCAGGTACACAAAATCATTCACTTGCTCTACTAATTCACCATTTATATTTATCACGCACTCAGTCATCTCCTCGTGACCACCAAAATAATTTACCAAAATATATATAGTTTAATGTATCCAAAGAACAGTTGTTATAGTTCTTAAGATTCAGATGCTGTCTTAATGACTTACGTTGAACACTTTGTCTATTACAGGCAGCATCCGGCCAGCCCCAAGCCGAAGCTCCAGAAGCAGACTTCTCCGAGGGTCGCTATGGCATCCTGAAGCTGATTCAATCCACGGGAGAGCACCGCGACAGGGTGTACACTGATGTGAAGGATCTGAGCGTCAAGATGGACGGACAAAGGGTGTGGGTCCGCGGTGAGTGTAGACACAATATATATTGACGACGTGGTAGTGACCGGGGTAACGGAAAATGTTTGTGATTAGGGTTCTATAGCAAAAACGGAATCCGTATACTTTGAACATAGAACATAATATCACTCCGCAGAATTTTAATTTCGCAAGGGTTAACATTTTGTCATTGTTCTTTAGTTCTTTGCTTACTTTTGCTAACAAGGGTAAGGGGGTAGTACGTAAAACCTGAATATCTTGTCACCCTCAGCTCGTCTGCAGACGTCCCGCGCGAAGGGCAAGCAGTGCTTCGCCGTGCTGCGTCAGAACTGCAGCACCGTCCAGCTGCTGGTGAGTGTCAGCGAGGAGAAGCAGGTCAGCAAGCAGCTCGTCAAGTTCACCGGCAAGTGAGTGGTTCATTCGCTTTTAGGCGTTGAAGAAGGCAAACGAGCACACAGTGTATTATGAAACCGCGATTAGTTTGGTATTGGAATAGCTGTCAATTCGCACTTTGACTTAAGTATTATGGTAAAACTGTCACCTCTAATCCCTTTCTAATTGCGGCAAGATAATAATTTATGGTAAGTGGGCTAAATTGATTGGTCAGTAAGTTCTCTCTTCTTTCTTTTCTCAAAATTCACGCTGGGACTCACATTTATTTGACATAAACAAATTCGAACATAGTAAATCATTTTTCACCTCAGCACCTCAATAAAGCTGGTCGCTGTTTAAAGACGGTGAGCAGAATTCGATTTTTCTAGCTTGGTAGCTTTTTAATTGAAAAAAAACCGGGAACAGTGTTATGTGAATATTTTATACAGGGTGTCCCACAAACCGACGTCAATCCGCCTAGGGCTGATAGAGCGGCTAAAAAACTATCGATTTAACCCCTATGTATGTTCAGCGATTTTACTGGTTTCGGAGAAGAGTTTTGTTTCATAAGTTTTCCAGTGGTATCTTACATAATTAGAATCATTACGAATCAACGAAGTTTTTAAACCTATTTGCCCGTTTTTTTTTTAAGTAATTGGATTTTAGGAGGCATTGCCATGGCTCGGCCAGCGAACTACCTCGTGAGGCAATTCCCTACTTTCCGGGCCTAAGCAATAATGTATATTTATTATTTCGTGTATCTTTTTTTAGCGTCACGAAAGAGTCCATAGTGGATGTATACGCGACCGTCGTAAAAACCGCGGCTCCCGTCGAAGCGTGCAGCGTTCGCGACGTTGAGTTGTCCGGCGCCGAGGTGTGGCTCGTGTCGGCGGCGCGCGCGCAGCTTCCGCTGCAGGTCGAGGACGCCGCGCGCCCGGAGACGGATGTGAGTATATAGTACAACACAATACAATACACCTCATTGTACACCAAACAAAAACCTTACAGAGAAACAGTACGATTAAAAAACCAACCAAATCGATCATCAACCAACCAACCAATAAGGTCCGACCGAGACCGCTTTTTCAATCTCGGCCGAGACCGAGAATAAAATAAATTCTCGGCCGAGACCGAGACCGAGGCACGGAAAAATGGGTATTTTTTTCTATATTTGCGTTTTTTTAACTAAAAAAATACCCCGTTAATAATGAAAAAAAAAAGGTTTTATTATGGTTTTAACAAACTTAATACTCAAAATTGAAAAGAACAATATTGTACGACAAAAAATGCAATTTTTCGGTATTTTACCCTGTCAAAAAAAAAAACGATTGCCGACTCGGCCGTTTTGGGCCGAGACCGAGACCGAGATCTCGGCACGATTTTTGGCCGACATTTGTCGAGATCGAGACCGAGACCGAGATCTCGGTCGGGCCTTACCAACCAACATAACCTAAAAAGTTTCTGTCAAAAAATAAATAAATCTGACAAGCTTTCGTGCCCGACTGTACTTTTTTTGGCAGAATCTTTATCTGCATATCGAGACCAAACTATTGAGTCTCAACACGGTGGGTCTACGTTAAGAATAGCGGATGTCCTGTCACCACCTTCCGACTCCATCATCTACAGATCACCTCTTAGACACTCTACGTTAAGAATAGCGGAGATTCTGTCGCCACCTTCCGACTCCATCATCAGATCACCTCTTGGATACCATAATATTGCATTGTCATCGGGTTTACATATATGGTCCAAATTTCAGCCCATTCCGTTAACGGGAAGTGGGTCAAATTTAACATGCAAAGTTGATACATACAAATATATATACATATAAAGGTATATTGCAAGTTAAATAAAAGTGCTAAAAATATTTTAAATACATATTTCATTATTGGTCTTAGTGAGCGGTATATGTAAAAAAATATATCTTTAAAAGCTACCTGCTATATGAGTGATGTGAGATATAGTCTGTGCCAATTGAAATTGGCAAAGATGTAAACACAACCAAACAAAGCAATTCACCATTATTACTCGATGATCACGTGCTTTTAAAGATTGTGAGGTTAAGACAATGCTAAGGCAATGATTTATACACTTGATCTTGACTAATTTGTACGTTATTCTGAATAATAACACGCTTGATGGATATTTGAGGTTATGTGTCAAACAGTAGTAATTTGTTTACATCTTTGGCAATTTCAATTGAAACAGACTATATGTGTTTTCTGCCATACATATACCAGAATTTATACATAAAAACCTTCACCGCATCAAAATCAGTTGCGTAATTTGAAAGATCTAAGAGTACATACAGAGAGAGACGGCGGGAAGCGACTTTGTTTAATTTGTATTTTATTTTATTGAAACCACAAATCCACAGCACAAATTACATATAATATGACAGATACTGGTACCTACAGGACCCTGAAGCCCTGAAGATCCGAGTGAATCAGGACACGAGGCTGGACAACAGAGTCCTGGACCTCCGGACCCCGGCCAACCAGGCCATCTTCAGGATCGAGGCGGGCGTGTGCCGGCTGTTCCGTGACATACTCACCAGCAGAGGTAACAATAATGACCACTCACTCTCTGACTCAGGGACATACTCACCTACAGAATACTGACCACTCACTCTCTGACGCTGGGACATACTCACTAGCAGAGGTAACAATACTGACCACTCACTCTCTGATTCAATACTCAATACTTTATTGCAATTCATAATGTGTACAGGTTGGAATACAGTTATTTTATGTGCATTATGAACCCTGTCGGGCACAGCAACGAGAGGGGAGGACTTATATGTATAGGTATTTATGATTCAGGGACATACTCCTAATTACTCTCTACGAAATGTTATTGTAAATGACTCATTATATGGCTTACGGACCAATTATTATTAATTGTGTCATGACAAAGGATTATAATATAATAAATAATAATAATAACCTCGTAAAGCCCACCATACTGCAAACAGGGAGATTTTTGTAAGTGGGACTTTGAATCCATAGGCCATAAAGTTCAATTACGTTTGTTCGATAATGCCATTTTCATTTTATGAACATAGGAAAATAAACCTGATTCTTATTGCAATACAGTTCAAATTAAATTGTCTTGGTTGTGTACATCCTATGGCACACTGGGCCTTACGAGGTTAAAGAAGTATTGGTTTAAAGTTTTTTATGTATGCGATAGTAATTTTTTGCGTCGTCAATTACATACAAGCGTCAAATTTAGTGCGATTATGATCCAAACCCTAAAAAAAAACAATAAATGATAAAGGACGGAGTGTACCGGAACCTTCAGTACGCGAGTTGACCTGTTTTTACATATATTTGCAGGATTCGTGGAGATCCACACGCCGAAGATAATCTCGGCGGCGTCGGAGGGCGGTGCCAACGTGTTCACCGTGTCGTACTTCAAGAGCTCTGCGTACCTCGCGCAGAGTCCGCAGCTTTACAAGCAGATGGCTATCGCCGCCGACTTCGACAAGGTAAGGAGATTTAAAACCTCATTCATCTTGTTCACTCATTCACTAACCCATACACTTACTCACTCACTAACCCATACTCTTACTCACTCACACTAACCCATTCAAATACTTACTCACACTAACCCACTCATAGCCTCACTCATAAACCCATACACTTTCTCACTCACAAATCTCATCATTGTATTGTACGAGAGCGGTATCTCGCGCAGAGCCCGCAGCTGTACAAGCGGGTGGCGATCGCCGCCGACTTCGATAAGGTCAGGAGACAAAACCTCATTCATTCTCTCACTCGTTCAATTGCTACTCTACTACTTACTTACACTAACTCACTCATTCATTCACACAACCACTCGCACACCAACCCATACACTTATTCACTCACTAACCCCTACACTTACTTACTCACACAAACCTACTCATAATCTCACTCACTAACCCATACACTTACTCACTCACTAACCATTCTCATTCACACACACTTACTAACCCATACACTTACGTACTCACGCAAACCCACTCAAAACCTCACTTACTAACCCATACACCATCACAAATCTCAACATTGTATTGTGCTAGGGGGGTCACGGTCTCGTACTTGACTACATACACATCCTCACTCACTCACAGCTCACAAATCTTAACATTGTATTGTACGACCGTCCTCGCTGTGTAATTCGTCAAGAGTTCCGTGTACCTCGCGCTGGGCTCCATAATGTAAGATGTTATTCATAACATTAAGCGTTTACGCTTGCCTACTCATTAGCTCACCACTAAAGTGAGTCTGTATCTTTACTATTTTAGAAAAAACTCGTATCTGATATTACGGGATGTATGAGTTTGAACTTAATTCTCTACACGCTTAAGTTCAAAATCGTAAATCACGAAATATGAGATACGCCGTTTTTCAAAGCAATGACGGTATCCTATTTGTCCCCAGGTATACACAGTGGGCGCAGTATTCCGCGCTGAAGACTCTAACACCCACCGACACCTCACCGAGTTCGTGGGGCTCGACCTGGAGATGGCGTTCAAGCACCACTACCACGAGGTGCTGGACACCATCGGGCAGACCTTCACTGACATCTTCAGGGGGCTGAGGGACCAGTGAGTAGACCATGGATCCCGGTATGGGCGAATATTTGTGTGATGAGCGCGAGTTCCTGAGTTTTGGATGTTGTCTAAGTATTTACCCGACTGCGTCAGAAGGAGGGTTATGTTTTTAAGTATGTATGTACCACGACTATCCTTTAAACATCACTATGAATATGTATTAAATACATCTTTACATAGTAAAAAACAAAGTCGCTTCCGCTGTCTGTTCGCTTATACTGGAAAATGTAATTAAAGACTAACGTGGGTTGCCACTAAAAAAAAAATATTTGCCTTAGTATATTTCCACTTTTTAAAAGACCGCACTAAGAATATTTATTTGTAGGTAGTTTTAAACCTTCGATTTAAATAAACAAGTTAATTCAAGTTACTTACACAAATACAAGATGGCCTATTAAATATTTAACCATAGAAGATTTTTGGTAGCAAAACTGTTATTGCACTTGTAATACTTCAGGTATTAATAACATTTGGTACGATAAATAAACAATAGTTGTAAACAACGTTAGATGCAATTTAAATATTGCATATTTTTAGCTATTCGACAAAATAACAGGCCAAAAGTGTGTAGCTCACTTTATAATAACAATCATCGGGCATTTTACCAGCCATGACACCATGGGGTCCATGGGTAACTGTCAAGTTTAAATCAAGCATAAGTGTAAGGCATCAAAATTTAGCTTGTCATTTTGTTTTAGCTGATAAAAAAATCGCCATTGAACATACACACCCGCCATTTAATGACTTAACACGCTATATGAGAAAATATTTGTTTTGGGATATTTTAATGTTTTGAATATCGGGTAGATAAAACATTGAATGCATATTCCCTATTGTTAAATATAACTTCTGATATTCTAAATGCTAGAATTATCTACAAATATTTACAACAATTTGATCATCAATGCAAAAAGGTTGGCTAACTCTGAAATGTTCGATTGACACTGACATAAGTGGCTTTGACACTTATGACAGTGACGTATCAGTCGTAGTTTTTTGGTCTTAAATTAGATTTTCGAGTATAGATCTTTGAAACCACTCAACGGATTTTAATGCGCTTTTCAAAAGATAAGAGTGATTCAAGAGGAAGGTTTTTATGTATAATCAATTCTGGATTACAGAAAACTCGCATAAACCGAAGCGAAGCGAGGGCGGGTTGCTATGTGAAATATAAAACGTGTAATTTATTGATTTATTAGACGATAAATATTGAATAGTTTGTACTTAACAATTTCAGATGAGAATATTTTCTTGTTCCATACTTTTCATTAGTCAGGTTTTTGTTTTTGAACTTATTTTTTATACTAAGTAAAGATATGCGAATAATATCTAAAAATAATTTCGTAGGTTCGCAGCAGACATCGCGACAGTCGGGCAGCAGTTCAAAGTGGAGCCCTTCAAGTTCCTGGACCCCCCCCTAAGGCTGGAGTTCCCCCAGGGCATCCAGATGCTTAAAGAGGCCGGTGAGTTAAAAGCTTTACAACTTTGTATGAAAGTCAAACATGTTTTTTTTCAAATCCCTGTAAGATGAAAATTTCTTTTTCAACGGAGATAAATTGTACATACATTTAAACCTTACTTTATAAGTTAACAATACTGCCCTCCTAAGCAAAAATGCAATAACTAAATTCAATAGCCAAAGCAGATTCAACTCTCTTCTGTTTGTAACTAGGTTGCAATTTCTACAGATGTTTTGTCTGAGATATCGCCATTATGCTTAGTAGGGCAGAATAAGTGTAACTAAAAATGAAATTGGTTTAGAACTTTTGGTTTGGTTGTCAAATATGAAAAGTCGTATTTTTAGGCAATTTTTAGGAAAAAACGCAAGCGTTCCTAATTATGTGGTCACCACTGTCTATATACAGGGTGTTTTTTTGGTCAGCAACTGCCACAATAGGGTTTGTTAGGTTAGGTGTTAGGTTAGGGCCACAATAGTTTTTTTTCATGAAAAGTCTAAACAATATCCACGCTATTTTATAAATCATGGTCTCTCGTTTTCTGTAGCTACGAAGGGGGTAGGCCGCTTATCGTCACGATCAGTCTATGTTATTGTTTGATACTACCCTCACAAAACTATGCGCAAGCGTTGTCAGTTCCGTGTTTGTTTCAAAGCGAGTGCTTGTTAAGTGAAGTGTTAAATCATTTAATTGATAAAAAAATGGCTCGTTTAGAAAATTTACTTCTGGACAATCGGGAAATGTTTGATGTTGTAAACATTTACTTTGTGAGTGGTCAAAACATTGCTGACACTGTTAGAATTTGGACTGAAAGATTTCCTAATCGGCAGGCCATTACTCGCACACTGTAAGGTCTATCGCTAGCAACCTTTACGAGTGGGGCACTTTTGAAACGCCACGCCATGCTCAAGGTTTGAATTTTTTTAACAATCGTTGTATAAAGCTTATTTCACCTTTTTTAAATACGCCAAAGACAAATCTTGCGGTTTTGTAATCCATACCGTTATTCTGTAGTTAAATGCCATTTCAAAACGATTATGAACAACAATAATCTACAATTTTTTAACCTAAACCGTGTTTGTAATCTTTGACTGTCCTAAGCCCGTAACAAGTACGAAGGGAAACATGAATCATAACATTGTGCACGGTGATTACGTCATTAAAGTCTTCGGTAAACACGGCGCAAGGTAACCATAATTAAGTGAATGGGAAAAATTGAAAATGCTATTTCTCTGACCTCCTAAGGTTTTTTCAGCATTAATTAAACTATCTCTCCTGTTTTGGAAGTTGTCGACCAAAAAAACATCCTGCATATAGATAGATATAGATTATACTAAATAGGTTTGAATATTTTATGAGAGTAAATTCTAGGATTTTATATACTCTATGTGAAAACACGAACCTTTACGATTATGAACCGAGATGTCCCGAGTGTCAAAGTGGAAATAATCGTACTGTATCCCCTTATTCATAAACACACAATAAACCTATTTTAGTTATTGAACTTCCGTCAAATTGAAATGTCATAATGACAGATAATCACAAATAAAAAAATTTTCTACTCGCGTACTATAAACCGCTAATATTGATATCGTTAATGGTATCAGAATACCACCTATATCGTAACCGAAGCGTGAAACAATTCTATAATAAGCGTTGGCATGGTAATAACAGTTCTATAATAATCATTATAGCATTGTTATTACCATGGTTACGGTCATTCCGGATATCAGTATTGGCGTTTAGTGAACACTTTAAATCTTAATTTGTATAATAAACCGTTTAAAATATTTTAATACCAACTGAAATTACGTGTTTTAAAAACAAAATTAATAATTAAGAAGCTTAATTATGTACCAGTTACATAAATAACTATTAAGCACGCTTTAAATATTTCACGTTTATGAATTAAAGGGTTAAATGTATGTAGGAATTTGATCTAGTATCTGTAATTTTCTTTCTTGCTGTTTATCCAAAGCGTGCGTGTGACATGTGACAGGCGTGATAGTGGGCGAGGAGGACGACCTGTCGACCCCCGACGAGAAGCTGCTGGGGCGGTTGGTGCGCGCCAAGTATGACACCGACTTCTACATCCTCGACAAGTACCCGCTCGCCGTGCGGCCCTTCTACACCATGCCGGACCCCAGCAACCCGGTCAGTGGGAAATATTGTCCATTTTAAAGGTTCCAAATACATACATACACACATATATATATATATACATAACATCACGCCTCTTTTCCGTAGGCAGAGACCACTTTCTTCCACTTGCTACGATCCAGACAATCATAAAGTCTCTTCATACACGTGCGTCGGTTTAGAGTCTCCTGACCTGGCCCTTTCTTAACACGTCCCCGATCTGATCGTGGAACGTTCGCCTTGGCCTTCCCCTTCCAACATTCTACTATTCTATTTTTCTATTTTCTTGCGTAGTTTTACCGTATAGGAGACGACCGTTCACACGGCGAGAGGTCAATTCGATTTTTTAGACGCCGTGTGTACGATTTTCAAAGTTGCCATATAATTTTTGTTGTCAAAAATTATATATTACGACATTCGATAAAATCCCGTACCTAACCTAAAAACGGGTATATTTATTATTTTATCAAAACACCTTTCAAGGAATGTTAATTTAGTAATGAATAAATTAATAAATAATGTTATAATTAATTCATTACGCAGAATGTTAATTTCATTGAAAGTCATTTCTCACTGCATGAGTAAATTTTTTGGTAGTTACAATTAACCTAACCTAACCTACGTAATTCATGTTTAAGATATCCGAAAAACATAATGGCTTCAGCAGAAAATACCGTTTCATTTAATTTTGTTCTTACTTCTCTATGTATAGTCAAGTGTAAAAATATGGGAGAAAATATGTCCCAATTCACCCTTATTCCAGTGTAATAAGAACTTCGTAACATATTTATGAGAGGATTGTTTCGATACATATTTTATACTTATGTACCAAAAATCTCTTCTCAACTAACAGATTTAACTTAACGGAAATCTAACCCAGCGCGCCTAGCATGGTTGCGTTTATCGTGTGACAAAATGTGGATAAAGCATCGGTCACTCTCGTACATACGTGGCAAAAAGGGATGGATGTTTTAGCCACATATTTCACGTGATAAACGTAGCCATTGACCCCAGAGCCGCTAGTTTCGTAGGCAGGGTGAACCAACCGCAGCGACATAGGCATAGTCATATACTTTATTGCCTTATGTTGTATTTACAAAGATTTACATGCTCCAACATAAGCCCTGGGAGGGCAATACAATGTCAATACAATTACATATTTAAATTTCAAGAATTATGATTACCCGTATTATTATTATTAATAGAAGAGTGAATGTATTGTGTCGCAGAAAGCGTCGAACTCGTACGACATGTTCATGCGCGGCGAGGAGATCCTGAGCGGTGCGCAGCGTATCCACGACCCGGAGCTCCTCACCGAGCGAGCCAAGCACCACGGGATCGGTCTGTACACTCGTTGTTAATAGGATTACTACTTTTAACCTCGGCACCTCAAAAAGGCAGATTTTGCTGTTTAGAGAGTGGGCAAAACGCGATTTTGCTGCGAATGAAAGACAGTGGGAAAAACTTGATAATGCTGCGAGTGAAAGACATTGGGCAAAACTAGATTTTGCTGCGGGTGAAAGACATTCGTCAAAATCGTTTTGCTGCGAGTGAAAAAACAGTGGGCGAAATTGATTTTGCTGCGAATGAAAGACATTGGGCAAAAATCGAAGAAGAAAATACAGCGTTTTTTCTTACTGCTAATAAAAAAAATCCAATTTATTTCAGATATCACCAAGATAGCTGCGTATATTGAGTCCTTCCGATTGGGCTGCCCTCCGCACGCTGGTAAGAATTAAACATATTACTGTATCCAAATACGGCGACGCACAAAGGATTATGATGGTTTTAGTAGTTATGTATGTTTGATCAGGCCAAGTAGGTAGGAAAGGACAAACCCAGAGGTATATGTTTAAGATTAGTAAGGATGAGGATATATGAAAAAAAAAAACGACCAAGCACGAGTCGGACTCGCACACGAAGGGTTCCGTACTATTCATGAATGCCCTTAATTTTTTTATTATTATTTATGTTAAAGCAAGCAATAGAAATCACAGCACACACTGTAAAAAAATCAAAGAGGAATTATTTGTCGCTGTTTCGTAATTTATTATTAATCAAGATTTTATTTGCCATTTCCGTAATCGAGTCCCGTAATTAACTACGAAATAAGATATTTTTTTTGTGTTCGTAGTGAATTGGCTGCGAAAGAAGAATAATTTTTCACTGCTTCGTAATTAATTATCAAACAAGAATTTATTTGCCGTATCCGTAATCGAGTTTCGTAATTGACTACGGAATAAGGTTTCAAGTAATCATAGCCTGTATATGTAGGTATAGTATTATAATTTTTTTCCAACATACTTTTCCCTCCATTATTTGAGGAACCTTCGGTGCGCGAGTCCGACCCGCAATTGACCGGTTTTTATTTACTTACCTACTTAGCCTGTTTTTTAGTCTTTACCTAACACCTACCTTCAGTGGGGTCAAACCCCTCCCAAACCAAAATCCTCAATCTATGATCACAAGTTTCATATTTTTGTCCCTAGGTGGCGGTATCGGTATGGAGCGCGTCGTGATGCTGTACCTCGGCCTCGACAACATCCGGAAGACCAGCATGTTCCCGCGGGACCCCAAACGAGTCACGCCCTAGATGTTTATAATGTGTATATAAGTACTTATATAATAAATCTTTATATATTTATTTACGTGTTTTAATGGCTAACCAGTAAATCCTGCTACGAAATGCACCTATTGGATCAAATGTATGTATGTATGTATCAGTGGTATAGAAGTATGCAGATAATTTGGACATCTTGGTTACGTATATATATTTATGACTGACTGTACTTTGAGCCCGGCTGACTCCGCACTTTAGACGCGAAACAACAAGTACATCGGTTTGAAATCGGTAAAACAGCAGAGCAAAACTGTTGTTTCAAGCTTAAATTTAACGCATCAGTGTTCGGTTCTATTTGCTGACAAACTATACGTGGTTTTTGTTTACATTTAGAAATACCAAAATAGATGAAGGTATAGGTAAGAATAGGTTTTTTCGATCAGGGTTATATGAATATGACCATTATTTCTGCAAACAATGGGCTCTTCTATACCTACTTAAAATTACTGATGAGTTGCGGAAAGTTTCCAAAAAGTTGGAAAAGTTCTAAGAAATTTCCGGAAACTTTCATTAGAAATATAGTAAATTTAAATTTAAGAAACGTAAAGTTTCAATCCCCATACAAAATTGAGAGAAGTTTCCGAAATTTTCCGCTATTTTGGAAAGTTTCCTTTGGCACATCAGTAGTACCACTTAAGGTATGTTATAAGCGGAAATAAAACACAATGTAGATACGAATAACCATTATTATAATACAATATAATATTCATCAAGTCCTCAGTTATCACACAGCGGGGCGAACCTTACACTGACAGTACATCAATATTATTGACAATATCCGCCATACAACACCTACCATTCATTTAGCACACTGACAATTTTTACCAAAGCCTAGCTTCAATATTATTGAAGTAAATGACCGACCAAACCGAAGCTTATCCTTTAAACTAGACAACTTAACGACCTAGTACTGGAAAAGTGCAGTTGCACGTGATTGGCTAATGAGAATCCGCTAAAGCCGCACTCACAATGGAGCAGGTAGTCAGTCGGCTCTTACATCTGTACGGTGCGGACGCGTTTGTTTCCCTTCTTGCGACTTATCGTTTATCGTTTACCTGTGACTTGGGTAGTGAAACCGACCGATGTCTCCTTAATCTTTTATTTTCAAATACCATTGTGAACGAGTCCTAAGAAGATTATCGTTTGTTGCCCCCACTTGGTTACCTACCTCTATCTTTGTCCTTGTCATTTGTATGACACTGTGCGAGTAGCAAGCCTATACTAGGTCGTTAAAGTAAATGTATAGCGTAGAGGCATCTTAGTCCTCAGGGTTGGCAACGCATTTGCTGTCTTAGGATTATAGTTTTGTAAATGCAAATGTCTATGGGTTTTAGATCCCACTTACCATCAGGTGGCCTGTGTTTGTTTGCCTTCCCCTTGCCATAAAAAAAGCTTAAAATAGTCTGAAACAACAATTACGTAGTGACGTGTCTACTGAGTCACGCTGTTCAAAGGACATCATTTCGATTTTAACGCAGCTTAATTTACCCAGCTTTAGTGTGGTCGATCCTTTATATGGAAAATAGCAGTGTGTCGTGGTATGTTTTTGGCACAATCACATAAGTTAACTGTAATTTGATAAATGGTAGGTTATGTACACCGTTACACAATATTTACATTACTTAATAAATTACGCTGAAAGTTTTTAGGAACCAGATTGACAATTACACAATAAATATTGACAATAATATCGAGAGTCGCAGCACCGACACTTAACATGATTGCAAACTTAAATCACTTAAAAATTAACTTTAAACAACTATTCGCTTAAGTTAAGGATTTTAATTAATATTCGAAGTAAATTGCTAATTTTAACCAAATCATGGAATTTTTGGGACGTGTTTTATAAGAAAATTGTGAATTTGTTGACGAATTATTATAATACGTTCGCAGTTTAATTTAATTCGTTTGACATTATATTTATAATCACTCAAAAACTAATACTTATCGGTAATTAAAACTGAAAATGCCTTTACGTAACAATACGTAAAGATTTCAATTTAATAATAATGTACATTAACACAAACATGTAGAAACTAAACTTACAAGTTCCAGACAGTTTTTTTTCAAAGCTTGCATTTTCTAGATATATGCATGGAAATAACAACTTAAATTTATTTAGGAACGAAGTCACAACTCTGTTCAAGGAATATGAACTAAGTTTAAGCAGAATTAACTTGTAATAAGGTCGATCAGACTTTTTATTGTTGTTATACTGTCCCGTTAGCCAGGAGACAACAGTTATAGTTAAAAAAAGTTATAATATAGCATAATATATTACAACATGCAAAGGAGAAAACCCATAAACGAATGGGCTTGCAATTGCCACAAAAACTAAAGCTTTGTGGATACATATCATTTAAATATCAGTTTTAAAGCGTGACCCAAGAGACATCTCCATAGCAACGAGGCACAACAAAATTTTGTTATGTTTTTACAACATAATAAGCGATAGCATTATGGATGACGGTAAGCCTACTTCGTTGAAGGTGCCTTATCCATCCCTTTCTCCCGATTTAGTCTTGTATAACGAGTAAAAAGGATGAGGTATTTGAAGCTTCGAAAATAGTGCTTCGTAGTAACAACATAGAGCTGCAAATCAACGATTAAACGGCATGGTGCCGATGCCTAATGGACGAACTGACATCCATTGGGTTCCTCGACCGTGAAATGAAAGCCATTGAAGACGTGAGTGGACTAACATTTTGGAATCATTCCGTTTGATTGGCTTGGCTACGATTGGACCATGTCCATTTGTCGTCAAATATATAAACATTAGTGTCTACGTTCGTCATTAGTTTTGTTTTATGACATGATAGCTGTCAATGTTCTCTTTCAATCAGATATTCTAGAAAATCAATCTACATATTCATAGTTTGTGAGGGTTTAGGGAAGTGTTACTATCACTGCATTGAATAGTAAGCTGATTATATTTCAAAATCACGGTAGTATTCAATACCCTGGAGTAAGCAGAATTATTGACAGTAAAAACTGACAGGATGTCATTAGTAGCTAAACATAGACGTCTTAGGACCGAGTTCACCAACAATTAAACGGACGATTAGCGGTTTAACGGGTATCAAATCTATTGATTAACAGCTGATTAAGACAACCGTCCGTTTCATTGTTGGTGAACTCCGCCCTAGGGCCTGTTGTTTGATCAGTAGTTAACTCAACTAATTGTTAAAATTCGAAAAAGGAATGGAAAATTTGACACATTTCCTTGAGATTTTAACCATTAGTAACGTTTTTTGACCATTAGTTAGTTTAACTACCGATCAAACAACAGGCCATTAGGGAAGTATCAATAAACTCAATTTGGCTGAGTTTAAGGTGAGTTTTGCGTTTTTGAATTAGTGCGTCGATTAACTTCGTTGCTTTCAAAACACAACCTAAATTGTTTCCTAAAAAAATCGATAGGTGTTATCATTGTTTTGTTTTTAGATGTCTAGATCACTTATACTTGTGACTATAACGAAATGTGCTGCGGCGGAATATATCTTAATTTTTCTTTTAAACAGAAGTATGTTTGTATAAGCCTAGAGCTTAGCTAGGTCACATTTTGTAAGTGCCCCCTGATTTTTATTTATTATTGTTGAATTGAACTTTGTGATTGTAAAAATACGCGCTAACATTAGCCATTAATAAATAAGTTAACCAGTGTTGCCATTTTAGGGATAATTTTAAAATAGCTTTACAAAATTGGCCGTTTCACATTTAGAATTAAATTACAAAAGTTTCACTTTTAGTTTATTTAATTTATTTACAATATTTTATATACTAAATAAGTACGAAGTTACTTTAGTTCTTGTATGAATCTCAGTTTGAGTAGTTCAATTTAATGCTGGTATAATTCACACACGAGTACAGTAAGGCAAACTGAAAGACGCACCTTTTTGTGTCTTATTCTCATTGTCACAAGAGCCAAAAACGTACTTCTTTAAATTTTCTTCACTGTACAGTCGCTAACATTAATATCTTAACCAACATCAAGCTCAAATAATATCTGAAACATTCTGTGTATAGTAAAGCTGGAATTCCACTGCGCTACCGTAATACCAAAGAGACTAACTGCAATGTGCTAGTCGAAGCATTCTATACTTTACTCGCAACCACATTAGATTTAAAATGCTCATACTAATACTATGTAGTTAGACGCCTTCATTGCAATACGAGGTGTCAGATATGTTTGCGCCCAATGTTGAAAGTTATTATTGTTGCTGTTATGTATGTTGTAACTACAACGTAGACCATTATCTGAATTTAGGTCTATATCTAACAATAGTATATTATTGTACAGGATGGGAAGGAAGCGATTGCTGGACAAGTATGAGTTAGGCTTGTCTCATACGTACCTTAACCACACCACATCGCAGCGACAAAAAGTGGTTGCGACAAAAAATATATGGTTACCACTTACGGCAAAATGTGGTCAGTGGGAATAGAATTATGAATTTTCTTAGAAATTACCATCCGACCACATCCCTTGTGGCTGCGATGTGGTGTGGTTGTGGTATGTGTGAAACAACCCTTATATACGTTCAGCAACCGCTTCTACCGGCCAAGGGATAATGCTAGTACTTTCTCAAACATGCAAGTTTTAGGCAGACAGAAAGCAGCCAGTAATGGTTTGTCATAGGGTTGGGAAGAGGTCGTGCGTGTAGCCAAGCATGTTTGAGAATATTTGATTTATTTGTGAGACAATTTCAAACACAAATGCAAAAACCTTAAGCACATTTAACACTTTAAAAAATGCAAGTGAAGTTTACAATTTTTAAGTATTCGAGTTTGAGCTTTAACAAATTTATAAGATAACTAAGTACATCACAATTTTATATTATAATTGATTATGATAATTTAGCTTATGTGTGGTATGAGCATAGAATATATGGTCCAATGTGACAATTACACATTATTGCCTATCACTTTCGTTCTGCGTCATGTAGAAAGATCATTTTTCTTTATTAATTTATAGAATGCTCATACCTCACTAAATTCGAATAATCCTTGGGATCAAATTTTAGGAATAATCCTATGATCAATGCACTGTTGTCATAACCCGACTGTATTATGGTTATGCCTTAGAATGTACAGTTTCCATATGGAGAAGCATAACCTGAAATAGTAGGATAGTGTTTAGAACCAGTATCCATAAAAAGGTTAGCGAAACAGTAAAATAATAAAGGAGTTTGCTGATTAAATACATCCTTAATTTGTCTGTATATATCAGGTTGGACATAATGTCCACTTTTATTCATTGTTGTTTAATTTAACTTTTTCGAAGTCCAAGCATTGAATTTATGTCATTAATTTAAGTTTGCCAAATTAAGGGTTAGAAAATCTCATATTTTTACCAGTAACAGCTAGGAAAAATAAAGTTGGATGAGGTGACAGGTGGAATTACAATATTCTCAAATGGCAACCACAAAGTAGCATTTTTCTGGGTAAAACCTGGATCATGTTGCCAATTTCACTCTGAACATGTGAATTTTTCCTCTATTTTTTTGACACACTTTACAGATACTGATGCTTAACCTTTCTAAAAAAACCTAGTTTTTATACAACAGCAAATACAGCTAACATACCTCAGCGAAGAATCAAATTCACACAGCAGTTGTCGGGTTTTTCAGATCACTTTCTGCCACAGTTGTCAAATATGCAGCCGGGTTGTCTATCACTTATATATAGTAGCACTGTTTCAACACTTGAGTGTTTTAGATAACACCACACTTCACTGATAAACTTCATCCGAACAGAGTCATCAAGTGTTCCTCATACAGAGCGATCACAAGCATGATTCCTATGCCGGTCGCGAGCCCCATAAGTTGGAGTAAGCACTGGCATAGCGTCCCTTCTTTGCTGTGTGATGTGCTGAGTTCAGGCATCTGGAAATAAATATAGCATAAATATCATCAGACATTCTTGCGTAGGTCTTTCCTCATTTTATCTTTTTAGCGGTATTTGTGGCAATAAGAGTTCCAAAGTGCTTTTATTGCCAATTCTCTGATCTGCTGCTAATTTTTTACCTGTAGAAATGTCAGTTGGAAAAGAAATTACGCTAACAGTTCCTGGTTGCATCCGCTGTAGGGGAAAATAATTGTGTGCTGTGCGTGATAAATATGTAAATCGTACGTTAAGATACAATCAAAGTCAAAAACATCTATACGCCTTTATGCTGCTGATAATAGAGTCTGTATATGTATTTGATGCGTTGGGTGCATAATTATTAGTGTTTTTGACTGTACATCGAAGACGGTGGTTTAAAAAAAAAGTATACCCAGTTAAGGACTAAAATTAAGAAGAGAATTAGAGCGTCGGTGGCCTAGTGGCTTAGAGGGTCGACTCGTGATCGTAAGGTACCGAGTTCGAACCCCCGCGGTCACCATGTACCAATGAGTTTTTCTAACTTAAGTGCATTACCCGATGCTCTTACGGTGAAGGAAAAACATCGTGAGGAAACCTGCACATTCGAACAGCTTAGTGTGTAAGAGGGTAATTGCACAAAAGATCCTAAAGGGTCGAAGTGTATCCGAAAGGGCCCATCTGTAAGATAAGATAAGATAAGATAATATGGTCACACTTGCCAAAGGAGTTTTGCCTGAGATACCTCAAATGAATAAAGTTACAGTTTTTTTATTTGAGTCCTTAACTATAGGTGCAGTTTTTGAAAACCACCCAGATACATCATCGTTCTCACCATGTCGACGAGCGCGATGTAGAGGAACATGCCAGCGGCGACCGCGAACAGCCAGCGGGTGGCGTTGGGCGCGTGGCCCGCCAGCACGCCGCACACCATGCCGCCGAGGCACAGCGCCGAGGACAACACGTTGTAGCACACGGCGCGCTTGACAGACATGCCGGCTTTTAGCAGGACGGCGAAGTCACCTGGAGAATCGGGGCTGTTAGGGGGTCGCTTACACACATCGTTGAGACTTGAAGTACATAAACACACTCGCTTTCACACACACAAAACAACCAAACAAAAAAAACCAAAGGTCTCATTTTTTGCACACTTCGCTTACGTCCTAAATCTTTCTGTTGTAAAATATGAAACAATATTTAGAGGTTGCACAAATTGACCACATAGGAGCAGATTTTCATTATTGTTTTCCAAAAACAACAAATAATAACTAACTTTCCCGTCAACTTATGTCATACAACACCATCCTCACCATTTGTACATTACATTTTGCCAAACATATTTCGGCCAAAAGGCGGGATACAAAATGTACACCAATCGTCAATTGCCGTCCGTTTCCATATATTAGACTGACTAATTTTGGCAACGTCGTGGCTATAACATTTATGAGATAATAATATCCAGGAGACTAAACACATCCATCTAGTGCCAAACTAGGATTCCCGGAGCTATGAGTAAATAACTATAAATAAATGAGCTTCCATAACTCGCGTATAATAACTACAAATATTTCCGCTCATAACAAAACGGTTAGCCCGAATCGGTTAGTCGTAATTGGTGAGATTAAACCCCTGAGAAATAAGTCGGAATCCTGCGTGGGCAGCGGATAAACTAAGCTGGAAAAGAAGGAGAGATATCCTTACCCAATTCGTGCGGCAGTTCGTGACATAAAACGGCGATGGCTGTGGAGAATCCACCGGCGATATTGGAAGCAAATGCGGCTCCTGAAAAAGAAAATAAGGAATTATTTTGGTGGAGGAAAGACATAAAAATCTCACTCACTCCACGTTATTTCAAGGCTGATTTTTCACCACTTCTTGTGGCAAACAATGGACCGAATCGTTGCTTTTAACTATTTTATCGTGTGTTGTTTGTGTCTATGTGTGTTTTTGTAGGTTTCATAGATATCTGTGATGTGAATAGGTTCGAAAAGATGAAAACATATCCTTTCACCGGTACCTATTAAATGCTCATGATGAACCACCTTAATAAGGTAGGCACTCAATGACACAAGCTTTGTCTGCTAAAGGTGATATGTGTCTTGGTCGGGTTGTCTCTATTACTATCTCAAAGGGTATACACGAGCAGCTTCTCTGTCCTCCGTGAAAATAGTCAAACAAAATGTCATTGTGACACAGTTCTACCATGGGTCAAGGTTACATTTTGCAAATTGTACCTACATAACTTTAATGAAACGTTAGAAAGTTAAAACATTTCATACTGGCTGTTCGTGCCCGGGTGTTTTTTTTTTTCAAACAACCTTGTCCTGACCATTAGGAACACAATGAAATTTTCTTTGTACAAATCGGTCGAGCCATTCTTGACTTTTTGCGAGACTAGAGCAAGGCAATTGCTTTTTATATATATAGGTAGATAATGCATTTCAAATCAGTATCAATCACATAACTATCTCGATTCAAAAAATAGTTAGCAGTTCAGACTTATTTTTAAGTTACTGTTCCACTGAAACCTGGAGAAAATTATATTTTTTATAACTAGATGTTACTATAAGTGCAAAACAATTATCAAAATCAGAGTAACATTTTACGAAAAATTCGCGTGACCCAGGAGACAAACCACGATTTTCATACACAATTATAGTACAATCAGGTCTACTGGGCGACTATAGATACAGAAAAATTTAATAAGTAAATTAATGAAAAACCGGCCAAGTGCGAGTCGAACTCGCGCGCGAAGTGTTCCGTGCCATTCTATACAACATTAGACACTATACCAGTTGCCGTTATGATTATCGAGCAGAAAAAGGCAAAAAAAGGCAATAAAATCACGTTTGTTGTATTGGAGCCCACTAAAATATAGATTTTATTCTGTTTTTTGTATTTGTTGTTACATAAAATTAATAATAACTAGGCTTAGGACTTTTGGTGGCATATCGTGGTTCTAAAATACATGGAGTCGCTATTTCCTAATTATTACAATACATGACACTTTGATTTTGACCTTCAGTATGGTCATATTTCAAAATGAACTAAACAGATTGTAAGTTCGGTTATTCCATACCTACTAATATTTGCTTGTTTGTAACGCTTTCACAAAAGAGATATCCTCCATACCAAAATACATTTAAATTGGTTTAGCGGTTTAATGAATAAATTATTTTGAAATATTAAAATACTGAAGGTCAAAATCAAAGTGGTATGTGTTATAATAAATAGAAAATAGCGACTCCATGGATTCTAGAAACACGATATGCCACCAAAAGTCCTAACTCTAATAATAACAAAAGCCTGTTACAAAAACTGTCGCGCTTCTAACTGACAGACAACCACAATTCTAGTTTTCTTCAAGGAGTAAATAGACTTTTAAAGAGTCTGCAACGCGCATGCGATATTCCGGTATTGCAGGCGTCCATAGGCTACGATTTACGCTTACCACCAGGCAGGCCTTAAGGCCCGGCCACACCGGATGCGTGACGTGCACGTGCGCGTGCGCGTTCGCTTTCCACTGCGTTGTATATTGACATGTCGTAATGAGAATTCATACTATACAACGCAGTGGAAAGCGAACGCGCACGCGCACGTGCACGTCACGCATCCGGTGTGGCTCGGCCTTTATACTTGTTTGCCACCATCGTGGTATAAAAGGAATAAACCACCTACTAAAGACAAGTCACATTAAACCCAGGATATAACGTATGCGGAGTGAAATTTGGGCAAAATTTAAAACGATATTTAATGTAATAAAAAATCTGTTTTCTTAGTGAGTAGAACGCTAAAATACTATAAACTGTGCTTCAACTCTCACTCCTTCATTTTAAATGCTCCACAACCTTCGCGTTCGACCAGAGGGGATGTGGATCAAAGAAATTACGAACAGTTCGCTGGTTTTTTTATCATCATCATCATCATCATGTCAGCCGAAAGAGGTCCCCTGCTGGACATAGGCCTCCCCCAAGGCTCCCCATTGTTTTTTTTATGATTTGCCATAATTATTGTGAAAAAACCCTACGTCCTTAAAATTTGTCGTAAATTAACAGATGACATGTTAAACAAAATTGAACTCAACTTTGTACTTTTTTAAGGAATTTAATATTATAAACCAAGGTTCACACTTCGTCCAGATTTCACTCCGCATACGTTAAATAAGCAACGGCTATCGTATTATACAGCCACAAATCATAATTTTATAGTGTCATAAACCGTGGCCTTGACCAATCACATAACGTACCGCGAATGACTTAACCCGCCATTGTTGTAGTTACGCGGCCATTGCGCAACGGAAGCCGTTGTTCTTACGTGCTCAGATAATCTTCTGTATATAAAACGGAGAAAATAACAGGTATTCCCGTACAAATCTGGCCGGTGAAGTTAGAAACAAATTTGTGACGTAAAGACACAAAAACGAGGGGTGTCCCTAACAAAGTTTGTCCTAACACATCGTTTGTCCGAATTTTCATTTGCCCTAAACTGGTTTTCAGATGATTCAGGCCACTTTTGAAGTTTTCCAATTATATTTGCGGTTCAGTTAGGTTAGGGTTGTATTATAACAACACTAAAAAGTTTTAAAATTTAAGCGGAAATGGCTTTAGGATAGACGAGAATTCGGACAAACGATGCATTAGGACAAATGACGATTAGGGATTCCATAGGGGAACCAAAAACGAGTATTTTTTAAAAGATCCAGTCCAGATGTTTTTCTGTTCCGAGATCTGGGTCTAAATAACGATAACGCGTATGTGTCTGTTCTTTGGATAAATTGAACTTTATCACTTTTCCTTGAGATTGTTAATCGTGCGAACACGACTTTTTGCATCTTCGAAACCATACGATCTTAAACAATGATTTTTGATTTAATAATTGAGTATTTATAACTTTTTAATCCAGTTAGTTTTTTTTTTAAATAAATGTTGTTGGTGTAACTTCAATCAAGGCGCGCGAAACTATCTCCATCGCACATTCTTAGTGCGGAAGTATATAAAGACATCCCTTTTGACTCTCGAGTGGGCGTGGCAGCATATGTGACCTCTTAAGAGAAACTATTAATATCCACCAGCGGACTGTTAGTCTCTGACGCCCCTAATACCCAGTAAGTTACACGGTTCCCTCGTGATGTTTTCCTTTATTGTAAGAACATCAGGTAATGTACTTGCTACATAATATAATGGCTACAGTCGCGGAATGAAGGTACAAATAGTGTCGAATGTTTTAATGCCGCGATTATACCGACCGCTGGTTTTCGGTAGCTTATCACGAATCGGTAGTTACCATAAGACCAAAGAGGTACATACATACATTCACGCCTCTTTCCCGTAAGGCTAGGCAGAGACAACTTCCTTCCACTTGCTACGATCCATGTACTTGCTACATAATATAATGGGTACAGTCGCGGAATGAAGGTACAAATAGTGTCGAATGTTTTAATGCCGCGATTATACCGACCGCTGGTTTTCGGTAGCTTATCACGAATCGGTAGTTACCATAAGACCAAAGAGGTACATACATACATTCACGCCTCTTTCCCGTAAGGCTAGGCAGAGACAACTTCCTTCCACTTGGTACGATCCAGATCAACTTCCCTAGCTTCCTCCACACTCACAAGTCTCTTCATACACTTGCGTCGGTTTAGAGTCTCCTGACCTGGCCCTTTTTTTATACGTCCCCGTTCTGATCGTGGAACGTTCGCCTTGGCCTACCCCTTCCAAAATTCCCATTTACTTTTGCCTCATATATCTGTTTTGTTAATCTCACTTCACGTGACCAAACCACTTCAGCATTAATTTATTAAACCTTGTCACTTCATATTTTAAACCACAACGTCCTCATATTACATTGTTCCCAATCCTATGACAACCACACTTCTCAACGCTCTCATTCTCAAAGAGGTAAAAGAGGAATAATAATGCCCTGCAACCTTATTACTAAGGAGAGAGGGTTGTATCTGCTTTGGCTATTGAGTTTGAGATATCGCCTTTTGGCTTATGAGGGCAGAATAGTAATGACCGGGTCTCACGCGGAAGGAATTGTCGGCAAACGGTATTAAGCATAAGTCGCACACTGTTGAGAACCAGCCGGTTATCAGTGGTCCTCAATAGTGTGAGAATGAGTCAGTATTTATGTTTGGAATAGCAAGTAGAGTTGGATTGAATGACAGATGTTTAAATGTATTAAATGTATCACTACTTATCGTCTCTTTACTTACTCAAGCTCGTAAGTGATCGAATAGTTAGATAGGAAAGTAGCACGAGTAGTTAGTAGTAGTAGGTTAGTAGTAGGTTAGTAGTAGTAGTAGTAGTAGTTTAGGGAACATTAGTGATTTTCCTATCTAACTATTCTATCAGATACGAGGAAAGTAAAAGCACGATACTATAAAACAAAGCCCCACGCCGCCTCTGTGTGTATGTTCGCGATAAACTGAAAAAATACTGAACGGATTTTCATGCGGTTTTCACAATCAATTAGATAATTTTTACGGAAGGTTTATGTGTAATAAATTCTGATTTATGTATGGTTGTTACGGAAAACTCGCGTAAACCGAAGCGAAGGGAGGGCGAGTCGATAGTGTGCGGGTTGATGATTTTCAGCAGATATAACATTTTAGTAATTTAAGAGCTAAATAAAACCTAATAATGCCAATAACTATTTAGTCGTTACTTATAGTTTTCTTTTAGCTTCGTTTTATTGCGTTAAATTTTTATAAATATGGTTATTTGTTGTACCGACCACGGAACCCCACACTGAGCACGCTCCGTCAGGCATACTCGTATGTTCTGTTTTTTTTAATGGGGCATTAATATATACAAACTAAAACTTTGTTCGGGGTCATACAATATTGAACGATTCATCATCGTATGCGATAGTTATTCGTTGTGTACCATGACATTGGCCTTGCCAAGGTCTGTGCGTATCCAGGTCGTTCGTTGGCATTCCGTCACAGTTCGCTCTGACCTCACTAGCTCAAGGAAAGTGGACAGCTCCAATTATATATTTGATGACTTTGAATTGACAGTTTTTGGTAGCTTGGTCTCAAAGAAAAGAGACACTTAATTGAATTGCTGTAGGGTTATTTATTGGGTACCTATTATTTTATCGAACACCTTCCAACTGAAATTTATTTCTCACACGAGTTTTTTGACGATTGAAGCTGCATCTATTACGAATCAGACTATATTAATACGATATGTTGTACGACGATCTTAAAATTGTGCAGTGCGACATAAATGAAAGATAAACATCATACAAAAAGCGCGAGTATTTGTTCCTGTATGTCTGTGTATGTAAATGTATTTATCTATATAAGTATGTTTATCATTGTCTAGTACAGTCACCAGCAATAATATATTATCCAACATTAGGCGCAAAAATATCTGACACGCTCTTATACCTCTAGTAATAAAGACGTGTCAGATACTTTTGCGCCCAATGTTGGATAATATCTTATTGCAGGTGACTGTATCTACCCATAGTACAGACCTAGAGCTTAATTTGGGCCTAGGTCAAATTTGTGTGAGATTGTCCTCTGATTATTATTATTATTTATTACTAAAATTTATTACTAAAATTTATTACTAATTTAACTTCTTTTTACCCGACTGCCGAAGGAGGAGGGTAATGTGCTCATCAGCATATATATGTATGTTTGTTCCTTTGTGGCGTTCTAGAAACTAAACGCATGGACAGATTTTGATGATTCTTATAGCAATCGATTTGTCTTAATCTTGTGAGTGTCACTTCAGATATGCCAGTAATTAAAATTCAATATGGCGGCAGCTAGACGACATATTGTAAAAAAGAAAAAAAAAAGGTGACGAATTATGACCAATGGGCTATCATTGAATAGGTATTTAAAAAACATTTTTAGGTTTCTTTAATCATTTTTCATTTTGAACGATCATTCAGGATTTATAACGATTTTAAGTTGGTTAGCAACAACAGTCGGGTTTTTTAAAGCTTGTTTTTTGTTATTTATATTGGTAAACTACATAATTCCGAATAAACATAATTAAAAAAAAAGAAAAACGGGATTTTAAGGTGTTCCCGTCTTGCGGGCCCCTTTACTTTTTGACTGACCTATGACCATTCTAGTACATGCTTACTTAAAAAACAAACTAGTCACTCACCTATAGCCATCCCGTCAGTGAAGTTGTGCAGCCCATCCCCCATGATGACCATCCACGCGACGGAGGACATACTCGAAGGGGGGGCGTGAACGTGGCCGTGCGAGTGGGAGTGGCCGTGGTGCGCCCTGGAGTGTTCCCTGTGGGGATATAAAAAAACATGTGAAGTTAGTTAGCCAATAGACGCAAAGTATGATACTTCAAAGTTGGACGAAAGAGTTGTGATTGGATTGGGTGTTTAAGGGTCACGTGGTTTGGTTCGATAAGTACCTAAAGTCAATTCCAATAGACTTGTCTTATTTAGTAAACATTTTTATAACCTCAAAATGCATAATTTTTGGCTAAAACGGCCGTTTTCTGCTGAATAAAGCAACTAGAGACCATATTTTGCACGCCATTTTCCTGATAATACATCAAGGACGGTTTTTTTATAACAAAATTATAATTTTAGGCGAAATGGGAGCATTTTGAGATTATAAAAGTGTTTACTAAAAAAGTCAAGTTAAATTAAACAAGTATACATATATTTCTTTCTCTATCTAGATATCTTGCTTTTGAAAGCAATTTGATTTTAAATGGTCGCTTTAACTGTTAAGTTAATAGGAACTACACTATAAGGTTTAAAATATGTCAATATGTATGGACGACGCGCTGGCCTAGTTGGTAGTGACCCTGCCTACGAAGCTAGCATTTCTGGGTTTAAATTTTGGTAAGGGCAGATATTTGTGTGATGAGCGCGAATATTGCTTCTTGCGTCTTGAATGTTTTCTATGTATTTCTCTATATAAGTAAGTTTATTGTTGTTGTCTGCATTAAAATTAAAGTTCAGTTTTTTAAAGGTTTTATCAAACAATATTTTCATAAGTTTTCATGGTCATATTACAGGTCTATATTGTCTGCCATAATTATTCTTCGTCATAATGTGCTTTAGATCATAATCAACGCAAGTCATAACGTATTTTTAAAGAAACTGTTACTTTTTCAGGATTTTTATAAATCAAACCTAACCTAACCTAGCCTTGTCTACACATTAGACATTTCAGAAATTCTGAAAAGTTTACAGTTTCAGCGATATAATAAATTATGACTATCAATAATTATGAAACCAATGACATTATGACCAATAAAATTATGGGAAACAAAGGGCTCCCTCATATTACACTTTAGTAGATTTAAAGTTAATAATTAATTATATTACTTGTCATAACAGTTATAATGCCTAAAGTTGTTATACATCCATTTTAAGTACCTAACGTTCGCAAGGATGTAAAAGCAGTAATATTATCTGGGCAGATTAAAAAAACCTAACATCGAACCTAACCTAACAGAGTCGTTTATTATGTTTGATTTGCACTATTCAGACTTGTTTCATAGGAACTGTAGGCAATAGAACGTATGAATAAAAACAATTATGACTTTAGAATACCTAAAATATTTTCGAATATGATATCAATTTTAGTCACAGACTTTTTTTTGCACTGGAAACTCCAGGTCTAATTTTAAGCAATAGATTTAAAGCCTTTTTGTAAACGATTGTTTGTTTCTAAAATAATAAAAAAAACTGACTTTCAAAATACGAGACAATAAGTTTATCGGTTACAAAGGGATCCCCAGTTTGGGACTAGGTGTGACATAGTCCCCTGACTTTATTTATTTTATTTATTTATTTATATGATACTTAAGATATTTGGGCGCCCAACATGGGACTAATACCATGTTGGGCGCCAAAATATCTCAACCTTAATGAAAAGGAACACGCCTTAACCAGTGCCTCTATTCTATGACGTTAAACAATATTGCTTTTGACGTGTAATGGTATTGTTTTTAAACCGGCCGCAATTACTGTCAAGTAAATAAGAGTTATAAAAATTATGACAGTTCGATACAAGATCCCAATAGCAATATTGTTTGCTGTCGTAGAATAGAGAGCCCGATTAAGTAACCTTATTATTAGGCCCATGTTGGGCGCCAAAACATCTCAACCCTAAAACTTAACTATGTATACTAAACTTACCTAAGTATAACAGTGTAGCTATCACCATCCTTCAGATCTTTAGGACCATCTTCCTTATGCTTAATATTGTTCATTTCCACGACCGCCGCGGGCTCCGCCTGTAATAGCCATTCCTTAGCTGATGGTTCCTCCTTACCCTGACTCAAAGCATTCGAAGACACCACGCTAACAGCGTTATTCCGCTTAGACGGACTTGGTGGTACCTGACCATCCCTCAGATGGTGATCATCATGGGTATCTGTGTCAATCTCATCATAGCAGTAAGGATATTCCGAGTATTTATGTTTACATGTCTTCGTCGTTGGGTCGCCCTGGTCATCCTTCTTGAAGATCTTCAGGATGGAGGTCGAATTGGAGTTGGTTATTGGCGCTTTAGATCCTCCAGAGCAACCTCCTGTGGTATCATCTTTCAACACGCGAACCCTTGAGGGGAGTTTGTCCTCTTCCAGCTTTTGGCGTCTCTTGCGCCATTCAACAACAACAGTAAGACCCTTTTCAGTGAAGTAGAAGAACACAACACCCATCATAGCTGCTAGTCCTTTCCACATGCCGTCGTTGTGTGAAACAGGCTCTGATACACCATCGTGGGTATGAGGACTCATCGCATGCGGCATAAGGTGTAGCAAGGCATCTCCGCATAACGTACCAACTGCTAACGCGACCAAGAACTGTAATATATGATTGTAATACGTCTTATGCATAATGGGTATCACTGCTACTCCCAACAGGCCACAAGCGCTAATAGCTAATATACTTAAAAACGAATAGAGCCATACGGCGAACATATTTCTTTCTTCTTTATCTTCTGGCGTTGCTCTTAGACTCTTTATACTGTTCACTTTAGCGTTTTTAACACAACCTTTTTGTTCTAAACGGTCTCCTAGTTTCTGATATAGCAGGATGGGACACATGGCGCGTAGCGTGTCTTCTCTTATTAATATGTCGTTGTCTTGCGAGTGCTCATTTTGTGAGTGTTCGTGTGTTGGGGGTTTTATTTTTTGGTTGACCGCTGTGATCAGCTCAGAGCTGTTCAGACACTGAAAGAAGAAATAATTTGTATCATAATAAGTCCTAGAATTTTAGTTGGTAAAAGGTCTAGAAGGTTGATTTTTAATTAGCTTTCGAGTTTGAAAAGTAATTTTACAAATTTCAATCCTTTATGAACAAACATCACTAACTATTGTGCAATCCGCGGCACTTTAGGTGTTGGTACTAAATGAGTTTTTCCTGCATACGGGTTACGTTAAGCGATTCGATAAAATATGTAGTTTTATCATAAACATCTGCTTGCTAAAAAAAAACTTCTAACTTTTGCACGCGTATAAAATATTGTTACTTTTTCGTCGTGACCAACATTTATATCTCGTGAGTTCATCGACAAATAATCGCGGTCGACATAATATTTTATCGATTGGCGATTGGAATGTTTCACTGAGCTAATTTAAAGCATTTATTAACTAATTCAGAACTATATTTAAAAATAAATGAAATTTAAAAATTATTATAAGTGACATTAAATGTACATTTTAATTTGTACGCCTGCGGGTAGTTTACTGTGGGACATATTTATATCATACATCACCTATTCTTAAGTTACCTGTAAACACAAATAAAGAGATTTGATTTGATTTGAAAAGTGTGTACAAATAACCGCAGACCCAATAGTGACGTCGACCGAGGACGGCAGCAGCAGACGGCAACGGCAGGTATCGCTGGCGCCCAAACGGCAGGCGTCGCTAACGCCCGATCACAGACCCAATAGTGACGCCGACGTCCGACGGCTGCTGCTGCCGTCTGCTGCGTGCGGTCAGGTGCGGAATCACGGAAGTTAAGAACTACTTACATTTTCAGACTCCCCCTTCGTCCCATATAAATACGAGGACCCTACGGACCTTTCATCCTCGCCGTCTATCAACCTGGGCAGGTCCAACCCTGTCAGCATCCTATTGAAACCCGTCAAGTTCATCGTCATACTCTCACCGCTCCCATACTCATTAAAGATCTCCTCCACATACGTATCTGACACTTCTTTCTGAAGGTGCCTCTTCAGCCTGTCCTTTTGTCTTATCTTTAACAGTTTTTGGTTATATCTCTCTCGGCTCTCTAGTTTTCTTTTCTCGTCTAAGCCGAGCGCCAGTTGGTAGTCGTGCTCTTGCGCGTCATACGTTTGTACGTCCTGTGTGACGTGTGAGCCGCATGTGTGTGCCGCGCATAGCAGGCAGAACATGCATACTGTTACTATGTGGTGAGACATTTTGAGCTTATTCTAAATTTTTCTTAGATTAATTCCATGGGCAGTCACGAATGCATTTGCGAGATCTGTAGGCAAAGAAAGAAAGAGATTAACCATTTGATTAAGGATAAAATCAACCATAATATTAACAAAATATACTGTCTATAACTTGGTGTAAGGATTATCGAAATTGCTTCATACTTTTGGAAGGAACGAAAGAGTTCTATATGTATTGCTGTCGAAAATATTTGAACTATCAGTTTAAGAGCAGTACGGTTTCAAAAAGAGGTCTTTGTTGCACTTAGAGATGACTATACTATAACTACTGTCCTCCAAAACCAAAAGGCAGTATAAGTATACGAACTCTGAATTTTTATATTGCCTTTCTTTTGGAGGGAGATAACTTTCAAATGCCAAAGATATTCAGAGTCAAATTACTGATGTTTCTTCAACAAGACAATTGAGACATCGAGGCTGGGTTAACACGCGATAACAAAGCGGTGAATTGGAACCAATTGGATACCAGCTGTGTAGACATAGGGCTATACCATCTTCATATTATGATCGCGGAGCACATTGAGTACAGGAATAATTAAAGGGCCGGTATTCTGCCCTCCTAAGCAAAAATGCAATAACTAAATTCAATAGCCAAAGCAGATTCAACTCTCTTCTGTTTGTAACTAGGTTGCAATTTCTACAGATGTTTTGTTTGAGATAACGCCATTATTCTTAGTAGGGCAGTATTATTGGTACAAAAGCCAGAATGTTTAGGTTCAAATATGTTTCACTGTCTGAATAAAAGTCGGAAAGTATCTGTAAACGTGTTTAAATAAAACCAAAAAGAGCCTTATTATATAAGTGAAAAAAAAAGTGAATTTTCTAAAATATAAAGTTTCTTAAAGTTAGCTGTGTGGTTGCCGGCTTAGAATAGTGCCACTCCATGCCTTCCCGTGGATGTCGTAAGAGTCGACTAAGGGAATAAAGGCTTGTAGTACTGTTAGGCGATGGGCTTGCAACCTGTCACTAATACACTTGTAAACATCTTAGCCTGATTATGCAAAATGTGGTTACAGAATTATCAACAAGCTTTTAGAGTTGTTGGCAATTTTGTAGCTCTGCCTACCTCAAACTGGGAATAAAGGCGTGAGTTTGTGTGTGTGTGTGGGATAAAGTTTCTGAAGGTTTGACATTCTTTTCGTCGGATTTCACAACATGGAATAAGACGCTCTAAAATAAACTTTAGAAGCCCTAATCTCCACATCCATAACCCATAACATAATGCTTGCTATACATCTGAGTCCTGCCCCCTATTGCACCATCTTGACAACGACACGTGACAGGTGATAATTCGGTATACATTGCAAAGTTAACACTCTGTTACGTCACTGGGTTTCATATAAGCTGCGCCATGTTCACCGAAATGTCACCTGTCACCTGTCATTGTCAGGATGGTGAAATAGGGGGCCGATGTTTATGCATATGTTAATATTGTCATGTTTTAATATTGTCAAAATTAGAAATATTTAGCCTGTCTAGTGCCGTTGCCGATTTGTGTTCTTAACTATGTAACGGCCGTAACCGCTACTTTTATTTCTAGGTATTAATTCTTAGTAAAACCTGAATTAGAATTTAGACATTTATTACTTCTCTTTAGATAATATCCTGAATTCTGTATATTGTCTATATCTGATATTTCTCCAAGAAAAAAAGAGTAACAGTAGCGTATTCTATCTTGAAAACATTGAAACAAAACGACATCTTAAACAAAACGTGATTTGAACTGAAGGAAACTGACAAAAGAATATTATGACTAAAGCATATTCTGTCTGGAAAACATTCAGACAAAAGGACATTTTGGCATTTGCAAAGCACATCCTAGTGCCGCACACTGTAAAAAGGCTGCTTTCTTTGAGAAGAGTTAGATGTTGGTTCATTATCATCTTATCATCAGGAGACATCTCTTTGGTTAGCACAATTTTTTTAAGAGTATGTCATCACTTTGGTCAAAGCCATTCGTCTCTACTCTTACTCGGTCTATTAAAGCCGATATTAAAGATTTTTTGTCAAACAAGCCTTGTGCTAATTACACACGCAGTTTTACAAAAATACGCAGTGATGTGACTGCCGTAAAGTCTAAAATTGCTTGGTTAGAGATTTTAGTTAAGTTGAGTATAATTAAGTCATGAAACTGGCGCGACCGACGACAGATGGATTCCGATTGTCACCAGTATTTACTTGAATAAAAACGAATTCTTATAACAAGTGTTAAATGGAATAAAGCAGGAGACTTGGCTGGGTAGAGAGACGGTCAGTGGTGGCGAAGGCAACAAATCGGTCAGTTGGCAGACCATCTGATTCTGAACTATGGTCAGATTATCTGGCTCTTCTCCTGTACTGGGTAAAATGTGAGTTGATTGGAAACACGAGATTGACGAGCGAGTGAGTGACATGATGTAAATTGATGATTAAGATCCATAAACAACCGCAACACCTAAGGAAACACCAGAAGATCTTCAAGAAAAGTGGCAGTGAAAAGTGGAAAAGTGGGCTCGTTTTCTGAGGGCCCCCCGTAACAGTGACAAAAAAAATAAGTTAATTCAAAAAACGTGGTTACAGTCAAAGAAATCACTTTGAAATGCGGCTTTGTGTGTAGTGCTAAGGATAACACAACAATGATTTAGCAAAAAAATGTCACGGTCATTGTGCGAGATTTAATGACAGTTACAACTGTCATCTATTTGTTTAAAAGGGCCTTCGGGTCTATACTTCTCTCTCACTCGCTCTCATACGCTCTTATGCGAGTGTAAACGACTTTACCCGAACCCTCTTGCACTGTATATGTTTTCTTACAAGTAAGTGTTATCCGCGTCATATTCCAATTCCATGCGGAACTCAACGGTAGCCGTCCAAAATGAACTCCAAACCAAGTTCTCAGTACTATCTACGTGCCAGAATTATTTATCAGTAGCAAGAGGATCATAGCAGTCGATTAGTCTCGGTAATTGATCCGTTAAATCGATTCGACTCGACCGGAATACCACCTGAAGTATTTAAACGAGCGTTCGGATCGAGCGTGACTAACGCGGCTTTATTATTAAGTAAGTATGTTTTATTTGAGGAAGAAAAGTTGGAAAATTGCCTTGTTCGGAAGAAGTTTGGAAACTAGTATTATTGAGTCACTAATATTATTAATGTGGAGGTTTGTGATTCTGTTTTTAAAAAAAAAACATCTGTTTGTGACACAATTGACAACATGTGTGATGTTTTGAGAAAAAAAACAAAAGCATACAAAATTTTTTTCAAACTTAAACGCCATTTTTTTTCGTAAAATAGATAAGAATTACAAAGAAATTGGCCTAATACAGCGAACGGAAACCGTATGTGGTTTATTTGTCGCTGCCATCGCCCAGTACTATTTCACTTATATTAATATAAATAAGGAAAAACTAAACTAATCGCCACTTTCATGACCAAAGTTAGTGCTAGACTTAAAAAAACAAAACGCGGTTACAAACAGCACGACGTCATTTCTACCACTATTCCACAGCGTAGCAAATACGGATAATATTTAATATATTTCATCCAGTAAATACGCAAAACATTTTTTTTGGAAAAAAAAATCTTTTGAGAACAACTTTTATTAAGCATGATTTTATTCAGAACACCTTTTCAAAAAAATCCTGTTGTCAAATAGAAGGCGGCTTATTGCATAGTAATAGTATAAGCATTTTAAATTTAATGTGTATTCCAATAGAGTATAGAATGGCTTGACTACAACATTGCAGTTAGGCGCTTCCTTTGGAAGGAAGGCAGTATATTAAAATTTACGTTTACGGGACATGCGTGTAAGTTACGAAAGTTATCTATGGCTAAATATAAAAAGCGGTAAAAATCGATGCTCGAACAGCCTTGGCGCCAAAACCGGCGCTAAGACAGGCTGGCACGTCTTAGCACAGACATTAAAAAAATACTGCATCGTTTTATTGCTATGCGCCAAAGTTGACATGTGTACACATGAGATAAAATATAGCCGGTGAAATAGCTTAGATTGGAAACACCTCAAAATTCCGAATTGTAATTTTTCCGAAACCAAAAAATATATGCATAATTTAATTGCTATACTAAGGTTAGGTTAGGTTTGATTTTATAAGCGATATCAATGACCATTAATATAGATAAAAAGCATAAAAACCCCCGATATAATGGTTACCCATTTTTTCAGAGCTTGATATCTCTTAAACGGCTAAACTTGCTTTCAAATATAAAAAACCGCATCCAAATTGATTCACCCGTTTAAGAGCTACGGTGCCACAGACAGAGACACACAACACACACACACACACACACACACACACACACGCACACACACACACACACACACACACACACACACAAAGCGGCCCAACTTATAACACCCCCCTTTTTGCGTCGGGGGTTAAAAAAAAAGTCTTCTATCAAAACAATGCATTCGGAATTATCCCCACTTAGATCACTGAGTCTTCAGAGGTCAAGCCATTTTTTGTATAGCCATAAAAATACTCCGAAGCACGAATTTTGAACTTCGGATCGCCCCGAGTTAGTTACGAGTCTAGAGCAATACACGACCGCTAGCTTTAAAGCTACGATTAATTTTAACAAGGCTTACCACGTCGTAAGTACTTAATCTGGCACGCAAAATAAACCAATACAACAATGCATACCTACATATAACAATGTCTACACTATGTAAACTTGCAGTGATGTTCCACTAGTTCCAGCCAAGGCTGTACGGGCATCGATTTTACAGCCGCGGTCTATTTAAAGAATAGAAAGCTGAATAAGTTACGCGAATATCGTAGTCATCGGACAGTTCCGTGATAATCTGAAGTCATAAATGATATGTTAACTTTATGTTATTGTACCAAATCAAATAAAAAAAATATTATTTCAACCTGGTGTTTAGGTATACGTTATATTTTGGTAACAATAGTGACCCAGTAGACATTTGTCCGACGATTTTGATCTTGTATGAAAATAGCGTGTCTCCTGGGTCACGCCAAATTTTTGCAAGTGTTTATTTATTTATTTTGATATTGTTTGACATAAAGTAACAATTTTTCAGTTATAAAACTATACTGCCTAGACTTGGCTTCGGCTGTAAAGTGACTTAAAAAATAAGAGAAATTAGAAACTGCAGAAATGACAAGTTGTTCCCCTCTGTTAACAAATTTCCTGTAACAACGATCGCGATCGCTAATAATAATAAGTAAATACTAAGCCGTATCAAATATTAAATAGCATGATTATAAAATATATAATCTAAAGACAAACAAGAACCGGAAGACAGCAAAACCAATATTGGACGAGCGGATCGAAAATAACAAAAACATATCGTTTCCTGTCAACAAGCTAACGAATCAAGCGCAAGTCGGGCTATATTAGATTCAGTTGGATTATCAATTATGATATTCCTTGATATATATTTCAATCAATTGCCGCATGTACGCTGGAGTATTATTTGAGAACGGCTCGTCCGATTTGGCGGTTTTTTTCTTGTTGTTCGTAATTGCACGACAAAGTTTGTATGAGACAAAATTAAATAACCATTAGTATATCTATTTCTACAAAACTGCCGAAGAGAAGCATGCAGCAAATTAAAGCATGCAGTTGGGTTTTTAACGCGTGGAATTTGATAGAGATGTTTCTTACTAAAATATGTCTGGAAACAGCCACAACATAGTAGAGGGGTTTCCCAATCTTGTTTATACTGCGACTCCTTTAACTTGTAGCAACAACAAAAACAAAACAACAAAGTTGACAAGTTGTAACTTTTTGCGGCTCCCTTGTAAAAGAAGATGCTTGCTTGTACTCATTATATGGCGTGCCAGTGACATGAGCATACCGTTCGCGACGCCCCTGGGACCGCGCCGTGACGCCCATAGTCCCTACGTACGATCATGAATGCTAATTTGTGATCCATTTAAAAAATATATGCTTGAAGCCGTCAATGTCATTAGGATGCCAAGTCATTTGTTACTGATAGGAAACTCAACCTTATTGTTGTAGAATGTCAGAGTGACTTTGGACCTAAGATGGGTCACAAATTTAAGTCTTTGACTGTACATGTATCAATTTTATATTGATTAGAGATGCGCCGAATATTCGTTTGGTATTCGGTATTCGGCGTATTCGGCCGGATTATTCGGTTTTGGTGCCGAATATATTCGGTTCGAGTATTTCTATTTTCTTGGCTACACGACACGGTATTGAAATAAAAGACAAAACTTTTTATGTAAGATTTATGTTATATTATAATATAAGGCATAGAAATTCTATGAAGAATGTGCTGAATAAAGCTAATAAAATAGAGCAATTAAACTTCAAATCAATATTTATTTTCAAACCTCAAGTTGGGTAAGCGGTGAGGTACGGCTCGCTCGTCATCTAGCCAGCAGCGACACGTAGCGTACATGTTAGAACCTGTTTACGCGGCAAAACTTTGAAATGGTAAACCGAATAATTTGGCCGAATATCCGGTTCGGTAAAGGTTAATCCGAATAGTATTCGGTATTCGGCTATGCGGTGAAACCACTATTCGGCGCAACTCTAATATTGATGAAACAACTTTCAATTTTTTTAGATATACTAATAATACTTGTTAAAATTAAGTGTTTATAATTATAACGAACCCTAATCCTAAAACGGAACAATCACACATTTAGATAAGGCACATAAAGATAATACTTATAGATAGCTTATCACTGTCTGCAGTAGTTCCTATCTATTCCTAACATGCAACATCTATGTGTGGCGCTTAGGCAATCAATCAACCTAATTTAAACTAACGAAACGTAATGTTTTGCCATACTTATATTACAATTTCAAAAGTAACTGTTTGTTTATGTCCTTTTTACAGCTAGACTGCTGAACCGACTTTAATGAAATTTGGTATGGAGATAGCTTAACCTTGGGTACTTTTTATTCTTGAAAATTAGACGGTATCCGGGGAAAAGCGATAAACGACTAAGGAGTAGTGGAAAATATGGTATGTTGTGGTAAGATCGGATCGGATCAAGATCGGATAATTCAATTTACTACTAAACTAACAAAGGTTTTCGATTCCTGGCGCAGCAGGCTCCGGGGCGCAACAAGATAACGTAGGCAGGTGTGTTGCAAGGAATCGAAATCCTTTGTTAGTTTAGTAGTAATTTTAATTATCCGGTCTTGACCCTATCCGATCTTACCCTAACAAACCTTATTATATACAGGGGTCGGAATTGGTAAGTGCTTATTTACCTAAACTTAATGCATCATTAAAATGACCTATACCCCATTCACGCATGAGTGCACTTTTATATAATCTCTAGTTTCTCGTGGCATTTTTGTCTGCAATGACGGTCGTGTCACCTAAGTTCACTCATATTACCGACTAGCAACGCCCTCGCTTCGCTTCGGTTTGTGTGTATGTATTATACATAAAAACCTTTCTCTTGAATCACTCTATCTATTGATGAACGCCGCGTTAAAATCCGTTGCGTAGTTTGGAAGATCTAAGCCCCTCTGTATGTAGGTACATACAGAGGGACAGACGGCGGGGAAAGACTTTGTTTTAACCTCGTAAGGCCAAACGTCCTAAATTTTGGACATTTGACAAAGTGACTTTTGACTTTAGTTGACCGACACAAGATACTTTTTCGAACTAACCAAATTTGACATGGGCCTTACGAGGACTATCTAAAGATTTGCAAAGAGGCCTGACTGACTGACAAGGGAAATTTACAGAATAAATATGAATGTAATAAAAAAATCATGAACGTAAAATAATGCCAAAAGGTGTTGTATTTTGGCTGCTGATAAGAGTGACGCACCTTTCCGTGTGTTTTGTTAAATTTTATCTAATCGCAACGGCGCTATGTTCTCGACGTTACGGCGTTACACAAACGATATCGTTAAGATACAGGTTGAGCTATCAAATAGGTCAGTAAATCTAAAATAATAAGATAGAGGGTTTTTCTTGCGGCTTTGTCTGTGTTGAACTGATTTATTGAGGTTTTTGCGGGAATTGTCAAATTTTTAGATCCGAAATGATCCTATTTCGTTCTTCGGAACTTAAGCTATCTGCACCTATATCAAATTCCATTAAAATAGATTTCATAATTTAAAAAAATTTGCATCAGAATATAAAAAAGAAAATATCCTTTTTATTCAGATAATTGGTAATGTATATTTTTAAGAATTAATTCTAGAATTTTGATCGTCTACTCAAAGTTTCCGTTAAAATATATCACTCGAGTCCCAGAAAATCTTTGTTTGCATTATAATCGTGAAAATCATATGGTTGGTATCCAAGGTAAAAGAAACAATAGATCTTGTATTCAAACTTCCTAATATACCTACATAGCTCAATCTGTATTTTAGGTCACACAAAGGACATCTTAAATGTCAAGATAAACACTGACAAATCCGCGACGTGACAAAAAAATGCGTGCGTATGTTTTTATTTATACTTAGATTGTTTTTTTTTATGGCTCGCGGAAAGCCAATGCACACAGGTCACCTGATAGGCTGATGGTATGTGCTATAAGGCGCAGTTAGTTAGGTACATTTGCAATTCCAAGACTGCAATGCAAATTGCTTTTCTCTCCCTAAGGACTAAGGGAGGTGGCACAAGGCGACTCCATCGCAACAAGTGGCCACTTGTGGCATTCGCATCGCGCGACAGAAGCGATACAGTAGCAATACAGTCGCTTTTTAGGGTTCCTTAGTCGAATTAGGAACCCTTATAGTTTCGCCATATCCGTCCGTCCGTCCGCAGCCTAGCTCAGAGACTCTTAGTACTAGTAAGCTGTAATTTGGCATGAATATACATAAGAGTCACGCCAACAAAGTGGTAAAATAAAATCTTGAAAAAAACTTTTTTTAGTGTACATACCTCCCCTTCACGTAAAGTGGGGATGTATTTTTTTTTCTCGTCTCCCCCATATTGTGGTGTCGTTAGATAGGTCTTTCAAAAATATTGTGGGTTTGTCAATTTTTCGATTAAGGTATCCGTTTATGAAATATTAAGCTTTAAAGCGCTAATTTTTGTTAGAGTCAAGTGTTCCCCCCCACCTACAGCCAAAACTACAAATACTAAAAGCCTGAAAAATATCTTCAATGAAAGTGCATATAATGAATTTAACAGAAAAACTATCACGACTAAGTAGACTTTATTGGTTCCTGGGATACAAGCGACTTAAGTGTTTATACCCAAATAACTTTAAATAGAGAATTAGTTCATACTTGTTGTTTTTTGAGTTAGTTTTTGTGAATAACACAAACGGTAGAATGCGTAAGATGGTAGCGATCCAGACAGACCAGGCACCTGGTCCACTGACCACCACCATACTACCCTCATTAGAGAAAAGGGCGTATGTCTCATAGAATCGCGAATGTATTAGTGATCTTTTTTCTCAAGACAGGGGCTTCAATTTGCTTTAACTATCATATCGCGTATGCGTCCTTTTTATTTTTATTTTTGTTTAGTATATACAAGTTACACTTTTTAATTTCATTATGTGCACGAGAGAGACATAGCCATACAAGATATAGTTAAAATCGAACTAGAAAAGAGAAGAAAGATATGCAGAGAAATACGTGATAAACAAATAAGCAGAAATACCTATGCAAAGGTTGACTCGTCACACCACACGTAAATCGTAAGTGAGATATAATTAATTAGTTAGTTACAGCCAAGAAAAACCCATGTCACTCGCGGCTTATTTAGCCAAAATAAGCCGAAAGATACTATTTAGCCAAATTAGAAAAGAAAAAAAAAGAAAAAAAAAATACATTTATTTACTACACACATAAGACACACAGAAAAAAAAAGTAAAAACAGAAAACAGTAATGAAAAGAGTAGTGAGTGTGTCTTCGCGGCAGTGAATCGGACACTGGCTCAGCATAATGCTGAGGTGTTAAACACCTGCAGCGCTGATTTTCAGCCAGCTCCGAGTTTGAAATTAAGTGTGCCTATTCCAATTCCCATCGCTAAAAGGAATATACATTTACCTCTGTCGGGACTCTTTTCAATCTCAATCTTTAATATTTACTAAACCTACAATATTGTCGAGAGGGGACTCTCACTAAACTCTCATAAAACTCACAATAAATCAAAGAAACTCACCAAAAATCCTTCACAAACATAATACAACGTCCAAACGCGCTGAAAACTAACGAATGAGTCGACGTAACACATACCTGCACCTTTTTACGTCGGTCAGACTTCAAAAACAACTCCAAAGCAATCACTATCTTATCACAACATACATAACGTTCATATCACTACGCCAAACGTGCCAGCAAATTAAATACGCTGCCAACTCCACGTAAAACTCCACCTTACAATTAAAAAGCTAAAGTTCTTTTTTACATGAGCTGAAAATTAAATGACATGTCAAACTGAAATAGACTCTAACATGTTACTAATAAGGTAGCTTGTCGCTTGTACTTTTAACTTGCGCTTGCGCACGACCGCTTGCGTCATGGCTATTTATAGGTATGTGAATTGAATCGGCGTTAAACGGCGCGATAGCGGCGTTACGAGGAAGGAAATGAAATAACGATTATTAGGAAATTCCGTTAGCATTGAAGTAGGATTTTACAGTTGAATGTTGCTTACAATATAACGGAGTTGTTATAAGCAGTGATCGGAATAGGTAGAGTATATTTAGCTAAAGTTCGCAAAAGGACATAATATAGAGTGCTTACAACCGGGTGAAATATTAATTTATTTTTATTGAATTCCGGATTTTTAACGTAATAATTTACTCACTCACGGTATGAGATATTTTATGTTACTTTGTTATATAAAAGGGGCCTGTAACTCATTCCTTATATCGAATTCCTTATATTGAAGAATATTTACCTAAACTTCTTAGAACAGAGTCATAAACTGGCGACTACATTTACCTACTAGTACCTACCAGAAAAATACCGGAAATCCGGAAATAAATTAATATTTCACCCGGTTGTAACCACTCTATACTATGTCCTTTTGCAAACTTTAGGTAAATATACTCTACCTATTCCGATCACTGGTTATAAGGAAGGAAATAAATGTAGTTCAACCGTTTTATGGTACTTTATTATATTTATTCATGGCAAAAGAGCAATGCCAGGAGCACAGCCACGTCGCTGCCTTTTAGCACAGTATAAACAGTAGATTGTCTTTAAGCAAAGGTATATCGCTTGCTTGCATGTGTGCGTGCTTCGACCGTACGCGCCGCGAGACACCACAAGCAAACCCAACAGGACGGACCGAGCCGGTTTAGTCAGGGCTGGTCAGAGATTGGCGTTATTCGAATAATTATTTATTCGAATAATCATTCGAATAAAAAATAATTTCTAATATTTTTATTCGCGAATAATTTATTTGCGAATGATTTATTCGCGAATAGTTTATCCACGAATGAATCATTCGACTACTTTTGGAATAACGAATAATTTATTAATTTATTAGAGAAAAATGGAGCAGGTATAATAAGTAGTACATAATAATTATTCGTGGCAATTCATTCAACGAATAAATTATTCGCGAATAAATTATTCGACGAATAATTTGGTTATTCTTATTCGTTATTCGTCATTCGAATAAATTTTGCCCATCTCTGGGGCTGGTTTAGTTGCGTGCGTATTAAGTATAGAGTGACGGACATCGATGCAAACCTAGCAGCAATAGGTCACGGAATTTTTTAAAGGGCCGGAAACAAAGGTTTTATTTATACCATGCTTTTAGTCAATAAATAGGTACTTTTTGAAGGGCACCTACGCATTTCATCTAGACCCTTTGAGCACGCAGCAGTAGGTAATAGATATTGGTAATATAAAAACTGTCGATATCGATGAATCTTACAGATTTATCGAATGCTAATTATTTGTATACAAAACTCGGGATCTTTTTTGGTGAATTGCCATAGCGCAAACATTTACTACGTTTCACCTAACTATGTCAAACGTGGCCTAGTTAACACAACACCGCATCGGTTAGGCAAATAATACACTCGCGAGTAAAAATAACGGTGTCACAGTGTACTTAAGTTCTTTACAGAGTGACCTACTACTTTGACCGTCAGTGTAGTGATCGATGAATATTTTAAATTTTTACGAAGCTAGCAATTCTGGGCTCGATTTCCGGTATGGGCAAATACTATTAATGGAGAGCGCTAGTACCTATTTGTATATTAGTCTTAGATGTTTTCTCGTGTGGTTGCCGAGTTAGAATAGTGCCACTCCGTGTCTTCCCGTGGATGTCGTAAGAGACGACTAAGGGAATAAAGGCTTGTAGTACTGTTAGGCGATGGGCTTGCAACCTGTCACTAATACGCTGGTAAACATCTTAGCCTATTTGTGCAAATTGTGGTTATAGAATTATCAACAAGTTTTTAGAGATGTTTGTAATTCTGTAGCTCTGCCTACCCCACTCTGGGAACGAAGGCGTGAGATTATGTATGTATGTATGTTTTCTATGTATTTAAGTATGTATCTATACTAATATTAAAAAGCTAAAGAGTTTGTTTGCTTGAACGCACTAATCTCAGGAACTACTGGTCCGATTTGAAAAATTATTTCAGTGTTAGATAGCGCATTTATCCAGGAAGGCTTTAGGCTATATATCATCACGCTAAGACCAATAGGAGCGGAGCACCAATGAAGAATGTTTCAACCTTCTACGTTAACAAAGTCGCGGGTTAAAGTTAGCGTTAGCCCAAAGTAACTATTCCACGGGGACGAAGTCGCAGGCAGAAGCTAGTTTCTCTATATAAGTCTATTTATCGTTGTCTAGTATCCATAATACAGTATCAGCAATAATATATTATCAAACATCGGGCGCCGTGGCCCATCGTGATGATGATGATGATGACCCTAAAACCAAGCCAATTGGTACACCTTTACTTAGTCTTGCGCCGTCAACGGAACCGTGAACTAGTCTGCAGAGCAACATACACTCGACTCTGTTTCGCTCCCGGAAATTAGCATACCATCCTGCTTTCACTTGTCATTTATGAATTAGTGTGTAATAGGGGTGTGTCCTGGGTAAAAAAGTAATAATTCTAATTGGTCCGTCAGTAAGATTATCAAAATATATTGAACACGTATTTTTTGCTTTTTCAAATCAATCAATATTGACAAATATAACGCGCATCAAAGTTCGGGAGTGGGGGCTAGTGACGTCACAACGTGGTATAAAGTGTGCCACGGCGTGACGTCACGCGAAACTTCAACGCACTGTATCTTCGTCATTTTTTGTTTAATTGACAAAAGAAAAATTACGTGTTCAATATTTTTTGATGATGTAAAAAGCGGACTAATTAGATTATGTGTGCGTAAGCCGGGCCATTTGTACACGCGGAATACCGTATAGGTAACATATCGACCTCTTTTTATATTATATCATTGGATAATACCTATATTATTAATCATGTTTATCGTTGGACTGGACAGTACAAGCCTAGAGATTAGTTTGGGACTAGGTCAATTTGTTTAATATTGTCCTGTGTTTTTTTTATTGTGCAATAAAACAATAAAGCAAAAAGTCGAATAGATAAAAAACAGTTACCTATAAAAAAAAAACCGTATCTTTTACTTAGTAGTCCACTTTTTATCTTTGCCACGATTCAGTGTTTACATAATAAGTGATCTATCATACTGCCACTTTGTTATCAAATCTCTCGCTCTAAATAAACAATTCTCTTGTTTTTAGTTTTCGTACTTTTAAAGAGCATAATTGACGGCTAATGCCACAGGCAGACAGACTCACTATACTGCCCTCCTACAGAAAAAGGCACATCTACATATATTGTATTGCACTTCCAACCTTATTATAAACGTTTGAGAGTTTAATATGCTTCTATGAATTCATTGTAATTGTGTCTTTTCTCCGTACGAGAATACTACAGTCTTCATTGAATCAAATCGGTATAACGGAGCATGCAAGCATATAGCACAATCATCTTTAAACAAAGGTATATCGCGCAGCTTGTATGTGTGCGTGCCTGGACGTACGCGCCGCGAGACACCACAAGCAAACTCAACAGGACGGACCGAGACGGCTTTAGTCAGGGCTGCGTCATCGCCGCGCTTGGTTGCGAGCAACGCGCATTGACGCAACCCTAGCGCTCAAGCTCTAATAGGTAACAGAAACTCCTAAAGGGCGGGAGACGAACTATTTTTATGTAAATATTTTCATATATTTAATGTCTAAGTACTCTAAGTAGTGTCAAGTCTAATTTGAGCCTTGCGCGCGCATGGATTACGTGGCCGCAAGTGTAATATATTTTTTTCATTCACCGCTTGGGCTGTGATAAATGTTGTTAAGAAGTGTTATAACTATTCTTTTTTTTTATTAACTAAGCACAAACTGACAGACATAAGATAGCGACTTGGCTTTATACACATTATCTATTTTGCAAATTTTTACGTAACAAAAAATTTCAGTATTAATTTATTACCTACTTACTCTGACGTTTTTCCAAGAAACGGACAGACAAACACAATGAATGTCCTTGTAAGAAGCGTTCAACTTTTCAAAAGTTAAACCTTCATCCAAAATTGTACCTTAAATCTACAAAACAAATCGCATTTTAGTTTAACGAAGCGTAAATCTTCACAACTATTGACTTCAAATTCCAAGAAGGTCTAATCTTATGTAAGTGAAGATTTGCAAATTCTTTAGCTTTACTTTTTAACAATTATAAGTCGTAATGCTAAGCAATAAGGTATAATTCACGTAGTGTTTCCTTGATATTTGTACGTTAGAAATATCTAGATTCGAATCAAAGAGTCTTTATTTTATTTTAGTGCATACTGATAATTTTGATTTATGAGTTTTACGGCTACGTTATATCTTAGGAAATATTTTTATGAATGCCTTAGTTATGAGCGGGTTTAATAAAAAGATGAATCAACCTTTGTTATTTATGTAAGAACGGGTTAATTCTAAGTCACTGTACAACCGAAGATCAGAGACTATTTTTATTACTGACTAAATCAATTGTCACTATAAGTTCAAATTAATGAATCAAACGACTATAAATTTTTGCGAAAAATTCTGGTGACCCAGGAGACAAATTTGATACAAAATCGTGGTAAAAATTTGTCCCCTGGGTAACACTGGTAAAAAAGTAGTTAAAATGAATGTCTTTGTGAGTAATCAATTCTCTAGTTGTCTGTATAATAAATACACGGAATATACTCATTCCCCAAGGTTTTTAGTAGTTAAATTAATAAAAGAAATAGGATAATCCGTACTAAACTTTGGCGATAAAAAACCGCCTCTTAATAATATTATTGTGACGAGTATAAAAAAAACGCAAACAACAAAGAGATATAAAAATAAATCACGAATAAAAACTTTGAATTATCTTAATGTTATAAATGTTATATTTTACGATTCGTACTCTGAAATAATATAAAAAGCAAGTATATTTGTCTTTTTGTTAGGCTTTTACGACCAAATATAATGTTTTCTTTTTATGCTTGAGCACTGGGGAAGGAAATAATACACTTTTCATCCCGGTTTATTAAAGGGGTGCATTACAAAACACGATCACCCAAGGCCACGATCAGATCGGGGACGTATTATGAAAGGGCCAAGTCAGGAGCACGTGTATGAAGAGACTTACGAGTTTGGAGGAAACGAGGGAAGTTTATCTGGATCGTAGCAAGTGGAAGGAAGTGGTCTTTGCCTACCCCTACGGGAAAGAGGCGTGATTGTATGTATGTATGTATTACAAAACGAAAAACTTCATCTTTCCCTAAACAACCAAAACCGTGAAACCCCTTTCAAATTACGTTCAGTGGTTAGCGTGATAACAACTGACGAAGCAGACACACAATTCAAAGCACGTGCAGTGTCAAATTACGCCCGTCCGTCGAAAAGCCAGGCCAAAAAGTTTATAGAAGAAATTAAAACATATGACCACGTTAATATTTATTGAGGAAGAAAAATAATAAGAATAACTACTGCTACTAAAAAAAAAACATGGCATAGAAAAAGCAAACGAGCACGCAGGCCACCTTATGATAAGTTGGGAGATCTGAGACCAATAGATAGGTGTGCATTCTCAAGACTACAATCTTAAAACTGCAATCCGTTGGCAACCCTGAGGACTACTGATGAAGGCTATGCTAGTAATTTCACCGGTTGTCTTATCCCCATACCGTTACACAACAATGTGAATGTCCAAGGTGGTAGGTTAAAGATGGTGGTAGCGATCCGGACGGACTTTGCTCAAGGTACCACATAGGCTAACTTTTATCTCGAAAGAAAAATACATCTACTGTTCCCATGGGGTGGTCACAAATAAAAAGGAATATCCACAAAATATTGTCCACCAACAACACGCGTTACTTATTTAATTTCAAACTTGGAACATCGAAATACTGTCCAACAACAAACTTTATAAATTTCAAACGTGGAACATCTCGTGCGCGACCAAGCCAAGTTATCACAACGAAGGCGTTACTGCGCAACGAGCGTTACCGTTCATAGATTATAGAATCATAGAATGGCAAACAAAAATCACAAGGCTTTGTGCAAATGGCGAAAACGAATCCCTTATACTTTTGTTTATGCCATAGTATTAGATAACCAGACATTTGCAATCTCAAGACTGCAATCATGACACTGCAAATGCGTTGCCAATCCTGAGGACTATCATAGAATAGATTGCCTACATTGACAGATTGGAATAGATTGACAGATTGTCCTATTGGTGGTTGGTAGTATGTTAAAGGATAAAGGTAGGGTGTCCGTCTGTATGTCTGTACTAATGTCGCTGCCATTTTACGTAGAGTATTACTGCCCTCCTAAATAAAAAGGATGCATGCGTAATTTGTTAGTCAAAGTAAATTAAACATTTAATTATAATGAAATAAGGTCACTAATACGTGCATGGTTCTATGAGACAAACGCCCTTTTTTCTAAGGAGGGCAGATTAAGACGATAACAAATTTTGGCAGGGAAGTTCTTTTAATGAAAAGTTAAATGTTTTTTTAACCACCATGAAAAACGTTTACCCGTAAGGTTACCTAGCAATCCGAGCATGTACAGTCAACAACTTTTGCTGGCGACCGGACCATAGTAACCTTCCATAATGATAGCGTCGAGGCACGAAATACTAGTTTACGTGACGATTGCGTAATGACAGGCATTACAACATGAGTGTGGTTTATGAAACGAGCCGCAAGGCTAATTACGCAGAGTCGCGTACAATACTTTATCTACACACATATTATATTTACTCTGAGATGGGTTCAGAAGCCGAAAGGCAAATGGCCAGCATTACCTTACCTTTGGTAGTAGGTGACAGTGATGACAGCTGTAACGTAATTTTGAAATTACGTTATCGAATATTGTGAGGTAATGAGATCCAAATTTCGAACATCTTCCAAAATTAACAGCTGTCATCGCTGTCACCTAATACCACAGGTAATGCTGGTCATTGCCTACGGGTTTTGAACGCAAAATAAGGACTTATGATACGTGTGTAGATAAAAACAATTACGACAAAATTAATGAATGGCTTTCTGATACAGTGGTTAGAAAAAGTTGTTGACTGTACCCGATATGACAAGCACTTAAGCAAACGCAGGACCGACGCAATTTAATTCATGACTGATGTACTGTTAATACTTGTGTCTAATTTGCATACATTTGCATTTTATTTTCACGACAATAACTCGTCCGTTCACTTAAAAAATATGATCTCAAACGTTAGTGACTAACACAAAATTAGTACATTCATCGTCGCGAGTCTCATGTTCATCATTTGGACGCACCGAGTGCGTCATTGGAGATGAATATAAGTATTGGATAAAAGTAGCCTAACTATCTGACTATCCAACTATGCACGAGTATATCTAACAAAAGACGCGTAAGACAAACAAGTTGACTTTACAATAATTACACAAGTATCGTAATTTACATATTATTACATTGTTCACAATATTTAGTAAAACATGCAAAATTTAATTATCATATTAAATAAAAAAACAACTATATACTTACATAATACTGGCCACTTCGAAATTGAAAAATAACGATCGTTTAAAATTTTAAACGTGGAACGTCGCGTGCGCAGCCGAACGGCGCCGACTTATCACTCGGATAACGAAGGCGTTACGGCGCTACGAGCGTTACTGGCCATAGATTATACACTCATAGAGTGGCATTGCTGTTTGTGTAAGAAATGACATGACACAAAGTGTACGTATGTGCAATGTGTGATGTAATTTTATATTGGGCAATAAATAATCGAATCTAATCTAATGAACGTAAATTGGTTACTGACTTGATGTATAATTAAAAAACAAAAAACCGCCTTCAAAAATGCAAAAAATAACTTCTTTGAAATTGTAGGCACCTAATAGGTTAGTCGAACTGATGTCGTCTTTTTGTTGAAAATGTTGTGGTCGCCGACTTCAGTTCGACTAACCTATTAGGTGCCTACAATTTTAAAGAAGTTATTTTTTGCATTTTTGAAGGCGGTTTTTTGTTTTTTAAAACATTTATTTTATTTTATACTTTTTAGTGATCATAATACGCTGTTACGTTGTCCCACTTCTTAGTTGAAATGAAACTAAGTTATTTCAAGCGCGCCGCAAGCAACGCCGCGGGAAAGTCATAGTCATATTTCAATAACCCCCTTTTTTGAAGTCGGTTAACAAGTAAATATTCTTCGTTGTAGTCGCTCAACTATCTTAATCGAGATATCTTATCGCCACACTGGAAATCGGTACCGTTAAGGAGTTCCGGTGGCCATCTGTGGTCTTCATCATCAGTTCCACTTCACCAAATGATACTTTCTGAATGCAAATGCTGAACTTGTTACTAAAAATACTAAAATCGCTATATATTTGCCTACAATATTTGAGGAGTTCCCTCAATTCCTCACGGATCCTCTCATCAGATTCAGATTTGGTGACAATGGGACCACCTCGAAAGTATAATCTATCAAACCAAAAAAAAATTTTTGAAATCGTTCTACAATTGACGGAGTAATCGGTGAACATACATAAAAAAAAAAAAAAACATACAGTGGAACGTATAACCTCCTCCTTTTTTGAAGTCGGTTAAAAAGTGCAACTTTTTCTTCGCTTTTGTTAACGTGCAGTGTCACTTAATAGTTAAATATGATAAAGAACCAAAAACCAAAAGTATTGTCTAATTTGCAACTAGCTTTAGCCTTTGTATAAAAGAAGAAGAAATAAATAACTAAACTTGAACTTTTAATCCACTGCAGTAAAATGACAGAGCCAAATGTCATTCTGTGAAATAATGATGGGACATATAATTTAATAGTGCTTCACACGTTCACGTAATGAATGAATTGATCAAAGAACTAACTAAATATTTTATAAATATTATAAACTTAAGTAAGTATATTATTACATTTAGCTGATCATTTTGTTTGCAAGTTGCAACAGAATGTTTAAAAATATTAAAATGAGACACGAGTTAACTCACAGTCACAGACTACGCAGATAAATACCGCGTTGATATAAAAAAGTGATGTCTGATATGTTATTTTCTTAATTAGGTACTTACGTTATATTGAAATCCTCTTAAATATTAATAATAGTAAATCATGCATTTTATTTCATCGTGCATTTTGTCATTTATTCATTAAGGAACATCACTATTTTTTATACACCAAAAACTCACAGTACCAAAGCTGTCATCCTACTGCAGAGAATTAAACGTTCAAGTGTAGGCAACGATAAACATACATATAGAGAAATAAATACTTATATACATAAAAACAACCAAGGCTCAGAAAAAAATACCTTCTCGCGCTCATCACTCAAATATTTGCTCTTACCGAGAATCGAACTAGGCTAACTGTGTCCTAATAATAAACCAACAAACTTCCACATTAATAATATAATTAATTATGCACAGTAACATGATTGTTACAAAATATAATACTTAATGGAGATGAGATCTTAGTACAAGAAAAAACCTATCTGTTTTCAAGCCCTCTGTGAGGCACCGAATAAATACCTACAAACATGTGCATGTGCATGTGTATGTTTTTTTCAGAACATTATCTAATATCTGTGAAGTAGTCTTGCACGTGTAACGCCAGTGTCAACATTTCTTCGATGAATATTAATATTTTACTTTAGATTTTATCATACAACTGATAACTTTACACTATAGATAAATAAAAAAAGTGATTTTCCTTAACTTTAACTAACATTTGGAAATATTGTATCTGCGTTACTGGCACGTGTAATTTGACCTACCAGTGCGTATAAAGTGCATGTTCTTACAGGTTTCGATTTCACAACTCGACCAAGGTAATGATTTTTAGGTAAAATCAAGTTGGTTACTATTAGTAGTGCCTAGAAACTTAGAATGTGCTATCCTTTTTACTCATAATTCGTGACTAAATTGGGAGAAAGAGTTGGAGCAGTATAAATTCCTTGTAAATGTTAGGCTCCAGGAACCAAGTGAGCGACTTTATAAACTAGAATTAACTGCATCGAAGTACGACCAAGGTCAGACTCGAACGAACATGTAATTTATAACTGTTGACTGGTGAACCAGTGCAATTTTGGTGGATACGCTAGAGGCAAGTTATTTATAAAAAAAATACTATATTTAAAAATAACTTTAATAATAATATTATTTATAGGAAAAACACGTTTGCCTCCGAAACTTGTTGACAAAATTTTGAATAGTAAAAAACAGGAAGTCCAGGGCAATGTACTTTTAGTTCCCATAACTACCCAATATATCTTTATTTACTGTATTTGCTAAACAAATACAGATAAAAACGTGTCTGTCAGTCTGTCCTTCAACTTGCAAATTGGTTTGCTTGTGGGTCGACGAACTCTTTATTGAGACGGAAAAAAAAGATTAACCTTAGATTTTTTTGTTATAATACAGATCGGTACCTATTTGATGTAGTACAGTCGAGTTCATAAATTTAATACGTGTACGCTTTAGTACCTTGTCACTTTAATCGCTGTGACAATGTTACGATGACAATCTCAAGACTACTGCTGCCCTCCTAAATAAAAAGGACGCATGAGCGATTTGATAGTCAAAGTAAATTTAACCTTAATAGTAAAGAAATAAGGTCACTAATACATGCGCAGGTCTATGAGACATACGCCCTTTTTTCTAAGGAGGGCAGACTGACTGTGTTGATGTTTAGTTTTCTTTTGATCATCATAAAACCGTTAACCGGTATCGACAGGCTCAGTAGTTAAGGGGGTTACTATCATACCTCGGGGTTTTCGGTGCGGGAATGATTTGAGAAAGAGTAGAGATAAACAGATAGGTTAGTCCGAGAAAATTCATATTATGCCTAATGAACAACTACCTCTCTGCGAAATATATACACACTATGATACAATTTTATAGACTCATGTACATTCCCGCACTGAAAACCCCGGGGTTTGGTTATTTTGGCTTGGCTATGCAATTTACAGCGAGCGTAAAGGACAGAGCTATAGCTTATTATATAGCTCCCACCCCCTCCCCCAGGACAGTAATTTACTAATTATGTTTAGGAGAAAACACGTAAAATAACGGTGTTGTAATTGGCACAAAAGCGAATATTTCTTAGATTAACATCGGTTAAAACTCATATTTTAAAAAGTGACTCAAGAGACAGGTACAGATTTAAATTTAAATTTGTGACCCACCTTAGGTCCAAAGTCAATCTGACATTCTACAGCAGTAAGGCTGAGTTTCCTATAAGTTACAAATGACTTGGCATCTCTAATGACATTGACGACTTCAAGCATATTTTTCTGAAATAGGTCACAAATTAACGTTCGTGATCATACAGTCTGCCGAAAATGTGGTCTAACACCCTACGGTTGAAGTTCATTTGCACGGCATGATACAACAAGTTCTATTTTCCCTTGCAATAATATTATGACAGTGACAAGAGTCAACCTTAGCGATAATTAGATCTCACAGAAACTTTTGTCAATGGTAGACTATTTTCTTGGCCGACCCAAATACCCAAAAATTGACCCAAATACCTACTTATCATCAGCACCCACCTGATGGCCTGCGCCCGTATACCTTTTAAAGACGAACTTAACCGATTTAAAGAAGGAGCTGGTTATTAATTCATCTCTTTTCCCCAATTATTAAATATGCCCTATTAAGGTCTGTTCTGCCCTCCTTAGAAAAAAGGGCGTATGTCTCATAGACCTGCGCATGTATTAGTGACCTTATTTCTTTACTATTAAGGTTAAATTTACTTTGACTATCAAATCGCTCATGCGTCCTTTTTATTTAGGAGGGCAGCGTTACCCCGCTGGACCATCGCGCTAGAGGTGGTCAGACTATCACCATCCTGTACCGTCCTATTCACCACCACGTAGCTAACACGACACCGAATGGCTAATTTTACTCATGTTATCGCACAAATAGACGGCAGAAAATAAAGTGTCACAATTCAAGATCGTATGACGTTACGGGCTGATATTAAATACTATATCATCGTTCCACGAACTAATAAAGACATATGATGCTTCAGAGTCAAAAAATCTTTATGTTTACTAGTCTGTAATCATTAACGATTCTTTCTTTTTTAGGGTTCTGTACCTCAAAAGGAAAAAACGGAACCGTTTTAGGATCACTTTGTTGTCTGTCAAGGCCCTTATCTCGGAAACGCGTGGAGGTATCGAGTTGAAATTTAAACCATATACTCCAGTCTACAGTCCCTTGAAGCTGTGAAAAAATCAAAGTTCTGAGTTAACATGAAAAAAAGATAACCGCAAAAAACACATATTTCGACACTGTCAAGAAAATAAAAATTTAGAGACTATTTTCCGTTGACCTAGAACTATGAAATTTGGCAAGTAATACCGTCTAAACGCCCAGCCACACCGCTTGCGTGACGTGCACGTGCACGAGCTCGTTCGCTTTCCACTGCGTTGTGTATTATGAATTCTCGTTACGACATGTCACTATACAACGCAGTGGAAAGCGACGCACGTCCACGTGCACGTCACGCAAGCGGTGTGGCTGGGCCTTTATACTTGGAGATGTGTAGAAAAGTCCGCTAGAAAATATCCTAATTGGTCATATCGTGTGTTTACATAGTATAAAAGAAAGTCTCTTTCCGCGTCTGTCTGTCTGTCTATATAGCCTCTAACTCCTAAACCACGCAACGGATTTTGATGCGGTTTTCACCATCAGTTAGATAATTTATCACGGAAAAATATAATAAATTCTGTTTTATGTACGGTTGTTACAGAAAACTGACATAACAATACCAATGAAGCAAAAGGCAAAGAACTCGCGCTCATCGCCAAAACCTTGGCGTTACCGGGAATCGAACCCGAGACTGAGGTGACAATAATAGATGACAATTGCAGAATGCATTTAATGCAACACGTGTGCGCATCCATTTTGTTTTGAATCATTGTTGTTTTGGCTTCTTTACATTATAAAACAAAGTCGCTTCCCGCCGTCTGTTCCTCTGTATGTACGTTTAGATCTTTCAAACTACGCAACGGATTATAATGCGGTTTTTATGTGTAATAAATTCCGGTTTATATATGATGTTACAGAAAACTCACATAAACCGAAGCGAAGCGAGGGCGGGTCGCTAGTTAATAATAATAAATATATTTGTAATGTGGAAGGCCAAAATAATTTAAAAATCAAGGTACATACATACATACAATCACGCCACTTTCCCGTAGGGATAGGCAGAGACTACTTCCTTCCACTTGCTAGGGCTAGGATTCAGACAAACTTCCCTCGCTTCATCCACACTCGTCTCCTCATACAGGTGCGTCGGTTTAGAGTCTCCAGACCTGGCCCTTTCTTAATACGTTCCCGATCTTATCCTGGAACGCTCGCCTTGGCCTTCCCCTTCCAACATTCCCATTTACTGCCTACGTAACTAATAAGCCATTTAAATACTAGATCAAAACCAAATTAAGTTAAACGAGGAAACGACTAACAACAGCAATTTGGAAATTACCACGTTCTATGTAATTGGAATACTTTTCCGCTGTAAACGCAAATCGTTCAGTACACGACAACTTAATAGAACTAGATTAAATAGCCCATGAAGTTAGTCACGTCATTTCTCTTATAATCAAACATTTATAATGTTAATTAATTTAATTATATTTAAAAAACCACAGGATCTCACAGACTATGCCCAGCGTTTTTAGTCTGGGCAATTTTTTCAACAAATATTCTTTAACTTGAATACAAAAATAAATAAAAAATTGCCAAAACTGTTCAGACTTTCTTAAGTGACGCGTTATCCGCCTACAAACACACCATTTTTACTTTATATTATATAGATTTTCCATTATCCTTTACAAATTCTCTCATCTAAGTCTTGATAAAAAATCATTTTTTTATGTATTACAATTCAAAATACAACACTCTAAAAATGCGTTTTGATGTGTCTCTATAATTAATCTTCTTATAGGTAACATAACACTTGTAACCAGTTGCACAAACTATGTATCATTAAATTTAATGTTGCTTTAAGTGATGTGACGTCACTTTTTGCCATAGCAATTAAGAAAGTGACAGAAGGTGTACTAGTATGACATTTGTTGACATTTGTACAACTGAATGATAGCAACGCCATCTCTCGAGCAAATAGTGTTAAAATCATTGGGATTATTTGGAAAACCAATGATATTTTTTTATTGATTATGAACTAATGTAAAATAGCCGTTATTAAATTATTCTGCTATTACTAATGAAAGAAACTCACCGAAAATTCGAGAAAGTTCCCCAATGGAACCTCAAAGGACAACTCCTGTCCCGAGACTGAAGCGTCTACAATTTACCCGCCATTTTATACATCAAAAAGCGCGCGAAGCAAACCGGCCAATGCGGAAGCAGGAAGGATGCGTTTTTGTTCCAATTTCAAATGCTAACGCTCCATCGGACAGATTGTTCGCGCCCTTTTGTTTAGTTTTTCATTTGACAAAGTTGTCTATGCTGTTGAGTGTCACAAACTTCAGTATCCGTATAAGTTAGTTTAATTTTTACAACGGTAATATTAAGTTTGTAATAGTTTATCTTATTGTGTGGTTTGCCTGTTTTTCTTGAATTGTGTGTAGTTTCCTCGCGGAAGAAAGTTTTGCGTGTTAGTTTAATGTACTTGTGGTTTTCATGGTGAGTAGACGACAGTTTGAGGTTGGTATTGTTAATTAAAAGGTTGCGGTCGCTTTTAAGTCTTACGTATACTTCGACGGAGTTAACAGATCAGTTTAATATTCGTTTGATGTCCGTTGCCTATAGGCAAAATTAAAACCAGGAATTCTTAACGAGGCTTAAAACCTAATCTATCCGCGGTCGTCAAAGTAATATATTCAAGAATGACTGCTGACTGATTTTGGTGTGTAGTGTTTAAAAGTGCCAGTGCGGCCTACTTAATGAATAAACATCTTTTTGAGGAGCTGTATCTCTTGTGGGTCCATGATATGTCGTCCTAGGTAGATACTTCTGTTAGTGGTCCGCATGAGCAGAGGATGTGCATTGCAGTTTTCTCTGTCTCCTGACAGAACCTGCATGTAGCGTCTTGCTTCATACCCATTAGAAACAGTGCTGAAGGTCTTACGACAACTAAACATATGAGACTGTGTCCTCCATGGTCATCATAATTTCAGCTGAAAGACGTCCACTGTTGGACATAGGTCTCCCCTAAGGTTTGCCACAGGGAACGGTCTTGCGCCGCTTGCATCCATTAGTTTCCTGCAACCTTAAGGCCCCTCTAAATGTTGGAGGATCATGGGCCAGCGTAAGGGACGCATTTACACGTTAAGAGTGAGCAACATATTCTTGCATCTCACACTTACGTATTTCTCCGTCCCTTACTCTGGCCCATGATCCGCCAACACGTGTAGAGGGGCCATTAGACACGTTGTCGACCAATGTTGTTTAGGTGGGTCCCCATTTGTAACATTTCCTCACTGTCCTGTTTCCGTACTGTCGAGATGTGACCCATCCCGAGCGCAATGATTTACACTGTCCAGGTGAGTACATGTACATACATACTATAGGGCTCTATTGGACCGGTCTGCGTGGCAAATCTACAGGACTTGTTATGCTGAATGTCGACAGTGTAAATCATGCGCTCGGGATGGGTCACATCGTGACGAATACCAATGACCATACCATGACGATACTGACACGGTTGGAAGCATGTTCCGGTGAAATGTCACAAATTTGGACCCACCTTAACTGGTTACTGACATCGTCTACCCACGCTATGTCTTCCGTTACACGGAATCTACTTGAGGACTCTTCGACGCCATCGACAGTCTGTTCGGCGAGGAATGTGCCCCGCCCGCTGCCACTCAAGTCCAGCAATTCTTAGGGCTATGTCGGTGACTTTGGTTCTAATGCGGATTTCCTCAGAGATTGTGTCTTGATCTATGTTTATTTGTTCAAATTTTGGGTGAGAATGTTTTGGTTATTTAACTCCTTTAGCCTCGCATTGTTCTTAACCTTAATGGAAAGTTGAAGTATCTTTCCAAGAGTGTAATAACTAATAAGTGTAACAAATATGAAAGTGACCCAATAGGCGCCATGCCAGAGTCACGGTGCCAGCGGCGAAGCTCACTCCCGATGCGTCACATGATATAGCGAGACAGGAATACCCCCTGTCAACACTATTGCTGGAATAAGTAGTGATATCGTTTAACGTAGGGATTTTCCGTTTTTTTTTACAGCTTTTGCTGTTCTCAATTCCAAATTAAATACGTCTCACTCGATCTAGACCCACAGTAGTATGCCCAGACAACGAAGAATAAGCCTTGCGACATTGCAGTGTGTTGCCAAGTTGCAAAAATTGCATAAAATGGCAATAAATTTGGCACTTTTTTACCCGACTGCCGAAGGAGGAGGGTAATGTGTTTCACAGCTATATGTATGTTTTTTCCTTTGTGGCAATATAAAAACTAAACCCGTTATCCGATTTTGATGATTCTTATGTCAATCGATTTGTCTTAATCTGGTGAGTGTCACTGAAGATATGACAGTAATCAAAATTTCAATATGGCGGCAACTAGACGCCATATTGTGCAAATTAAAAAAACAAAGTCGACCAAGTATGAGAAGTGGGGCATCATTGAATAGGGATTTAAAAATCATCTTTAGGTTTCTTTCATCATTTTTCATTTTGAATGATCATTTAGGATTTATAACGATTTAAAGTTGGTTAGCAACAGTCGGGTTTTGAAAGCTTGCTTTTTGTTAAAGTTATTAGATATCACTACCTCAAGCCCTGTATTCTACCGCGTAAAACCATATCGCTTTTGACATGCTATCGTATTGTTTTTAATTCGGCCGCCAATACTGTCAAGTTAATAAGAAGTATCGTAACGTTGACTAAACGATAACATGTCAAATGCGATATTGTTTTACCCAATAAAATAGAGATCCTGGGCCTGCGTAATCCCATATTGCGTTTTTTAAATCTTTAATTCAATACATATTTTAGTAACATTTTAATTGCAATCTTATCTATTTAACTATAGGGTGCCTTTTGGTATTATGTCCTCAAGAGAAAACCTGGGGATTCAGCAGGTCAGTTTTCCGAATTCCATACTAACACATTTGGATTACTCACTCTGTACTGTACATACACCTAAAAACTGTTAGTGCGTTTTCTTAATTTAGACTTATGTCATGTTTATCTGGTTGTGAAGCCAGGAAATCTTATAAAAGATTGTGGGGGCACGCTTTCCGGATCGTAGGCGAGTTAGTCATCTATTACATGAACGGATGATGCGCTACTATGTAATTTTCATATCTTGTCAATCGTCCAAAAGCATATAAATAGTACACTTTAATGGGTCATTTCTTATTAATTAATGATTCAGAACCATGTTAAGGACCCAAGGAATATAATATTTTTCAAGGCATGCGGAGAAAGTGCACGCAGGCCACAATCTTAAGACTGCAATCCTTAAGATTTCAAATGCATTGCCAACCCGGAGAACTAAGAGGGAACGCCTCTATGCTAGTAATTTCATTTTTTTGAAAAGGTGTTTTGATAAAATTCATGCTTATAGAGGTTTGTCTGAAAAGCATACTATTCAATTTTTTTATTATTATTATTATTTACCTACCGAGAAACAACAATTGAATATTATCAGTTTGTTTGTTTGGAATAGTGATCGGAAAGTCGTCATATTGTTTGTTACCGCGTTTTGTTTTTTTAAGTCTATACTCCATTTACTATAACGACCTATATGCTTCTCTCCCTCGCACAGTGTCATACAAATGACAAGGACAAAAGATAGAGGCAGGTAGCCAAGTGGGTGGCAACAGACGATAATCTTCTTAGGACTCGTTCACAATGGTATTTGAAAATAAAAGATTAATGAGACATCGGTCGGTTTCACTACCCAAGTCACAGGTAAACGATAAACAATAAGTCGCAAGAAGGGAAACAAACGCGTCCGCACCGTACAGATGTAAGAGCCGACTGACTACCTGCTCCATTGTGAGTTCGGCTTTAGCGGATTCTCATTAGCCAATAACGTGCAAACAAAACGTGCCTTCGCTCTCAGTGTATCCATCCTCGGAAAAAAAGGCCGTGTCTCATATAATAATATTATAATAGTGACCTTGTTTCTTAACGTGTGGGGTTAAATTTGCTTTGACTATCAAATTGAGGATACGTCCTTTTTATTCAGAAGGGCAGTATAGTTGGGTCAATCTAGGACGATTCTCGTGACAGCTCATATAAACACGTACCTATTACACTTGCTAGTAATTAGTTGTAGACTTTCCACAAATACAACATTGATAGAAAGCTTGCGACCACGTTCAGTAATTTAAATAATCATCTGCCTTATTCATCATTATCTCATGCTTGCGAGCTGTCACAGAGATCGTACTACTTAAACCAAACTATAGTTACTCTTCATAAGTCCATTCCACCCATACCTATCAACGTAAGACAGCTGCGTTGATTCAATTCCCCAAGGCCGCGTCCCAATTATCAATCGACGAGCGTTTTTATCACTGTAGTTTCTGACCTACGGGTTACATACGACACACCCGCGGATGACGCGGCGCGTTGAGAATACGCCTGCGGTTGCTAACCGGTTTGCCACTAGACTTGGCTAGGTCACGATATAATTCGTAATATAAACGCGACAGTCTACCTACCGCCAAACGGCAGTGTTCGCCAAATACCACAAGAAACATTAGCGCAAATGATAATAGAGAATAGAAGTAATTTATTCAACGCTTACAGCAAACACATTAAAAACAATAAAACATCACATTAAACATGGCGTTGAAAAGGGCCCGATGCGGAACAATGTACTATCGCGATCGTTAATTTGTGACCCATTTCAAGAAAAATAGGCTTGAAGTCGACAATGTCGTTAGAAATGCCAAAAAAGAAAAAGTTCGTCCATGTAAATGACTTGTTTTAGTGTTGGTAGGTCTTTGGCCCTTGCGCTGGATCCGCTGGATGGCCTGACCGCCCATATGACTTCAGGCAATAAAAAAAAATCTGGCTGCGACTGAAGTTAATTGCCAATAAATATTTTCATATTTCTCAATTTTTTCACGACTTTGCACAAGCGGCAGCGGAGGCGGCAAACGGCGGAAACAAACGAACGGAAATCTCGTAGATCACTTCATACTTCTATGTTACATATACGTATAGCTACATGTCTATCTATATCGTCTATGCATTTGTTCGATGCCGTAAAGTCGTGGGCAGGCCATTAGACGATGTTTACCTGGAACGTTATTATAACTATTTATATGACGTAGTCTGACGTACTTATTAACGTCCCACGAGAGAGTTTTAAATAACGTGTGCATCTGTCTTTGGAATCATAGCACAAACTGGTTTTTAGGGTTCCGTACTCAAAAGGAAAAAGATTGATTTTAAGATCATTCGCGTGTCTGTCAGTCCGTCTGTCTGTCACAGCCGATTTGCTACGAAACTACTGGACCGATTGGGTTGAAATTTGCTACACATGTAAGTCAGTGAACCAAAGACGGATGGTGTTTCGTAAAAACTAAAGGACCTAATTTTTTATTTTACAGCTAATAGTTTTCCTATAGATTACAGGAAAACCTATAAGCAGTCTATAGATTTAAATGCCGGCAACAATACGGCCACGGCTAGCCGTGTGGTTGCCGGCTTAGAATAGTGCCACTCCATGTCTTCCCTCGGAAGTCGTAAGAGACGAAGAGGGAATAAAAGATTGTAGTTTTGTTAGGCGATGGGCTTGCAACCTCTCACTAATATACTCATGGTAAACATGCCTGATTGTGCAAAATGTGGTTAGGTACATAATGAACAACAAGCTTTTAGAGTTGTTGGTAATTCTCTAGCTCTGCCTACCCCACTCTGGGAATGAAGGCGTGAGTGTGAGTGAGTGTGGTATTTAAAGTAACATTGGAAGTTTCTCAAAACGTACGGAACACTCTCCACGCCAGTTTAACTCGCACTTGTTTTTTTAAATACCTATACCTAGTTTAATCGTGATTAATAATAACAAGGTTTCATGAAAATTGGTTGGGCCGATTAAGAGATATAAGACTTGAGAGAAGAGGTAAGCATTATATCGGTATTAAATTTAGTACCCACCTTAGGTTCAAAGTCAATCTGTCATTCTACAACAATAAGGTTGAGTTTACTAAAAGTTACAAATGATTTGACATCTCTAATGACATTGACGACTTCAAGGATATTTTTCTTGAAATGGGTCCCAAATGAACGCTCGTGATCGTACTTTGCCGTGGAAATGTGGTTACCAAGTGGTGTCGCAAACGACACGTAGACGGGGCTACCCTAGACGGCGATGGCGGGACGACTGGGACGCATTCCTCAGCAACTGGCCGAAAGAGACACCAAATAGGGACTCATGGAGATCAAGGGAGAGGGCTTTATGTGTGAGTGGGATTCTCATATAGGCTGGTAAAAAATATAAAGTCACATTCTTACTTGTCTTACATAATAAACAACATTCTAACCTCAAAATGAACATGTTTGGCTAAAGCAGCTCTTTTATCGTAACTAAAGTAAACTGAATAAACATTATAGGCATCACTTGGCTAATGTATTGTCTGTGATAGCTTTATTTTGTTTAAAATAGCTGTTTTAGCCAAAAAAAAGGTTCATTTTGAGGTTAGAAAGTTGTTTACTATATAAGACAATTAAGAATGAACAAAGTTTGCCTACTTACAATATTTAGAGGCAGAACTGACAATTAAAACGGCTGGATCTTATTATGACAGATAAAGTCTATTAATAGTTTTATGATTTACGCCAAGCAGCTGAATAGAGTTGGCAGCGTCATTTGTGAACTGCATCTCTTTTGATAAGTACTGTAACCGTTCTTATTTATAGAAACTAGCGACTCGCCCTCGCTTCGCTTCAGTTCATGTGAGTTTTTTGTAACACCCGTACCATAATCCAGAATTAATTATTATACACAAAAACCCTTCTTAAATCATTATCTTGATGAAAATCACATTAAATCCGTTGCGTAGATCTAAGCGTAGATACAGAGGGAAAGACGGCGGGAAGCGACTGTTTTATACAGAGATGGGCAAAATTTATTCGAATGACGAATAACGAATATGAATAACCAAATTATTCGCGAATAACGAATGAAATTCTCGAATGATTATTCTTATTCGATAAATTATTCGTCGAATAATTTATTCGTTGAATGAATTGTCACGAATAATTATTATGTACTACTTATTATACCTTCTCCATTATTCTCTAATAAATTAATAAATTATTCGTTATTCGAAAAGTAGTCGAATGATTCATTCGTGGATGAACTATTCGCGAATAAATCGTTCGCAAATAAATTATTCACCGAATAAATTATTTTTGTTCTAGCCTATCATAAATCGAGTGTGCTAGAAAAAAAGGGTTACTTTAATATATCCAGAGAACAGACATATAGTCGTTGTGGTTATTTAGACCAGGGGCCCGTTCCAGAAAGCCACTCTGCAATTCTGCACTCCACAAATCCCACTCTTCAAACGTATTTCTGTTCCACAAAGCTATTGCAGAGTTGAAGAGGCAGAGTCAAATGCAGAGTGTGGATTTGTCTTGAACTCTTGTCGGCTGTAGCCGACGTGGCGTCAGTGGCACGACTTTTAGTTGACGGCCAGAGCCAACTGTGGCGTTGAAAAGGTTAAATGGGCATCTTTATTTGTACTTAACATTTTAGTTGGAAGGTTTTAGGTGTATCGTGATGTTTTGTTTTAGGTACTTTAACTATACTTCTGTAAGGTCGACGTTTCCCCGGCCGAGTCGGCCCAATGGTCAGCCAGCAACTGGTTGACCTGATGACACGGGCACGTATTGAATAACTTACCATCCATGGCCGTCAGATGGCCGCGGGTTCGATTCTGACCGGCATCTTAATTAATGTCCGCTAGGACATGTTCTTTATATTATGTCTTATTATTTCTGGCGGTTGACGGGTGCAAATTATGTCACAATTACGTCCAACGATATCCATAATATGGATACACCTCAAGATAAATAAAAAATGAAAACATTGAACAAAAGTTTTTTTTTAATGTATAGTTTCAGTCCGTTCCTTTTATAATTTACTATACTCTTATATAAAGATAACGACCTCTCTACATCAACATACGTGCGAGGTGCGTACCTATTTTTAATGGGATATTTTCTCAGAACACAAGTTTCTTAAAAAATATGCGATGTTCTCTATGTAAAGGGACCTTATGGATAAAACTAGTTTCCGAGATATTAAGCCTTTTGTGAAATCGAACAAAATTTACGTTTTTTTTATTCTCTAAAAACCCAAGAGTTATGTAACTTCGAATGGGAAAATACTTTTTTTCGGCGTCAAAGTTCAATACGATTTTTTTCTATACACCTATTTTAGTGTTTTGTGATTGAACTTTTTTTTAACCGACTTCATTTAAATATTTACTGCACTTAGGAATATGATATTTATGTCGCTTGATTGAGAATTTTATGTAGATTTTGGAACTAGCAATAACTCAATACCGTCCACAAGGTCCCTTTGCGTTGAGAACGTCACATATAATCTGGAATTCTATCTTTAACTGACTTATTTTGTTATAAATAGAATTCGAAGAACTTAACGTTATGCACAATGTCACATCATCAAATAATTGGAAGCTTTACTTATTACAATAAGTACCGAAATATTATAGAAGTAACAAAAACTACGTTCATTTACATAAATCGTAATCAAAATTTAATTTACGTCTTATCCACCCTAAGCCATCGTCACCAAATTGCATCCGTTAGCCGCCGATTACTTATTATAATAAGCTCTAAATGCAACGGTCGCAAGTACTTAGGGTTTTTAGGGTTCCGTAGTCAGGAACCCTTATAATTTCGCCATGTCCGTCTGTCCGCCCGCGGTATAAGCTGTATTGAATTGACATTTAAGTAACGAAGACTACAATCTCAAGACTGCAATTCCAAGGGCCGTATCTTACGAGGCCACCTATGGTGCCACGCCCCCACAAGAATAAAAAGGGATGACTATGTGCTTCCGCGTGAAGAATAAGAGATGAAGATAGTTCGCGCGCGCCTTGGTGGCAGAGTCAAATTCAATTAATTGTTGTTTACTTTAAAACTACAACATTGATTGAAAAAAAAAAATACCAGTGCCTCTATTCTAGGCGGTAAAAACGATATCGTAGTTTGCCTGTTAAGGTATTGTTATGACGTCAGCCGCCATTAATGTCAAGAAAATAAGAGCTATCAAAACGGTGACAATACGATAACAGGTCAAATGCGATATTGTTCTTACCGTGTTGAATAGAGGCGCAGGATTAAGAAGTAACATATACTCAACTATTGAACCGATAATCATCGTTAAGATCATAGGGTTTCGAAGATTCCACCAAAAACATGCAAAAAGGTATCATGTTCGAAAAATCGTATTGAATTGATTAAGAGGATCGTGAAGCTAAACAAATCAATACAAAATGGTCGTTTCTCCACCTTTAAACCTAATCCGATTTGATTATATTGTACATGGAATGAAAAACTATGTCTGTGCGTTTTCCTTTCCAAGAAAATATTTCTTAGTATGAAACAAATTTAAAAAACAAAAAAATAGAAACGTACAGACCTAGTTTTTCATAATATCTACAAAGAAATTAAAAAACCTCGTGTGGTTGCCGAGTTAGAATAGTGCCACTCCATGTCTTCCCGTGGAAGTCGTAAGAGACGAGACGACTAAGGGAATAAAGGCTTGTAGCACTGTTAGGCGATGGGCTTGAAACCTGTCACTAATACGCTGGTAAACATCTTAGCCTAATTGTGCAAATTGTGGTTATAGAATTATCAACAAGTTTTTAGAGATGTTTGTAATTCTGTAGCTCTGCCTACCCCACTCTGGGAACGAAGGCGTGAGATTATGTATGTATGTAAATTAAAAAAGAAGAAATTAAAAGAGTACGAAACCAGTGTCTTCAGTAATGATGACTAATTAAATAGTGTATCTAAATGGAAAACTAAAAATAGTCAAAACGTGAGTTAGGTCATGGTATACTACGCCGTCGATATTTAAAAATCTCAGAAATCGGACTTGATTCAAGGGGTGAGAAACTGAGGAATATCGCCCGGAGAAAAAATTGTATGGAAAATTTTCCACAGCTACACGATTTAAACGTCGCCTCACAATCCTCTTAAGAATACGGTTTAATCTAAAGGATGTTAGACAGACGGCAGAGTTCAAGATGTTAACCATAATAGCCCAAAGGCCGTATTCCTCCATTTGGAGCAGATCCTTTGCATGTCCTGAACCCCTAGTTATAGAGTGAATGAACACTCATCTGAATGATATAATATAACCTCAAGAATCCTCATTATAATTACAGTTGACGTTCTATTTGCGGGTAGTTATAAATATCCCGGAGTACGTGAACTGCCGACGGGCTATTTATACGTGTGTTACGTCAGATGACAGTTACTGCGGGAGTGTGGGCCAGTTAAAACATTTTAACGATGTTGGTGGTGTGGACATGTCTTATAATCGGGATATATATTATCTATTATTATCCATATAATATTATATATATATATATATATATATATATATATATATATCCATTCAAAAGAGACGCTAACTTGGGGCACGAATACTAAAGTGATGTAGCAAAATATATTTGCTTTTTTTTTTTTATATCGATGTAATGATCAAGATGTTATTCAACATTATAATATCTTTCACATCGTATTGTGGCTGTGACAGATGTAATTTGGTAAATTTAGTGATGCTTCATATTTTTTTCGATTATCGATAAGATTTTTAAAGGAAATGTAATATTTTAGTATTCTGTTATAAATTTGTAACTTATTTATCTACCTACTATTAAATAAGGTATCATAAATCGTCTAACATCACGCTAGAACTATTGCCATCGTATGGCAAAGTCTAGATAGGTGTTTTTATGTGATAAAATAAAACGCAATGACATTAAATGATTACAATCGCATCGGCGAATCGATTCGGTCGAAGAACGAGGTTATTGTCAAACACCATTAACGGTCCGCTTCGCATATAGGAAGTAAAAGTAGTTAAATTATTCTGTTTTCAGGTTCCATTAAATATGTCTATAGTTTTTCATAATTTGTTTTTAAAAATGCTTATAACAATAATTATAGTTTTGAGAAACGAATTTATTTTATTATAGATGCATATTTTTTTACGTTAGTTGACTTCTCAATTAGCAGGAAGCTGGTAACAATGTTCGCGTGAAATGTAAAAGTTAAATCTGTCACAGGCAAAATAAGATATGAAAAATATTCTGCCCTCCTAAATAAAAAGGACGCATGCGCAATTTGATGGTCAAAGTAATTTCAACCCTCCATCTTAAGAAATAAGGTCACTTATACATACGCGGTTCTATGAGACATACGTCCTTTTTTCTAAGGACGGCAGAATTATAATAAATATAATTTTCTGAAAACATGCAATGAAATGTTGGCATTATGTTAGTTATTAGTTTAGGCTTCAAAGTATCACGTTTCGGGCGGATACAAAATTGAAGGCCTAGGCCGGGAAGTATTTTTTTCAAATTTTAATGTAAACATGGCGGCTGTGTTTATGAACAGGCTAAATAGCTGTTTTTTTTTAAATATACTAAGCCGTGCATCCAACCAAAGCGTTTGCATGTTTATTTAAATTACCAGGAGATCAGAGGTAATTAGAGGTACGTAGCGCGACTTAGATCGCAGGCGATGTAGCACGGTGCGGCGCAGCGGGGCGGCGCACCCGACACAGCGCGGATGACTGATCACTGTAGGTTATTTGTCGGTAATAAAGATTGCTGTCCAGATTAAAATATACACTTTTTACTTAACGTTCTCTCAATGTAAACAGAGGTCAACGGTGATATTTCATTTACAGCAAAACCACTTTGAATAACGTAGTTGTATATCAGGATATTTGCTAATCCACGAGGTAATATAATATTCACGTGTTTTTTTCCTGGGCGGCATAATTATTATGTACTCGTAACGGAATATTACCTCAAATATTATTGACTCTAGCATCTGACTGACTGACACTAAATTGTCTTGTTTTGTTTGAAATGACATCCATATACTGTTATTATCATGTCTGTTACTTCTTCTTCTTATAAGTATTATTGTATTTTATGTTTAAAAAAATGACCTTCTGCTGCAGTTTCTTACGGCGCTTTTCCGCAATGATAGTCTGGCGGTGTTATTCTCTTAAAAACGGCGGTCGGTCGCCTAAGTAGTCCCGTCCGAGCGAACAATAGTACATTATTGCCTAGGCATGGAAGCAGGCAATTGCGGGCCGAGTATTGGATTAAACGGACGAGCTTGCGAGTCCGTTTAAAAATACGAAGCCCGCAATTGCTGTTCCTGCCGAGGCAAATATAGTGCTTTTCTCAAAAATCGCAAGAAAAAATTTGTGTTGGAGTCAAATCACTCATAAAGACCGTATTGAGAGAATCCAGAAAAAATTCTTATCACATCTAAATTACAAGTTCAGAAAACCTAATCTAACCTACACTGATAACTGCCAGGAGTACAACTTACTCACGCTTGACGAGAGACGTAAATTGGCTGACATGACCCTACTTTACGATATAATTAGAGATCGCATTGATTGTCCTGAACTACTATCGAGCCTGTCGCTCCGTGCCCCAAGGCGCCGCACCAGACATACCACCCTGTTTCATGTCCCCTCTCACTCGACAAACTATGGTGCCAATGCAGTGCTGTCTCGCATCCCTCTTCTGTATAACACGGAGTTTTACAGTACTGATCCATTTTTGGGATCCAAACACAAGTTTAAAAAAGATGTTTTCACGATTTTATTAAAGAAAAAACTAAATAGGTAGAATAGAATAGAATAGAAATAATTTGTATTACACTTTAAATGAGTTTAAGTCATAAAAAAAAGAGAAGAAAAAATGTAGATTTCAATTTTCTGGTAGGTAGGTTGTAACATTTTTAAGTGAGTTCCTGACGGTAAAAAAACTTGAGATAGCATTTTATTACATTGTAGCTACTTAACTGGTTTGTAAGATGACAAACACGCGAAAAGAAGTGAAGTAAAGTTAAATGAAATCAAGTATTTAGATATTTTAATCTTCATTCTCTTAAATATTAACTATTTGGATGTTTTAATAGTTTTAATAAATAATTATATCCTCATAAGATTAAACTCGGCATAGCTTGGAATTAAAAGACTGTGGGTGCTGGTTTGTTTTTACTTTGCTTCATTTCCTGTACCAACAGAATTGTATAAAATCTAAAGAACATAATTTCAACTGATTTGAATGGGTGGGTACCATCTGTGGGCAGGTGCAGGCAAATTAATTACTTAATAACTTAATTAGTTTCCATTCGACTGGGTCTGCGGGCAATGCAAAGCATAAACATTTCTGAAACAAAGACCCTTTGTATCTTGTTTGTTTTAAGCATTTTTCTTAAGTTACATTTTCACTATGTTTGTATTCTCTTTAATTAAGTAAGTGATGGATAACTGTCATTGGCCTTCTTTTATGTAACGAATACTATGTAATAAGTATATTTAAGGCTGTTGTTGTCATGAATAATAAAAAAAAAAAAAAAAAAAAAAAAACTTCATCGCTTGAACTCATTTTTGAATTGCATACAAATAGAAACTGTGAAAAAACCATCACTCCTTACCGCCTTTTTGTTTATGACAAGGAGAAACGCAATTCTTGCTTTAAAAAAAAACAAAATGTCCAGGCACAAATAAAAAAGTTATGTTTCGAGTAAAATTTGGATGTATAAGACTTGTGCCCTCATTTTAGTACGGCCCTTTTCACTTTTTAAAAAGTTACAAGCTAGATAGTAATGGAATTTGTATGCAACATTGCGGGCTTGTGTAGCGAGCACGCAATGTTTTTTTTTTAATTTGAGAACTGTCAGTAAACTATGTACTTCGCATCTCAATATGTAGATAGGAATGTCAATATTTCCGGACATTTTTGAGAAAAACACATTTTATCGCGTGCATTTTCAATTTGGCAGCATGGCTTATCGATCGTATAAGGCTGCCTAATTGAGAATGCACGCGATAAAATCTGTTTTGTTCGCTCGGACGGGAGTACTTAAACTCGCCGCTGCGATTTCACTCGTTCGTCCGACCGACCGCCGTTTTTGAGAGAATCACCGAAGAATCGTCCAAAGCGCTTGTAGATTCACTCTACATTACCGACGTGTAAAAGAGCCCGCATGTTTCCAATTGGGAATTGGGATACACCAAAAAATATCTATACTTGTTTTTACATTTTTATTCGGCATAATGGCCTTTTCTAGGTATCTAATTTGAAGCATTTAAAAGTGTGTTTGCTATTTAAAATAAATAACCTCGCCTACTTACTATGACAAATACATAATTATACGAATAGAATTATGTATATTAAATTGACTTCCCAAATATTGTTAAAAAATATGTAACTGATGTAAAAATATTGTTAAATTAATAAAATTATTTATAATATAGTCAATTGATTTAAAAATATTGTTAATGTAATAAAATGATTAATATAGTATTTAAACTGTAGTAGTGTTAAATGTGTTGTCGTTCAATTAATCTTAATATAATTAAATTAGTTTTTAAGCAAAGCTTTTGCATGCCGATTACTTTTAGATATGTGTTTCGAGAATTTTTTTATTGTAAGACCTATCATACCATGTCTAGAGCAAATAAATAAATAAAATTAATTTCATTTCATTTCAAAATGGCGGAGCTATTTAGAAAAATGGGTATACTTCGTCTAAGAATTTTTAGTATCTGTGATCTGTTTTCAAAGTCATAATAGACGAACGTCATTTACATATAATGTAAACAAACAATCGCAATACGATATATTTATTATTGCAGAGTATTATAAACATTCATCTATTGCTTGTTACATAGACCTCAATCAATACAACACTTCCTACATGACCCTTGTTTCTAGACTAGATTTACTTAACACAATCACATTTTTGTTGAAAAGGTTGAAAAGGCGGCATTCCACACTTCCATTCATGAGTTTCTACAATAAATGTTGATGCCGTCGTTTTGAACCTCTTGGAAAACCTCACCACACAAATTATTAATTATCACACATAACTCAAAAGAGAAATGGTCTTATTAATATATTAATCTATATATACGAGGGTCGATCAATAAGTTTTTAGAATCGGTATAAAAAATGGGAGATATGTAAATCGTTATATTTTAATTAGAATATGCACACTTTCTATATTTACAAACATTTATTAAATGTTTTATTTTACCCTTATAAAAATATTATTACTTTTGGTGGTCAAAGGGCATTGGGTAAATTTGTTTGAAGAATATTGTCACTTTTTTTTTCAGCGGCCACGTATATTTTTACATAGTTATTTAGAGGACCTCTAAATACACATAGATATATATAATTTATGGCGTTAAATAATATCGGAGCGGAGATTTTAAAGATTTAAGTATTCAGTTTTTAGTACAAAAGTACGCCCAAGTATGAATATTTAAATATCTCCGCTCCGATGCACTTAAGAGTATTACATTACATAACAAAATATGTTTATTTTTAATAATTTTATCATAATTTACCACTTTTACGAATGGCCGCTCACCTTGAAAATGTATGAATTTTACAAATGACAACAGTTTTACCCAAACCCCTTTTGTACCTTAACTAAGTCATCATCAGCTTGTGATTTTTATGTAGTTGTTTTGAACATTGGTGAATGAGAAGTAGTAATCAAAAGTTAGGGCTAAATAACAGGGGGAGCGGTTATCACTTATCAGTTCTGAACTTAGGTCGGAGAGCAGCATCCTTGTGAATTAAATGGGTCTGACACGGACCTAAAAAAAATACGGACGTAACCTAGTCTAATCATGAGTGAAGCACACAAAATGGCCGTCCGTTTACGAGTGAGCGTGCTTTGAGGGTTGCCATATAAATCGTCAATTTGCCCATTTTAAGGCCTTTTACCCACTGTAAGTAAAAGGCCCATTTAGATTATGCAAGTTTCTTGAACAAGAATCGGCAATAATTGTATGCAATTATTATGTTGCAATAATAGCGTTTAAGAATTGTACCAAACGTAAGATTTAGACTGAGCAATTTTTTATTTCCTCAATTTGATTGTATGGAATGTGCAAGAAAGTTTCAATATCATTGCTCGATAATACCATATAATTATATTGTCATCGCAATTACAAAAGTATGCATATTTTGAAGAGAATCTGACAAATTAGAAGTAACTAAGTTAAAACAGAGATTCAAGACTTAATTACATTCTAAGTTTCTTAGATTGTTTGTGACTTAGTTAAAAGTATGTAAAAAAACCGATCGAAATCAAGTCTGACTCGCATAAGCACGGTTCCGTACCATTACTAACGGCGTTAACGATTTCCCCACTTTTAGGCAGAAAAATCCGTGAAAAAACTGGCAACACTGATTGTCATTTTTGTTTGTAATTTGCGTCAAAGTAAATAAACACATATTTATGAAAAATATCACGAATAAACATAACTTACAGGGGATAAGTGATTCCGTGTGGCTTTTTATATTTACTAATGTAATTTTTACACGTTTTTACTACACAATGCGGCATTTTCTTCGGTGTAAAGTGATATGTCACTCGGGCTGTGGCTGGACGCGTAATGGCGGCGGGTTAACAGACCTAGTGCATTTGTGAGACGGTAGTTCGTGTATGACGTAACGAAATAACAGGCCTTGCTTGCTTCGCACCTTTTGAGTGTACGAGGGGCGGCTGAAAAGTAATCTACCTAACAATGAAACAAAAGACTGTCGTGGCTAATTTTTTTTTATTTTTCTATATAGTCCCCAGCTAGTAAAATGCACTTATTAAATTTTTCAAATATTGAATTTAAACCATTAAAAAAAAAATCTTTCGGTTTGTCGTCAAAAAAGTCAGTAACCGCAGCCTTCATTTCGTCATCGGTCATAAACCTTCGTCCCCTGAGGTCTTTCTTGAGAAGTCTAAACAGAAAATAGTCACAGGGGGCTAAATCTGGACTATAAGGGGGGTGGTCAATGGTTTCGAAGCCATTGTCTTTAATTGCTAGCTTCGTTGTGCGGGCGGTATGCACTGGTGCGTTATCGTGCAAAATCAGAATACCTTTGTTTAGTTTACCTCGCCGTTTTTCTTTTATTGTCTCTCTTAGTTGGTATAGTAAGTTTGAGTAATAATCAGCATTCATTGTAGTTTTCTTCGGTAAATAATCTATGAGCAAAATCCCTTCTGTGTCCCAAAAGATTGTAGCCATAAGTTTACCTGCCGATGGACAGACCTTGAATTTCCGAGGCGGCTTCTCATCCTTAAATTTCCACTGTAACGACTCTTGCTTACTTTCCGGGTCCCATTGTCGAATCCAAGTCTCATCACATGTTACAATTCTAGAAATTATTTCTTCCTCTTTCCCTCGACTCATCTCCAAAAACTCTTCGCAACATTTGACACGCCTCTCCATGTCAAATGCAGTCAACATTCTGGGGACCCAACGTGCACTAACCTTGGACATGTTCAAATGCTCATGAATTATTTCATTGACTCGCTCTTTACTGACGCCCACATCTCTAGCTATCTCCCACTGCTTCACTCGTCGGTCCTCTAATATAATTTTTTTCACCCTGGCTACATTTTCATCGGTGACGGCCGAAACTGGTCTTCCGCTACGAGGATCATCTTCCAGACTCTCACGACCTAACTTAAACTGCTTTGACCAAAACTTTATAACAAATTCGGAAGAACACAAACTGCCAAACACACGTAACATACGCTGTCTGATCTCCGAAGGCGTATTCCCTTCTTTAGTCAAAAACTTAATCACCGCAAGCTGCTCGATTTTATCCATTTTCACTTTTTCTACCGACATGTTTGAAACAAATGTAGGAGACAAATAAACGTGATGCAATAAACAAATGAATGTAATACATTTTGAAAATAGAATAACAAACGAATATAAATCCATACCAGCCAGCATTATTTTTGTATATATTTCTGACCAAGGAGATTACTTATCAGCCGCCCCTCGTAACGTTACGTCCGTATTTTTTTTAGGTCCGTGGGCTCTGAAGAATAATTCTAGTAGCTAATATCACAGTATTTATTTGTGGCCTCAATAATCCCGGAAAAGGCCGAAATAGCCACCCTAAACGTTGGTGACCGAGCGGGAAATAAAAAAGTCCACTGCAACGATAACTTGTTTATCCTTAAAATCATAATGATAAACCAAGGTTTCATTTTCAATAAAAAAAATATATTAGGGCATCAGGACTTTCTCCACACCGCTCCGAATAATTACAAAACTAACTCTTATTTTTGCCGTCTTGTAAAATTGTTCATACTGATGTTTTTTGTTTAGCTATCACAGAAAAACAAATGAATAATGTTTTTTTTTTTCTCTAATTTAACGTTGATTAGTGCCACGGTATACCTAGTCCACATTAAAATAATATCATTACGAGGATGGTTCATACCGATTCTAAAAACTCAGTGATCACCCCTCGTATAAAAGACAAACCTGACTCACTGACTTATATATCAACGCACAGCCGAAACTACTGTACCTAGAAACTTGAAATTTGGTACAGTGGTTCCTTTCATGATGTAAGTGAGCATTAAGAAAGAATTTTTGAAAATTCTTCCCCTAAGGGGTTAAAATAGCCTCGTAAGGCCCACCATACTTCAAACACGAAGTTTTTTGTGAGTGGGACTTTGAATCTACCAACAAGGCAGTAGAGTTCAATTACATTTGTTCGATAATGCCATATTCAGTTTATGAATTCAGGAAAATAAACCTTATTCTCATTGCGACACAGTTCAAATTGGATTGCCTTGATTATGTGCATTCTATTGGACACTGGGCCTTACGAGGATACCCCTATCCTCAGTAGCGGGAAACTAATTCTACGCGTACGAAGTCGCGGGCGTCCTTTAGTTTCATCATAAGAATCACGGTCAATTTATAAACAATTAAATTTGACATGACAACAGCTGTTGGTTTACAAAAGAGGTTGATTCGGTCCGCATTTTGGGGTCAAATGAAGGTCATATCTTAATTTTATTATAATTAATTAATTGTAACATTTTTTTTAATCTAACTACAGGGATCGATTTGAGAAACCTATTCCTCGAAATGGGTTTTTAAGTTTTCTTACACTGTCAAAAGTTGGTATATCCCAATTTACTGAATAAATATTTTGATTTAGATTGATTTTGCACCGAACAATATTAACTATAGAAAAAATATCGCATTACTGCCGTTGCAACTTGCAACAAACAACTGATTCTTATATTGTTTATAATGACGCTATCATTGTGTCGCAATTGCAACTGTGTGTGCATGTTTCCTACAAATATTTGTGCAATACTCAATGACGTGAAGGTGTTAGACTATTTTTACCCTACTACAGTGCTTCTATTTACCCGACTACCGAAGGAGGAGGGTAATGTGTTTCACAGCCTATATGTATGTTTGTTCCTTTGTGGCACTATAAAAACTAAACCCGTTGTCCGATTTTGATGATTTTTATGTCAATCGATTCGTCTTAATCTGGTGAGTGTCACTGAAGATATGACATTAATCAAAATTCAATATGGCGGCAACCAGACGCCATATTGTGCAAATTAAAAAAAAACGTCGAATAACTATGACAAGTTGGGCATCATTGAATAGGGATTCAAAAATCATTTTTCATTTTGAATGATCATTCAGAATTTATAACGATTTAAAGTAGGTTAGCAACAGTCGGGTTTTGAAAGCTTGCTTTTTGTTTCTTAATGTAGATCTGCAATCTTCGTTTTTCTATGGCCACGAGTGACAAATATAGTGTCAGTTGCGAGTGCAAGCGAGATAGCGATAGCCACCCGAAAGCTATTAGGAAGTTGGGAATACTGTACATCAGAAGCGTTATTTTATTAGCTTGATAAGTTTGTTGCCCTTCTAAATAAAAACCGGTCAAGTGCGAGTCGGACTCGCGCACCGAGGGTTCCGTACGATTATCTAGAAAAGATCACGTTTGTTGTATGGGATTATTTATTTTTAAAGTGATCATACAACTAAATATTTTGTGAATATTTCAAGCGTCTACCTGTAGCCGTTAAAAATATCGTTAAAAATCATCGTACGTTTTAAGTATTTGTTGTTATAGCGGCAAAATAAATCTTCTGTGAAAATTTCAACTGTCTAGCTATTACGGTTCATAAGATACAGCCTGGTGACAGACATACAGACAGACAGACGGACAGTGTAGTCTTAGTAATAGGGTCCCGTTTTTACCCTTTAGGTACAGAACCCTGAAAAAAGGATCCACGCGCAATTTGATAGTCAAGCAAATTTAAACCTACAACTTAAGAAATAAGGTCACTCATACGCGTTTCTATGAGAAATACGCCCTTTTTTTTCTAAGGAGGGCAGTATGGATAAAGTGGGAGCGAAGGCGGCGCGATGCGACGCGTTCCTAAACTAAAAAGCGTTTCCAAATCGTGGTGGAGGCGTTTATTATCTATTTAAATAAATAAATAAATATCAGGGGACAATGTCACACCAATTGACCTAGTCCCAAACTAAGCTCTAGGCTTGTACTATGGGTTAGACAACGATATAAATACTTATATAGAGAAATATATTCTTAAACTAGCTGACCCGGCAAACGTTGTTTTGCCATATAAATAATTTAGGGGTGAACTACCCCTAACATTTAGGGGGATGAAAAATAGATGTTGGCCGATTCTCATAGATACCGGATAAGCACAAAAAATTTCATCAAAATCGGTCAAGCCGTTTCGGAGGAGTATGGCAACGAAAACTGTGACACGAGAATTTTATATATTAGATACATAGAAAACATTCATGACTCGGGAACAAATATTCGCGCTCATCACACAAATATCTGCCCTTACCAGGATTTGAACCCAGGACCGCTAGCTTCGTAGGCAGGGTCTCTACCAACTAGGCCAACGCAAGGCGCAAGGCGCGTCGTCGTTTATATACTTTATTGCGCAGTACAAAAATTAAGTAAAAATGGCGGACTTAATGCCTTAAGGCATTCTCTACCACCCAGGCACCAAAACAAACAAGAATAGGTAAGTAGTTGAGTTGTGTGTTGTAGTAGTTGAGGTGGATGCGAACATTTTTAGCGACAGCCTTTTTTTTCCACAAGCAAATGCGTTTCTTATAGATATGCGCCACAAGAAAAAATATTTTTTAAACTAGGCGATTTTTGCATGTGAATTTCGCCATGGTGGATAATATCATACGGCATCACATAGCCTTTGGCACTGGTCCCACTGCCGACGAGAAAGCGATAAGCTATCGAGTATTTTCTCGCTCAAGAAACGAACAAAAGATATAGATGCCGTGTCAATAAGAGACACATGTATTAGTTGGAGGCGAGGCGAGTGCGCAGTGAGTGCTCTGCGAGCGCGTAACGATTTCGCCGCGAGCGCGTCACGATTTCGCCTAGAGCGCGCAACGAATTCTCTGCGTACTCGCGGGAAAATCCCAACTCTAGACGCGGCGAACTCGCTGCGCGCTCGCCTCGCTTTCGACTCGCCCGCAAATCGCAGGAGTGTTGTGTTAGGCCCTTAAGATCCCACTTACCATCAGGTGACCCGTGTGCGCGTTTTCCTTCCCTTGCCATAAAAAAAAAAACAATTTTATAGTTATTTAAATGACCGAGGAATGTATATGTACATATGTCGTTTCGGAACCCTATATGGATACAGTGATCACAGCCAATGCCAAGAGGTGCCATATCGAGTCGTAGGTAAATGTAAATCGGGGTGCTTGGCACGGAAGAGTTAGGACATAAGTTCAATTTCAGCAGAGTTATTATCGTAAATAATTCATTGGCTGAATAATGCTTCGATGTTGGATCAAGGTCGCCACGTAATATTACGAGCTGCGATTATCGCGTGACCAAATGTGGATAAAGCATCCGTACTTATATACGTGTCAGAAAGTGACGGATGTTTTATCCACATTTTGTTGTGTTGTTTTTTCGACTAGTAAATATATATCAGGGAACATTCTCACACCAATTGACCTAGTCCCAAACTAAGCTCTAGGCTTGTGCTATGGGTACTAGACAACGATAACCATACCTACTTGTACAGAGAAATATAAACCTACCGAGAAAAAGCCAAAACTCTGAAACAAGTTGTGGTAGGTTCAGTGGTGGCAGTGGTAGGGCCTTGGGCAGGGTCCGTCCGGATCGTTATCAGTGTTATCACCAGTACCCTTGAATGCCCAGCCACACCGCTTGCGTGACGTGCAGGTGCACGTGCGCGTTCGCTTTCCACTGCGTTGTATACAGGGACCGGAAAACCCCTTCATTCGATTAACACTGTCGATAGGCTAACCCTATCATTTGGTTATCCAATCGATGTGGTTACCCTATGACTGAGTTACCTTAACGTTAGGGCTAACCCCTTTGAATTAGTTAACCGTATCCGTAGAGCTTACCAAGTTCATTAGGGTTTCGGCAGTTTAATATTTAAGCACTTAGCATTGACTGGGTATTACCCTATTGATCACCTCTCTCTTTTTTGCGCATTCGGGCGAATTCTGGCCGTCTCACTTAAGCGGCTACTACCTGCCGCTACCCTATTAATTGTTGGGTAGTGTAATAATAAGTCTAAACTCTTGCGCATAGAGATTACATCAGCTTGAAACCTTTCTATTAAGTTTGAATAGGGTAACAGGCGATGGGGTATTGGGATAGGGTTAGCGCTTAGTCGAATGAACTGTATCGTTTGCTTCCCTTTCATTGAACTAAATCGACGATAAGCTTAGCGCATCCTTGGGGTTTGTAAAAACAAGTCTATCAAATACCATATCCCCTTTCGCGAAAAGCGGCTCCGGTCCATGGTTGTGTAGTGACATGTCGCATGTCACATGTCGTAACGAGAATTCATACTATACAACGCAGTGGAAAGCTACGCGCACGTGCACGTGCACGTCACGCAAGCGGTGTGGCTGGGCCTTTAACCTACCGCTAAGCAGCAGTGTTTACATTGTTGTGTTACGTTGTGGGGATAAGACAGCCGCTGAAATATATCACAAAGGCATTCTATCTTAGTCCTCAGGGTTGGCAACGCATTTGCGGTCTTTTGATTATGGTCTTGAGATCCTACTTACTATCAGATAGAGGTTTGCCTCGTCGATTCCATACAAAAAAAATACCCGCGCTCATCACACAAATATTTGCTCTCTTTTCGAACCTGGGACTGCTAGCTTGGTAGTCAGGGTTACTACCAACTCGCTTTCCGTGTCGTCAACTGCGGACCTAGTATGGCAGCGTCTATATCGCGTGTCAAATGTCGATAAAGCATCCGTCACTCTTATGCTTATTTACGTGTCAGAAGGTGACGGATGCCTTATCCTAATTTTGTCACGCGGTAAACGCAGCCATATTAGGGCCCCTGATTCATTTTGTATTGCCATCAGGAAAACATATTTAACAATGGGGATATCTTTATTACTATGCGACCATTAAGTAACTTTATCTACACTCATATCATAAACCCTCTATGACGCGTTCAGAAACCGCAAATTATGACCAGCATAATAACCAACTCTGTTGTTCGAGCAAATGTCTGCGGGAGTAATCTTATGGATTCATAAGAACATCAATTTCGATGTTGTTATGACATTCAAATTTCGAACATCTCTGAAAAACAAAGAAATTTGATTTGACCTCTATTCTAATATCAGTCGAGTTGACGTTTAGTTCGAAATGAATTGTCATTTTGCATACAAATTTGACAAATGCCGCACGGAAGTAAGATATCGAACGATATGATAGTTGGAGCCGACTCTAGTTTGTCTCTGAATTAAAAAAAAACTATGACAGCTGCCAGAAAACTTTTCAATCTTTTCATTACCACCATTACCGGTTAAAATTTAATATGCGGCTCCTGAATGCATCATGGAGGCTTATGATATGTGGGTAGATAAAGTAGTGTATGTAACTGTACATAATTAAGCATTAAAACAATTGTGTGATGTTATTATGAAACTCGCCTTCGGCTAGTTTCATAAACCCACACTCGTGTTTAATGCCCTTCATTATGTACAGTCACATAAACTACTATTAAATATCCATAATCCATAAGTCATGTATAGTCATGTACATACATACTATAGGTAGCTATAGTATGTATGTCAAATACTTTACTGTAGTACAAACGGTAAAAAAACAACAAAATAAACAGAAACACAAAAGGTACAAAGGCGAATTTATGCCTTTAAGCGAACTCTTCCAGTTAACAACCAGTTCACGAAAATTGAATGAAAAAAATGTATTCAAACATCTAACAAAAGGACACAGCTAACTTAACAAAAGAGACCAAAAACATCTGGCTGACCTAATGTCAGATGACGTGAAATGGTCCCAGGTCAAACCAGCGCTGTTCTTCCGTTGGAACCTTTACATAGTAACAAAGTCGCTTCTCGCCGTCTGTCCCTCTGTACGCTTAGAGGTCTTCGCACACTATGTCAACTCCACGCCACTGCGGCAGCAACTCTACTCAAACTTTCGATGAGTAGACAACTAGTTGATCCCCCCAATGGTCAAATCAAATCAAATCAAATCAAATCATTTATTTGTGAACAATAGGTACACACATAAAGTAAATTATGCTAGATGGTGAGTAACATTATATATTGGTTCAGCTATGTTCTGCCTCAGGGCATACAAATTTGGATCTTATAACTAACATGCTCATTGTTATGTATTACAGCTATTATTTAAGTATTCGTTGACTGAATAATAAGCTTTTTCAACTAGGAATTTGCTTAAAGCCTTCTTAAATTCTAGAACAGTTTCTTTTTCCCTAATAACAAATGATGATGATGATGATGATGGGTGGACACAACTTGTTTTGTAGCCTTTTACTTGAAAAATACTGAAACTCATTAGGATTCGATTTCACGAACAAAGCTACTTCAAAAATATATAAACTAGGAAAAGTGAAAATGTTCAATTTTACAAAGTGAGTTTTACATGAATCCATAGGCCGTAGCCCACACAATGCTCTTATGCATTTTTTTCTGTGCCCTAAAGACTAGTCAGACTGGTCACTAATGGACAACGCGGTGTCAACGAGTTGACAACGCAAATGGTTGCCGGTCACGCGTCAGCGGACGACGTGTGGTCAACGCGTAACAAACGCGTCGGAGTTGACCTTAGTGTACGACGTGTGGTCTACGAGTCGTACACTACATTAATATCATTTTTTGAAATTAAACCTAGAAACAATGACATAGGGCTTAAATTTCAATATTTGGTATAGAATCGCGTCGCCGTTGAGTTGTTATAATGTGCGAAGACCTTAGATCTTTCAAACTGCGCACGGGATTTTAATGCGCTTTTCATTATTAGATAGAATGATTTGAGAGGAAGGTTTTCATGTAAGAATAAGAATCTTCCCGCTTAAATTAGCTTCAAATTGTGGTAGGTTCAATGGTGGTAGGACCTTGTGCAGGGTCCGTCCGGATTGCTACCACCATCTTATCCAATAACCCACCGCCAAGCAGCATTCGCATTGTTGTGTTTCGGTGTGGGGATAACACAACCGGTGAAATTACTAGCATATAGAGGCATTCCATCTTAGGGCCGGTACAGACGGACTGCATTTGAACTGCAACCCAGCTGCAAAATGGCAGTTTGAGGGCAGTTCACGTAGCGCAGTCCGCTTGCAGTTGGCGTGCAGTCAACCTAAGCGGACTGCGTAGTTGGTTTGCAGTTTTGATGCAGTTACGTGAACTGCATCAGAACTGCCCTCAAACTGCCATTTTGCAGCTGGGTTGCAGTTCAAATGCAGTCCGTTTGTACCGGCCCTGAGTCCTTCGGGTTGGCAACGCAATATGAGTCTTAGTATTGCAGTCATGAGATTTTAGTCTTGAGAATTCAAATGACAATCGGTCTTAGATCCCACTTACCATCAGGTGGCCTGTGTGCTCGTGTGCCTTCAACTTTCCATTTAAAAAAAATGGGAATCGAACCCGGGACCACTAGCTTCGTAGACAGAGTTTCTACGTCTTACTAGTCTATATCTAGCTGTATTAGCAATCATTACATCTCAATAAATGCGTCACGCAAATTTGTAAACAAACAGCTTAATGCATTGGTATGCGATGCGTGGGAGTGTACGAGTATTATACCTACAACAACAATAACAGACTTAAGTACAAAACGGTAACAAATAAAATTCGACTTTAAACACATATAATTAAAGTTCAAAATAAAATGTTTTAAAAGTTTGATTTCAGATGTTTTGCTGGTTAATAGTAATTCTGTAATTGGGTAATTCATCATGATAATTTATAGTGGGGGGAAGGGGGGCCTTTGCCCAACGGTGGACACTATTATATATTATTAATAGTGTTATGTGTAATGTAAATGCGTGCTAATAAATGATTTCGAGCAGTTTTCTTTATACTAGACTATCGACTCGCCCTCGCTCCGCTTCGGTTTCGGTTTACGCGAGTATTCTATAAGACACGTACCTACATAAACCAGAATTTATTATATCTACATTCAACAACCTTCCGTGAAAAAATATCTGACTGATGGATGATGGTGATAATGGTGAAAATAAATGTCAATTAGTCTGCCCTTCTAAGCATAATGGCGATATCTCAGACAAAACATCTGTAGAAATTGCAACCTAGTTACAAACAGAAGAGAGTTGAATCTGCTTTGGCTATTGTATTTAGTTATTGCATTTTTGCTTAGGAGGGCAGTAGTCTTTGTTAAGGTTTTAAGCATGAATTAGTAATATTGTTTTTTTTTTTCATCTACTGTATAAAATTGTTGCTAGTGTTTGTAATGTAACCGGTTTACTGTTTAATTTAGGTTAGTTTTATGTCAGGGTCCTCTCCCAGGGTCAGGGTGACTCTGAAAATCAATGCTGAGAGGGGTCCTATTCAACGTAACTTCATCTTTTTACTTTTTTTTTTTTTTTCTGTGTGCGTTGAATAAATATTTTCTATTCTATTCTAAAATCCGTTTAGTCGTTTTTGAGACCATTACATACAAACGAACATAAATTTCCTAAGCAATGTAGGTAACATAACTAAGTAATACGATAGTTTAAACCTAGATAATCATTGTAACTCGGTAGTAGAAAGTAGAGAGAAAGGCCTCAGACCTGTTTTATATTAAATGCGGACCTAGGTAGTGTGTGTGAAATAGGATATCTATTTCTTGGTATGGTGAAAATTCAGAGAAATGACACAGTTTGGAAAAAAAACTTGCACTTGTGGTAACCCTATCATAAATATTATTTACTATACTACGACCCTGTTTTATCCCAAATAGAACACTTACTTTTGCTGGGCAAAAGCCTATGCTGAGCAGCCGCCTGAATATAGCTTTTATTGTTTTTAAAAAAAAAAAGGACTTAAGAGGCCGCATACTAAATTTTGCCGATTTCGCTGATTTACGTGATTTTACAGTTGAAATACTGTATTTCTACAAGTTTTAATGCACAACACGAAAGATAATTTCTAATTTTAACGAATTTATGAGGTACTTTTTTGTTTTTATTATTTTATTTTGATTAATCGACCTGACATCGGCGACTGTTATGTGAATTTTGCTGGAAGAGGTTTAGGATGTCACATATTCATTAATCGTTTTGACGTCTTAATAGTATGAAAAATTTACAATGTATTGCCGTGAAAGTCGTCTAAAAAATGTATGAATTACTTTTTACACCATTCATATAAATTTTTCGAGTAAAAGAAACAATAAACTTGGTAATTTTTTATAGAAAACGGGCAAACGTTATTTTTGATTTCGGCTGCTCAGAACTCTCGTTCATAAAATTAAACAACAGAAATAAACTTTAGTTCAAAATCAATCCATTACCTAAAAAAAATATCCAAAAAGTTCAAAAGAATTGGCAATAAATAATGTTTTAAAACAACCTACATCTCGCATTATAATACTCGACAAAAATAAAAAAGTGGCTCATTTATTCGATCATAACTAAAATGACATTTCATGTTGAGCACTTATAGAAAAGCAGTATTTTAACTGTAAAATCACAAAAATAAGCAAAACCGGCATTTCGTATACGGCCTCTTAACGAAAGAGTAAATTATAAATAGGTTCAACTGGTTATGGGTTGTTATTATCAACATCGTAAATTAAAATATTTATAGAAATCAGTTTAATCAATTTTAAATAATGTTTTGATTGTTTAAAATCAATTTTTGTAGAAGTTTTATATCCAAATATGGAGTTGTTTCAGCTGATTTAGATAATAATAGTTTTTTTTTAATTAATTTTGATTCTTGTCCTAATAATTGAAACTTAAGATATAATATATGAAAATAAGGCATTTCATCTTTATCCCTAAGAACTCCTAGGATAATCTTAGGATCCTCATTTGCATGCCACATGCCAAAAAACTGCGGGTTACTTACGACTCCGCCAACGTCGGAAGTATATATCACTATTGCGTTGTGAACAGTTCACTTCTTCACGATAAGAGTACCCTATGTCCTTTACAGAGATTCAAGCTGACTTCATGTTTTTTTTTAATAAAAGATCAGCGATTTAGCTGTAAAAGCGTAACAAAATAAAAACCAGACTCACTCAGATTTATAATTACAGGAATCCTGTCACATGTCCTACACACATGTTTGTGTGTAAGATAATTATTATTATTTGGCTCAAACTATCAAATATATAATTTTCAGGTACCTATTATTTTATTGAAGATGCTTCTTTCAACAAACATAATATTTTTTCATCAAAAGGAATCTCTACTCACATTTTTTTTTGGTGCAGTGAATCAGGGTAAGTTTGCCTACCGGGCAAGTGCACCAAACCAAATCTCGTAGAAAATATATTGGGGTAAGCAAGTCTACGGGGCAAGTGCGACGAACCATATATTTTCAAGGAGATATTGTTGGTTCGGTGCACTTGCCCCGTACACGCGCTTACCGGACTCACCTTAGTCACAAGTCTCACCTTAGTCTAACCTAACCTAACCTAACCTAACCTTAATATTTAAAGTATCCTAAAAACATGTTTGATGAAATTAAATTGGATGTCATGAAACAATTGATAAAGAGACAGTTGATAGAACGATGAATTATCATAAGTTTTACTATTTGACATGATTTTATGACAATCTCACTATGTCCTAATACCTAGTAAGTTAAGCTAGAGTTTGCTATAATGCCCTCATACGGAGAAAAGGCAGAAGTGCAAATAATTTATAGAAGCATATTAAACTCTCAAGGGTTATAATAATGTTGGAATTGCAATACAATTTTTATAGCAGATGTGCCTTTTATTCAAAGCAGGTCAGTATATGCTAGTTGATAGTTAACTTTTACTCTAATTTCTTCAAGTACGGGTGATTCCACTAGCGTTTCAACCGCCGTCAGTCTACTGTCCTAAGTATTTAAGAAATAGGCGATAATATACTTAAAATTCGATTAATTTTGGCAAGAATTACGATAACAGTATAACTCTATGTGAATGTTAGCTGCTTGGGGTAGCTCACTCTTTCAATATTTATGACAGGGGACTGACGGCAGTTGAAACGCCCGTGGATATCACTCATACATATATTTAAGTTTTTGACTGTCTTTCTCATAAGAACATTGATTTTGGAACCAGTGATGGTGGAAATGATCATTGTATGTACATAATTACATATGTACATAATCTGCTTATTGAACAGTAAATGGCATTAATAAAAATAACAAGTACAAAGGTGAACTTATCCCTTTAGGGGATTTCATCTAGTTTCCAGCAGTATTTCGTTGGTTTGGGATGATCAAAAGAAATAATTAAAAATGTGTGTGTAGTATAATTGTAAATATACTTACTACAGCTTTTAATTAAATTTGAACCTCAAGACTTGATAACAAACAGTGTGAAGTAACTGTATTTATTATAATAACTTAATAAGCTTAAAACACAATAATTATATAAATTAATAATATGTGTCAGTAATAAATAATTTAGCATGTAAAGACCAATTTATTAGCAGGAATATATTATTTACACCTACACTAAAACCAACATTGTAATTTTAACACATTTAACATAAAAAAGAAAGTGTGTCAATCATAGACAAAACCACGGTAAGCAAATCAAAAGTAAACTTCTAACTTTCAAAGTAATTCAGCCGCAATTTCTCTAATGAATTTCCTACGCCTTACCACCGGCTACGTGTTTTGAAAATCCATTACTCACGCCTTTAAGTCAACAGACACGCAAATACTACTTCGTTACAAAATATATCGCCAACAAAACGACAAAAACAAGTCCTTTTTACATTTTATCACCAAGTCGTCGGCGGCTACCAGTTGCCTCGCAAGTTACGCACGAAAAACAATCTGTCGCAAATATCAGAAGAGATTTCACTTAGTTCACATGCTAATATGAGTAGTACAACGTGTGTAAACACGCACGACAATCGTACAAGTATTCGCATACGTTTTAGGCTACTCGACACCACTGGAGCAGCCGGCCTTCCAAATTAAGAAATGTTAAATGTGCTCAATTTGTAAAAACACACTGACCTTTTTATAAGTACTACAGCGTCTCCAGCGCGCAGATGTAATTCCATTCAATGGTTAACTCAACAAAAAGCACTAAAGTTAACAATGATTAACTATTTCACACAATAAATGTTTGGTTTTTTAATATTTTCTTTTATGACACTCGCGGACGTGAGCGATGGAGCGCGAAGCGACGCACGCACAGATTGTAAAAAATGTTCTTTATTCATGTCTATTTCTACGTACTTGTTGGTGTTGCCCGATGTGACTGCGATAACAGTGAAAAAACTAGTCAAGATAACTACTAAATAAATACAAACCCAGAATATTACTTAGGCTCTGAGTTTGACTACGTATATTGTAAGAAATCAACCGACATTCTTTTAAATACTGAGATTCAATCTCATAACGGCACAAACTGTTTCCGAACGATCTTAAAATGTCACTGTCAAGTCAAATTCCATCGATTGGATTTCGACTTTTCATTTCCTATCCACTCTAATTTTCTGTACGCATTGCCGATTAATATAATAAATGAGATAATTAAATTGGTCAACCAATCGCAAGTTCCTGTGCTCAACGATGATTAAGGCAATTTTAGTGTTTAACAACCATGGGAAGCCGAGATTGTCCAAATTCTATCAATATTTTGTAAGTGCATGACAAATATTTACAAAATCTTACTCCGTCTCATAACTTTATATTTTTTAAGATTGTTTAGTTAAATTAAAGCTCGGTAGTATCTTACCACGAGTATCAATCGTTCAGAAGTGTTTCTATGTAGATTGTTATTATTTCAAATTTTATGACCTGTCACTTTATTTTTAAAGTTATGAGTGAGAACGCCCCTTTATTAGCTTGTAGTAGGTAGGGCTGGGCCCTTATTATAGAGGTTTTCATGGTTCGAGTAACCTATTTTAATGTTCAAATACTTCTTATCTCATGTTAGGATGTGCATTGCAAACATATCATATACAGATCATGTAAAAGCTTTTGAAAAATCCATGTAATATAAAAAAAAAGAAAAAAAAACTACTTTTAGCAGACAATATAGACGTTTTATTAATCAATTAGTTTTATTATAGTATTTTTTTTTGATAATATGGATCTAAAAATACTTGAATAGTGACTAATATATGGATTCTAATAGCCTAGCCTATTTGGTTCCTAGTGCCTAGAAAGCCAGCAGGTTTAATTCCCAGTAAGGGCAGATATTTGTGCAATGAGAGTATTTGTTTCTATACTTCTTTTGTTTAGATGATTCACTAAATGTAAACAAACTAAAATGTTAGGAACCCATAACCCTTCAAGCGGCAAGAAAACTATAGTTAGTTTAAATTTGAATGTTCAGTTAATTTCATAAAGTATTAATTGTTTTTTGACAGCAGCTGTTATATGGCTGCTTGCCACTCGAAGGATTATGCGATCACTTGCATGTCTGCCTGTCCGTCTGTCACAGCCAATTTGTTGCGAAACTACTAGACCAATCGAGATAGAGTTGAAATTTGAAACACATGTAAGTGTGATGTACCGGAAACATGCTGAGCGGGGACCATTTCATGGCATTAGGACCGACATAATGTTCTTTGTTCTTTTTTTTGTACTTGTTTTGTCCTTTTGTTAGATGTCTAAATAAACATTTTTCTTCTTTTTCTTGATGTAAGGACGGATGTGTAATGTAATTAAATGAATTTTAAATGTGAGAGCTACAAAAGTTATTTCAGAATTCAATTCAATATATTACTTCCCCCTTTTCTTGGAAACTGTTGGCATTAACATTTTGAAAAAAATACAGTAAAGTTATTTACCTATAGATTACAGGAAAACCTATACAAAGTTTATGGTGTTTAAAGTAACACAGGAAATTAGTTTTGAAGTATATTTTTTCTGCTTCTGCTATTAAACTAGTTAAGCATGTTTTTGTTGTAAATTTAGTTACAATACTCCCAGTTTCTAATTGGCTTTCACTTCACTCACAACTGACAGTATATTTGTCACACCTATTTCATCAAAAAACGAAGATTGCTGATTGCTATTAAAAAACTGGTTATACTACCTAAAATGAAGCATATGTTACTAATTATAAGGCTGAAATTATTTCCAACAGACGTAACGTTATTGTCCATTTAATAATTGTTCTTATTTGTAACAAGTTATGACTTATTTTAGGTTGTGTCCCTACTCACCCCTTATTCCCTACTAACCCTATGGTACCTTTTTTTTCAATGTTAATTGGTTTGCACTTGACTAACTCTTGCCCGTGGAGCTAACCCCATGTGCTTCTGTTTATTCCACCAGAGTAAATCTCTTTAACCGAACAATCGTCCTCGCGTGAGATATCCATGGACTCGTTTCGCTAATAAGTCCATGGCGATTGTTTAAAACTTGATACTGACGAAATACACCTTGTTAAACACAAGGAGTGAAAGCCATAAATTAAGAAAAAAATAAAACTCTTGCTTGCAAGGTTTTGTTGATTTTGAATGAATGGAGTGTAAGTCTTGGATGTTTTACATGTATTTCTCTATATTAAGTTTGTTTATTATTGTCTAGTACCCTTAGTACAAGCCTAGAGCTTGTGAATTTTACCCTGTTTTTTTTTTGTTTCAGAATGAAGATATGCAGCAGCAGATAATAAAGGAAACATTTCAGCTAGTGTCCAAACGAGATGATAACGTGTGCAATTTCTTGGAAGGCGGAAGGTACGAGCACAGATTACTATACTGTACGAGATAACTCCCTACTTACTTCAGTGCTGGTGGTGGGACCTTGTGCACGGACTGTCCGTATCACTATCTTTAAGCCGTTAACCCACCGCCAAGCAGCATTTGCATTGTTGTGTTCCGGTGTGCGGACAAGACAACCGGTGAAATTACTAGCATAGAGGCATTCCATCATAGTCCTCAGCGTTGGCAACGCATTTGTGGTCTGCCTCTATGCTGATAATTTCACCAGTTTTCCAATTGGCAGGTTATACGAAGGTTAAATGATAAAATGGTTAGTTTTAAATCAATTTAAATTTATTCATGAATGTTTATTGTGATTCAAAACTTGTTTTCTTACAGCCTTATCGGTGGTTCAGACTACAAGCTGATTTACAGGCATTACGCTACGCTGTACTTTGTGTTCTGTGTAGACAGTTCGGAGAGTGAATTAGGCATTCTGGATCTAATTCAGGTATGTAATCAAACACAAATGCAATAAATAGATTATTCCCAAAAGTCACCCATACAAACATATGTTTAAAGGCTAATTTATTTAAATGTACTAACTCTTATAAAAAACCAAAAAATAATAAAGCTACTCAAGGAGCAAGAGCTGTTACTTAAGCCCGCTCTACACTTCGCGAAACGCGCGCGGTAGCCGCGAACGGCGCGAACCGTACGTGTGGAGCCTATTCGTATGTTCTTAGCGGTTTTGCGATTTGTTCTCCGATTGTTATCGGTTTTTCGACCCGTGTCAAAGCGGCCGCGAGCTTCACTGTGGAATTACCGTGAACTACTGCGAGTGGAGTCACGGTTTATCACGCAGCGAAATATCGACAACATTCGGTCGGAAAACACACTTTTGAATTTATATTAGTAGGGATGGGGAGGGAGTTTAATTAATTTATTTTTCAGGTATTTGTGGAAACCCTGGACAAGTGCTTCGAGAACGTATGCGAGTTGGATCTGATCTTCCATGCGGACGCTGCGCACCAGGTAAAAGATAACAAATATTTATTATATGTAGCATGGACCTAAAAAAACCGGCCAAGTGCGAGTTGAACTCGAGTGGAGAGGGTTCCGTACATTTTTTTTTTTGATAGGATTCTTATAATCTCCTGTAATCTACAAGCAATCAACTACTATATTTTGTATTTTTTTCGAAATTTTAGGCTCAGTAGTTTCGGAGATCAGCCCCCTGACGATGGAATAATCAAGTTCCGTCTTCTTTCATGAATAAAATCAAAACTATTTATTTTACAATAATAATAAAAATATATTTGAGATCCTCATAACGAACCCTTCCATTTAATATATGACACAGTAAGGTTTGCAGATTTTTTTTTAATTTCCTAATTTGTTCCCCGAAAATTACCCTTAAAAAAATATTTATTTACTTTGCACATCTGTGTTTGGGTCATCAATTTCCATATCGCACCTTCAGAACAATAGTGACCTAGTTGAGAAATTTTAAATTTCGAGTTAGGTCTCTATGATAATAAATTTATGACTCGAAGTTTGAAAGCACAAATTTTGAATTAGGTCATTATTGTTCTAAAGGTGCGAATTGTATACCAAATTTCAACTCAATCGGTCCAGTAGTTTCGGAGCAAATTGGGTGTGACAGACGGACGGACAGACAGACGCACGAGTGATCCTATAAGGGATCCATTTTTTTAATTTTTTGTACGGAACCCTAAAAATATGGACGTCACCTCGTCTAATCCTGAGTGAAGCATGCAAAATGGTTGTCTGTGTGCGTGCACACGCACACACGTAACTGTGACTCGTGCTGTGTCTCGGCGCGTCGTCTTACCTAGTGTATCTGTGTGCGTGCGGTCGTCGTGTATAACGAACGAAAGTGCCGACCTTGCATGCGTCTCACCTTTTTAGTGCAACGTTACGTCCACCCTTTTTTTAGGTCCGTAATAAGTAATACAAGGTACTTTTACGGCGCTTCGCAAAAGCGCATGTTTTTGACAAACACATTAATAATACTGCTTTATCTCGTCTCAGGTTCTGGACGAGTTGGTGATGGGTGGGATGGTGCTACAGACCAACATGGCGGACATCCTGTCTCGGCTACAGGAGCAGAATAAAATGCAGAAGGCTGAGGTAAGTGTCTTGCAGGTTTTAGAAGAGTCTATAAGAAGAGTACATAAATACGTTAAATCACGCCTGTTTCCCGGAGAGGTAAGCAGAGACGACTTCTTTCCACCAGCTACGATCCTGACAAATCTCTTTCGCTTCTTCCACATTCCTACATGGACTCATGCATGCACGTCGGTTTCGGGTACTGAAGATTCTGCCCTTTTCCAGAATTTCTCCGATTTGATTCGAAAAATTACGTCTAGGGCGGCCCCTTCCGACCCTCCCACTCACTTTCGCTCTGTATATCTCTTTCGTCAATCTTCTTTCATCCATCCTTTCCAAATGACCGAATCATCGAAGCGTACCCTTTTCAATCTTAGTCACTACATCTTTTAGTCCACATTCCTCTCTGATCTTTTCGTTCCTTACTCTATAAGAAGGGTAAATAACTTTGGAAATTCATCCCTTAAGTCGTTAAAATAGGGGGAGTAGCGGGATAATTCTACTGCTCACATGACTTTCCATCAGCTGATCCGTATGCACTTTCGTCTCCCTCACACATGTTTAAAGATCGTGTTTCGGCAGGCCGGCATCTCGGCGGCGCCGGCGCGCGCCGTGTCGGCCGTGAAGAGCATGAACCTGCCGCAGCAGCTGCGGGACATGCGCCTGCCCGACCTCCCGCAGGCGATCAAGGTAACTATACCGCACTATAGCTACATAGAAAAATTCGTCTCCTAGAAGTTTCTTTTACCTATTGCCGCTCGGGTTGCGTCAATAGCGAAAGATATGGTAACTATAGCGCACTATAGCATATACATACATAGAAAAGTTCGTCTCCTAGGAGTTTCTGTTACCTACTGCCGCTCGGGTTGCGTTGATAGCGAACGATATGGTAACTATACCGCACTATACCATATACATACATAGAAAAGTTCGTCTGCTAGGAGTTTCTGTTTCCTACTGCCGCTCGGGTTGCGTTGATAGCGAACGATATGGTAACAATACCGCACTATACCATATACATACGTAGAAAAGTTCGTCTCCTAGGAGTTTCTGTTACCTATTGCCGCTCGGGTTGCGTCGATAGCGAACGAGCACACAGTGCGTTGAAAACCATAGACATTTGCGATCTCGAGATGGCTATCTTACGATGACAATCTTAAGACTGTAAACGCGTTGCCAACCCTGAGGAGTTAGATGGAATGAACGGAGTCATTTCCAGGGCTCGGATACCGGTTAAATTTTCAAACCGTTATTATGTACCTTCTTGACGCAAACCCTTTTCATTTCGGTTCCGCCCGCATAAACCGGTTTTTGGAGGAACTTTTATATAAAGTTCTTTTCGAATTAACCGGCTTAGAACTAAAAAAACCGGTAAATAAATCCAGACGAATACGCTTGATTTCGTTTTCGCTTGGTTTCTCGACTCGCCGCTCGTGGAATTAACCGGTTAATTAAGGTTAACATAAAGTTCTCAAAACGTTCGCGTTCCCTAGAAAAGTTCGGAGCGAAACCGTTATAAACCGGTTCCGAGCCCTGGTCATTTCATTGGTTGTCTTGGCCCCACACCGGAACACAACAACACGAACACTGCTGTTTGGCGGCAGATTTGATGGTGGTAGTGATCTAGACGGACCTTGCACAACGTCGATCAACAATAACAACTAGATAACTTCATATACAAAATCAAAGCTAAATAGGGAATATGCGCGGATTTTTCAAATCGTATTTCGCAGCAAAAATACCGTAAGAGATCACCAAAATTATTTGGTATCCCGCGTACACACACAAAGTACGCTCAAAACTCGCCACTTGTACGTCTCCTCAGAGAGTATAATACGCGCTTTCATAGCATAGATATTTTCAACTGTAGTAAGTCTGTTTTTGTAAACCGTGTTCGTCAACTACTTTCGAATCCCTAGTAATTTTGATGATCTTGAGCCGCATCACACCTACACACACACACACACACACACTTACACACAAATACACACACTTACACACACTCGTTTAAGTAAATGTAATAACTTTCTCTTTTTTAGTTCTCATTAGTATTATTATTAATAAGGATAATATTGTGCAAACTTCAAAAAATGTACCTATACTTGTTTTACTTAGTTATAACTCCACTTGTATTTTTCTTGTATTTCTTGTGGTCGTCTGTTATTGGCTTACTCAAATGTATCCATATCTTAAGTATCTGATTCAATGTATCGCTGTTGATGTCCCAAATAAAATAAATAAATAAATAAATAAATAAATAAAAGTGAAATTAAAATCGGCCAAGAAATACGGACGATACAAGCATTTCAAACTGCTAATTAGACAGCGATTAGACAGAGAGATCCGATATGCACTGTGACGTCATATAACACGTCGGCCATATACTCTCCATGTTAAATTCCGTTTTGCTAGAAATAGATAGGAACAATCTTTGTTGACTTATATCTTTTTTATTATTATAGCTATTCAAAAAATGATTTTTCTCAACTGTTTGTGACGTGAATCAGCTTTGAAGCTGTGAAAAAAGTCATGAAAATTTCATATTAGTTGGCGAGCGTTAAATTAGGTTAGGGCAGCTAGAAAATATAGGGTCTCATACCCCACTTACCCTCAGTTTGCCTTCCGCATGCCACAAAAAACTAGTAAAATTTTTTTCTTGCAGGATTTGAAATTCTGACCTATGCAACAGGCGTACCCCGCCAGCCCAGTAACCTTTGCCAGCAACATAATGACCACTCTCTACCCAGAAAAGTACCAAAACCTTCAGAAACCCGAGATGTCCAACAAATTCTTCGGTTCAGAAACTTTGAGCACCAAATTCTCGGAAAGTTTCACAGAAAACTACCAACAGACGGACGGTATAAATTTTCCTAATTATGAAAGCCAGAATGCGGATGGATACCAGGATATCAGCGGGACTGTGGAGTGCTTTGCTGAGAGGAGAAGACGGAAGAAGAAGAAGATGAAGAATTAATTTTTTCCTACTTGGTTTGGGATGGACGCTTTAGGTCCACATCTCGGACTGGGTAACAAATACAACCAGATCACTTTGGAACGACATCTCGATCTTACTACATTTCGATAGCTCTTAGGAGGTGCTTCGGGTTTATACTTGTCTCTGACTTGCTCTGTTACGCTCTTATTAAGAGCGAGGGAGAGAGAAGTAAAAACCCGAAGCATCTTCTAAGTGTTCACAGATTGTACATAGCTTTGTGCCTAGTTCGCTATACGACCAGATCGGTGTGCGACCAAATCTCAAAAAGTCTTAGTCGTTGACCACATTGTTTTTTTCATCTTATGTCTGTCTTAGCAATGTCGATGAAGCCCCGCATGGCGGGGCTCCTATTACTGGGCAATACGCCCTTCGGGCTTTTGAAGTTTTGCAGTTGTGCAGGGTCCGTCCGGATCGCTATCACCATCTTATCCAATAACCCACCGCCAAGCAGCAGTGTTCGCATTACTGTGTTCCGGTGTGGGCGTAACCGGTGAAATTACTAACATAGAGGCGAAGATGGAATATCTTAGTCCTCAAGGTTAACGCATTTGAAGTCTTAGGATTGCAGTTTTGAGATTGTAGTCTTGAGAATTCTATGGGTCTCAGATCCCACTTACTATCAGGTGGCGTGAGTGCTCGCGCGCCTTCTTGCCATAAAAAAAAGTTACTTAACGAACCTAACCTATCTAGTAACGCAAACGAATTGGTCATTTTGAGATTTGGTCGCAAAGCGATCTGCCCCCTATTTCACCATCTTGACAATGATAGGTGACAGGTGACAATTCGCTATACATGGCAAAGTTAACAAGCTTTCACATCAGTGGGATTTAAATCAGCTGCGCCATGTACACTGAAATGTCACCTGTCACCTGTCATTGTCGGGATTTTGAAATAGGGGGCAGGTCGTATTTGCTACCTCGTCCTAACGAGATGTGGGTTGACCTATTGCTTCTATACCCTTGGTTTGTACTCTGGTCAATTTGCTTATTTGTAATCTTTCACGCCTCCCAGTATCTAACGTTGGATACTAGAATTTCATTTGGAACTCAGAGTGGTTCGAAATAAGATATAATACATATGTATATGACATGACGTTCCACGGGTTAAATATGGTCCGAGAAATATTTTTTAAGCTAAGGGGTGAAGGGAGACCGAACAGGCATTTTTTTTTAGCTCTGAGCCTACTTAGTATTACCCTGCCTACGAAACTAGCTGTCCCGGGTTCGATTCTCGGTATGGGTAAGTGAGGACAACTAAGGCTAGCTAAGGTATGCCTTGCCACATTCTGTCAAATTCAAATGTCACTTTGAGAGAAAAGGACAAAGCATATAAGCATACTTAGCTATTACGCGTGTATGAGTACTGAAGTGCCAAAGGAAACTTTACAAAATTGCGGAACATTTTACGTAGGAACATTTTGGAAACTTCTCTCAATTTTGTATGGGGATTGAAACTTTCCGTTTCTTAAATTTAAAATTCCTTTATTTCTATTGAAAGTTTCCGGAAATTTCTTAGATTTTGTCCAACGTTTTGGAAACTTTTCGCAACTTGCACATCAGTATGTATGAGTAAGACGGTTATATTTTTGTTAGTTCATGCGATATTAAAAAATAAACAAATTTTCATTCAAATTAAATTATATATTATTATAATGTGATTTACCAACGTACCCAGAGATAAATAATTTGTTTCTTTTTTAAAGTTGTGTATGAAAAAATTGTCAAACGTTAGACTTTTTGGTTCTAATCACCCCATAGCTTAAAAAATACAAGTTTTGAGCAGAATAATTCTCAGCTTACTTTTTATAAGTAATATTGCTTCCAACTAGTTTAAATTCTTCTTAAATTCTTCTTGATGTGTATGGGTCGTGTACAGGCTTCAGAAAAGACTTGCTAATCACTCTACATATCTTTTAATTGCCTGTCTGTATAAAATTAATCGTTATTGGGATGCTTTCACATGAAAAGATCATGTTTTATATACTATAAAATATATTTAAAAAAAAAAGTTTTTTGGTTGAAAACATTCCATTGGATAGAAAAATGTAATAAATATTGTAAGTCTTGGGTTTTATTGGCGTTAATTTAAAATGTCCACTTTTAAAGTGCATATATTATTATGTCATATAAATATATTGATGTAAAAGAAAAGTATAAAAATGGTCTATGGTGAAAGGCGTTGTTTTAAGAAGCTTAAATAATACGTATAAATAATTGTATTTAGCCTGTAAGAAATATATTTTATGTTACTGGTAACGTTGTTGTTTTATTGTTATTTTTGTTCAATTCTGATACTAAAAATTACCATAGAGATTGGTCACGCATAAAATACTGGAAAATAGCGCCATCTGTGTTTTTTTATAAACAAATTTGCGCTATTCTGAAAACTAAAAAATTGGTGTTGAAAATACTGCAGCAGGACGCCAAGTAGTTTTGCTACTCGACGCTAGATGGCGTTGTAATCAAAAATGTATTTGCTCGCTTGCCATCTTATTTCTACTCGACGATAGATGTCGCTAGTAGTATTCTTATGAAGCCCTATTAAAATGACAAAACGTTAATTTATTGCAGTTTTGTCGTCTTTATCTTTTACAAACCACTCGCCACTGATGATTTGGTTGGATCTTATTATATTTGTTTATAAATCATCTGTCCCTTTTTCATCTGAGTGAATATTTTTTTTAAATGAGCTCTGTTACTTCAATCACGAATAACGTAAAGAAGTGGACCTGAGTCAATCAAAATAACTATCGTAGGTAACTTGTTCGGGAAGTGTCCATTTTTTCTCAAAATAAAAAGAAAGTAGCTACCTCCGTACTTGCTAGGTATCTAGTCTATGTCCGGCCGGGCACTGGGTCCAAACCTCCAAGGAACAAAATAAAGTAAATGTACTTATAGCAATGTTAAACAATGCTTTGTTTTGAAATGAGAGAAAACACTTAAAAGTAAGTACTTATAATTGTTTAAACTGCAGTTTACTCTAGACTTAAGATAACTAATGATAATATTGATGTTACAATATAGGTACACGTGTATCGCGTCAAGTAGGTATATTTACCTATCTATAACACAATCTTATTGTCTGTGGTGTAGAGGCGTGTAGGTATTTTTGCCGTCTTGGGAACTTATGTATATTCATTACTTTGAATGTACGTCACGGACTTTAATTGATGAACCACTATAGAACCTTGTCGCATAAAATAAAACCAACGATGAATGTCTATGTAATTTCTATTTGGTCACTTGGGCCTGTCATTATGACATAAGTCCTTGATGGTACTAGGTACGATTACGAATGTGCACAAATTTAGCTTGGCGCACAATATAAATAAAACTGGTTTGTCCATAGTACAAAAGCTATTTTAAAGTTAAGTTCAAGATGACGCTTTATAAATACCACAATTTGTCAAATGACCACCCTGTAATGAGAGAAACTCTGCAATTTCGCGATAAAGAAGATTGGCGAAAGGAAGTGGTCAAGATGTAGGTCATTTTGGTGAATACCTTTTTCTGCTTTGACAGGGCCTTTTGGGTTCTGTGAGAAGTTTATGTTTGAACTTTTCATATATATATTGATTTTGCTTACTTATAAACATCAGTGTTTGCATTCCGGTGTTCCGGTGTGGGGCTAGACAGGGAATAGAGAGTTAGGTAAAACGTCTAGTTGGTAGCGACTTTGCCTATGAAGCTAGCGTTCCCGGGTTCGAATCCTAGCAATGGGCAGATATTTTTGTGATAAATAAGCAAGAGTATTTGTTACTGAGTCTGGGTCTTCACGTGCCAGTGAGGTTGTCTATTATTTTCCTAGTAATATTGTAATTGTAAAATTTTATAAGGATGTTTGTCCCTCAATAACGCTAAAACAGCTAAATTGGGTTGAATTTCGCATAATTATACATATTAAAAATACTGGATCAAATTAAAACATGGGATACTTTTTTACTCAGGAAATTTAATAGTTTTCGACGGAAACACAGAAATGAGTTCTATGAGGGTGGATAAGGAGTGGTGGTGGAGGGTGGAGTTAAAAAAAGGTAAAGCAAATAAAAACACATGATTTCTTGCTAAATTTATTACACAACGGGAACAGCTCTTAATCGGCCTGCATATTAAGAGTATAATGGGGTACACTACATAATTCCAAAGAGTCATAATTCCGAATTGATCAAAATTCAGAATTTTCACAATTCCGAAGGTAATTTTTAGATAAAGACTTAACTTTTTGCTATCGCTTATAAATCAAACCTAACCTAACGTATGATAATTAAATTATGAATTTAATCTACAATAGCTCCAGCTTAACATAGCTTTCGGAAAAATCGGAATTTAAGGTGTTCCCTATGTGTACCTATGTCATAACATAATTTTAGGAATGCCAATAAATGAGTGGAAATGTCGGTAGGGGCAGCCCTGGACCATACCATGAATTCACGACCTGCAGAATAAGGGCCAAATTATAAGCACCCGCAACCCGCAACCGACGTAGCACGAAGAGCTTGATGAATGTAGAGGGAGCGAAAGTTGTAGGTTTAGACCGGGGCACCTGGCGCTGCATAGTCCCTGCCTACCCCATTGGGAGTATAATATGTACCAGTAAATCTACTTATATCCCCACGGAATCCCAATAATCGTCTTAAAAACCCTAATAACAAACAAAATTATGACCACAATAATTTAGACCATTTTGCATCAATAATAAAGTAAGGTCCGAGCCATATGTGACCGCAAGACTGACCATAATGACCGGCGTGTGGACAATTGACCTATATCGCAATGGTAAGTGGACAGATGCCTTAAGAAAGTTTTTGATACAAAAGGAATTATCAAGTTCCTGTTTCTAAAAGGAGCTGTTATTATGGAAAAATGAATATTACGGACAAATATTGACGAACTGGTAATAGGGCGGGTATCCTATCGCAAACAGTAAAAACGTTTGCCAGCTGTTTCATTTGCCATAATTTTCATTTCCAATAATTTTCATTTTATTCTGAACCCAATAACTTTTCAAAATGTTTAATGAGATATAATTGCAGAACTGTAGGTAAGGTTAGGTTTATTTTATATCAATTCAGGAAACTTAAACGGTTTCAGAGAAAAATGACTTTCGGACAAATGAAAATTATGGCAAATGAAACCGCTGGCAAACGTTTTTTAGTGTTTCAGATTAAGGAACTTTAACTTTGTCACTTTTGTGACGAAAATTTGCTATACATTGACGTCCGCAATAATAAAATAAAGTTCCTGAATTTCGGTACCAGTTGCCTAAGTTTATAGTGGAATGTCCTGTGAGGCAATTCAAGAGAATACTTACGAAATGGCTTCTAGATAACTGTTTTTACTCTGTTAAGGACTATTTTTCCAATAAGTCAAATATCTAGTTTCTCTCCAATTTAATTTAAGATTCTATTAATTTATTTTGAATCGAATATAATAATAAATTAATATCTTGACAATTATAATAATATGATTAAGTAATAGTAGCATTCATTTCTAATGTAGATTAAGACTTTTGCATGCCAAATTGTGGCAGAACATATCCATGTACCTACTACTGACATGTATATTTATAAGATCCGTGTATGTACTTGCAAATAAATGAATTTGAATTTGAATTTGAATTTCATTCCTTAATTGAGGTAGGTACACGACTACACGTTTTAGTGAAAATGCCCAGTACTGTATTATAGCGTATAATTATAGCTAAAAAAATACTTGCGTTTGCGTGTTAGCATTCACTATTAGATGTCAATCGCATCTTCATGAAAAAAAAAGTGGTGGTAGGACCTTGCAGGGTCCATCCGGATCGCTGCCACAATCATATCCCTTAACAAAATACTAAAGTAGGTTAAGCAGGAACTAGGATAGAACCAAAAAAAACTTCAAATAACAGATAATTTTAAACTAATTACGCCTATTTTGCATAACAATGTCAATTATTTGCTTTTGCGACGTTGTGCATTATTATGGGCATGGTTGAGAGGAAGAGAAGCGTTGGCATGGCAGACCCAAGACGTCATGGCTCGGGAACATAAAAACCTGGACAGGCGTCGCCATGGTTGGAGAGCTGTTCTGTTTGGCGAGAGATAGGAAGTTTAATGCAGAGCTGACTGCCAATCTCATGTAGTGTAGTGGAGAGGAATTTGAAGAAGAAGACGTTGTGCCTTGTGCCCTTTTGGTCCGAAAACGTTGAATAAATGTCTATGACAAAAACACAAATAAATTTTAGAAATATGTATCGGTACCTAGTTGTTCGAAATCTGATATTTGAACTTAAGTAGAATGCCTTTTATATTATAAAAATATAATATATCCCGATTGGGCTTTAGGATCCGCGAAAGAATTGCGCCTGTTACGGTAGGTAGATTTTAAGTGATTAGGCCGGCAATATCAGAAAATCCTACCCTAACGCAAAACCTTAACCTTTTTTCTAAATAATGTTTTTCATATTTATATAAAATTTTCAACACTTTATACAAACATTAGTTCAAAAAACACAAATTCCGCCAAAATTCACACGCGGCGTGACGTCTCTCTTTTATAACTTTAAAAAATCCCAAATTAAACGTCAGCTAGCTTGATAACAATCTCGATAAACACACAATAAAATGGCGGCAAAAGTCAAAACGGCCATATTTCACTCCTCAATACCTTTGTCACTTTGTTGCTTCGGCGCTAGGGACCACCCAAGTCCGAGCGTTTAAAAAAAATAAAGAGTACCGACGCAATAAATTTTGTCTATGGTCACAATGTTTTGATTTTTGTGGCAGGTTGCAATTTTTAAGGTGAATGGGGATTGTTAATGGTTTTAGGATATTTCGATTGCGTTTTTAACTTCTCGACGTTTTCTACTTTATTAAATAGGTACACTTAAAGATGCTCGCGACTTGCTACGCTAGAAATAGTGTCACACTAACTACTCCCCCTATTTCTTCCCATTAAGATCGATTTTGGAGAATCCTTTTTTAGTGCACCCCTAGGGTAGCCTAAGAAATATTTCCTCCAAATTTCAAGTCGCTAGCTTCAGCAGTTTAGGGCCTGTTGTTTGATCAGTAGTTAAACTAATTGTTAAAAATCGTTACTAATGATTAAAAGCTCAAGGAAATGTGTCAAATTTTGGATTCCTTTTTGGAATTTTAACAATTAGTTGAGTTAACTACTGATCAAGCAACAGGGCCTTAGTCTGTGCGTTGTTATAACTATGAGTATACTTAGTCAGTCTGACAATCAGTCAGTCACGAAAAAGTCTTTTTGATAGAAGACAGAGAAGATTTTAATGATGATGAGGTCTCCTTGTTATCCCTAATCAAATCTAGGGTTCATAGAAGGGATTTTCAATGTTCACGATCTTGTGCAGCAACTTCAAGATGTTCCCAGTCGAGACCAGTTGATGAAGCCTCTTTGCTGATCGGTTCCAGGTGGTATAAAGTGGCTCTTTCGGTTTATTTGCCACCGAACACCTTTCTAAGTCATAGAAGATAAAAATGCTTTTATTTCAAGAAGCGAAATCGATACTTTATTAGTATTACCCAGAGTTATTAACTATCGAACTATACTCTAGATAATATAGGTAAATTATTTAAGGGTTGCCTTCGTGTGTAGTGGCAAAGACAATACAATATCATTATGAGCAGAATTGGCGCGCATACGTAACTTCTATCTATTATGTCTTTAGTGTCTATTGGGACTTGACAGAAGCGCGTGGAGCTAATCCCATGTGCTTCTGTTTAGTCCATTAGAGAAAATCCTCTTTTACCGAACAATTGTCTTCGCGTGTGATATCCATGGACTTATTTCTCTAATAAGTCCATGGGAGTGTCTATAAATAACTCGACATTGGCGAAATACACCTTAACAGGAGTGAAAGCCATTAATTAAAATTTGAATTAGAATTAGTGTCTTTTGTCGTCTATGTAGATGACGTAGTTAGACTAGTTGGTAGTGACCCAGACTAAGAAGCTAGCTGTCCTTTCAATTTCCGGGACGAATATAGTATGTATGTAAGGCAGAGATAAAAAAGATAAAGATTATTCAGTAAGTCAACCGCACGGGTAATTTTCAGTGATCGGAATAGGTAGAGTATATTTACCTAAAGTTCGCAAAAGGACATAATATAGAGTGGTTACAACCGGGTGAAATATTAATTTATTTTTATTGAATTCCGGATTTCCGGTATTTTTCTGGTACAAGTAAATGAAGTCGCAAGGAAGTCTCCAGTTTATGACTCTGTTCTACGAAGTTAAGGTAAGTATACTCCACCTATTACATAATTAGATATAAGGAATGAGTTACAGGCCCCTTTTATCACAAACTAACATAAAATATCCCATACCGTGAGTAAATATCACGTATATTTAGCATTAAAAATACCGGGAATCCGGACCTCAATAAAAATTAATTAATATTTCTCACGGTTGTAACCACTCTATATTATGTCCTTTTGCCAACTTTAGGTAAATATACTCTACCTATTCCGATCACTGGTAATTTTACACGTTAAAAATATACCAGCGTTTCAGACTTCTGCTGAGAAGAAGCGCTGCAAGAAACTCAACGGTCAGGTACTTTACCTAGGGTGGCGCCAGTGTTGGACAATTAACTCTTAATTCAAATTTCACACGGTCCTAAATTGATTGTTGCAAAATGTATAACCCTTATCGTCTGCAAAATAAGAATCAAGTCTCCATCATTGATCCTTGTCCATTACTGGTTCCGTCACACTATTAGTTTTTAATTTTTCAAGGTTTGAGTCAGTCCAGTATTTAATTATCTATATCAGTATGCTTATCGTGGCCTGGTATTCATGATACAAGTCTAGGGTATCCCTCCATTTTTTATAATTTCAATTGCACTAATTTCATTTGCCATAATGGTCACTGGCCATAACCTTCATTTTCTCCAATATCACATACCATAATTTTTGAATGCCATAATACTCTAGTGTCATAATGTTCAACCTCCCTAATATCAGATACCATAATTACACTTTCCATAATATTTACTTTCTATACCCGATTTTTTTATGGTACTATACTTACGACACAAAAAAACAAGAAGAAGATAATACGCATTCTGAATGTTTCCTGGCAAATAATTAGTATGGCGTTTAAAATTTATAGCATACAATTTTATAACACTTGATAATAGGGAAAATGAAAAGTATGTCATACGTATCGTTATAGCACCTACCAATTATGTCAAGTGAAAATATACCAAATGATCATTATAGCATATGATTCGTTATGGCATATAAAATTATATGAAATTCGGGCAAATGAAATTATTGCATATGAAATTCGGTCAAACGATAGAGAACCCAAGTCTAGAGCTTGGTTTGGGACTATTTCAATATGTGTAGGTAAAGTTTTATAATATTAATTAATTAATTTATACAATATTTTATCCATAACAATGCGAACGAAAAACAAAATGTACCTACGCATAAATTAATATCTCTACCTTTATTTTACATATTTAAAAACTAATCAAACCATAATAAATACAAATTTATTAGACGTTTTTCATTGACACTGACACACTATTATTTATATTTCCCATGGGAACTTAAAATGGTTTAATGAAAAGCGTTTTATACCAATATTGCACTTTTTTTAAGCCCATCTGGTTCTAACATCGTAATCAAATTGCTGACATTATTTACTCTTATTTACTTGAGAGTAAGAGCTCCTGTATCATTACGAATTTACGATGGGGAAGCACTAAACAAATTGGAATAGAGCGTTCTTAGAGATTTCAAAGTACGTTTATGTCTAAATAAAATAAGATTTTTCTTCCCAGGTATTAACTACACATATAAATCAAAACTTACTGCATTATGCTGGCTTCAAGTCCCACATAAAAACAGTATTTTAATTATAACTTTAAAAGAAATCTCAAAACATCTCTTCCAACAATAAAAAAAAAACAATAAAAACATACCCACACCTTGCGCTAGGCCTAATTGTCTATGGGCCACAGATAATATAGATCGTGGCCACAGATCATATAGAGTCATCCCGCGGCTAGAGTCATTATGTGAGGCAACATGGCCGACAGATCTGGCAGTAGGGTGACCATCCCACTCCTTCCTCTAAATAAGCAAGTCTTAAAAATATTAAGTATCGGGACAATATCACACAAATTGACCTAGCTAACGATAAACTTAATTATATAGATAAATTCGCGCTCATCACACAAATATGATCAAATGCTGATTTCATGAAGATCAAGTGGTTAGTGCCGGCACAGAATTAAAGATCAAGATCAAACGCATACATTTTGTCAGTTTAATGGTACGGTCAGTTATGGTATGGAAAACGGTATCGTATGGTGGTGTGGTTAGATTACTGCAAACGACTCTAAAATACCGTGCCTAAATGTATATTTTTTTAATTACTGATTATATAAATAATAATGATTATGTTGTTTTGTAAGGGCCAAGGACCTAGTGCACTGTCCGACCGACTAGCTAGGTACTAGCTGCTAGTACCTGCTAGTCCTGCCACCAAGTGACAGTGTTTGAATTATTCTGTTACGTAATGAAAAGTAGACAATGTGAAATGACTTGCGTCAAGGCATTCCATTTCTTCTAGACCTCAGTGTGTTTACTCTAACGTGTTAGAGTAAGAGCCCATTTACTCTAACATGTTTGTAAGATAGTGTACGTTCTATTAAAAAAGCAAAGAAGGCCATAAAAGAAAAACTTAAAGACTTCATCAAATGTTTCCCAGTTTCTCCAAAACATATACTCACCCTAATCAATTGACAAAAAAGTAAAATTAAACCCAAAAGATAATTATTATTTTACGATCTCCACGTAAATTATATGTATTCTGTGTGCCTAGAACCTTTTCTATTACCACTTTACAAAAACCTCAAAACGTGTATAAACAAAACTACCCGGAGACCTCTTTAAACTGGTTGATTTTGAGTTATTAATTTCTTTTTCGGCCATCCATTTTGGGTGTAAGCGGGACGATGATAAGTTATTAACGTGTGTTAGAGAAGGACGGATGAATTTTAAGGTGAAGTGTATGGGCGGCGTTCGTTTGGTGATTATTGTTTTTTCTATGTTGGTACATGGTGTTTCGAATTTTCAATTCACTTTTTCTTATTGTTGGTTTCCTGTTTTAAAATCTGTTGCTATACGTATTGAGATGCATATTTTAGTATTTAAATAAAATTTTACATTATATTAGACTTGACTTTTACTATAAAGCTGTGCCAAAAAATTATAAACTCTAGATATAAATAGAATGTAAACTAACTTGCCCATCTTTATAACATGAACTGCATTTTTTTTTTTTCTTAGTTAATGCCTTCACTCCTTGTGTTTAATAAGGTGTATTTCGCCAGTATCGAGTTTTAGACAATCACCATGGACTTATTAGAGAAACAAGTCCATGGATATCACACGCGAGGACAATTGTTCGGTTATAGAGATTTACTCTGGTGGACTAAACAGAAGCACATGGGGTTAGCTCCACGCGCTTCTGTCAAGTCCCTGAACTGCATTTACCTCATTCCCGAAATATTTAAATAGCAATCACATCACATTGCTGTATTCCGTTATGGGGACAACATCCCGATTGTGGGGCTTGTAGGCATTCCATCTTAGTCCTCAGGGTCTATGTAGATGCCGGTCACAAGATTTTTTTTTATGGTTTAGGAGGCAAACGAGCAGACGGATCGCCTGATGGTAGGCGATTACGTCAAAGTAAACGTCAAACCATAGAACACTGTCATTTTTGACGCATCTCGAGACGATCATTAGAGTTGAGATTAGTTTCTTAATACGGCCCTTAGGATAGTAGTCTTGAGAATTCAAATGTCTATGGGCCTCAGATTCCATTTCTTTACTCTTTTTTTTTTTAATTTCACTGCTCCCAACGCTATTTTCTACTGAAACCATGATGTTTTCACGATAACTTAAACATTAATTTCATAGGTTAAGTTAGGTGATTCTTGTGACTATAAAAAAAATTACTAATGCGGCTAGAAAAATACCTTTTGATGAAATTAAAATTATGACGTCGCGCTGGACTAGTTGGTACTTTGGTAGTGACCCCCTGCCTACGAAGGTAGCGGTCCTGTGTTGAAATCTAAATATTTGTGTGATGAGCACAAATATTTGTTCCTGAGTCATGTCATGGATGTATTTAAGTATATATGTCTCTATATAAGTATTTATATCGTTGACTAGTGCTCATAGTACAAGCCTGGAGCTTAGTTTGGGACTAGGTCAATTGGTGAGACATTCTCTCCTGATAAAGAAAAAAAAAGAAATTTGCGTAATGACTAATTATAGTACGTTTGTTGAAAGCTATTTTGATAAAATAACAGATACCTAGGATCCTGTGTGCACGTTTTCCTTCTTGTCATAAAAACAAATTAACTAAAAAAAGCTCAAACCAAATCACCCTGTATCTGACGATCCAATCATGCGCAGTATAATGTTTTTATTTATCACTTTGCCGTGGCTTGTGAAGCGGTCCCGCGGCGCGAGATTAGGAAAACATAACTAATTGTGGGCTTACGATCTACATACCCGTGGGGTGGGATTGGGAAACTGGGCGGCTACGACAAGCCAGCCACCACAGATTAAATAATTTACTACCCGCCATCCTGCTTTTTAGGCGCGAACAAGAAGCTTTACTATAGAGGTTGACAACCAACTTTGGATTGAGGTTAGAAAATATAACCTTGAATGTCACGTATATGTTTTGCATCTCTTTTCTTAGCAATGAAAGCGATGCAAAAGATTCAATCAATTTATTCTACGCATTGCATTTTCTAAATAGGTAAATAAACTTCTTGGGCGCGTTGTTACTAGGTGAGTGAGGCATCCCTAGGTGTGACAGATGAAAAATAAGGTCAATTCTGCCAATTTTTTTTCAGTCATAATGAGGTTATAATTAATTATGACATAATTATCGCAACGTATTTTTATTAAGGAATTAACTGCTCTTTTTATAAATTAAACCTAACCTAGCCTTATCTACACGTTAGATATCGGAAAAGTGACCATTAAACCAACACCAGAGGAATCACAAGTGCACTGCCGGCCATAGAGAAAATATTTAACGTTTAACGTGTGTATCTGTGTCTGTGTTTGGCATTGTAGCTCCCAAACGGATGGACCGATTTGAACGAAATATATTTTGAAACAAAGCTATTTTAATCGGAATTGTTCTTAGCTAGGTTTCAACAAAATCGGTTCGGCCATTTAAAAGATATGAGCTCCGAAACTAGGGATCACCATTAAATTTGGGGTATTTTACCTGGTTGATAGTTATTATTTAATTAATTCCTAGAGAAAAGCCATAAACGAATACTAAGCAAAGATGCGTGTCGTGGGTAACTTTTAGTACCAACAATATAAATTACTTTATAAAATACCATAGACAACCCCACGCTGTCTTCACTGAAATAAAATTTATTACCTCCATACGGAACTCTCATCAAATACCCGCCAATAAAACATACAAACCATAAACAAACGTTTATTTCATTTGGAATCCTCGTCTATATCTTCTTTACTCCTAAGTAACTAAAATCATAACATTTTTTTTGTTTTTGCTTAAAAACGATGCCATTTTGTATAAAATTTGGTATCACCGATAAGATTCAGAGTAAAACAAAAGTAAACTCAATTTACGTGATACCAACATTAAGAGCGAAATAATATCCTCAATTTATTAGAAGCTAAAGGACTGGCCGCAAATAAGTCGGTAAACACTTTATCGCGCCAACCGTCGCCTTAAATTATTAAAAAAACAACGACCCCTACAAATTTATATACGGCGACGGGAGATTTGAATTTGGAAGGTTGTTCTTTTTTTGAAAACTAAATGGTTTTCGGCGGCGATATAAGGTAAAGATCGGAAATGTATGGAGTTGCAGTACGTTACTTTATTTATTGGTATAAGAAGTTATTTTCTACTATCTTTTTAAAGTAATTCACGACATCTTCGACATCTTAATCATGACCCATCGAAGAATAACAAACTAAAAAGTAAATCAAATAAAACTTAGACTTGTATAATGTTCGCATATTCATTTTGAAACAGTAAATCGTTGATGGACGATTAACATTCAGGTACACATGACTATCAAATTATTTATTAATGTACTCATCTATTGTTCTCGGCAACGTAAGTTAATCAACGCCATTCGCTGTCTGATGTTTCCGCGCCATGATTTGATTGATTGATTCAGATTCTATTCACATCAATATTTCATATTAAGTACTTTTGTTTGACGGAAATAGTGTTGTTACTTTACGTACCACAAAATTGCTGCAAATTGTTCTAACACACCAAAAAGTATTTTACTTACTAATACTGCCATTGAATTAGAAAAAAAAATGTTGTAAAGACTCCACTTGATACTCTGTTCTAAAACGTTTCTGATTTCTAAATCCGGTAGGGCATCGCGCGTATCGCCGCGATTTTTCATTGGCCCCTTTTAAAAAAGGAACAGCGCCTACTTTTTTAAGTTTTTAAGACCCGGCACCAAAGGTACCGGCCAGGTACATTTCGTTTTATGTTATTTTTTTAATAATCATCAAAGAGTTTTTAGGTAAATTAAGTTTAGGCATTACATAAAGTAAGTCAAAATGTAAATCATAAAAATGTACTAAGTTGTTTATGTAAATTAATTTAAACATTAGCTTTAAAAAGAACCGAGTTGTTTTAAGATTACGGGAACACCTATCGCAGAAAGCACCGAAAGTTTCGACGAAAATTGTCCCGTGTAAAAGGAATTCGGCGTTAAATTCGGCGTAAACTTACGCCATTGACCGTTTTTTTTTACAAAGGCAGGTAACAGTTATAATTGTTGATGTTTTCGGTCAAATTGTTCTGTCAAAACAGCTGTGGACAATAGGCTGAATTGAGCGAAAGTTTTTAATTTTAGCCCTAGATCAAGTTTACGGTTTTGGTAATGTAAAGTGACGTAATTTTTAAGGTTATCTATTTTTGATGACAAGATAATGTTTTGTGTTTTTATTTTGCATTTAACATTAATTTAATTGGCTAAAATTATTTTATACTAAATGTATCAATGTCGACAGCGAAATATCGAGAAAAACGCAAATTTAAAGTGGTGTTTTTTTTAATGCTTTTTCTCAACTGTTGGATGTTCTGCAATATAAAATACTTTTTCCGTCTCTGTTCTTACAAAATCGTGCATTATTTTAATCTATACCTAACATATAAAACTCTCTTGTGATTGACTGACTGACTGGCTGACAATCATCACATATAATAAACCACTGGACTTAGGAACTTGAAATTCGGAGGGTATCCTAATGGTGCATTAAAAAAAGATTTTCCAAAAATCAACCCCCAAAGAGAAGTAGGAGAAGCGAGAAACTAATTCTAAACGTGCGAAGTTGTGAGTCCTCCTAGATATTAAATCATAAGCACCGCTAAATCAAAACAGTATCAACTCAAAATCCTTTCTAGTTTTGTTTTAAGTTTATAGAAGTTGATTGTTGATTTTAAAATACCGTTGTATTTTGAGTTACTACTGTTTTGATCTGCGAATATTCGTCATCATTATCAACACTACCCATTGCAAAATCAATATCATAAGGCACAAGTAATTCACGATTGAACGTTGTCGCTTTAACGTCAATTTTGACCTGCCATACGTTTTAACGTGTCATGTTGTAAGTATTTGTGCAAAGTTCTAGGAATAAATCGAAACGCCACAGATAAGATTTTAAAATAATTCTTGATACATCAGCTCCTTAGTCTATCCTATATTTTTACTTTCATAGTAAGGAAGTCCGTATGGTTTTAATGTAAAACTTCCAAACGGTGCCTTTTTTTATTGATTCCGTAATTCAATTCTATTCAGCCAGGACACTTGACATGCGTAAAAATGGCTGCAATTAAGTGTGGAACAAAAAAAGTTATTTTGAATTTGGAATGCCCAAGACAATGGCCCATTAGGAGCGTAGATAAGTATCTAGACGACACAATTGTCCTTCCTTTTTCGAAATTCGAATTCAGTGTTCGGTGTTTGACGGGTTTTGGCGCCGAATAGGTTTTTTTTCGATTAAATCTGGCGATAGGTTGGTGTTTTATTAAAAAGGTTATCCGTCTTTTCAGTGGGTTTGTATTACTGTAGGCTATTTAATAGTGCGATAAGTTTTATATTTATGATTGCACTGTTTTTCACGGCACCTAGTGACTTGGATGCCATAATTGAAATTCACATTCTAGAATAAGATATATGAAGCTTGATGCTAGAAATAAAACCGTTGAAAAATAGCTTAATTTTCAACGAGTCTTTATAAGTTCGTCCACATAGAGCTCGGTTTTTATTTCCTTGGGAAATAATTCTAAATTTCCCAAAGACCAGCTGGTGGAGAACGCCATTAGGCATTAACTTCACCTTTTGTACTCAAATTTATATTTTTGTGCAGTTAAGTAAATAAATAAATGAATAAACCGTACAGTATTTAAGTAAGTAAGTCATTAGATACGTACCGTATTATTTTTGCTATTTATGTATTATTTATCCATAATGCATCCAAGTAAATAAGACATACAATACAGCCGGAGCATTAATAGTAGATACTCGACTATATATCTATCGGTGTGCTCTCTTGCATCTGTCATTATATTTGTCACGCCCGAGAGTGTACCTTACTTTAGTTTCACTGTACGTTTCATGAAAGATAATAATGTATTGATAAATCATTTTAAATAAGCATCTAAGCCCTTGTTAAGATTGTCTATTCGTCCTTTTTTACCAACGAATATAAACTACCTATACGAAAAAGCGCATGAAATGTATGAGGTACTAAAAACTCAAGATAAAGTGCAGACGTGGACCCTGAATACAGGTACATTCAATTAACACCACTATACACACTAAAGTGAATTTCCTTATAAAACGAAACCGGCTACATAACAGTTAAATTTTATGCGGAACCAATTGCATTAAAAGCCAACCTCACCATCTTATTTCGTAACACAAATCCAAAACGTCATAAGCACATAATCAACTTAACTTACATACGCCATTTTAGTTCAGGAGAGCGGGTGTCGATTTTTGCGGCACAAGATTTTAACTTTGAACGGAATGCAGTTCCAATTACAGAACGCATTCGGAACGATATTTTGAATTTTCTGAATTTCAAATTTCGAACGACGATTACCTGCCAGTAATTTAATTTAATTTAGGATTTCTTTATTCACGATTAGTTTTAATTGTGCATCTGACTTTTTTCGGTTGCCAGAATTATTTTGTGTCTTACTTAGAGACATTTCAGAGACAATTTTCTCGTTCCTTTTTCAAACTGGTGCCTGAAAAATCGTTAACTAAAGAACGATCTCATCGTCCTTAACTGACTCCGTTATTAATTAATTTTAGTTGCACGAGTTAATTGGAAGATGAAAGATGATTTATTGGCGTAAAATATAACGATAATTATATGGATTTAAAATAACCACACGAAGTAAGTAATACAATATTTCAAAGGAATCGAATTTAAAAAAACAACTTTTCTAAGTTCAGAAACTGTTACTTTAAAATATCCTTAAAAGTAAAAAAATAGTTTGTACATTTGTAAAAAATAGGCAAATTAGTGTTTACACACGTACAAAACCAAAACGAATTGAAACTACCAGTTCTTTCAATTAATTGCAATGCAAATAAACTTAATTCCTACCCTAATAGCCGTTAAAAACGACACTGGGATAGAACGACGTTTATCAAGATTTGAATTTTGAATTCGGAACGCTAAAGCCGGCCACACACGTCGCTGGCACGCGCTGAAAATGGCTGCCTTATTTTGTTTGGTATTCTTTTTAAATTGGTTTCGATTTGACTGCTATAAAATAATATGGATTTATCATAGTTTTTTTTAATGATCAAAATTAAATTATTCTTGGCAGTTTTAAGGGGAAAACCTTACATCACTACATTGACATAGCCCCGAACTAAACTCAGGGCTTGTAAGTATTATGGGTACTAGACAACGATAAGTAATACATAGAGAAATGCATAGACAACAACTAAGACTTGGGAACGGTACGGCAGAAAATTTTTCTTACATAATTGCGATTAGAAATAAGTATGACATTGTATTCTTAATTATTCACAATTTATATTACTTGTTTTTGTGGTAGCATTTGAAGTGTTTCTCGTTTGTAGTTTAATTACTATTATTTTGACCTATTTTTGTACGCCGTAAGGCAGATCACAGAGGACCTTTCTTATTGCATTTATAACACCTGTAATAACCTGTGTTTCACAAAATAAATGATTACTGATTACTGATTACTGATGACTTACAAATATTAGTGCTTATATTATATACTACCAGTTACCCGCGACTCCGTCCGCGCAGAAAAGTAAAACATAGCCTATGTTACTCGGGGATAATGTAGCATCCTAATGTGGAAATATTTTTTAAAATCGGTCTATTAATATATTTATATTTAGTTTAAAGCTTCTGTTTTAAATTTATATAAACATTAATATTTCACTGTGTTTCTGTTGTTTAATGTTATTTTTATCATTAAGTCTTAATTAAGTACATTGCATGCTGTAATTTTAACTTAGTATTTCCTGTGTTCATAGTGAGATACATTCAGGGAAGCATCTGTATCTATAGTACCAATTTACAAATTATGTTACACTCTATGTATGTTTCTGTGTTATCTCCCAAATAGATAAATAAATAAATATTAATTTTTGAGTTTAAACGTTACAAATGTACAAAAATACAAATGTTTCCTTTTTATAATATTAGTGACAAGTCGTAGTGTAAAAAAACACTACGACTTGTCCCTAGTGCGGTGAGGATGCTATGCCTACGGCCGGCATTACACCTGTAAGTTATTACTGTAAGTTTTGAAACAAAGCTATATGCAAGAGAGAGATGCAGATATTTGCCACTCACTCTTACCCATAGTTGCGTCTCAAAACTTACAGCAATAACTTACAGGTGTAAGGCCGGGATTACACCTGTAAGTTATTACGTAAGTTTTGAAACAAAGCTATATGCAAGAGAGAGATGCAGATATTTGCCACTCACTCTTACCCATAGTTGCATCTCAAAACTTACAGCAATAACTTACAGGTGTAATGCCGGCCTACCTTAAAATCATCGGTCCTAAATTAGATTGCTCCGGTATGGGGATAAGACAATCCCTCAAATGACTAGCATAGAATAATTACATTTTTGTCCTCAGGTTAGGCAACATATTTGCAGTCTTGAGTTAGTAGTCTCAAGATGGCAAACGTCTATGGGTCTTAGATCCCACTTACCATCAGTTGGCCCTTGTGTTCGTGTGCTTTCTTCATGAAAGATACACAACTAAGAACCGTTAAGTGCTTACATTAATAATGCTTAACAATTCGAGCACAAAAGCAACAAACCGCTTAGATTTCATTATACGAACATTTGAAACATTATAATACACAGCCATTACAATAAACCTGCAAAAATACAGATAATAAAAGCCCTATCAAACCACAATCTTAATCGGTTATTTCAATGCCACAGCACAAACCTATTACCAAATAAAAACAATTTAAACAACAAAACAAAATTCTTACATAATACCAACATAACTACTCAACCGAAAATAAAACCGGATGTAGTAAAGCATTATGGCCCGATTATGCCTAAAAAAGAACTTCCGCTCCCATATAATGTGACACGAATAGAAATGAAAGAATTAAAATCAGTTCAACCCTAGCGATAAAAATTAAAAGATTTAAACCCTTTATCTGTGGTTGCGGGATGGCGCGAAATCGAATGTCAGCGTGACATTTTACCGAAATGGCGCCTTTTGCCAATTTGTATTTGCTGATTAAGGGTTTGATTACACGATTTTGTTGTTAGTAGTCGTACTAGCTGCAAACAAAACTTGAATAATGATTATTATGATTAATGATATGAAATTAGAGTTTCGTGTCGTTTTTTTTTGGGAAATTCATTGCAATTAGTTGCTTATTACACGAGATTTTTTATATGTATTTTAACAAGTTGGAGAGTAATTTAACCCTAATGACTTGGAACATTGGGTTTCAAGTTTTAGGGTTCCTAATGTGAAAGCCCTGTAAAGCTTCTTTCACCTACCTAATCCTGAAATTTGTTATTTAGCGTATCAATTGAAAGCTCAACCATCCATCCAAGGGGCTTTTGTATGTAGATACTCGTATGTTGTGTTGTGTGAGATTGAATATGAATTGTGATGTCGTAAAGACAACTTAGATCTAGGTCATCATCATCGTCATCATCATAATCATTATTTCAGCCGAAAGACGTCCACTGATGGACATAGGCCGATCCCAAGGTTTGCCACAGGTCCTGCGCCGCTTGCATCCATCTCTTTCCCGCAACGTTAGCCATGTCGTGGCCAGTTACAAGTAAATATGATAATTAGAGTTAGGTTATAGATTATAGTTTAGAGCGAGCTAATCTTCCGCAACTCGATATTTAATTTATGCGCCTTTTTTTCGTGCTGAGTTGCTGGCACTACTCTTCCTAACCTAGTTCTACCAGGAAGCCTTAACACTAGACCCTTGATGTTCCCGAAGGCTTCTGGTAGCGACACTAGGGACCTCGACGTTCCGAGGTGACGTGCCCGGTATGTTGCCACCTCAGGGCATTCCTGGGGCCTGCACAGGGGGCTGTCTGTGACACTTACCACCTTACTAATAAACGTTGAGTAACGGTGGTATAGCTATACACTGTTTTGTCCTTTTCTGTCAAATTCAAATGTCACAATGACAGATAAGGAGAAAACGTTGTATAGCTATACCACCGCTACTCAACGTTTATTAGTAAGGGGGTTAATGTGGACAAGTGTTTGAAATGGTTTGAACTAGACTTAGATTTAAGAGGCCGTAAAGTATTTTCTTAAATTGACAAATGTACAGAATTGACGCGACCGCGTCCGCGGTCCGACACCTTACGTCGATCCAATACATTTTCGATAAACGTAACGTTCGCCGAATGTATCTTGTCTTGGGCGTAAAGGTTATGTAACTACACCAATCGTTGAAAAAAATATATCTCTTCAAAAGTCATGTCGTCGAAAATAACAACAAATTATACCACACCGTTGTCAATACAACACAGACACAACCCGTGGCACCGCCTTTAACTTTGTCAATGTTGGCGGCGTTGCAAAAGCCTTGGTCTCCCGCTGATCTGAAAAAGTTATGGCGCATGCAAAAAGTTTGTCTATGGCCTTTATGAGCATCAATGTAGGCCGCATTACTTTACGTGCATTTTTTTGGGTAATCAATTAGGAAACATACATGGTGATGCTGTGCTGAACTTTGAATCAAAGTAATAGAAGAGGTAGTCGATGGCACGGAATGCACCTTTTCATTTATACGACGATCCTAAGAGTATATATTATATTGTACAATGTTTTTATGTCACAACTTAATGTACACTGTAAGAAAAATAACACAAATTATTCAGCAAATAGGTATCTATGAACGCGAAGGTTACTATATTCCAAATAATTTTGTATATAAACAATAAACTACTGAACTATAATAGTATTTACCATAAAATGTAGTTCACATAAGGAAACCACCCCAAAAACAATAGACAAAAACTCTGTAATTGCTTTTTTATTTCCGTCGCGGACCCAGGTAAGCGGCCACACAGCCGCGCGGCGTGTCAAAGCGACGTTCCGTTTTCAAAATATTTTGACGTTAATAGTCACTTTTGTGGACCAGTGACATATTGATTTTTTTTCTCACGCCGCCAAAAGCAAAGGTATGAATGTGGAGTGAGTCGCGCGTTGATGTGTTTTTTTATTTGTACTGTAAGGCGGTACGTTTTGTTTAATAAGATTTGTCAATGTGACACTTGGGGGGTAGGATTTGGCATATTTTTTTGGCTGCATTTGGGTTTGTAACTTCTATTATAATCGCTCTACTTTTGTCTATTGACTCTATAGGCATATCTTTTGGAATTGTGTCAGGGGTTTAATTAATTTAAGGGGTAACTAATGGCACAGATCAATTTGTATTAATCTTTATTTTTACATAGTATTACGGTGGGTTTAGACCAAGCGAGCGAATGCTCTAGAACATGTTTTGTCTTTATTTTTACAAAGAAAACGTAAGAGATAATGCATAGAATTCTTGTTCGTTCGCTTGGTCTAAACCCACTGTAAAACAAAGTCGCTTCCGCCGTCTGTTTCCTTAGATCTTCTAAACTGCGCAACGGATTTTAATGCGGAAGACAAGCTGTTGCCCGCGGCTCTGTCTGCGTAGAAGTCGTTATTCGCGGGTAAAAAGTACGCTATGTCTTTCCTCAGGGTTCAACCTATCTTCGTACCAAATTTCATCGAAATCGGTTTAACAGTTTAGCTCTGAAAGCGAAATAAACAGACAAAGTTACTTTCACATTTATATAATGCTAGCTTATGCCCGCGACTTCGTCCGCGTAGATTTCGATTATCGTTATTCCCACGGGGACATTTAAATTTTCCGGGATGAGAAGTAGCCCATGTGTTTATCCAGTGTATAAGCTGTCTCCATTCCAAATTTCATCCAAATACGTCTAACCGTTGCAGCGTAAAGTAGTCACAAACTAACACACACACACAAACTTTCGCATTCATAATATTAGTAGGAGTAGTATGGATATGGACAATGATTGAATTCAAAGCATTTCGTAATGTAATGCTTTAATATCTTATAATTACCCGACTACTCAAGAAGAAGGTTAATGTGTTTGATCTGTCAGGCAACACTGCTCAAATGGCTGGTCGTCATTAGATAAGATAAGATAAGATAAGATTCGTTTATAGTCAGAAACTGTGTACAATTAGGTCACATCGTATAAAAGGTCAGGCAAGTAAATACATATATTATATTAAAACAGTCTTAACCAGGTATACATCTGAAATATCCATTTAAATTGTAAAAACTTTCCATTGATAGCCATCCTTTGAGCTTTGTTTAAAATATAATCCCATATTGGTCGAGGTTGTGTCAAATGGAAGCTTTATAAAACAGGCCCCAGGGGCACGTTTTATAAAGCTACAAGTTACAATTTTACAGGTCTAAACTGGCAACACTGCTCAAATGGCTGGCCGTCATTGGTCGAGGTTGTGTCTAATGGAAACTTGTAACCTGTAAATTGTAATTTGTAGCTTTATAAAACAGGCCCCTGATGGTAAGTGGGATCTGAGACCCATAGACATTTGAAATCTCAATGTGTGTATGATATTACACATTACATCTTAGTCCTCAGGGTTGGAAAAGAACTTGGAGTCTTAGGATTGCAGTCTTGAGATTGTAGTCTTGAGAATGCAAATGTCTATGGGACTCAGATCCCACTTACCATAAGGGGCACGTTTTATAAAACTACAAGTTACAATTTTACAGGTCTAAACTGGCAACACTGCTCAAATGGCCGGTCGTCATTGGTCGAGGTTGTGTCAAATGGAAACTTGTAACCTGTAAATTGTAATTTGTAGCTTTATAAAACAGGCCCCTGGTCGTCATTGGTCGAGGTTGTGTCAAATGGAAACTTGTAACCTGTAAATTGTAATTTGTAGCTTTATAAAACAGGCCCCTGGTCGTCATTGGTCGAGGTTGTGTCAAATGGAAACTTGTAACCTGTAAATTGTAATTTGTAGCTTTATAAAACAGGCCCCTGGTCGTCATTGGTCGAGGTTGTGTCAAATGGAAACTTGTAACCTGTAAATTGTAATTTGTAGCTATATAAAACAGGCCCCAGGTAGCTTGTGTGCTCATAATCATAAATACCTTCTTCGTGCAATAAAAATAAGTACACGTAGCGTCTATTTAAGGGACATTAAGGAATGTAAAATGTAACAACACATCACTCTTTTTCAAAACACGCGCCGGTTTTGTACAACTAAACATAAACCGCGTTAAATCATTATATTTACTTATGGCAACACCTGGCCTCAGCTGTTTATTTACCAACACGTGTCCAAACAAATTTCGACGAGACAACAAAAGTGCTACAAGCGGTCAAACACAGGAAACACTGGCCACTTACAAAGGCGCTTTCTTAAAAAAAAACTGTTTGACATCTGTCAGTTTTTCCGCGCCTTAGAAATTTGAGGTTAGTTTCGACGCTACGAGAATAACCTAAAATTTATTGTAATTATAAGGGACGAGCGGACATCAGCTGTCAACCGCAGACTGACCATAGTAATGACTGTAGCACAAAGACTAGTATTGTATCCTTGCCAATGTTAAACGCAATCCCTCTTTCATTTCTTTTGTATAGCCAACAAGCTCTAGTTATACTGGTATTGCAATCCAATAAACACTGATCCTTTTGAACGTAGCTAGTCAAATGAACACAGGTCTTTTTAAACTGGTGGGATATGACGTCCATTTTTGAAAGAACTGTGAACTTATTTAAAAGTTGGGTTATTGCAGGCCATTTTATTCTGGGGGTGTTTCCTTTGTAAGGGCGCGTGCGAGAGGAGGCGTAAGTCGGTTTTTCAATGTTTGTTGTTTAAACAATAACAATTGTTTGTTGAGATAAGGGCACTTCAGTTTTGTGTTTGAAATACGATTTGCTCTGGCTACCGGTTTTGAATATTTAAGTATAAATTGATTTATTTACGAGTTCTTTTGTTTGTGTTTAAGTGGACACCATTTTTTTATAAAAATACTTTGATTTAAAAAACTGGACAAGTGCGAATCGGATTCGCGCACCGAGGGTTCCACAGCAGGTATTATATTCTGACTTGAATTCGATTTTCAGTCGAATCGAATCAGCGTAAGCCGAAGTCACACTACCATTTTTTAGTATGAATATATTTTTCTACACATTTTTTAAAACATTTACTATATTTGTACCAAATTTGACGCTTGTATGATTGACTGTTACGATACAACAAAAGTAAATTCGTTGAAAAAAAACCTTGAATGTAGGGGGACCACTTCATTATTTTACTTTCTTTACTTTTTATTATTTGTTAGTAAATCCGCCGTAGTAACACATACTCTTAAAAAAAACTCACTATCTATTCCGGTTCAAAAGATACAGGTCTTTAAAGTTAGGACGGCGACGGGCGGACGGACGGACGGACGGACGGACGCACGGACACCGGCGCCATTAATAGGGTCCCGTTCGGCTACCATGCGGGTACGGAACCCTAAAAACCAACAACAATTACACAATAATTTACTTATTCTAAACCATAGACTGCTACTTTTTCGCGTGACACAAAGGCAAAGGTTCAGCTCAAACAGCCAAATGTAAACCAAAGACAATAATTCACACCCATCAAAAGCTTACCCTCTAGGATTAAACATAATAAACAAGGCAAAATAAATAATTAATTATCTTCCGCTCCCCTACAATAGGCTGTTTACAAATTTCCCGACCGCACCCTGGCGGTAATGGATTTTTCCGGGATGGGGCAAGGGGATAGGAATTAGCGGATTAAAAAAAAAAGTTCTCTCTTCTTTTCATATAAAACATAGTCCCTCTGTCTGTTCAAACTACGCAACGGATTTTATGCACACACACATATGCGGTTTTCGTCTATAGATACAGACATTAAAGAGGAAGGTTTTTATCTATACATTCTGGATTATGTACGCGTGTTACAGAAAACTCACAAAACCGAAGCGAAGCGAGGGCGGGTCGCTAGTTTATTTATTTAACTTATTCTATTATTATATGCTCGAGTTAAATCTTGTGAGTAAATTTTGAACGACTTTCCGATATTGAGTGGCATGACATTAGGAATAAAGGACAAAGCCAGATCTTGGCTTAAAACACTTTAAAAAAAGCCTAGCGGTTACGAAGGATGTTGATATGACCTGTTTTATTTGAGATTTAAATTCAGTATTTTACTTGTACATTTAGGGAAATTATACGAAAAATAGGGCCATCTATTAAGATACTTTGTAAATAAGACAACTTCCGAGTAATGTATGTAATGTAAAGTAAAATAAGACAAGTTCCTCTGAAAAACGAACACCACAGAATTGTTTTAAATATTTTTCTACATCAAATAAACCCAAGCTTCTATGGAGTCCTGGCTTCTAAGGACAATTCCTTTGTAAACCCGATCGTAGCAGAATATTATGGTATCTAGGAGCTGATCTGATGATGGAGCCGGAATGTGGTTACAGAGTCTCAGCTGTAATTTACATAGACCCATCGCATTTGGATTCGCTTTTGATCTTGATGACTGTGAAAAAGTATAGTCGACAACAACAGCCTGTTTTAAAAATGATTTTTATTTACAGACACTTATATATATATACTTATTATTAAAATAGTACTATATATATCTACCTACAAGTCGATTCACAAGAGTTGGCACGAATGGATTGAATGAGTGAACGAAAGTATACAAGTGTGGAAAATAATAACAGGTTTTTGGTTTGAAATTCGAACATCGGCTCAAAGGACGGCACTCACACAGTGATAGGTGACATTACTTTTGTTTATTCCATTCGTGCCAGCTTTAGTGAATCTGTACTTAGAAGTACAGTCAAATAAATAGATTACTAGGCAACTATGGAACTAAGTCAAAGTGACGTTCAAACAATTGCATGGTTCTATTCTATTCTTAATTAACGGCTTTCACTCCTGTTAAGGTGTATTTCGCCAATGTCGAGTTATTTATAGACACTCCCATGGACTTACTAGAGAAATAAGTCCATGGATATCACACGCGAAGACAATTGTTCGGTAAAAGAGAATTTTCTCAAATGGACTAAACAGAAGCACATGGGGTTAGCTCCACGCGCTTCTGTCAAGTCCCATTGCATGGTTAATCATCACAGATTACTGACAATGAGACTCAGTTACAGATTAGATTATGACGCGTGCTGTCAGAGCTGCCGCTGCCATAGATAAAATAGAATAGGTCATGTCGGTTTTCTGTGCTTGAACCATGTAAGGCTAAGGGACTGTTGCCCTTTCCGCTATCTGAGGACGGCCATGGAAAACTTTTGCGTTTATTTTTTATTTTTTTATTAATATTTTTTTTTCTCTAGTTTTTTTATTATTTTGCAATCATTCCTTGTTTTCAAATAATTATATGTGTGTAACCTTCCGTGGTTTCACCTGATGGTTCCAACGGAAGACCAGCGCTGACTTTAATGCCGGCATTACGCTGAGTTGGGACCATTTCGTGGCTACTTCCTTCCTGTACGTGTTAATCTGTTCTTTTTTTATGTATGTCACGAATAAATGATTTTTCTTTCTTTCTTTCTTTCAAATGTAAACAGACTTTATATGATTTGACTTACGAAGTCACTTTGACATTATTGGCCTTAAATACATATGAATAGTGGGAAGAGTTCGATAAACAAAATGGCGACTTTATACGTAATAATTCATACTGATTTATTAATGATATTTAGTATACAAAATATTAATATTAATTTAGACAGAATTACATACCTAACGGTCTCCCTCTTGGGAAGCGCTGATAGATTTTTGACGTGTAAAAGTGCCCAGCGGGCCTAGTATACAACATCCGTCACTTTTTGACACGTATATAACTTGACTCGTACGAGAGCGACGGATGCTTTATCCACATTTTGTCACGCCATAAACGCCACCATACTAGACGCGCAGGCTTCTTACTGAATTAATATTGTTTATATCTAACATCAAAATGTAACATCAAATTGTGTTTAAGTAATTAGAAATGTTCTTTTAACTATGATTTTATAAAATATTAATAAAACTATTTTGAAAAAATCCGCTTGGTCCCCATGCCTTCTTCCGCAATGGTCCCAAGATAGCTAATACAACTGCGAGGGAGTGGCCGACAACAGATTTTCAACACCTGCTAATGGTGCCAGATTCTTTTGTATGTTTTTTTAAATATCTTTACTTTACTTCCCTCTTCCCCCGTGGTACGGTTGACTATGTCCGGTTGACCAAAATTTATATTTCAAAATCAAAATTCGGGCCGGCTGAAAAACTAACAAAACCTAAACCTACCTCATATTTATGGTAATTATTACTGAGTGTTTTGGGCAACCGGACATAGCCAACCGTACCACGGGTGAAGCCCCCTTTACCCCTCTTCAGTTCTTCACCCGTGGTACGGTTGACTATGTCCGGTTGACCAAAATTTATATTTCGAACTCGAATATAACAGAGTAACGGAGCTTCGCTATGGCGGAGCTCCTATTTCTGCGTATTTTGGCCCTTCGGGCCGGCTGAAACACTAACATCTAAACCTACATCATATTTATGGTACTTATTACCGAGTATTTTGGTCAACACAGCCAACCGTACCTACTGATGTGCCAGTTGCGGAAAGTTTCACTAGAAATATAGGAAATTTAAATTGAAGAAACGGAAAGTTTCAATCCCCATACAAAATTGTGAGAAGTTTCCGAAATTTTCCTACATGAAAAATTCCGAAATTTTGGAAAGTATCCTTTGGCACATCAGTAACCGTACCACGTCTGAAGCCCCCTTTACCTTTACCCTAGTTGTACTGAAAATTTCGGCTCTGACAGGGAGCTATTAAATTATATTGTTATTTAACGCAATGCTAGATCAAAACAGTAGTAACTCAACATACAACTGCTCTTTAAAATCAACTTTAATACAACTTCTATGAACTTGAAACAGAACTAGCAAGGATTTTGAGTTGATACTGTTTTGATTTAGCAATGCGTAGGTAAGGAGAAGGCAAACGAGCACTCAGGCCGCCTGGGGCCTGTTTTATAAAGCTACAAATTACAATTTACAGGTTACAAGTTTCCATTTGACACAACCTCGACCAATGACGACCAGGGGCCTGTTTTATAAAGTTACAGATTACAAGTTGCCATTTGACACAACCACGACCAATGACGACCGGCCATTTGAGCAATGTTGCCAGTTTAGACCTGTACAATTGTAACTTGTAGTTTTATAAAACGTGCCCCTGATGGTAAGTGGGATCTGAGTCCCATAGACATTTGCATTCTCAAGACTACAATATCAAGACTGCAATCCTAAGACTCCAAGTTCTTTTCCAACCCTGAGGACTAAGATGTAATGTGTAATATCATACATGAATGAATTACAGACGGATAGACGGACAGATGGACATGGCGAACTATAGATAAAGGTTCCTAGTTTGACTTCGAAAGAGGGAATAAATAACCATAATGACATACATTCGTACATACATATTACTCGTATATTATGGTAGATCGATTAACAACAAGCAAGCTTTCAAAGCTCGACTGTTGCTAACCAACTTTAAATCGTTATAAATCCTAAATGATCATACAAAATTAAAAATGGTGAAAGAAACCTAAAGATAATTTTTAAATCTCTATTCAATGATACCCCACTTTTCATACTTGGTCGACTTTTTTTTTTCAATACATACATACATTAAATCACACCTGTTTCCCAGAGGGGTAGGCAGAGATCACTTCTTTCCACCTGCTACGATCCTGACACATCTCTTTCGCTTCTTTCCACATTCATACAACGAGTCATGCATACACGTCGGTGTCGGGTACTTAAGATCCGGCCCTTTTCCAGTATTTCTCCGATTTGATTCGAAAAACGCCTAGGGCGGCCCCTTCTAACCCTCCCACTCACTTTTGCTCTGTATACCTATCTCTTTCGTCAATCTTCTTCTAAATGACCTTTTTTTTTATAATTTGCACAATATGGCTTCTGGTTGCCGCCATATTGAATTTTGATTACTGTCATATCTTCAGTGACGCTCACCAGATTAAGACAAATCGATTGAAATAAGAACCATCAAAATCGGACAACGGGTTTAGTTTTTATAGTGACACAAAGGAACAAACATACATATATAGTCTGTGAAACACATTACCCTCCTCCTTCGGCAAGAGGGTAAAAATAATACCGTTAAAAAACTACCAAATAAACAACAAACACAAACAAACAAACATTTAACGTAACGGGACACTACTTTAAAATTAATTAATACTATAATAACACCAAAATTCTCAGAAACGCCATCGATTTTTTCTCACCTGACATTTGAACATGCGCGGTATCTCGCTCGTATAAAAAAGTACGACAATAGGCGCATGGGGTATAATCGCTCGCACCGCAGGCGTCGGCTGGCAATGCCACGTTAATTAACTACACTGTGGTGCAGTGAAAACGGTAACTGTTAAATAGAAAAAAAAACCCTTATTTCAGAGCAGATATCTCGGCCCAATTGATTCATACATAAACATACATTAAATCACGCCTGTTTCCCAGCGGGGTAAGCAAAGACCACTTTTTTCCACCTGCTACGATCCTCACAGATCTCTTTCGCTTCTTCCACATTCATGCATGCACGTCGGTTTCGGGTACTTAAGATTCGGCCCTTTTCCAGTATTTCTCCGATTTGATTCGAAAAAGTACGCCTAGGGCGGCCCCTTCCGAACCTCCCACTCACTTTCGCTCTGTTCTCTTTCGTCAATCTTCTTTCATCTATCCATTCCAAATGACCGAACCATCGAAGGATGCCCTTTTCAATCTTAGTCACTACATCTTCTTTTAGTCCACATTTCTCTCTGATCTTTTGACTCTCACAGCTTTTGTAGAAAACAGCACGCAAGAAACCTTCATTACGACTTTTAATGTCATGATACCCTGGCACCTTCTTGAGACCAATGAGTCAAGATACCAAAATTACTTTGTACCTATCATAATGCTTAAATACCGAAATAACCTGTTTTTTTTTTCTCAAAAGCTAACTCCCTAATCTGAGTCCAACCCACTTTAAAATAACTTGGAAATTTTAAATTTGGCATGCAGTTCCATAGCTAAATTTTTATCGGATACGCATACATTAGATTTGAAAATATGCCAAGTTTCAAACTCAGTTCCTAATAAACTTCTTTAAACAAGCGAAGAACAGTGAACATTTCTGCAGCTATTCCTTAAAAAATACATAAGTAATTTTATCGAATTTCATTTCATCAAACGCTATTTTCTGCTGAAACCGTGATGTTTTCAGGATATCTCAAACACTATTAACGTAGGTTAGACTTGTGACTGCCGTTCGATGATATGTAAATTCCTCGTATTGTTACGTTTATTGAAAGAGCTTTTGATAAATAATAAGTACCCCACCTACCTACATGTAACTTGGCTCCTTTATAGGCTTTCACACCTATATTGGATTTGGCTAAAATATAGCCATAGAGACTTATTGCTAAAAAAATGTCCGACCATATAAAAACCATATCATCTTTGACCTGTTATGGTATTGTTTTTCACTCGGCCGCCATTACTGTCAAGTAAATAAGAGCTGTCAAAACGAGGACAATACGATAACAGGGCAAACCTTATAATGGGTTTTAGCACTTAGAATCTCGGCCCAGGGCCACCTAGCCAGGACCTCCTGGAATCTCGGCCCAGGGCCACCTACCCATGACCTAATAGAATCTCGTCCCACAGAGCCACCTAGCCAGGACCTCCTAGAATCTCGGCCCAGGGCCACCTAGCCAGGACCTCCTAGAATATCGGCCCAGGGCCACCTAGCCAGGACCTCCTAGAATCTCAGCCCAGGGCCTCCTCGCCAGGACCTCCTAGAATCTCAGCCCAGGGCCTCCTCGCCAGGACCTCCTAGAATCTCGGCCCAGGGCCACCTAGCCAGGACCTCCTAGAATCTCAGCCCAGGGCCACCTAGCCAGGACCTCCTAGAATCTCAGCCCAGGGCCTCCTAGCCAGGACCTCCTAGAATCTCGGCCCAGGGCCACCTAACCAGGACCTCCTAGAATCTCAGCCCAGGGCCACCTAGCCAGGACCTCCTAGAATATCGGCCCAGGGCCACCTAGCCAGGACCTCCTACAATGTCAGCCCGGGGCCTCCTAGCCGCCGAGTTTGAAACAATACAATACACGTCATAGGCAATGTGGTAGAATAGATAGAACATCCGTCACTTTTTGACACGTATGTACCTAAGTAGCACGAGAGTGGTGAATCACCATACTAGGCCCGCTATTGCCTTATATACAGAGATCGGAATTAAGTAGAGCTAATTTGCCTAAACTTGATGCATGTTCATTCAATAATGTATTCCCATCTCTCTCACGCATAAATGAATATGGGTCAAGTTTAGGCAAATTAGCTCTACCTATTCCGATCTCTGCTTATATATCATAATTATAATTGTAAACAAAGTTCTTCGTAAAATTGAACCCTATGGTGAGCCAATTTTATATGAAATTAAGACCATCGGGCATTGAAACTGACTGGCTGACTGTTTCATCAACGCTCAGCCGAAACCGCTGGATCGAGGAACTTGAAATTTGGAGGGAACATTCCTTGGTTATCCTAGCGGTGCACTAAGAAGGGATTTTTGGAAATTCGTCCCCTATGGGGTTAAAATAGGGGGAGTAATAGTTAGCTAATTTTAGCGTACAAAGTCGCGGGCATCCAGTATGTCTTAAAATCTCGCGTGCTTACTTCTCATTTATCGTCGGTATAAGTCATGAAAATAACTCAATATAGCTAGAACTTTATTACAAAGAGATACAGTTTTAAGTACTGTGATATTTTGGTATTGCCTCAAAATACTACCAAAGAAGGCGTCTAACTTCACGTATTAGAATTTTAAATTTAATGTAGTTACCATAGAGTATAGAATGCTTTCACTACTACATAGCAGTTAGCACCCTTCTTTTATAGGACGGCAGGATAATACGGTGTACAGTCAAAGACTTAAAGGCTTAGGTCCAAAGTCAATCTGACATTCTAAAACAATAAGGTTGAGTTTCCTATAAGTTACAAATGTACGGGTGTTACATTCTGAATTATGTACAGGTGTTACAGAAAACTCACATAAACCGAAGCTAAGTGAGGGCGTCGCTAGTTAAATATAGATACAAACCCTAGATATAATGGTGACACCTTTTTCAGAGCTGATATCTCTTAAATAGCTGAACCGATTTTCATGAAACTTAGCTAAAAAGCATCCTGATTAAACTAGCTTTCTTTATAAAACAAACCACGTTTAAATCGGTCCACCCGTTTGGGAGCTATGATGCCACAAACAGACACATGTTAAAGGTCTAACACCCTCTTTTATTTCTCAGGGGTGACAGTCGAGTTCATAAATATGTGTACACTTTACTACCTTGTCTGTTTAATGTCATGTTTAAACTGCCATATATGATTGTCACAGCGATTAAAGTGACAAGGCACAAAAGTGTACCTACACATATTTGGGTCATTATTTGGGCGTTTGTTCCGAATCACTTTCATAGTGACATTTTTATAGAAGTGGCTGCAGATTTCGAAGTCGTTTCTGGTTGGGTATCTAAGTTTATCTACACTCATATCATAAGTGCTCTATTATGCGTTCAAGAAATATTCGATAAATAATAAAGCTGTCATCGCTGTCACCTACTACCACAGGTAAGGTAATGCTGGTCATTTTCCTTTCGGCTACTGAACCCATCTTAGAGTACTTGAAATATGTCTGTAGATAAAGTATTGTACGAGACTCTGCGTAATTAGCATTACTACACTCGTGTGATCTATTATGAAACTCGCCTTGCGGCTCGTTTCATAAACCACGCTCATGTTGTATTGCCTGTCATTACGCAACCGTCATGTAAACTACTATTACCGTATACCTAACAAATATCCAAAAAAGGCATCAAAATATACGCCCAATTCTTCAATAAATATGTCCACAAAAGTGAGGCGGTTGAAACGCTCGAATAATGACCCGTTCATGAGCTCGAGCGTATATTGACGCGCATACGTCACCGTGCTGCTGAGAGGTTTCGACATTCTATTTGTGTATGCACGCACACATTTACAAACGAATGAGGGTAGTGATTAAGCTATGCTGTTCTATGATTGTAAGGTAGGCGTTTTGTCCCTGGCTTTATGCTAATTGTGATGGCTAATGTTTATGGGGTTGCCTAGTCTTCGTTATAAACAAAAATTGACAATGGTTTAACTAAGCAGGTTATCGCAACGAGTGAGGTTCGTTTTAAATAAGAATGGCAGTAAATAGCAGTGCTTAAGTTGGCATAAAATACATATTTGCGGCTTTTGCGGTAGAATCTGTTGGACCGTGAACGCTTTTTAACAATTTAAAAAATAAAATGATTCGTGCCTCAGGTGACCATAGGGCTGGCTCTTTCCTCGGCCAACTGCTAGCAATAGCTATCCAAAGAGGAAATGCAGCCAGCATTATGGGCACCATTCCCAGTGGCAGTAGTCTAGGAGACATGTGTTCATATTATAGTTACTTAGAATAAGTTAATTTATTTTAGTATATAGTGCCAGTTATGTTTTTATTAGGGTTCCGTACCCAAAGGGTAAAAACGGGACCCTATTACTAAGACTCCGCTGTCCGTCTGTCTGTCCCCAGGCTGTATCTCATGAACCGTGATAGCTAGACAGTTGAAATTTTCACAGAAGACGTATTTCAGTTGCCGCTATAACAACAAATACTAAAAACCATTAATAGTACATTGTTGCAGAGGATAGAAAGTACGAAATTTTTGGACGAGTCATATAGAGGGCCGAAACGTAGTTGAGGCCCTCTAGTGTACGAGTCCATAAATTGCACTTTCTACCGAGGCAGACATAATCACAACTACTGAGAGGAAATTAAATAAAAATTCATATTCAAAACTCAAATTTTAATTCATGTTAATGTGACATCACCGTCAATTTTACCATAGATCACATTTTTTTTAATCTAGACCCCTATTCTCCTGGCACTCGAGATTCATAAACTAACATGCGAGATGAAAATGTAAAATTGTATTTGTTTCGCCATATCTCCCATGTAATTTCATCTCTAGTGGTTCGAGATTAGGGGCCAAGTTTGAATTACATTTAAAAAAAAGCAGTGACATAGTTTTTAGTCTGTGTATTTTTTAGCAAAAATACACCTAATATTTTACGATACAAAATGGTGTGTTCTGATTGGTCGATTTCAATTTTTCATTTTAAGGAGCTATGACACAAAAATTGATTGATTGATTTTCATTGGTTCTTAAAGTTGGACAACAATGTTCTCGACCAATCAGCAAACACGCCGACAAAAACATTCTTGGTCTGTCCTTATAAGTGACGTTTTTTGACCCCAAACAAGACCATCTATGGCCATATTTCCGAGCAGTGTTGTGAAAAATAATATTTAAGGGGGGCTCCCATACAACAAACGTGTTATTTTTGCCTTTTTTGCTCGATTTTAATAACGGCAACAGGTAGACGCTTGAAATATTCGCAGAATAAATACTTGTACATTAACTTTAAAAACAAATAATTAAATTAAAATAAAATAAATATTTAAGGGGGGCTCCCATACAACAAACGTGATTTTATTGACGTTTTTTGCTAATGTTGTATAGATAATGGTACGGAATCCTTCGTGCGCGAGTCCGACTCGCACTTGGCCGGTTTTTTTATTATCCTGTATTTTGTTTGTCTTAATAAAATTAAATTTTAACGTTGCTGATTACATTATTAAAAAAACGCCTTTATTTATCATTTATACTGTTAATAAGGTCTATTTTTCAATCTCTTCTTTTGGGATATCGATATGCCTCCTCTGTCCGTCCGTCCATCCGCCCTAACTATTAAACAGCTGTATCTTTTGTACCGTTATAGGTAACGGGTTTTTTTTTTTCCAGAATATGCGTTACCGTGTTGTGTTACTGGTAAACATCTTAGCCTGTTTGTGGAGAATGTGGTTACAGAATTATCAACAAGTTTTTAGAGTTGTTGGTAATTCTGTAGCTCTGCCTACCCCACTCTGGGAATTAAGGCGTGAGTTTATGTATGTATGTATGTATCTGTAAGCCTACCATGAGTTACAATTACCGTACTGGATAGCGAGTCGAATCCTCTGTCCCTCGCAGACCTCGCAGTATTCTTATAGAGTGCGAGGGACAGAACATTCGACTCGTGCGAGTACGGTCATTGTAACTCATGGTGAGGGTACTGTTATTAGTAGGTATGTATGTAAACACTTTATTGTACAAAAGAAAAACAAGAACAATACAATTAATATAAAAATATGTACAAAGGCGAACTTATCCCTTAAAGGGATCTCTTCCAGCTAACCCTTGAGAGATTGAGAAAAGTGAAAGGTTGCGCATCGAGTAAGCAAGTGTAGCAAGTGTGTGTAAAATACATTCAAATACGTACACAAATAGATACAGAAATATATGTATATTAATACTTAGATATATATACATAAACTACTTTTTATGTAACTAGAGGATAGTTGATATTTAGGAGATAGAGTCAAGCCAGAACTTTAATTTGCCTTTTAGGGAATCTACCGATTGTGATTGCCTGATGCCAGCTGGTACCTAGCCGATTCCGCAACCTGACAGAATGCACCGAGAAGGATTTGGAATAGGATTCGGATCTGTTGTGTAGTTATTGTGGTGGTATTACTAACAAAAAAAATGGAATAATAAAGGGGTTCCCCATACAAGAAACGTTTTCTCCACGTATTTTTTTTTTGTATCGTAAATACGGTGAAACATACAAGCTTCAAATTTTGGTATGGTAGCCCTGAAAAAAAAAACAAATACTAAAAATGGTCAAAAAAAATTGGCACTGATTCGAGTCGACATCGAATTAAAATCGTAATATAATAATAACTACTGTGTGGTGGTTTGAAACTCTCGGTTCGCGAGTCCGACATGCCTGACCCGATTTTTTAAATACAAGTTTTAACAAAATTGTGGTAACATTAAAACCAATACTTTAAAACGAAAAGAGATAAGAAAGGTAAATAATTAAGTATCAAGAACATTGTCAGCAAATGTTTCTCGGATTATCTTTGAAGAGAATTTATATAAACAACGCATTTTATTTCAATACAGAAAAATCAGATTATCGTGTTTAAAAACTCTTTTCATTAGTGTTTTACGTTTTTTGTATCATTTTTGTAATATTTTATAAAGCTTTAAAGTGTTTATTTGAAAGGATTTTAATTTAATTTAGGTCCTTTTAAAAAATATTACGTTGAAATCGTAACTAAATATAAGTATACAACGGCAAGATGAAGTCCTTTAAAAAATGAGGTAGACAGTTGAAATCTTCACAGAGTATGTATTGCGGTTATAGCAAATAATAATAAAAAAAACATCATCCAAGCAAAAAAAACATCAATCATCAAATCATCTATACTTACTTAAATCTTTTTCTATTTCAGTAATAAAAAAAAGTTTTACCATACTTCCATGAAACTTTTTTTTTTTCAGTCTTTATTGATCTCTTTTAATTAGGTACGAAACCATACGACACCGTGTTGGTTAAAAATAGCGCTTGACTTTGACTTGCTTTTTAGTTAAATAGTATAAATATGAGCCAGCAAATCATAATTTTTATATCGCAAAATCGAAAATGCGTATGTTCACTCGATCCGCCTTCAAGAATCAACACTACATACATTTAAAAAAAGTCATAACAGCTTTTGGCTTTGCACAATCGGCTAAAAAGGACGGAATTTTCTTTCTTATTACGCTTTCTTACTCAGCGCAAAACTCCAATATCAGATGTAATAAAAGACAGTTGTCAAGTAGTTTGTCACACGTGTCGTCAAGATGGCCGCCCGATCTTTTATTTATTCTATCGCATACGAATAATCACGCCCTTAACAGTTTTGGGGTAGTCCGCCATTTTATTGGTATATCTTATGTTTTTGGTCACGTATTGATTTTTATGATAAAATATAATTCAGTCAATGTAGAGTGGTCCTCCTGTATTTCATAATTTTGAAACTAATTATATTCGGAAGGGTATATAACTATTAAATGGGTACATTACATATGTAACTCCGAATTTATCAGAATCCCGAATTTTCATAATTCCGAATGCAATGTTTTGATAGAAGCCTTTATTTTTTGATATCGCTTGTTAATCAAACCTAACATAACCTACGTATAAGCTACATAAGCAAGTAATTTTTGGAATATCTTTGAATGCAGTATTACTAACTTTTAAAAATTACATAAAGTCTTCTTTCAGCAAAATATCCTACTACGATATTTAAGGTATTTTCCCTTCATGACAAATAGTCTTGGGCCGCCCTGTATATTGTAAATTTAATCTAAAATAGCTCCAGCATATGGCTGCGGCTCCACTAAGGCGGAGACGAGCGGAGCCGAGCGGAGCTGTCTGTGCCAATATTAACCAATAGAAGGCGCATGCGGTCACGTCGAGCGTGACTTGCGAACGTTAGTTTGGATTCTATTGGTTAATATTGGCACAGCACCGCTCCACTCCGCTCATCTCCGCCTCAGTGAAGCCGCAGCCTAACAAAGCTTTCGGAAAAGTGTAAATTCGGACATATGAATATTCGGAAAAAAAACGGAATTTTTGGGTGTTCCCCTATTAAATACTGAGATAAAAAACCGGGCAAGAGCACGTCGGAACCATGCTCAGCGTAGGGCTCCGATCCGACGCCGTTACTGCAAACATAAAAAAATCGGCCAAGTGCGAGTCGGACTCGTGCACGAGCGGTTCCACGGTATCATTATCGAGCAAAAAACGGCAAAAGAATCACGTTTGTTGTACGGGAGCCCCGTTTAAATATTTATTTTAGTCTGTTTTTAGTATTTGTTGTTATAGCGGCAACAGAAATTCATCATGTGTGAAATTTTCAAAGGTCTATCTATCACGGTTCATGAGACAGATAGACCTGGGCACGTTTTATAAAGCTACAAGTTACAATTTTACAGGTCTAAACTGGCAACACTGCTCAAATGGCTGGTCGTCATTGGTCGAGGTTGTGTCAAATTGAAACTTGTAACCTGTAAATTTTAGCTTTATAAAACAAACCAATGACGGCCAGCCATTTGAGCAGTATTGCCAGTTTAGACCTGTTAAATTGTAACTTGTAGCTTTATAAAACGTGCACCTGGAGTCTTAGTAATAGGGTCCCGTTTGGATACGGAACCCTGAAAACTATCTCGAAAAACAAGTATGAACTAATTGTCTATTTAAAGTTATTTATTTATTTATTTATTTGGCTCACAAAACAAGTAACAGTCGAATTTGGTACAGAGAAGTGATACAGGTAAAGTTTAGGTCTAGATAGTCACTCTTCACTATGTGTGCCCATAATATGATGCTATCTTGGATGATTTTAAGATGGTATAATATTTTTTTAAGATCTTACAACTTTGTCAACGGAATTTAAATGTATAACTATGCCAAATTACAGTTTTGTAGTACAGTCAACATCATAAATAAGTGATCATTTATGTACCATGTGACCATGTCACTTTAACGTCCGGTTTGAAATGTCATACAAAATTGTGAAACGATTGAAAGCGACAAGGTACATAAATGATCACTTATTTATGCTGTTGACTGTACCAAGAGTGTCTGAGTTAAACCGCGGACAGACGGCCATGGAATAGACTAATAATAGAAATAGAAACATTAATTCGACGAGCACAAAAAAAAGCAGAACAAAGAAAAACATCTTATAAAAAACAATGGCAACACAGAAATCAAAATAAAAACAATAAAGATGGAAAGAAAAAATGCAATTGTACTACTTGAATAATTCTGATTAAATAATCTAAGTACATAATAGAGGCATGAATCAAAAATGCTGATAATTAAAACAGCAAAAACAGAAAACAAATTGATTTATCTTCCACCACAGACAATACACTGAATCCGCTTTTCCCCTCGTCGGCGAAACATTACAAAGGCCCTCACAAATTACTCCCGATTTACATGAAAAAGTGACAACGGCCGACGCAAACATTTGTTCCCCATTGTATTTAAAAGTAATTCTGTAGTTTTTCCACCTTATTTATATTTATAAATGTACGTATTTGGTGCTTACTAACAAGATGTTTAAAAAGGTGTGTCGCTTGAATGTACGGAATAAAGGCGAATGGCGGCTTTAAAAAAAGAAAAAGTTGTCTCTGGCAGTTTAAAAAAGTTTCTGACGCCTTGGTAGAACCTTGTTTTGGCCAATTGCGTGGTGAAACGAGGTTTTGAATAAGTAGGTATAATAACAAATACGTTACACGTGTTATGCGTTTTTATTTATAACATTATTAGAATAGTATGTTTATTTTTATGTAAATTGAATTGACTTACAAGGTTTTAGTTTTTCTATACTAATAGTGACGTCTTTAAAATAATCGGTCAAGTGCGAATTAGATTCACGCACCGAGGGTTCCGTTTGGATTCGATTTCGTATCGAATCAGCGCGAACCCAACTCAAAGTTGACCATTTTTTAGTATTTGTTGTTTTTCTTCAAGGTTTGTAGGTACTATACTCATACCAAATTTGACGCTTTTATGTTTTACCGTGATTAAAATACAAAAAAAAATGTTAAAAAAAACGTTTTTGTGTTGGCATAATTCGTAATATTTCAAATATAGAATGTGCCCTACTTTAAACAGGTAACGCTACAAAAACATAGTGAGCATAAGTATTAGCAATTGTTTTTAAAACATCAACAAGCAGAACACTCTAAATATCTACAAAATAAACCAATAAGTTTAACTAAAAAACTTATTTTTGTGGTAACACTTCCACTTTACGCCATTTTGCATCCATCGACAAAGCAACTTTTTTTGCCATAGACAATTTTGCCTTTTTCGCGGCGCGTTTGAGCGCTAGGGATTTATTAAAAAAATGTCGTTCAATTTTGTAATTGACTTTGGTAAGTTTACATTGTGACGCAATTTGTAAGTTAAACACGGATTTGTAAAGTTGGATAATCCCGGCTAAATCCGGATTATGGTAAGTGGACGACTTTTTAATTGTTATTGTCATTCAATAGTTTTTTGCAGTCAAGGCGACGATAGATTTTATAAACTGGGATCCTTGTGAACAAGGATACCTATAACTCTCCTGAAGATTATGTGAAAAAGGGTTTATGTCTAGCATCCGTTTATGTATACAGGGTGGAAAGTTGAGATGGGGCTACTGATGTGCCAAAGGAAACTTTCCAAAATTGCGAAACATTTCATGTAGGAAAATTTCGGAAACTTCTCATAATTTTGTATGAGGATGGAAACTTTCCGTTTCATAAATTTAAATTTCCTATATTTCTAGTGAATGTTTCCGGAAATTTCTTCGAACTTTTCCAACTTTTTGGAAACTTTCCGGAACTTGCACATCAGTAGATGGGGCATTAAGGGCAGCTACAAGAGGGCTCAGACAAGATGCACTACGCTAACTAACGTTTCTATTCGATTCGTTTTTAACCAATCGCGTCACTGGAAGATGACGTGATACGAAAAGTCACGTGGTCTACCAGTGACGCGATTGGTTTAAAAACGAATCGAATAGAAACGTTAGTTAGCGTAGTGCATCTTGTCTGAGCCCTCAGATCCCTTGCTGCCACGCGAAAAAGTTTTCTTTGATTTGTGGATGTTCTAGTACCTACTCTAACCTCAGTTGGTCTCAAAGAGTGTTTTAATCCTTTATGGGAATGGGATCGACTGGCATTAAAAAAAACCTCAATTCGGACGAATTTCTCGCTGACTGTACATTTTATCAAAAATCTATGAATGTCGATTGTCATCACTCAAAAAGTTGGGAAAGGTCGCCTAAGATCATTTTCGCGTGTCAGCAAGGGATCTGGTAGCCCTTAATGCCCCATCTCAACTTTCCACCCTGTATGCTCTCTTTTAGTACGAGTTAAGTTGACTTATAGGTACGCTTTTTCATAAGTATTGCGTTAAGACCGTGGAAAAAAATATGAGGGGAAAAAGGTTTTAAATGAATTCTTAGTATAGAGTTAACGAGAAAATTGCATGCGAGTCTGTCTCAAGCAATTAGAAGAAGCTAGTTTTGTAAAATTGCTTCTTTTGATTGATTGAGACTCTTTAAAACAGACAAGATTGTCGCTTGATATTTATAATTTAATAATATGTAGGTACTGAATTGAACTTTAGCTTTAGCTAACGGTGCGCGTGCTTCTTGCGTCGTAACTTAGAATTATTCAAAAAATCCAGTCATGTGCTAGTCATGTGCTAGTCGGAATCGCGCACCGAGGGTTCCGTACCGCCACACAACAGATATTATTTATTATAATCCAATTTGAATTCGATTCTGAATCGAATCAGAGCGAGCTCAACTCACGCTTGGCCATTTTTTTTATTTTTGTTTTATTTCCGGGTTTCTAATATAACCATCCCAAATTTGATATATTTTTTAGCGCTTTTACGATACAACAAAAATGTTTCTTCCAACCCCCTTTTTTTTAGTAAATCTGCTGTAGAAACAAGAATTTGATAAAAATAAACTCATGTTGGACGGACGGTCGGACGGACGGACAGTGTAGGTATATTACTTAATAGTGGCATTGGGCTTCCTTCGGATACGGAACCTTTAAAAGTAGGGACAATCTGACACGAACTAAGCTCTAGGCTTGTACTATATGGGTACTAGACAGCGAAATACATACATACATAGGGTCATGTGGGGTAACTGTGCGCAGCAGGTAAGTGTGCGCAACCCCTTTATTTAGGAATGGGGAGGGAGAAGTTTGTGATATGTGTAAGCAAATTAAAGATATGTTGGTGGAGAATTAGTTTATGCAAGAAAAACCCAGATGGTATATTTCATTTACTTGAAAAAGAAAATATTCAGAAACCGGTGCCGTAAAGGTAAAATTTGCTGTCGTGGCGAAAATCGACACGAGTTAATGAATTTTATTTCTGTTATTAATGTATGTTCAAAATCAGGTAAGTTTGATCAAAATCAGTCTGCTTAGTATAATAAAAAGTCCACAAACTTCGCTTAGCTGCGCACACTTACCCGCAGTATGGGTAAGTGTGCGCATTTTGAGCTGGTTGAATTAAGACAATTTTTCTTTGAGGTGGCAAGGTTTATTGATAATTTCTTGATTCAATTATTTCCCTAATAAATGCTTTGCCAGATACATATTTTAATTTTCCTTTCACGCTTATCGTTTAATTTTGACACTAGTTTGAAAATAAAGTGCGCACAGTTGCCCTACATTAAATCACGGCTGTTTCCCAGAGGGGTAGGCAGAGACCACTTCTTTCCACCTGCTACGATCCTGACAAATCTCTAAAACACATACTCAACATAGAAATAAATACTTAGATACATAGACTAACTAAGACTCGGGAATAAATACTTGCGCCTATGACTCGAATATTTGCCTTTGCGAATATTTAAAAATACAACACATAATATGCCATTTAAGTGTACCGTGACCATCGAAAAACTTTCCTACTTAGCACTTTTCCTACTTTCTCAACGTCTTATCTGATTGAATATTTTGATAGGAAAGTAGTCTATATAAACCTTGGAACATGAGTGTTTTTTCTATCTAACTATTCGACCAGATAAGAGGTTAATAAAGTAAAGGGACGATTATGTGATATTGTACAATCCCGATTAATAGACAACATATCTTCCCTTTACTTTCTCAACCACAAAGCGCTCATGTTCCCTAAAGAATAAAGACTACTTTCCTATCTGACTATTCGATCAGGTAGGAGGTTGCGAAAGTAAAGGGACGATAAGATGGTCATGGCTTCTAACGGTAGTTAAAATGACAGGCAAAAGTAACCCTGTATGAAGGGCACGCATATTCACTTTGAATAAGGAAAATCAGTCAGAAACTAAATCAACTATTAAATACACACGTCGTTTTCCAGGATTTCAAATAACTTCTACTCAAATTCCTTGAATGTTCATCCAAGATCTGAAAATATAAGAGTGCAAATACCATCATCAGCGTATAGAAATCCACTTCCAGTCCTTCATGTCTTGGTTGCCCTCAACCAGCTCCTGCCAGAACCATACGAAGATCAGTCTTCCTCGCCGTACGTTAACGACACCACCAACTGTCGGTTCTTCGTGAATCTGACCAGCACTTGCTAACCCGGTGAGCAGAAATAACTAAAATACAATAATGTCTAATTCAATAAAGAATCAACAAAAATCTTCACCAGAATCGAATGTCAGCAACGCCGCATCTCGAAATGTTGATGCTTCTGATCAAGGTAAAAGTGCACAATGTTCAGCGTCAGACAGTGGAAACTCAGGAACAGCAGATAATGTACCATCAGGTAAAGCTATGGCTGCTTCTAATAGGGATCAGTGCTCTAAGCCGGGTACTCTTTAGCGAGCTGTAACTGTTACTGTAGCACGTAAGATCGGTGATGTGTACAGGTCGACAAGGAGCCCTGAGCGACCTACCTGCGCAGTGAGCAAATTACGGACCAAATTGGAGGGCGCGGCGGGGGGAGCGTAAACCGCTTCGCTTTGCTGCCACGCTATTGGTTCCCAGTAATACACTCTTCTCTATGATTGGTTAGTTAGTAGACAACATGCGCAAACATATCCCCTCTACTAGCCGCTCGGAGCTCTTTTTACGTGTGTCAACTTGTAAGTAAGCTCGTTACTGTTACTGCTACGGTTACGGTTGCAGCTCGCAAGTGTGTATGGGTCTTCGTAACGTGTGAGAATCCAGGGTAAATTGTGTCAAGTGTGTGTTTTTTTAATTTGTCTTTGTTTTCTGCCGCGTTGTTTTTGGTTGATTAAATTTTCAAGTGTTGTCTCAACCTGAGTTATTATTGTAATCCAGTTTATTCTACTAATACATATTATCAACTAGCGATACCCTCGCTTTGCTTCGGTTGATGTGGGTTTTCTGTAACACACGTACATAATCCCGAATGTATTATAAAAAACGTTCCTCTTGAATCACTCTATCTATTGTTGAAATCTGCATTAAAATCCGTTGCGTAGTTTGAAAGATTTACAGAGGAACAGACGGCGGGCAGCGACTTTGTTTTATAAACACATATCGCACCTTCAGAACAATAGTGACCTAATTGAAAATTTCTGCTTTCAAACTTCAAGTCATAAATTTATTATTATAGAGACACAATTCGAAATTTAAAATTTCTGAATTATGTCATTATTGTTTTGAAGGTGCGATATATGATGTCCCAGAAACCGACGTCAACCCGCCTAGAGCTGATAGAGCAGCTAAAAAGCTATCGATTTAACCTCTCTGTATGTGTTACTAGTTTCGGAGATATTGATCATTTTAATCTGAGTTTTTGTAATTTTCCCTTATGTCCATGTCACGAAAAATCATTAATTTCATGTTTTAATTCATAAGTTTTTCAGTGGTATCTTACATAATTAGAATCATTACCAGTCAGCGAAGTTTTTAAACCTAATTGCCCGTTATATTTAAATATTTTTAGGTTTAAAAACTTCGCTGTCTCGTATAATGTAGACATATTACTTTCATCAGTTAATTTCTATGTCATTGTGATAAAAACATGAGATGCAAAATTCATATGAAATGAACGTCTTAAAGTTATGTTACCTAAACATTGAGTCTTTCTAATTACTGACGCTAATTTGTCCTGTAAGTTTTAAATCTTCAAAGAAAGATATGAAATGAGTCATAAATTATTACTTTTATTTCAACACAACATATGTACATCATAACATATCATAAAATACAAATATTAACTAAAAAAAAAAAAAATTAAAGCAAATCGAACCCCTCCAACGAACTCACTTGTGGCATCGAGCCTAAGACACTCGCAGCGTTTCCTCTCTGCACCGCTAGACTCAGCCTTTGGGCAAAAAAGGAACCGGCCCGAGGATCGCCACAGACATGCACCAGTTTTTCCGACACCTCCTTGACGAATTTTTTCAAATCAGAAGACCACGGACCAAAAGTTTCGACGGCGAGGGCCGCAAATACGTAATTTGAAATTAAAAAGGCGTATTTGCGGCGTTTAAGAATACATATAGTTATATTTTTATTAAATAACTTTCAAGTTGCGTTTGGCTGTATAATGTATATTGATCGTAAAATCATTTGAAATTGAGCAATGATAAGACTAATTAATAACAACAAAAAACAAGCTTTAAAAAACCCGACTGTTGTTGCAAACCAACTTTAAATCGATATAAATCCTAAATTATGACTCAAAATGAAAAATGATTCAAGAAACATAAAGATCATTTTTAAATACCTATTCAATGATACCCCATTTGTCATAATTCGTCGGCTTTATTTTTTTCTTTTTTACAATATGGCGTCTAGTTGCTCCCATATTGAATTTAAATTACCGTCATATCTTCAGTGACACTCACGAGATAAGGACAAATCGATTGACATAAGAATGATCGAAATCGGTCCACGCGTTTAGTTTCTAGAACGCCACAAAGGAACAAACATACATATATAGGCTGTGAAACACAATACCTACCCTCCGGCAGTCGGGTAAAAAGACAGTAAGTAAATGCTTTCAAGACTAGGAGAGTAGGAAGTAGGAATTCTATTGGAACGTATATCTATGAATACTATACAATGATAGCCATTGTCCAGCCAATATCACGGTAATAAACAAAGATAACAATTTCACCAACAAAACTTTATTACATTATCTTACAAATCTCATAAATACACCACCAACTTACTCTTACCATTAGAAAAAAAAAGTACTAACACTTTTCCATACTAAATCCGCCGTCACCGCCAAAATTGGCTGAAAACGTAACTTTGCCGTAGCCCATGCTTACACGACCATAGACAAAATAGACGATATTAACTGACAGATGCGCCTAATGTTCCCGCCGTTTTGCGCGGACCAATAGGAGCGCCGCTTTTTTTTCACCACAGACAACAGCTGCGTGTTTTCGTACATTAACGCATGTTATTGGGTGTTTTTATAAATACATTTTGCGGTTGGGGTATTTTTTCAATGATGATTTGTGGATGATGATGTAGATAGGGGATTCTGTTGTTAATTCTAGATGGGGATTGATGGAGTTTTGGTGAATTAAATCCCGCCATCTTTGTTGGGCACAATGAGATTTAATTATTTGTTTGAGGATGATATCATTGTTATTTTTGGGATGATTTTATTTTTAATATACTGAATGTGTTAACTCTATGCGTTAACTGTTAGTTAGATCTAATTTAAAAAATGTTTTTGGCCAAAAGAAAATGTTTCGTTTAGTAAAAAAAATAAGACAAAGTCTTGGGTGAAACTTTTATTCAGTCTTACTTTTTCTATTTTCTACTTCTTTTCTACCCGTTATTCTAAATACTCATAAACGTGGGGTTAGGGGGGTTAATCAAGGTTATTTTTTACTCACACAAATTTATTTATTAAATGATTTTCCGATATAAAAATAACGTATCACCATTACGGATTTCGAACTTTGATAAAACTGTCTGTTTACCACTTTTTAATATATCTACCGGGTGAAATGTAAGTCGTGAATCAAATGATCACCTCTGTGATCTACCCACGAATATGAACAACTTTCTCTATGGGACCAACTCTGAAATCACGAAAAAAACCAGCTGCTTCATACATTTTGGTCGAGTAGGTACGTATTGAATTTTTATATGAAACAGCTGTTTTTTTTCGTGATTTCAGAGTTGGTACCGTAGTGAAAGTTGTTCATATTCGTGGGTAGACCACAGAGGTGATCATTTGATTCACGACTTAAAGGGGTTTGGGTAAAAGTGTTGTCATTTGTAAAATTCATACATTTTCAAGGTGAGCGGCCATTCGTAAAAGTGGTAAATTATGATAGAATTATTAAAAATAAACATATCACTATCACTATCACTATCACTACATATTATAAAACAAAGTCGCTTGCCGCTGTCTGTCTGTACTTATGTATGCTTAGATCTTCAAAAGTACGCAACGGATTTTGATGCGGGTTTTTTTTAATAGATAGAGTGATTCAAGAGGAAGGTTTATATGTATAATCCATGCATACTATAGTAGAGGAACACTGATAATTTTAGAGGTTTCTAATGTGATGTCGTAAATAAACTTTTTTTTTTGCACTTACATTGAAAACGCTGGCTAAACCTTAAGAGATATATCAAAATAATGTACTGAAGAATTGTAGTTCTTAAAAAACCTAAAGAAAAAGCCGCGATGGCATATGTTTATCTCCTAAGGTGGACTCACAGTAACCATTTTTATCTTTAAAATTTTATTAAAAAATATTAGGTTATTTGCGAAGCTATTTTCTCCAATTCAGTATTTATTCTTATCCATATAAATACCTTAGTCACCTTGGGCTTTTAATATAGATTAAAATTGTCCTTTACACTATATTATTTAAATAAATACTTTAGAAGATATGGCAGATTCAAAATTACGCGCTACCTAAATCTGTATTATCGCCCTTTAGTACCTACAGCCATAGCACAGCAGCCATAGAACAATATTTTTGGAATCATCAGACGTGCTCCGGAGCTCTCCTGTTACTTACTTATATTTATATTGATAAAGAAATAAAAGCTTCTCAAATTTTTTAATTACGGAAATGGGTAGGTAGTTAGATTGAGTTTAGGTTTTGATTAAAAGTTATTTTTATGTTGTTTTTCATATTTTTGAATACAAAGTAAATTCATAAAGGTAATAGGTAAATAAATTAAAATTGGTAAATAAAATAAGTTGGTCCCTAAGTGTTTTTATCAACGAGAGGTAGTGCTTTTTTTTTTTGGACTTAAAGCGCAATTCACACAGCGGGCTGGAGCGGGTCGTGCGCCCGGGCGGGTCGGGAGTTCGGCGGGTGCTTTAACGTGGAGTTATATGGAATCGTTCACACACGCGGCGGGACGGGTCGGGCGCGGGCCGGGACCGCCGCACCCGCCACTATCAGCGTGCGGCGGGTCCGTCGCGGGCGTCCTTGGTCTTAATAACACGCATTCTCCGATAAGCATTCTCACAGAGCACGTTGTAAAGTCTACTAACATCCGATCCCGAATGCCCGCCTGCGATCACCCGCGCACACCCGCGGGGGCCCGCCGCGGTTCGGCGCTCTGTGTGAATACGACGACCCGCTCCCGCACAATGTGTGAATTGCGCTTAAGGGCTAAAACTCCATTTTTCTTATTTTAAGATTGTGTTGTAAATATTCAGAATATTTAAGTACCTACATATTTCCTTCCTATTTGGTTATCAATGAGAAAGTGTGTTGATTTGTTAATGTTATTTTTTAATGTTAGGTTGTTTGTGTTGTAAATATTTCAAATATAGGTACTTGCGTATTTCCTGTTGTAAATTTAAAAATAAATGTTATCTTTTATGCTTTTAGCACATTACCTTAGCCTGGTTGGTGTTAGTTTAGTATTTGTCCCGTCAATGAAGCAGGTAGTTAATTTTGTGAATTGGGGTTAATAGGTATTGGGTTTTTTAAGGAAAAAACGAAATGAATTACCTATGACTGCCTGCCTATGACGCGAAGAAGTCGTTTTAATATAGATCGTAGAATTAGGGATAATAATAGAAACAATTTACGTCTTAAAGATGAAATCAAAGAAGAAAGGGAAATCAGGCTGTGTAATAGAAGAGAAAGTAATTATTTGCAAAGAAATAGGGAATCGTCTATTGAACGTGACGTTCGTCTTATAGTTGATAGGGATAGACATAGATCTTAGCGAGCCAGGGAATCTTCTACTGAACGTGACGTTCGGCTTAGAGGCGACAGGGATGGATATAGATCTCAGAGAGCCAGAGAATCTGCTACTGAACATGAACGTGGGTCCACAAGTACTTCTAATTTATGGCCAAATAAAGTGAATTCTGCATTCCTCTGCAAACCTCTATGTAAATGCACCTATCTAAAAAATATTTCACCATTTGAAAAGTATATCTATTCCAGATGAACTTGGGTTATTTCTACTTATATTTACCGAAGCAAAGCGAGGGCGGGTCGCTAGTTTTATTATGTAATATAATACTCTTAAGTGCATCGGAGCCGAGATATTTAAATATTCATACTTGGGCGTACTTTTGTACTAAAAACTGAACACTTAAATCTTTAAAATCTCCGCTCCGATATAATTTAACGCCATAAATTATATATATCTATATGTATTTAGAGGTCCTCTAAATAACTATGTAAGAATCATCCGTGGCCGCTGAAAAAAAAAAAGACAATATTCTTCAAACAAATTTACCCAATGCCCTTTCACCCTGTATAAATAGATTAGAAACAGTTTTAAACAGACGTAAACCCAAACAACGCCATATTTACGTAAATTAACTGGAAAATACTTCATTTTCCCGCCACCACGTATCACTCCCCACCTGGCGTCAGTTCGTGCCGTATCTCTCTCCCTCTCGCAAATATCAATTTGTATGTTAATTTAGGACCCTTCACAGTCTGTCTTTTTAAGGGGATAATGTTTAAATTTGTATAAAATAGGCTTTTTAGATAAGTAGTGTTGTTTGAAATGTGTTTTATTTATTTATTTATTTAAACTTTATTGCACAATACACAAAGTACAAATGGCGGACTTAATCAACCATCGGGCCAAACAGAAACAAGTAGAGGGTGCTGAATTTGATGAAACATTAAATTAAGAAAATACATAATATGTCGAATAAATTAACAACATATTTGTATAAGAACAAATTACACATACGAATACATAAATATAATATATATATAAATCTAAATAAAAATACTTACATCATACTTATATATTGTACCTACCTGTAGACCTTAACATTATGCAGAGCATTATGAATAGCAAGGGCTATTGGAGACTGTCATGATAGTGCTTGCGAAGCACACGTTTGAACGGGAATTTGCTTTGAGTTTGCCTTACACGAAGCGGGAGCGCATTCCAAAGACGTATTGCCTGAAGAAGTTTTGTGTAGGACTACACCCTTAAGTGGCTGCTGTCCAGCATTTGCACTGTTAAGTGATTCTATAAAGGCCCAGCCACACTGCTTGCGTGACGTGCACGTGCGCGTTCGATTTCCACTGCGTTGTATAGTATGAATTCTCATTACGCCATGCCACTGTACCAACGCAGTGGAAAGCGAACGCGCACGTGCACGTGCACGTCACGCAAGCGGTGTGGCTGGGCCTTTAATCGACTTGATTTTAGAATTCCGTACCTACCCTACCTACCTACGTTGTATATCTATGATTAGTTTTATTTGTTGGTTGTAAAAATTAATTGTTTTGATTTAGAATAAGTAATAAATGTTATATAGTGTAAATGTATGCATTCAAACACAATTTATATTGTTACTTAATAAATAACTATGAATTATGAACTATGAACCCGAAGTCCGCTTAACGGAACCCTATGGCAGCCTATGCCGTCCCTCCGTCTGTCCGTCCGTCCGTCCATCTGCCCGTCCTAACTTTAATTAAAGAGGTGTATATTTTGAACTGTAACAGACAGCGGATTGTCTTATTTTCAAAATGTGTGTTTGCGGCGGATTTACTAATAAAAAAAAAAGTTAGGTTAGGTTAGTAGGCATTTCACCAACTTGGAATGAGACTTACTCCGAGATTAGTCTATACAAATTCGGCGTTTAGTCTAGGTATAAGAACTTATTCCAGTTTGGTCGAATGCAACTTTAGCCACAAACAAACAATAACAACTGAAGGGCGCTGCACACATAACGTGATTTAACACGGACGGGACGGAGACGGGACGAGACGACACTATCGTTTCATAGAAATGAGGATACGTAACGATTGCACGTACGGGACGGGAAAACCAAAAATGTATGCAACCACGTCCCGTCCCTGTCCCGTCCACGTCCTGATCACGTTACGTATGCAGCGCCCTTTAGTGTTCAATGTGTTCATATAACAATTGTCTTGAATTCCCAAAGCGAACTAAAACTCTTTCATAAAAAATCCTCAAAGGAAAAGTTTTTATTAGCCAGAGGACACTGTCCAATATACAAAATGCAAATCTTTAAATATCGTGTTCCGTCGCTAGATGGCACTTGAAGCGCCTTTGAAGGGGTACAGTTGAAATCCGAGCAAAGTTGAAAGGAAACTCATTGTCTTTGGTTTTTGTTTTTTTTATTGCATGTGCTTTTCTAAATTTCAATGTTGCTGCTTATTTTATGAAATTCTTTCATCCCTTTATTCATGACATGACAGTTCTTACTGTCTAGTATAATAAAGAGCAAGATGGGCGAAAGGCTTATAAAATGTGGAATAAAGACCCTGTGGTTATACCTAATTGGGATACATCATATTTTTAAATAGGTCATTCAAAACTACTTCGAAAAATAGGCTTAGGTTACTGACCCGCCTTAAAATTGTGCGATTTTTAGTTAGTTATTTTTTGACAACTAATTCATTTAGTTTTTTGACTTAAGGTTTTGGAATCAAAAGTGATCAAAGGGCACAACTTTGCAAAATATTTACAATGAAGGAAAATAAAATGAAATAATTGCCATACGAAAATTTTGCCGTCTTAACATACATACGTACAATCACACCTCTTTCCCGTAAGTGTAGGTAGAGACCATTCCTTCCACTTGCTACGATCAACACAAACCTCCCTCGCTTCCTCCACACTCTTGTCTCTTCATACACGTGCGTCGGTTTAGAGTCTCCTGACCTGGCCCTTTCTTAATACGTCCCCGATCTGATCGTGGAACGTTCGCCTTGGCCTTTCCCTTCCAACATTGCCGTTTTAAAATGGTGTATTTTCTTGTTAAATACTGGGTACAAGTATTACGCAAACATATATTCCGCTCTGAAAATTTTCATAGTTTCCAAAAGAACAAGGAATGTATGGCGCATAGCATACTTTTGCCTGCGACTTCTTCCGCGTATAATACAAAAGCGATATAAAAATTAACAAATTTTCAATAAACATTATAAAGACGAGCATCGGACATGTTATTCAGAAATCAAATCGTAAAAAACAAAGAAGCACTGTGAATAAAAAAACAAACGCGACCTTCTAAGAAGTGCCTAAAATAAGTATTAAATTAATACTGCATACCTAAAACGCCGCCTGCGCAGGTCTATCTGCTTAAGGTCGCGTTCATAGTTGTACTATAGGAGGAATTTTGGCAGAGTTGTTATATTTTGGCGATTCAGTGATGGATGGCTAGCTGACACCGTTGAAAGCAATGATATAATATAGTAAAAAGAGGTAGATATGTTATACGCACTTCGATAGTGGCACCCTAAAACCAAGCCAATTGGTACACCTTTACTTAGTCTTGCGCCGTCAACGGAGCCGTGAACTAGTCTGCAGAGCATACGCTCGTCTCTGTTTCGCTCCCGGAAATTAGCATACCATCCTGCTTTCACTTGTCATTTATGAGTTAGCGTGTAATTGCAATAGGTATTCTTTAATTACGTGTGCGTAAGCGGGGCCATTTTTACACGCGGAATACCGTATAGGTAACATATCTACCTCTTTTTATATTATATCATTGGTTGAAAGTGTGGTAAGTGATAAGATAACTATTTATAATCTTACTAGCAATCCGACCTCGCTTCGCTTCGGTTTATGTTAGTTGTAACACCCGTACATAATCCAGAATGTATTATACATAAAAACCTTCCTCGTGAATCACTCTATCTATTGATAAAAGCCGATAAAAAGAGGGATAAATCTAAAGATCTAAAGATGTACGGCCACGGAAATTAATTTGCTACCCATTTCAAAGAAAATCTGCTTGTAGATGTCATTGTCAATAGAGATGCCAAGTCACTTGTAATTGACAGGAAACTCAACCTTATTGCTGTAGAATGTCAGATTGACTTTGGAACTAAGGTGGGTCACAAATTAAATTCCTTGACTGTATGTTACAACGTTGTAGTAGGTTGCTAAATGACTAACCAAGGGAAGAAAGTGGTGACGGATTTTCATGAAACATAGCTAAAAGCATCCTGATCAAACTAGCTTTCTTATAAAAGAAACCGTGTCCAAATCGGTCCGTCCGTTTGGGTGCTACAATGCCGCAGACATACATTCACACACATAGTCATAGTTGAAAGTTGCTCCTGCGATGTCAACTCGTACTAGTAATTCTTAATTTTGTTTTTTTTTTACTTTTTTTACTTTTGTCATGTGTTTCTAACATAGGTTAAAGCTTCATTGTACTAAGGCCGGCTTTACACTGTAACTTACGACATACGTAAGTAGGGACGCAGGTATCTGTTAGAATGAGAAAATATTTATATCTACTTCTAACCAATAGCTGCGTCCCTACTTACGTAAGTCGTAAGTTTCAGGGTAAAGGCAGCCTAACACTATGGATCATACCCGGTCTGAAATAAAACTTTTTTTTTTTTTATAGTCATATACCTACTTTATTGCTTAATGTTGTACAAAAGATCTACACACACATAGATGTACAGATACACACGTTAATCAATTTAGGGTTAGGACTTTTGGTGGCATATCGTGGTTCTAGAATCCATGGAGTCGCTATTTCCTAATTATTATAATACATAACACTTTGATTTTGACCTTCAGTATGGTCATATTTCAAAATGAATTAAATACATTTTCAGTTCGGTTATTCCATATCTACTAATATTTGGTTGTTTGTAACGCTTTCACAGCAGAGATATCCTCCATACCAAATTTAATTTAAATTAGTTTACCGGTTTAATTAATAAATGAATGTTGAAATATTAAAATACTGAAGGTCAAAATCAAAGTGGAATGTATTATAATAATCAGGAAATACCGACTCCATGGATTCTGGAACCACGATTTGCCACCAAAAGTCCTAACTCTATTAATCATACACCAGGTCTTTTTTTTGAGGGGTGTAAAATAGAAGATTGTTAACCAAGTGATGAAAAGTCCGACAAACTGGCAGATTTCCCGGTGTTATACGAAGTGGAGTCCACAACCAGTTTTGGCACCGAACGTGTAATAAAAATGATGCAGTGAACGCTTGCTGATCCCTGGGGTATATTACGCTACCCTACCGTGGTCTATTGGAAAAGGCTTGGTCGAGTGTCAGAGGGAATCATAGCGATGAAAGGGTATGTATTTGCATAACTGCAGATTAAATTAGACGTCGCATTTATATTCATATTCATATTAATTTAACATAACCATATGATAGGTAAAATAAAGGCGACCAAGAGCATAATCGAGGTACGCTCACTGTAGGCATCCGTAGCCGGTTACTTACCCTAGTAGGCAGTGACCCTGCCTACGAAGCTAGCGGACCTGGATTCCAATCCCGGTAAGGGTAGATATTTGTGTGATGAGCGCGAATATTTTGTTCCTGGATGTTTTCTATGTATTTAAATATATATTTCTCTTTTGTATTAAATTGCATGAGTTAAGTTACATTAATTAAATAATTATTCGAGATAATATTTACAGAATTCTACATTAATACAATTAAAAATTAAAACTAAACGTATTTAAATAAAAATTAAATTAAGTTACTCAAATATTTAAGATATGAATAATAATCACCACTATAAAAAGAATACACCCCCTCTAGCAGGTCCGCTCGCGGCATGGTCCCCATGACACTGGCTGCATTACCTCTCTGGATAGCTAGCCCAATGCTTTGGGAGAGGTAAGTACTTTCTCTATATAAGTAATAATAATAAGTATTTTTATATCGTTGTCTAGTATCCATAGTACAAGCCTAGAGCTTAGTTTAGGGCACTAGGGCAATTGGTGTGACATTGTCCCCTGATATTTATAAAATAAAATTAAAGAAAAGTGGCGCCTATGCAGAATGGGAAGGAACCCTTCGTTCGGAAAATTATTTAATATACTAGAGCGAAAATTAATACCCACAATTGGGGGTAAAACGGTACCCTCAGGGCGCTATCCTTCAGTGTGTTAAATAGAAGGAATAGGAAATAAATGGAAATTACTCCACTGACAAAGAGCATAGCTCTTAAATCAACGACGATGATCTTTTTTTTAAACTAAAAGTTTTTTTAATTGAATAAATTTCACATCGCTCAAACTGGCACCCTACATACACCATCCCGGCGGGATGAGGGTAATTCCGCTAGTTAGCGCCCTGAGGGTACCGTTACGCCCAATTGTGGGTATTCATTTTGGCTCTATTTTATTAAATTATGTTCTTTAATTATCAGTGCAATAGTTAAACCCCTGGGGAGTGAGTAAATATTAGGGGACAACACACAAATTGACCTCCCCCGTCTGCGTACAAGTAAAAAAACAAACACACTTGCATTTTTAACAGTTTTAACAGTAATAAGGATTAATATATGCTTTGTTTGCGTTTCAAATAACGCTATTTATAACATTACAAATTCAGCTACAAACGATTGGAATTGTAAACCAAATTAAAACAATCAAAGTATAATCTAAAACTGAAAACTTCAGTTCTCGATTCAAAATCGCTCGTATAGTTTCCTAATAGTGTTTGGATAGTCCATACATACCAACATCAAGTGGAAAATTTAATTACGGGCTGCATCCTAAAGCCAACAGTGAGCTCAAGCTGTAGAGTTCAAAATCGTTAAATTGAGATCTAAATCGGACCACACACGTTGAGCGGCGAGGATTTTAAAAAAGGAACGCGCCAACCGCGCCTCGTTCGTTACCTCATCATCGAGTTCTTTTTTTAAATTTCTTTTTTTTCTGCGGCTAGCTTTATACATAGGCCGCACACTAAAATATTATAAGGAATAATGTTGTACCTTTATAGAGGATTTGGGGTATAAATTAGGCGGTTTTATCTCCTGCTTCTGATGTCCAGTAGTGTGGATGGGGTTTTATAGTTTTTTAAACATGGCACCGCAAAGTCTTTAATGCGGTAAAAATAACCTCTGTCGTCGGATGTGTTTTTAAATTTGTTCCTCGCGAAGTGTTTTAAGGATTGAGCCAGCTGTATTTTTAAATTTGTGATTGTGTTTTTCTTAAAAGCCAGATTATTTCGTTATCGGCCAGTAATAAAGTAGGTTGCGCTGGTATCGGGTTGGTGGGAACGATTGGTAGATAACTTTTGAATTAAGAAACGATTGCCGGTTAATTGGCCGGTAATTCGTTCGGATTGGTCGGCCATTTTGTTTTAGGGCACGTTTGTTTTTCTTAATTAATTGTTGCGGGGAATTTGAGGACTAATTTGGGGGAGATGATGATTAGTTTTAAGACCCGACAATTTTCAATAAACCAAGTTTTTGTGGATATTAATGTTTATCTACTACATAATAAAGTAGGGGTCGCCGTTATACCAGAAGAGGGGAAAGAGGGGGGGTGGTAAATAGCGATGCAAAAACTGCTTGGCAACATGTTAAAAGGGTAAGTTGGTGGTAGGTAGATGGTAATGGTGGTGGCGGTTAATCTACGCTCATGAAGTCGCAGGCGTTTCTAGTATGTTTAGATTTTAAATTGGGTCTCACACAAAACCGTTATTTGCAATTGACGAATGTTATAACGGTTAAATCTTATCTAAAGAAATGTTGCCAGTCACAATATTGACGTTAACAATGACATAGACAATGCAGACCGTTGGAGCGCTCGTTCCAAATTCAAAGTTTCACACTGCGCGCGAAATCGATTTCCGAGTCCGATTGCATGGACGTCGGAAAAGGTTTAGATTGCAAACCGTAAATACAAAAAAAAAACAATATTGATGTTATTTTGGAAAAAAGGCTGTTCTGTGAATAATTATGTTAATTTTGGTTGATAATTAGCTAAGGTAGGTTAATCTTATTCAACAAAGTTTATTTTTGTTTATGTATATTCCTTTTTGAAGGACTGGCCAGAGACTGCAAAAGATAGGGAAACATGGAAAAAGTGGGGGGAGGCCTTTGCCCAGCAGTGGGACACATCAGGCTCTTAATAATAATATTATTAATAATGTATATGAAAAATCGTTTGTGATATTACTGGAGTTTTACAGCATTCCAAATTTAAAAAAAATGCTTTGTTTAGTTTTTATGTAGGTATGTCTGCTTGTCAGTTTCTATATTCCACTAACGACTTGAGTGCTCGTGTAAATTTGATCGACCTTATTTCTGGGCAAGTATTGGCTATCACTGGCAGCTCTGGCTGCCAAAACCACGTGACTGGAAACATAATAAAAAAATTTGAACCGTAAAGATTCTGATAAAATGCAGTTATTATTGTGTGATATTGTCGTGGTAACTGTGGAACGAACTCCACTTCGCGAAATAGAGAAAAAAAAAACACGAATTTCTTTGTAGGTAGACTTGACATCATCTTGATTGTCTGATTGCGTTATCTGTAATGATTTATGATTATCTTCATGAAGTATAGGTATATTATGTATGTATTTATTTATATTACTTTAATATATTGATATGTAGGTGTATATTATTATTATGTAGGTATAAATAGTTAGACCCTATGTTGCACCGCCACCACAATCTCTACTTTGCCCTCAAGGTTAACTGGTAGAGAATGCCTTACGGCATTAAGTTCGCCTTTTGTATATTAAATGATAAATAAATATACTCCCTTCGGCGGCATTTCCCACCGGTTATGACATGGGTGCCTTCAAGAAAAGAGCTTTCATTTCCCTAATTGGCCGGCAACGCACCGACAACTCTTGAGATGCTGGTGTGTTGTTAACATTTGGTTTTGGTTTTTGTTTTTTTTTTGTTTTTTTTTATTATGACCGTTTGTGTAAGTTTTATGTTTTTATTTTGTTGTTTTCTGGCCTTGTATTTCTTGCTGTGTGACCTGCCGTGGTGTCACGAAATGGTTCCTCCGGAAGACCAGCTCTGGCCTAAAAACCAGTAACACGCTGAGCAGGAACCATTTTGCTCCGTCTGGCACTGGATTTTTTGTATTTTTGATTTTGTTTGTTAATTTATTTTTCTGTTCTTGTGTTAGATTTTATTTTCTTTCTTATTAGTTTTTTCTTTCTTTCTTTCTTTCTTTCTTTTATGGGTGGTGGTGATTACTTCCCATCAGGTAACCTACATGCTCGTTACCCTCCCACTCTTATAAAAAAAACACAGTACACTCAGCCTCAAGGTTACTGATCTTCCTCGTGCTTATTAAAACCATGAACATCATATCTCTTCACACTTATAATCATCCATTACCGCCGCCATTATTACAGCCATAGAGTACTTATAGAGTCATTACGTGGCTGTGGAAATCACGAATTTATTAAATTAAATTGAGAAAGTGTAATGAAATGTAATATTGCTAAATGAACTTGAGGGTCCGTTGTATATTATAATAGAATGTAGTAAAAGGAAATTAGTACCTACTGGAGTTCTTAGCAGACGAAGTCACTGGCATTAGCAATGGTATGATGATGATTTTTCCGACCGTTTTCGGCCATGGCGACCGCTTCGACTCCTCGTTGGTCGGGCGCTGGTGCACCCGAAGGTAGCTTATGTAGCCGATCTTCGTAGCGAACTCCCTTGCACACAGAGGGCACGGAGTACGCCGCTTACATAAATATAGTTGATGGCAGCGGGTGGACGGCCCTTTAGCTCATCGCGCTTAGCGTCGAGGTCAGGGATGTGATTCTCTCAACAACGACGCAGGGGCGGACGAACGAGTGATTGTCCAAGTGGCGAGTTTAAGTAGTCCCGTCAGAGTAAAAAAATCACATTTTAGCGCGTGTATTCAATTTGGCAGCATGTCTTCTCGAACGTATAAGGCTGCCTAATTGACAATGCACGCACTAAAATGTGTTTTGTTCGCTCGGACGGGACTACTTAAACTCGCCGCTTCGATTCGCTCGTCCGTCCGACCGACCGCCGTTTTTTGAGAGAATAATACCCCAGCTTTTTTGTAATTTTTTTTCCATACGAATTTAGCTCCGGGCGATAAAGTTTCTCATTCTCTAAATCAAGTCCGATTTGCACGATTTTTGAATATGTTATAGACAATATAAAAAAGTTGGTTCGTGCGTTTCCGTGTTTTCTTTACATTAGTTTCCTACGAAGATTTTTTTCTTGAAAAGGAACACGTACAGACCTAGTTTTTCATAATAACTACAACATATTCAAAAATCGTAGAAATTGGACTTCATTTAGGGGGTAAGAAACAATCCTCTTAAAGTCTTAAAACATGCGCAGGAGTGTAACATATTACACTCTTGAAATCGATCTAGATATTCAGTATTTAACCGACACTGCAGTTCAAGCAAGCCCAAATTTTTATTTTCTCAAACATGCTCGGAAATGTATGCGTTAATATCACGAAATGAAGACATGAAGTTTCTTGTCTATGGCTCCCTACATTATTCTTGGTCTTATGAAAAACCTAAGAAAAACCATTAAGGTCCGCTGCTGTAACTTTTTAAATTTGCTTACTAACATTAAACTGACAAAGGAAAAATTGCATACTGCCAACCACCACTAGACTCTGTAACCATACTTGCGACATTAAAAAAAAACAAAATATATGGTACTATATTTATGTGCGGTTAAACATTGTGCCCGAATAGCTTGTTCAAATGGCATGCTTAAAAAATAAAAAAGCGGTAAATTAATCAGTTTTTACAATTACCTGGTAGTTATTTTAATTTTAATATTTCCTCACATTGCTTGAGAAAAGCACTACACAATCCTCGGCCGGAACAGGGATTGCAGGACTCGTTCTATCCAGCCTCGTCCACGACTATCCCAAACTCGTCCAGCAATCCCTTACTTTACGGCCTCTGAAGTAAAGTACTATTGTTTATGAACCTCAGAGGGCCTATTAGGTGGCCTGTGTGCTCGTGCATCTATTCTATAAAAAAAAACCTTATAGTATTTTAGCATAATCCGCCATTTCTCGTCACAAAAAAAACTTCATTACAATTACTAAAGAGCTGTACAAGATTAGATTGACGTCCAACAAAAGCTATTCCTGTGAAATAATATATCCATGGTAATATACCTTGATAACTTCAGCTGCATATAATGTTGCCATGTAACGGTATTAAAGCGCGCGTATGGCAACACTGTAATTATCTCGTTAATCGCGACTCGTGGCTAATAGGCTGGCAACATTGAAGTGAAGTTTATGAGGGCTATTAGAGGTAATAGATGTACATATATTATGGGAATTAAAACGTCTAGGGTATGTGGGGTGTTTGATATGGGGTTTTAATTGCATATGTAAGAAAATGGCTATTGTAGAAAAAAAAACATAAGAAAAACATAATAAAACCGGCCAAGTGCGAGTCGGGTTCGCACACGAAGGGTTCCGTACCATTACTGTATCGGAGCTGTAGGTAGGCCTCCAACAAGATGGAGTGACGACCTTGTAAGGATCGCGGGAACGCGGTGGATGCGAAAAGCACAAGACCGGTCTGACTGGAGAGCCTTGGGGGAGGCCTATGTCCAGCAGTGGACGTCTTTCGGCTGACATGATGATGATGATGACTGTATCGGTTAAAACGAAGGCTACCCTTTAATTTTTAATTTATTTAATTTTAGGATTTTTTATATGAGCAACACACACTTTGTGACAATGTCAACTGTCGTAAGGCCAACGAGACGAGATAAAGAATGTAAACAAGCTTTCAAAAATCGTGTCACTTCGAACGCAATCCAGACAGGAAGAAACTTCACAAAATGGCGGCCCTAATGTTGACAACTTCTGTACTGACAGCTTTCCTGTACCACGAATCACGCAACGACAGCCGCCATCGACCAACTGAAGATATTATTGCCCATGAGAAATAAGGACAAATATAATAATCGCTCGCTAACGCAATATAACTCAGTAACGGTCAGTTTGTTTACATTCTTTATCTCGTCTCATTGGCCGTACTTTACCTATTATGGTTCATGAGATTAAGCCTCTGACAGACAGACGGGCGAATGTACAGCGGAGGCTTATAGTAGGCAATAGGGTCCCGTTAGCTTTGGGTGGTACGGAACCCTAGGAAGCACAAATCCTTTATCCCACCGCCAAACAGCAGTGTTTGCATTGTTGCATTCCGGTGTGTATGAGTGCATAATTGTTGAACAATTACTTTTTTGTGCAATAAATTTACTTAATTTACCTTAGTTTGGTTATGGGAAGTGTTGAATTGACTTTACAACATTGGAAAGACAAACAAGCACACAGACCTTGTGATGGTCAGTGAAGATAAGTGATGAGCCTTAGAAACTTAGCACCCACTTAACATCACTCACGAAGTCTTTTTAGAGCTACGTAGGCAAATAGCAAAATAAGAACCCTTGTAATTTAGTCTCGATCGTCGTATTTTCATACCATGGAGAATGGAAACGAATACACACCGTTGATGTAGGAAAACATATCGAAACTTTTATGTGGTCATCTTGTACCGTCTTATATAAACATAAATAGGTGTTTTTTTTTTCCTTTTCTCCCTCTGTCTCTCTCGTAAGATTTTTGGCATGTTTTCCTGCTGAACTACGCATGTTATTTTTATAAGTATAATAAGTAATTTAATATTTATTGCTTTATATAATGCTAGACTAAGTAGTAACCATTGTAATATGTTTAAAAAATGACTGACTGCTTAGTTTCTTGCGGCGTTTCTTCTCAGCAGTGGCCTCCTCTTGGGAAGCGCTGGTAGATTCTTGACGTGTAAAAGTGCCCGTGCGGCCTACTTACTGAATAAATATCTTTATCTTTTCTACACGGGCCATCGCGTGACAAAGTGTGGATAAGGCATCCGTCACCTTCTGACACGTAAATAAGTACGAGAGGGACGAATGCTTTATCCACATTTGACACGCGATATAGCTATACTAGGCCCGCTGGCCACCTGATGGTAAGTGGTATCTGAGACCCATAGACATTTGCCATCTCAAGGCCCGTATCGTGGTCGCATTTATATAAAGCATCTACCACTTTCGCACTCGTACTGGTCAGAAAGTGACAGATGTTTTAATAACGTTTATCCATATCGATAAACACGAAGATTACAGGCCAGGGGGACCTAGTATGATTGCGTTTATCGCGTGACAAAGTGTGGATAAGGCATCCGTCACCTTCTGACACGTAAATAAGGACGAAAGTTGCGTTGCCAATCCTGACGATGATGGAATGCCCCTATGCTAGTCCACAAGCTCTCTTTCATCTGAACATAGCTTGGTGGCAGGTTATCGGATAAGATGGTATGGTAGCGGTAGCGATCCCGACGGACCCTGTACAAGGGAATTTGCTGTCTTAGGATTGCAGTCTTAACATTTAAAATGTCTATGGGTCTCAGATCCCACTTACCATCAGGTGGCGTGTGCGCTCGTTAGCCTTCTCGATGCCTTAAAAAAAGAACCTATCATCTAAAAAAACTTGCGAGCGGTAGTGCAATATTGAAATCAAGTATTTTCTTTTATAATGCAATTAAATTATAATATAACAAAGGGGTAATTAATTCGACTATACTACTGTTAAATTAGCAAATCCTTGAGCCAATTACAAATGAATTTATTGAATTACTAGATTGAATAAATTGAATTATTCCAATCGTTATAGGTACATAAATTAAAGGATTTCCTTAATTTTACATTTTTTTTTGACCTTTCAACTTTTTACCTAATCAAATTACTCAAATTACTTAAATCAAATTTATGTAGATCTTTGAAGTACAGATGAATGTTTTTAATAATTTTATTTAGCAATTATAGAGTTTTGTCTTTTAACTTTTTTTGAAGTAAAATTTAACTAACACAATATAAAATTGCACGTAGATTTCCACCATTGCTAAGTGTCTGTCTGTACAGTCATTTAAAAGAAACTCAAATGCTTAAAGACCCCCCGCCTTGCTAATGGCAATGTTTCGCACGTAATTATACTCTATTGGTACTCTTACTAAACAAAATAACGTATCTACAACGTGTACGCTTTCAAAATTAAAACTTACATAATGACAATAAGGTTGTATTTGCAATACTCGTTGAATTGCGGATGTGGTTTTATTTACAGCTCTCACTATATCTAGTTATGCTCAAGTGATGTACTAATAAGGTAATTAGCGGTAATTTATGGTGTTAAGAACGCTACATGACGTGCGGCATCAATGCCGCATGCCACAGTAGTCAGTCAGGTAAATATATGCATACTGAGATGTGGTCTGCGACATTTACTTAGCCATAGACTATATATAATTGACCAAAATATTATTATAAATATATTATTATAAAATATTATTATAAATTATTATATAATAAGTATTAGTACTCGTGTGGTTGCCGAGTTAGAATATTGCCACTCCATGTCTTCCCGTGGATGTCGTAAGAGACGACTAAGGGAATAAAGGCTTGTAGTACTGTTAGGCGATGGGCTTGCAACCTGTCACTAATACGCTGGTAAACATCTTAGCCTAATTGTGCAAATTGTGGTTATAGAATTATCAACAGGTTTTTAGAGATGTTTGTAATTCTGTAGCTCTGCCTACCCCACTCTGGGAACGAAGGCGTGAGATTATGTATTATTATAAAAGCTGACTAGCTAAATGTTCAAACTGAAGGCATGTGAAGATATGGCACCAATAATATTAGACACTTTGATTCTTAACTACTCGAAAGAAGGGGGTATTCATTTACTTTGCAGCAATCAATTTATAGTTCGACGACGCGCTAGCCTAGTTGGTAGTGACCCTGCCTACGAAGCTAGCGGACCTGGGTTCACATCCCGGTAAGGGCTGATATTTGTGTGACGAGCGCGAATATTAGTTCCTGAGTCTTGGATGTTTTCTATGTATTTAAATATATATTTCTCTATATAAGTATTTATATCGTTGTCTAGTACCCATAGTACAAGCCTAGAGCTTAGTTTGGGACTAGGTCAATTGGTGACACATTATCCCCTGATAGCAGGGTCACTACCAACTAGGCCAGCGCGTTGACAGACGTTCTTCAAAGTTCTCAAAGTTGTTGTAATATAAATTGTAGCATGCGGCATTGTTGCACAGTGTAGCGTCGATTAAACTCCTTAATTACGTAGAGTCGAGTTATTATAGTTTTTCAGTCTTAAGATTAAAATCTAAACGGGTGATCGGCAGATGCAACACGGCAGCTCTTTACATATATTAATTAACCGTGTTTATATTAAGAACATACTTATCGGAGGATATTGCCAAACAATAACAAAGTTAGGTATCGGCGAAATTTTAATTAAGTACCTTTTTTCTTTGGTCACTATCTCTCTCTGTCTTTTCTGATGGTACGCCTTTTGCAATGCACGCCATTCGTTAATAAAATAACAATTATTTTCATTACCTTAATTAATACCTTTATAATTTATAATTGTTTAATGTTGATCTCCAAAGGGTGTCTGAAGTAAGAGATCTGGGAATACAACTCGACCAAGAATTATTGCTCTCATCTCATATTACCAAGATAACAGCGAAAGCCTATACTATAGGATGTTGGGAATTATTTTTAGGGTGGGTAAGGATTTTAAAAATGTTAGTACTTTAAAACAATTATATAATGCACTTGTTCGTTCTCAATTAGAACACGCATCCACTGCGTGGAGTCCACAATATAACTGTTACATTGATGCTATTGAAAACATACAACATAAAAACGTGAAACGCTTCATTTATAAATTAAAAAAATGCGAATATCTATGACATTGTCCCGTTACAAAAACTCAGGGAACATAGTGATCAAATATTTTTATATAAAATTGTTAATAATATTGTTGATTCTCCACACCTCCTTGGCCATATATTGCTAAAATGCTCATGTTTAAGAACTCGCTCCAAAAACCTTTTTGCTACAAAATTCTGTAAGAATAATTATTCAGAAAATCGATTTGATGAGGGCGTGCTCGACCCATAATTGTAAGTACATCCATACCGACATATTCCATGATACTTAATGTTAACGCTATAAGAAAAACCGTGTGATAGGCTTAAGTATATATTTTCATGTTTTTCAATTTCTAATTACTTATACACCCTTTTGAACCTTACGTTGGACTTTGTGTATATTAGTGAAAACTTTGTTGGCTTGGTGAGCTACCCATTTTGTCATAATACTTTATGTACTATTGTATGCTGATTGTTTTCCTTAATAAAGAAAAAAAGTTTAAAAAAACAAAAACCCGCCGTCAAAAAGCAAAAAATAACTTCTTTAAAATGGTAGGTAAATAGGTCAGTCCAACTGAAGTCTGCTTTTGGTTAAAATATTGTTGGACGCCGACTTCAGTTGGACTGACCTATTTACCTACCATTTTAAAGAAGTTATTTTTTGCTTTTTGAAGGCGGGTTTTTGTTTTTTTAAACTTTTTTTTTATTTTATACTTTTTAGTGATCATAATTATGCTGTTATTCTCCCACTTCTCAAGAAACAACAAAACATTTCAATCTCGCCGCAAGCAACGCCGTGGGAAAGTCATAGTCATATATTTAAACCTAAATATGCTTCGTCATAGTCGCTCAACTATCTTAATCGAAATATCTTGTCGCCACCCTCGAAATATATACCGTTTAGGAGTTCCGGTGGCCATCTGTGGTCTTCATCATTAGTTCCACTTCACCAAATAGTGCTTTCCAAGACCAAATAGACGAGTTACAATGAAAAATACCAAAATCGCTATAGGTGTGCCTATAAATTTTGAAGAGTTCCGTCGATTCCTCATGGATTCCACCATCAGATCTTCATTTTGAAAAAAATGGGACAAATCGGGAAGCACCAGTTTTCAAATAAAAAAAGAATCATCAAAATCGGTTCACCCAGTCGAAAGTTCTGAGGTAACAAACATTAAAAAAAAAATACAGAGGAATTGATAACCTCCTCCTTTTTTTGAAGTCGGTTAAAAATAAAATAAAATAAAATATATCTTGTCTATGATACAATTGACGAATCAAGTGACATGATATTTATTTACGGGTAAATCGGTCCAATAGTGTAGAAGGTAAAGTGGAACATGACTATTTTTAACTTCGTATGTATCTGTGAAAATATTTGTTTTTTTTTTTTTAATAGGTCCACAAAACGGGTCACAGAAAAGTCTTGTAAAGTGATTTCCGCCACCCGTTATTTTCCTAAACGTTCTAAAAGCACTATATTGGATGTGAAAATATACAAAAATAAATTTCAGTATAAATAGATTACGTACATGTTTCTTTGATATATATTTCACGACAAATGCACGGGCGGATTAACGTATGTTCTTGAATTTATACTTGGATAAACGAATTATTATCGTATATTACTATTTTTTACCAAATAAGAGGTTAAATAGATTTTAATAGCTAACAGTCGAAACAGGTTGTTTGTGTGAGATCCGCCATTTTGTTTTATAACTTCACTCAGAAACCGGCTTACATCTATTAGCGTTACATTCTAATTGTTTAATGAATATTTATTAAGTTTATTGAACTGTATAAAAACGCGTCTTAATTAATAGCTTTATGTAATAAAATAATCTTAGGTAAATCCGCAAATTTACACGGAAAAAAGTTGCATTTTATTTATTTAGGGCATGTTTCACTATCGACAAGTAAATTTATCTGCCATTTTCAAGTGCAAGAAAGAGAAAGGGCTAAATTTATGCGTCTAATATGCTTTTCTCGTCTATTGTGAAACAGGGGCTAAAATAGGCTATAATGAAATGAGATGTTTAGCCAACCGAGCAAAGAGTGCAGTCGGAATTGCATTATGACATTTTAGTTTAGAGTTAAAAACACTTATTTCATGTGATTGCGAGAAAAAAAACAAGACGAGAATGAAAGAAATAGAACTCTTAGCACTAAATTTTTTACTCTCTTTCATACACACTCGATAAACAAAAGATTTATTTCCTGTGTGCATGTAAAACACATGCACACAGGAAATAAATCTTTTGAAAAATGTACTTCTACCGCCGCCGCATCCTACCTCATGAGCATCAGTTTGTGGTTTTCTAAGGAAATTAAGAAGAAAAACGTCTTTAGACCCTAGAGACCAATGACGGAGAAATCAGTGAAAAGAAATGGGTTACCTTTGTTTCGGCGAAGTATGTTTGCCAAATATCGTTTCCCAACCGTTTCATTTGCTAACCCGCTTTGTGATCTGTAACAGTAAATATTTCAGGATTTTATAAAACCAACTTAACCTAGCCTATAGGGAGCTACGATGGTAAATTGGGTTGGCAAATGAAAAAGTTGGGAAACAATACATTTGTCAAACATATTTTTGCCAAACGGCAGGCTCCGATAAATAATACATACAGTGGAACGTATAACCTCCTCCTTTTCTGAAGTCTGTTAAAAAGTATCAGAATGAGAAGTTAAAAAATATCTTAAGAATTACCTACCATTTCTTTATGGAAATATATACCCTAGGTTCAAATAAAGCACATGGAATAGGCGCCGAATTTAATTTAAAAATCCTTTAAATTATTTATGCGTTAAAGAAAAATAACACAGTTAGAGACTTTAACTTTTGTGTTACTGGAAGGATTTAGGAAATACCTACCACAGCAATTTACATCACATTTCTAGTAACGAAACTTTAGTTTATTTCTGTTTTACAAATTTTACAAACACCACAGCGTATCAAATATATTGTATACAGAATATAAATCACCCACGAAATAGGTGCGAGAAATAACAAGCCTTGTTTATGCTCAAACCGATTTCATACACTCCGTGAAACGTAAATTTAAAAACATTGTTGACCATAGAGCACAAAACGCGCGAAATAAGTCACAATATTTCGAAAAAGGAACGCCAACACCTGATAATCAATTTGCCACAAAAATGCACGCTTCGAAACTTAAAAATTTCAAAAATCGAAACAATGTCAACCTTATTCAAAGTGTGGGAAAGATTCAAAAATCGAATATGTAACTTGGCACAGGTAAAATTTCTAAGAAAATTACAATACAAAGTTAAATCTAATTCATTAGTTTTGAGCGTAACGTATTTGGCATCCGAGTTCGTTTTTCTAATGTTTTTAAACCTATTTCAACTTTAAAGTAGTCCAGTAGAGTCGTATTTAAAGTAAAGCAGTGGTTAAGTTTACTCCCGACTGCGTTTCGAATCGCGCCAAAATATTGACGTTTATTTTTTTTAAGGCATTGCTTTTACAAAGTTATTTTTTGCAGGCAAGAGTGACGCTGTCATCAAACAAAATACAACAAACTTATACGTCAAGAAGTTAGTTTAAAATTTGTCCGTTGTATGAAATAAGTTTGTATTCAACATTGACGTCCGCTTTGACAGCAGAAAAGGTAAAGGAATTGTCTCTTGTCACCTGAGCATAGAGAATTTTGTTTACAGCGTTGCTAATTGTATTTGTGTATTGTGTTTTTGTTGTTTTTGTTCTTATTGTTGTTTCTGGTTTGTTGTATTATTGGGTGAGATTGGGCTGTTTCCTACCGTAGCACGTGACGGTAACATTAAAAATATTTCGTCGTGTAGTTTGTTCGAAGAAAAGATTGTTACTTAATAGGTAATGAATGTCATTTGATGTTACAATTCAATCACATTTCAATCATCAACTTTTTTGCAAGGGGTTAGTCCCCGATAAGGTACCTAAGGAAACTTGATAAAATATTAAAATACCTACTCATACTATTCTTAAACATAAAATATTATAACTGGTAACAAATTTCAAAAACGTTTTTAATAATACGTCAATTGAACAATCTGTTTAACCGTTTAGGAGGCAATAAACGAATGAAAAAAAAAACGAAAATCGAAAAAGCGTCAACCGCTTATGACAACACCGTGCATTTGGAGTCTATAGAAAATAGAAACGTTAATTTGGTTTAAACTAACACGATTTTCACATATCGGGACTTAGGGTGCGGCTCCACTGAGGCGGAGACGAGAGGAGCGGAGCAGAGCTGTGCGAATATTAACCAATAGAAGGCGCATGCGGTCACGTCGAGCACGCCTTGCGCACGTTAGTTTATATTCTATTGGTTAATATTGGCACAGCTCCGCTCTGCTCCGCTCGTCTCCGCCTCAGTGGAGCCGCACTCTTAATCGCATAACGTAAAGGGCCCCACATACGGTGTGATCCGTCGGATCAGACTGAAATCGAGCGATGGATTGTACGTGTGTGGCAATATCGCATCTAAATTTCAATCGAAATACGAATCGTCACGATATCGATTCAGATTGATCGTAATGACGGATCGTTCCGTATATGGGGCCCAGCAGCGTTTGTATCTTGGCTATCTTATCTTATCTAATTGATCTTCACGGATACACTTCGATCCTATGGGATCTTTTGTGTAATTACCCCTCTTTTAGAGCTTCCAGAAAGCGGATAGTGGAGTGCAATGGCAGTGCCTTGAAATCGTTTAGGTCTGGGTAGCCACAACCGTGGATTTTCGTTATTACTCCGGTGAGGGAATCACATTCACACAATAAGTGTTTCATTGTTTCCACCTCTTCGCCGCACATTCTACAATCTGTGTTGTCATAAAGGGCCGTCTTTGCTAGATGTTTAACATCAAAGTGCTCGGTAAACACTCCGATAATGTATCTTAGAGAGATGGATAGATAAAATTGAAACACGTTTACATAATTATAATAAAGCAAAAAGAGGAAAAAAACATTAAAAGCTTAAACTATAATTAAGACTACAACTAAAATAAAGATGCGTGATTCAGATGTCACGGCCTAGGCTGACCTTACACAGTCTGAATCACGATCTGAATTCATAATCTGAATTCAGATTATTAATTCAGAACGCACGGTATTGCATACAATTTAACTGTTCCCCACACACATTCTGATTTTTTCAGATTATAAATTTCTCAGATTGATCTGTCAGAATGATCTTGACGTGCGTTCTGAATTCAGAGTATGAAAATTCAGATTATGAATTCCGGACGCACCTGTTTTTATACAATTAGTACGGACGAGCACACACATACTGGATTCAGATTATGAGTTTCAGTTGCTAACGCAGACTTCTAGCGTATTGACGCGGTACGACTTGTTTGATCGGCCATAATTACTGAAACAGAAACTTTAATTTTGTGAGTACAAAGTTTCCCGTGTATATGGGACACGGGCATTGAAGAATACCATGACCATTCTTGTTATGTGACGTTCGCTAGACAACTGACCAATCTGAATTTTTAGACATGTGTGAGGCAAGGCACCGGATTCAGACTATGAAATCAGATTATGAATTCAGACTGTGTAAGGCTGCCGACTCATCATGTGCTGCGCGCATTGCTGCGGCAGCGCTGATATTCTGCCGGGACCCGGCGAAGTAAGACGCACTCAGTCACAAACTAGCTAACTCCGTTCATCTCTAGCCGTGTTTAACAATCACTTTCGTCTCAAAATTAAACAAACCAATAAATTTTAGCCTATTTTACATATTTAAATTAACCTAGGTAAGTGAAAGCTTTGTTAGGCATTGACCTGAAGTTTCTGCAACGATTTTTATCTTGTACCTTGGCTATCTCTGGTTACGTTTGCATCTGCCTAGGCTCTCTGGGGTTGTGGGTGTCCATGGGCAGCGATTACTGGTCATCAGGTGACTGGCTGGCTTGTTTTTCTCTTCGAACAAATAATAGTAATGCTTTTACTTATGTGCTCAAATCGGGACATCTGAAAGGGCGCCCTGTGACTGGGTGAAGCGAAAAATTACACAGGGTACCTCGCGGTCCAGAATTGAAAACGTGAATTAAACAAATTATTTATGGCCGAACACTATAATCAAACCGCGGACAGATAGCCTTACTTCGGATTAAAATTTGACACATTTTGTATGGACAAATGTCAAATATTAACCTGAAGTAAGTCTAATCTACCCGCTATTTGTATATAGGGTTTGGCCGTTAGCCGCCATCAGTTGCGGACAGCAGATTCAAAGAGCACGCAATCTCTATCCTTCAAACTTCCCCATAATCGAATCGATTTTATTTAACATATTTTTATTTTTATTGAGTTTCTTGCGGCGTTTCTTCTCAGCAGTGGTCTTCTCTTGGGAAGCGCTGGTAGATTCTTGACGTGTAAAAGTGCCCGTGCGGCCTACTTACTGAATAGATATCTTTTTTTTTTATTGTATCTTAAAAACATAAAACATACAAGCGTCAAATTTGGTATGATTTAAGTACAAACCCTGAAGAAAAACAACAAATACTAAAAATGGTGAAGCGTGAGGTTCGCGATGAATAGAACCGAAATCAAATAAATACCAGAATATAATATTACTAAATGTGCAGCGCGGTACGGCACCCTCGGTGCGCGAGACCGACCCGCAATGGACCGGTTTTTGAAAATTTTGTTATTATTATTTATTAGCTGTTGTGAAAATTCTGCGTTTTGACACGTTTTCCTGCTCAACTACGCAACGTATGATTTTTACTTTTATTTTAAAGGGGTTGGGGTAAAAGTGTTGTCATTTGTAAAATTCATACATTTTCAAGGTGAGCGGCCGTTTGTGAAAGTGGTAAATTATGATAGAATTAATAAAAATAAACATATTTTGTTATGTAATGTATACTCTTAAGTGCATCGGAGCCGAGATATTTAAATATTCATACTTGGGCGTACTTTTGTACTAAAAACTGAATACTTAAATCTTTAAAATCTCCGCTCCGATATTATTTAACGCCATAAATTATATATATCTATGTGTATTTAGAGGTCCTCTAAATAACTATGTAAAAAATCATCCGTGGACGCTGAAAAAAAAATATGACAATATTCTTCAAACAAATTTACCCAATGCCCTTTATTGTTTTATTTATATAATGCTAGGTTAGGTTAGGTTAGGTTAGGTTAGTCATCATTGTATAATATACAGAGGTCGGAATAGGTAGTGCTTATTAACCTAAACTTGACTCACGTTCATTCATGCGTGAGTGAGATGGGGATACGTTATTGAATGAAGATGCAACAAGTTTAGGTTAATAAGCACTACCTATTCCGACCTCTGATAATATAATATCATAAGCATAATTTTAAAAAAGACTGTTGAGTTTCTTGCGGCGTCTCTTCTCAGCAGTGGTCTCTTGCGAAGCGCTGGTAAATCTTTGACGTGTAAAAGTGCCCGTGCGGCCTACTTACTGAATAAACATCTTTTATCCTTTTTATCTTCTAACTGTTTTCCAAGCACAGGTACTTTTTAATTTTTAGGTACTTTTCGTGATCAGAGGGCCCTGCCAAGATGCACTACGCTAACTAACGAATCGAATAGAAACGTTAGTTAGCGTAGTGCATCTTGGGAGAGCCCTCAGTTTTTCAATCCGTTTTTGCTCTACTGTGTGCTGTAGGGTTTTTTTTTTTTACTGTGGCGATTACGTACCTATAGATTTTATCGATTATGTACTTATTGTTATTCGAAGAACCATGTTACGCTTGATATTAAATGCATAATTTAATTGCTGTATCGTACATAAGTATATTAAGTTAAATATATATTTTAATTATGAATAATATCAAAAAAATTAGTTTTTATCTGAATTTTTTTTTTTTATACGATGCGCAAATGGCTCAATATCCATATACAGCACCATTCCCCAAAATTCGCTCGGTCAGTATGGCCACCTGATTCCATTATCTTGTCGTGGAAGCGCTACCAACATTGCACCTTCCGCTACGTGGACCTCGTAACGCGGGCGCCCCTCCAGAACTTAGGCACGCTTCCTCGCACTTCAAATACGGTTACAAACCTTATCAGATGCTGTACAAAAAAGGCTAAAGCACTGGTACGTTAGCGTTACCTAGATACATATAAAAACTGAAGGAGATAACACTTTTGAAATTTCAATTAAGAGCAAGCACAAAGTTGACAGGCGTAGGCGATAAGTTAGCTATTCGTAAGCGTCTCAATTCGTTTCGTTAAAACTCCCGTGTGTAGATATTTATTTATAAAAGCCTATGATAGGTAGGTACCTAGCTCATTAAACGCAAAGTTAACAATCTAATCGCTACGTTGCTACTTATCTAAAATCAATAACGTAAAATAATTTTCAATAAGCCGACTAAAATCTACGCTCTTTTGATTAACTATTTCTTTTAATGGTCCAATTTCACTCACTCGTTAAATCGGGCAAACACAACTACAATTAAAAAGGTGTTCGAAGTTCGAACCATAAAACAAAAATGGCGGCGTTTGAAAATTCAATAAAACCAGCATCAATCAAAATAACGATTAAACACGTTTCAGTAGCCGTATCAGCTAGTTACAGCGGCTTGTAAACGGAATTAAAATATGGCGGGAAAATGGCGGTCGAACGAACAGTTTAATTATTCCCGCAACCCGAGAAGACCACACACGCAGCTCATTTGAGCTTGAATCATAACAATAATTATATTCACCGCTTATTATTTCGCGCGCGGGCGAAAAAAAGCAATATTAAAACATAACCTTACCTTATTAATGTGTCAACAACTCAATTTATGGCGGGAACGGAACGGCTACGCCCAAAGCGCGGGAAACATCAACCAATCCCACGTCGCGTATTCTAACCGCACTGTGCGCACAAACATATACCTATCTCTTTCCTTCTTATAGCAGCCAGCGTAAGCAGACCTTGCAGCTAAGTGAGTTTAATTTTAAATAACAGCGTTATTAAAGTTCTTTTTACACTGGTCGCGTTTGAAAGTTCGAAATTTGAAATTCGTGTACTGAAGTTTTTTCTCGGGTTAATGAGTGCTAGCCTGGATGACATTATTTATTTATGCCCGGCCAGAGAGCACGCTTTTATTTTTTTATTTATTTAAGGCCCCGATTATACGCGTTTCGGGCTGTGATTGCGGATTGCTATTTTATTTCGTTTTATTTTTGCGACTGACGGTTATAGTTGTCCGGTGTCGTTTGGACGCGGCTTCATTTGAGATGTTTTTAGTACCTAGTTATAGCACGACCAGAAAAATAAAAAAAGCTGAAATGTGAGTGCTAATTCTCTTTTTATCCGTGTTACGTCAGTTGCAATGCGAAATATAGTATATAATAATATATTTTACGCAATGTGAAGACGTTTTTTATACTCCTGGTACACTGATGACTGGAGATATCCTTTAAGTTTGCCTTTGTACTACTTTTAGGAGCCCTTTGTTTCCCATAATTTTATTGGACTTAATGTAATTGCTGACATAATTTTTTATATCGCTGAAACTGTAAACTTTCAGAAGTTCTCAAATATCTAACGAGTAGACAAGGCTAGGTTAGGCTAGGTTTGATTTAAAAATCCTGAAAAAGTAACAGTTTCTTTAAAAAAACACGTTATGACTTGCGAGGATTATGACCTAAAGCACATTATGACTAAAAATAATTATGTCAGTCAATATAGACCCACTACTTTTATTTCTTATATTTTGATATTTGTGTTGTAATTGTTTTAGTAGAATATAGTGTTTACATACATACATAAATACAAACCGTATTGTAATGTACTAAACGGTGGAAATAAATGTCGCAAAATTGTAATAACACAAAATATTTTAACATGACTTTATTGCTTGGACCTCTATATATTTCCATTTCACCAAAAAAAAGTATAGGGTCTGTAATAATTACACTAGGCGATCACTGATTAATTCGTAGAGGGAGATTTATTTTATCACGCTTAAGTAGCTAAGTTTTATCTTCATGATAGTACCTATTTATACCTAGTTTATAAAACACTTGTAAGTCCTACTTAAAATATATATGTCTAGTACTTTTTATACATAAATAAATTATAATCACGCTAACAACACCACAGTTAGGTACTCTCATGTCATTATTGGAGGCAATAAAAAAATAAAGCAATCATACCAATCTAGTAGTTCCTCATCCAATTTCAACGGAACCGTTCCAAATTTAAAACCATCCCCAAACCACAACGTCGGCCATCTTTGGACCGTGATTGCCTCTCAAAGTGCCGCGTTTAAAAACTTAATTCCGTCAGTCGTTAGTGTGTGAACGGCTTAAAAAACTCTATGTTATTGTCTGTGGTCAGAAATGTGTTGTGTTATTTAGAATTTTGGTTTTGTTGTGTTGTTCACAATGCGCTTGAGGCAGTCGCAGCGACGTGGTTAAGATGGCTAGTTCCATTTTTAAATTCAGCTGTCACAATAATTAGGTAGGTACAGTTTTCTAACAGGGGCTTCTTAAGGGGCCTTTTAATAGCTAATTTGGCGACTTGTTTTTTCTTGATTGTCTAAGTGAAATTGATTTATTTCTGAGCATTCTATACTAAAATTTGTGTGATGCAATACTTTGTGGTGATGGGAAATATTTTTAACTGATTCGAAACTTTAATAGTATATTTTTGTTTTATTTTTAACCAAGAAGATGGCAGGACGAATTGGACTCAAAACTAGGCTCAGAGTCACTGGATAGGGAATAATGAATAGGCCTGAGGGAGACTTTTGCCCAGCAGTGGGACTGAAACTGTACTAATAGGTACATTTATTTAATTTCAAATTTTAATTAATTTCTCATCAATAATCAAGAAAAAAAAAGATGTATCCAGCACAGCTTCGGTCAGACGACTCTTAAAAATGAAATGATCATAGAGACATTCCGTCTCAGTTTGTTGGTCCGCCCCTAGGGTTGGCAACGCCTAAGAAGTCTTCGGTATGCATATGTCTAAGGGTCTCCAATTCCACTTACCATCAAGTGGCCAGAGAGATTGATTGCCATGTCAATAAAACAAAGTAAGTTCGCGTTCGCGTTTTGGGTAAGAGTGATAGGTATGTAAAAAAATGACTGACTGTTGAGTTTTTAGCAACGCTTCTTCTTAGCAGTGGTTTTCTCTTGAGAAGCGCCGCCGGTAGGTTTTTTGACGTGTAACGGGCCCGTGCGGCCTGCCTACTGAAAAGGTAAACATCTTGAAACTTTTTTACACTCATGTAAAAGGAAATATTATAATTAAGATTTAACATTTTAGTGTATACACATACATACATAATCTCACGCCTTCGTTCCCAGAGTGGGGTAGGCAGAGCTACAGAATTACAAACATCTCTAAAAACTTGTTGATAATTCTATAACCACAATTTGCACAATTAGGCTAAGATGTTTACCAGCGTATTAGTGACAGGTTGCAAGCCCATCGCCTAACAGTACTACAAGCCTTTATTCCCTTAGTCGTCTCTTACGACATCCACGGGAAGACATGGAGTGGCACTATTCTAACTCGGCAACCACACGAGAATTTTTATTTTTATTTAAATCTGAATTGAATAGAATATGGTATTTATAAACATGGTTATAATTAAACGGTTTTTTATCTTTTTTTATTTAATACTACCAATTTGGCGAGTGTCACATGTTTTCATAAATAATGACATGCAAACAAAAACCCCATCGAACGGGCACACAACCAGTTTTACCCATAACCAAATTAAATATGCCCCAGATTCTGGAACATTGTAATAATGTAGAGTTTGAATTTTATATCTACTAATGAAATATATTTATTTCAGTATCTTCTTAACGTTTACATAGTTGTTGTGAGCTTGTGGTAGGAAATTCCGCTCTTCCATCAATTTAACATTGTTTAGAGATATTGAAACTTAGAAATTTAACTAATTTTATTAAATACACAACTATATAATTTTATATCGTATAGTATCTACTAATACTATAAATATGAAATAAATGCTTTGAGTAAGAAACATGTAAGTACAGACTTTCCCCAATAAAATATACAACACAATAACAACATGATATAACGACAAAAATAAAAATAACCGAGCCCCACAAACGCCCGCTGCGCCCAAAAAAAACCTAATCTAACTCAACAACATATTTCCCAAAATTATGACCAGATTAATACATTCATAATACTACTATCCCTTTCTAACACACACTAACATCTCCCTATCTCGTTCCAGTCATTTCGAAAATGGAACGGTGCGCGAGAGCATGAAATTACGCTTTTTCATCTCGCCCGATTTGAATTTGGAACGTTTTTTAGCCGAAGGACGTTGAAAGCCGCCATCTTGGTTTTTTTTTAATTATCGGGGGTCTTTTTGAGAATATTTCTTGGGTTGGGACTTGGATGTCATTTGGGTGCGATTAAGATACAGGATGATCGGTTTTTACCTTTCGAAAGCAAGGTTTGAGTTTTGGTAGCTGGAGTTTTGTCTAGGTAAGAAACAAATTGTTTTGATTGTATTTGCGTAATACCACCATAGTTTAAATTAAAACTATATTTTTATAATTAGCATAAATCTCCCAATGTATCTTCGTTAATGTGTTTTAAAGTATTTAGATAATTAGTTACATAGCTAGCCACTTACGTTTTAGTATTCAACGCGGAATGATCTTTCGCTAACACATTCCCACAAAGCACCGCCGGCCACTTGATGGTAAGTGGGGTCCGTGACAGGCATTTGCTCAAGATTACAATCTTAAGATCGCAAATGCGTTGCCAACCCTGAGGACTAGTAATTTCATCGGTTGTCTTATCCCCACACTGGAACACAACAGTGCGATCACTGAAGGTTGGCGATAGTTTAATCGATAAGATGTTGGTAGCGATCACAAGGTACCACCACTAAAAAATATAATAAAACATCCTGTATACTCCTGACAGCTAAAATAATCACGTTTCCCTAAATCCGGTGATTACGTCGTTTTTACGGCAGATGGCGCTCGTTACTATTCGAATTTTAATTGGTTTAGAGTGAGACGGAACATGTTGCTTGTGTTTTTGGGTTTGCGGATTTATATCACGTTTAAATATACAGGTATATTTTTAATAAGGGTGTAGTTTTTTGTTTTTGTATAAGGTTTAGAGCTTCTTTGAACAATATATAGAGTCGTAAAAAGTTTCAGCTCTTTCATATTCGTAAATTATAAAATCGACGAAATATCGAGGGTTTCTTTAAATTAACCAGGTTTGGTTCGGTTTGGTTTTCTTTGGTGTGATTACTATACCTAGATATTTTTCTAGCAGGTACACCATGTGGTTAGTGCTTGACATAATTATAATATCGACAAACCTTTTATCGATAACCACGACTTCAACGTAATAGAGGAAAAACTCGTGCATCATATCATTATATAGTTATTTAAAAAAACACAATGTCCTAAAACTCATTGAAGTACCTACCTTATAAGAACATAGCGAAATCATATCATCAAGGAAAAATTACAATCATAATTATGTCATGATAAATATAACAACATGGTGCGTTATAAAATAAAAGAATAATAACAAAATTATCAATTTATTAATATTTTACATACTTCAGTGAAAATCAGTCTATGACATTGAAGTGGTACACTTATCGATAGCAGGATTGTCGATGTTTTTATTGTGTCAAGCACTAACAACACGTCGTTCGTGCTAGGAAAATCTCTACGTATACCCCCTTACTAATAAACGTTGAGTAACGGTGGTATAGCTATACAATGTTTTGTCCTTATCTGTCTAATTCAAATGTCACAATGACAGATAAGGATAAAACATTGTATAGCTAAACACCGTTACTCAACGTTTATTAGGGGGTAAGTGATTATCCTCGTAAGGCCCAGTGTGCAATATGATGTAGATAATCAAGGCAATTTAATTTGAACTGTGTTACAATTAGAATAAGGTTTATTTTCTTATATTCATAAACTGATAATGGCTTTATAGAACAAGCGAAATTGAACTTTATTGCGGTGCTGCTTGATTCAAAGTCGTACTGACAAAAAACTCCCTGTTTGCAGTATGGTGGGCCTTACGAGGTTATAGTACAAAACCTACAGAAAAACAACAAATACAAATAAATGGCCAAGTATTATGGGCTCGCGCTGATTCTCGAAATCGAATTAAAATCGGAATATTATAATACCTACTGTGCGGCGGTAAGGAGCCCTCGGTGCGCGAGTCCGGCTCACACATGACCGTTTTTTTGGAATTAAGTGCTTTCTGCGGCCGCCACTGTTCTAGAGTCAAGTTTAAGGTACCTAGGCTTCATAACTTATTTACCTTATCTATACTCGAAAATCTAATTTAAAACCAAAATCCTAACCTCAACGGGCGCACATTCGCTGTGATTATTGCATTTTGGTTTGAGTGTAGGTATTTTTATCAATAAAACTTACCCTAATATTACTGGTTACGCGTTCTCATTCATATTTTTATGAAATAATGTTAAAATAAAGAAATAATCAAGATGGGAACTGGCAGATTTTGGTCTTTAATTAGATTTTCGAGTATAGGTACACAATATAGGGTGTATATAGGGTGTACTTAGTTACAAATGGTTTAATGATCTACGATATTTTGAACGTTTTTTAATGGCAAGACAGTGTTACGTTAAATATTAGGCGACAAAATTGGTCTAACAAGGCCTTTATCAACTTTGTCCAAACCTTATTGTCTCGGTAACAATGGAGTTGAAAGTGGCCACAGGATCTCCGCTGTGCTTAAAGTAGACTTATCGAATTTGGATTAATTGGTCAAGTCTCGATGAGCAGATCTAAAAAAAAAATTAGCAAGAATGTATTGCGACCGCGAAATCATGATTTTGTCGTCAAGTTACCATTACGTAACAATATCATTTGAGATATCTTTTAGTTAACATCAAATAAAGTTGATTTTCAAGCGTCTATTCATACTAATATTATAAATCCGAAAGTTTTCCTACTTAAGTGTTTCAATTTATTTACAGAATTCAACAATAATACAATTAAAAATTAAAACAAAACGTATTTAAATAAAAATAAAAATATGCCTCGTGTGGTTGCCGAGTTAGAATAGTGCCACTCCATGTCTTCCCGTGGATGTCGTAAGAGACGACTAAGGGAATAAAGGCTTGTAGTACTGTTAGGCGATGGGCTTGCAACCTGTCACTAATACGCTGGTAAACATCTTAGCCTAATTGTGCAAATTGTGGTTGTAGAATTGTCAACGGGTTTTTGGAGATGTTTGTGATTCTGTAGCTCTGCCTACCCCACTCTGGGAACGAAGGCGTGAGATTATGTATGTATGTATGTAAAAATATGCGACTCAAATATTAAAGTTATAAATAATAATCACCACTATAAAAAGATACACCCCCTCTAGCAGGTCCGCTCGCGGCATGGTCCCCATTACACTAGCTGCATTACCTCTCTGGATAGCTAGCCCAATCCTTTGGGAGAGGTAAGTAAGTAAGTCATAACTTAATCATAATATATATTGTTAAGTTTTTTTAACCTTTTTTTTATATTTAACGTTTAATTTGTTAGCAAGCTATTGGACTACGGCAAGCATCACAGTAGTCCAAATTATATATTTACTCAAATTCAAATTCAAAATTCCAAATATTTATTCAGCAAATTGGCCACATGAGGGCTCTTTTCCACGTCGGTAATATAGAGTGAATCTACCAGCGCTTCGGACAAGACCATCATTGCGGAGAAGAAGCGCTAATAACATTAAGTAATAATAAGGCAATAAAGTAATAAATAATAAATTCTTAAAACTACCAAAAATAAACTTATTACAAATTTAAGGTCAATAAACCTAAACTAACTACTGGCGTAACATGGGGTTTCCTTTAATTGGGTAAGCATCGATCTAGATTTAAAAGTAGATATAAGCATAGGTCAGATGTGTTATCTGTTGGAAATACTCAAAAAATAAATAAATAAAAACTAACTTTGTCTGCATGTTTGTTACGTTTTCACGGCTAAACCGCTGAACCAAATTCGATGCAATTTTGGTATGAAGATAGTTTAAGTAAGTCCCCAAGAACTTATGAATCTTATGATACTTTTGATCGCGGGAAATTAATAGTTCAGCTAGGAAACAGCGAGTAGATATTATAAATGCGAAATGAACTCTGCTTGTTAGTTACCTTTTCACAACAAAACGGCTAAACGAATCTTAATAAAATTTGACAAGGAGATAGATTATATCCTAAGAAAAGACATAGTGTACTTTTAATTTCGGCAAATTGGAAAGTTTCCGAGGGTGATAAAGGACGTCTACGCAGATGGAGTCGCGGGCATAAGTTAGGTAATCATATAAATCCCTACATTTAAAACGTGTATTACTTACCTATAACTCTGCGCACTCTGTATATAGTAGTATATAAAATGGCGGCGGGAAATACGTAAACAAATATAAAGTGGGCGCATTAGGCCCTTTTGTGGACGCACCTGCTGGCTCCCACTGCTGGGACCACGCTATCGGCGGGACAGTCCTAGAATAGCGAGAACTATACGCTATTTTGACCCTTAATAATATCAACTGAAAAGGAAAAAGCAATGAAATAGAAATTTTACAGGAACATTTACTTAAACGAATATTTTTTTCACAACACTGCTCGGAAATATGGCCATAGATGGTCTTGTTTGGGGTCACAAAACGTCACTTATAAGGACAGACCAAGGATGTTTTTGTCGGAGTGTTTGCTAATTGGTCGAGAACATTGTTGTCCAACTTTAAAAACCAATGAAAATCAATCAATCAATTTTTGTGTCATAGCTCCTTAAAATGAAAAATTGAAATCGACCAATCAGAACACACCATTTTGTGTCGTAAAATATTAGGTGTATTTTTGCTAAAAGATACACAGACTAAAAACTATGTCACTGCTCTTTTTAATTGTAATTCAAACTTGACCCCTAATCTCGAACCACTAGAGATGACAACATGGGAGATATACTCGTAGCGAAACAAATACAATTTTATACGGAGTTGACATCTTCATCTCGCATGTTAGTTTATTAATCTCAAGTGCCACGAGAATAGGTGTCCAGATTAAAAAAAGTTATCTATGGTAAAATTAGCGGTGATGTCACATTAACATGAATTAAAATTTGAGTTTTGAATATGAATTTTCATTTTATTTCCTCTCAGTAGTTGTGAAAAGCACTATGTCTGCCTCGGTAGAAAGTGCAATTTATGGACTCGTACACTAGAGGGCCTCAACTACGTTTCGGCCCTCTATATGACTCGTCCAAAAATCGCGTACTTTCTATTATCTGCAACAATGTACTATTTTTAATTAATTAAGTAAGGGTAAAAGAGAGAGGAGTGTGGGAAATGGAAAGGTTGTATAATAAGATTAATAAGAGTGGTGTCTTAGAGCGTTAATTTTGTATGATTCTGTCAAGTCTAAAATAACTATCAAGTTTTAAACATTGTTTGACGACGCGCTGGCGTAGTTGGTCGTGTCCCTGCCTGCGAAGCTAGCGGTCCTGGGTTCAAATCCCGATAAGGGCAGATATTTGTGTGTTGAACGCGAATATTTGTTCCTGAGTTATGGATGTTTTCTATGTATTTAAGTATATTTATCTATATAAGTATTTATATCGTTGTCTATTACCTATAGTCAATGATATAATATAAAAGGAGGTAGATATGTTACCTATACGGTATTCCGCGTGTAAAAATGGCCCGGCTTACGCACACATAATCAGTAAATATTTCAATTACACGCTAATTCATAAATGACAAGTGAAAGCAGGATGGTATGCTAATTTCCGGGAGCGAAACAGAGACGAGTGTATGTTGCTCTGCAGACTAGTTCACGGTTCCGTTGACGGCCCAAGACTAAGTAAAGGTGTACCAATTGGCTTGGTTTTAGGGTGCCACTATCGAAGTGCGTATAACATATCTACCTCTTTTTACTATATTATATCATTGCCTATAGTACAAACCTAGAACTTAGTTTGGAACGAGGTCAATTGGTGTGATATTGTCTCCTGATAATTAACTTGTTATTTGTTAGGGAAGGTGAAGACACGCGAGCACGCAGGCCACCTGATGGTAAGTGGGGTCTGAGACCCATAGACATTTGAAATCTCAAGACTACAATCTCAAAACGCTAGGTAGGTTAATAGATAAGACGGTGGTAGCGATCCGGACGGACCCTGCACAAGGTCCTACCACCGCTAAATCAATTTTGGATCGGATACGTTACAGAACTTTGTATAGTGATGACTTCACTCAAATAACTAGCACAGAGGCCATCTTAGTCCTCGGGGTTTGAAACTCATTTGTAGTCTTGAGATTGAATTTCATGGCATAGGTCATAGAGTCCATTTTGCTAGATTTATTTCTCCATGCCATGTAAAAAGCAGGAAATACCTCATGAAGGAAACTCTCAACAAGATTGTAAGGCCCCGTCCTACGTGGGCGATTCAATTGCGAAGCGATCCGATGCGGTGACACGCAATTTCAATGCGGGGCTGGGTCTTAGGATTGCAGTCTTGAGATTGTAGTCTTCAGAATAAAAACAGGTGTCAGATCCCACTTACCAGCTGGCTTGTGTTCGTTTGCCTTTTAGTCATGAAAAAAAACCTTGTCCCAAATACTAACAAAATGGCAGCCACCCCACTCCCAACCCCCGCATCATATTTTACGATCTGCTGAACATTTTTCTTAATCTACTTCGAGCACATTATCTACCTAGGGTGTGCTTCCGAGGCACCTTTTAGGGGCTCCTTTTAGTCGACCGTTTTGTTTACTAATACACCGTTTTAGTAAAAAAAACCTTTAGGGAAACTTCCGTTAGTTATGTCGATGGACGTCTAAGGACTGTAGTCCTCTGATATTTATTTATTTGAGACCCACTTTTGCAATGATGAGACTGCAATCCTAAGACTACAAATGCATTGCCAAGCCTAATAATAAGATAGAATGCCTCTATGCTAAATATTTTACCAGTCTCCTAAAATTTAAAAAAAATGAGAATTAATGGGCTTGCGATAGGTAACTAGCGTTGAAAATTGCGGGTCGTTTAATTCGATGAGTGTTTGAAAGTATCGGGTTTTTTAGGAAAAATAACAAATGTATATGACAATTTTTCAATTCATAGTCAATCGCTGTCACACTCGCCACCTATCTCAATTGCTTCTGCCTCCATGTCGTCGATGTCGCCGTTTTGTAGGTGCAAATAAGATCAAATATAGATTAAATTAAGAGCAGAAAATTTCATTGTATTTTTCCATAAAAATCCGAAAAATACGAGTTGTTTGGTAAAAAACGGGAATTTTTCCGGACTTTTTCAACGCTATAGTAGGTAACCAAAGTTAATAAGGCAGTATTAATCCTATTAATTTAATTTAACCTAATTATTATACTGTCTATAAACATATTTTGATTTATAACTATCTTATAATGGCGCGCGACAGGGGGTTTAAAATTTGAGGTGAAAATAATTCTGACAAGCATGATGATTACCAAGAAAGTCATGGGGTGGAATTAATTGATGTATATGCAAGTTTCTGTGTACGTCATGTATACAATTATAAAGGGCATTGGGTAAGTTTGTATGAAGAATATTGACATATCTTTTTTCAGCGGCCACGGACGATTTTTAAATAGTTATTTAGAGGACCTCTAAATACACATAGATATATATAATTTACGGTGTTAAATAATATCGGAGCGGAAATATTAAAAGTATTCAGGTTTTGGTATTAGAAGTACGGCCAGGTATGAATATTTAAATATCTCGGCTCCGATGCAGTTAAGCTTATTACATTACATAACAAAATATGTTTATTTTGAATAATTCTATCATAATTTACCACTTTTACGAATGGCCGCTCACCTTGAAAACATGACTTTTACGAATGACAACACTTTTATCCAAACCTTTATCTCTTTAATTTGATTTTATTGAAACTCCTTTCAACAAACGTATCATTACGCAGAATTTTCATTTAATTGAACGGCATTTCTCGCCGCATGAGTAAATTTGGCAGTCATTAGTCTAACCTAACCTGACCTACGTAATTAATGTTTAAGACATCCTGAATTCATCATGATTTCAGCAGAAAATAGAGTTCGATGATTACAATCGATGACTTGAAATTGGATAAAATAGTGGGTATACCCATTAAGGGATGTCCTTCACGGTAGGAACAACCACCAAATTCAACCAAGGTTAAGCAGTCCTTGATCGAAATTGATCGTGTAGACGTCTCAGTTGGACAACCACATAGAATGAATTGAAGTAGAGAAGACAACTTGACTTTGGTTAAGTTGGGTGGTTGTTCCGACCGCGTGAAGAAGGAGTACCTTAGCCAAATTAGTAGTTACAACACTAAAACAAACGTGTTCAAAAAATACACCGAAGAGGGAAAACTAAGGGAATAAAGGCTTGTAGTACTGTCAGCGATGGGCTTGCAACCTGTCACTAATACGCTGGTAAACATCTTAGCCTAATTGTGCAAAATGTGGTTACAGAATTATCAACAAGTTTTTAGAGTTCTTGGTAATTCTGTAGCTCTGCCTACCCCACTCTGGGAATGAAGACATAAAGGTATGTAGGTATGTATGTATGTATTAAGAGTTCGTTACTCAAAACTTGTAGCTTCTCGTATTTAACAACGATCAATTCTATCGACTAACTTAATTCAATAACCTCAAAATTTCTCTATTCAATTGGCCTTATTTACTTATTTAATTGGCTTAACGGACAAATAAAGGAAGCCATTATTGATCAATGGGTAGCCAGCCTAATTCCGTGTTCGGTTTTCAAACGAAGACGTGACACGCAATATTTTGTAAGTTGGTATTATTAATTGTTTACATTTGAAGGAAAGAAATAAAGCTAAATATTCACTGTCAGTTAATCGCGTTATCGCCGTTGCAATTTGATCGTGAGTGTCACATCTTTTGACCTTTAAGTTTCGGACCCACGGTTTTTTCAATCTGCCTTTTTTCCTGGCTTTGTTTGAAAACTTTTCCGGCGCACTGAGGAACTGACATCCTTTTGCAGATTTCTCAATAGAACACATTAGGCTGAAATCGTGATTGGGCGTCATTCCGTTTGATTGACTACGATTGGACCAGGTTCATTAACTGTCAAATGGACGGATCGTGAATGTACAGCTTTAGTACTTAATAGAAATAACCTTTGCCTGTGAATTCGTCGGATTAGAACTCGCATATTGTTTGCCCTTGAGAACTTTTTAATTTTCCTAAGATAAAAAAGTATCTAATGTCTTAAGCTACAGCTTTCCTTTGCGTGACTAACAGAAATCCATAATTATACCATAGAGGAAATATAATGATTATACCTAGTTACAAAATATTTAAACACCAAAATTTTCAAAATAGAAAACACCCTATGTATGCATGCGTACCAGAATTATTCATTTCGTACATCCAGATCCAGACATAGACCAAGATCAAATTGTTTCCACCTCATTTGTTTTTGATTTGAGCAAAAACAATTTTGGCTTACGTTTTGCTTCAATCTGAATAACTATAAAATTTATAAAATTCCACAAAACGCCTATAACGAAACGTATCCACTAAACACTGGCCGAAAACAATCAATTTTACTGTCTTTGTTTACAAAGCCTACGTTCGAAAATTGAAAACCACGCCCGCGCGGGAAAACTGACAGCTGCTATAGGTTATGATTATAAAAACAAACATATCTTTGACGTTGATATTGGCGCTAGTGTCAACGTGTTAACGTGGAAATGTATGTAAAATTTATGCTTGTGTTTTAGCCGTCGGTAAAATTAAGTTTGTTTCTGGAAAAGGGTGAGTGATGTGCAAAGGTTGATGTTTTCTAGTGGGGTAGAAGGGAAATCCTTAATAGGACAGGGTATTTATTTAAATAAGCAGCTTTTTAAAGAATACCTTGACCTTTTTTTACTGTAAATGAGCTCTACTTGCACTTAAAGGCAAGTATTGAATAAAATTAAAAACTTAGGATTGGGAAATTTTGCATGTTGTAAATAATAATAATGTCTTTTATTAAAGAATGCCAGGTCTCCATAGAAGATTTGGCCTAAGAAAAAATTGTGACGGATAATTATAGAATTGGGTTTATTTGATTCAGAAAAATATTTAAAACAATGCTGTGGTGTTAGTTTTTCTGAAGCCCTGTCTAAAAAAATATTTAGAAATAATCGTAACAACACGTTACTCGCAAGATGTTTAATTTACAAAGTATCTACAGTGCGACCAAAAAGAGTAGAAATTAAATGAGGGCGCCACTTTCTACGTAACTGTCACATTTTTGACGTAAAATGCGTAAACATGGCAACAATTTAGTATGGAATCTTTTTAGTTCCATTTTATTTAATTTCTACTCTTTTTGGTCGTACGTTTTTTTTTTTTGTTTGCACGGTTTTTGTACCTAGATGACTCTATTTTTCGTATAAGTTCACTTAATGGGTAAGTAATAAAATACTGAATTTAAATCTCACATAAAATAGGTCATATCAACATCCTTCGTATCTGCGGCTTTTTTTAAAGTGTTTTAAATCAAGATCAGGCATTGCATTGTCCATCTTGTAAATAATAATAAATGTATTTTTTTAATTTTATGTTTATTTGATAATGGTAGAGAAGTGTAGTATTTATTAGGAGGGGTATTTCACCATCCTGAAAATTCAATCTTGAGATGGCAAGCTCAAGAATGAAAATGCGTGCCTGCCTCAATGTAATGTTCATACAAATTACCCAACGCTCAAATGTTTTCCACATGAATCGAATATACTCATATGAGCATCGATTTTCCTTTTCATTATCAGGGTAGACACCTAACTTTCTCTTTCCTGTCAAATCTGACAGTTGCTATAATCTTAGTTAATTTGATTAATTAAATCTTAATTTGACTGTAATTGCGTGAAAGCTCAAACTAAAACAAAGGTCAATAATTAAAAACAATTTTAGTGTCAAAATGTCATTTTACTAAACACGTGCAAAAAGTAGAAAAACACCGAGTTAACTTTGCGTTTGAAATAGCGCTGTAGTCGTTGAAATTACGTTGTTTTTTAATTCACCGATGGAAAAGTTAAGTTTGTAATTGTAGTTTCAGAAGTGGGATACGAATAGAAAGTTAATTGTTGGTTTCAAATCAGTTCAATTAGTTTAATTAGTGTTTGTGTTCAAGTTAAAACGAATAAGAGGTTAATTCCGATGAAAGTTGTTTGAGTTCTTTTTTATTAAACAGATAAAGTCGTCTTTGTTGTACGATTTATACCAAAAACTAAGGTTCTGTTGATTTTAAAAGAGTTATTAAAAAAAAAAACAACGGACGGTCTCACACAAATTGACCTAGTCCCAAACTAAGCTCTAGCCTTGTACTATGGGTACTAGACAACAACATAAATACTTGTATAGAGAAATAAATACTTGAATACATAGAAAACATCCAAGACTCAGAAACAAATATTCGCGCTCATCACACAAATGTCTGCCCTTACCGGGATTTGATCCCAGGACCGCTAGCTTCATAGGCACGATCACTACTAACTAGGCCAGCATGTCGTCGTGATACATACCTTCCCGCCTGTCTCCCAATGTGGTAGGCGGAGACTACGGAACGCCAGGTGCCCCGGTCTAAACATACAACTTCCGCTTCCTCTACATTCATCAACCTCTTCAAGCCAATGATATTTTATATTAAGATACGTCATCTGCGCGCAAAAGCGTTCCTCGAAAAGGAAGGTAATTGCCTTACTATCATTCAGTCGCGCCGTGGCCGCTGACACGCACGCGTCAAAAACAGTAAAGTTTTATTACCGAAATGCAACAAATATAAGTCATAAAAAATGCTGTCTTGTGTTTTTATAGGCTGCTGAAATTATACTGTAACTATAAAAGGAAGAAAGGATGTCTCATTTCATTCGTACCTACCGTAAATATTTTTTAAATTTTTGTTTACATCGCCATATATTGCAGCGGCCATCACGCGGCCATGAGCGGGCACGCCACGTCATTCGGGTACGCAATTTGAAACAACTATTTATCTCTTTCTAACAATAGCGTTCGCTACGGATTGCCGTCATGTCTGTAGAAATCTGGCAACGTAGCCACTGTCAGTAATTGGCGACGGATTTTATGTGCGTTTAGTATGAGCATAACGTATCTAAATATAAAATATCATTGCTTCAAGCTACGTTGGTTTCGGGGGCTTTTGATTAGGCCCTTATTCAGTACATCTTAAATTTGATCACTGTAAGGGCCTAGGGTATTAATTTTTTATAGGAACATAAGGCAAACGAGCAGACCGACCACCTGGGGCACGTTTTATAAAACTACAAGTTACAATTTTACAGGTCTAAACTGGCAATACTGCTCAAATGGCTGGTCGTCATTGGTCGAGGTTGTGTCAAATGGAAACTTGTAACCTGTAAATTGTAATTTGTAGCTTTATAAAACGTGGCCCTGATTGTAAGCAAGTCACCGTCGCCCATAAACATCAGCAATGCCAGGGGCACAGCTAAGTGGTTGCCTTTCAGTGAATACTGTTTTTAAGCCGCTTTTAGAGGGGGACATGTCATAGTACCTACTGAGGAAACATCGTGAATTGAAGTTTACTTCATAATTTTAAAGTACGAGGAAGGAAGGATGAGTATATTTTTCCCAAAATCTTTTTATTCTGGCAGCAATCTTTCCATTCGCAAAATTTACCAGTCTTTATTTTTTTCAGTAGCTCATTTTGCCGAAGACTTTTTTCTCAGCGGAAATAATATCACCGATCTGTATTTATCTGAATAGTTATATAATTTCCACAGAGTCGACGGAGTTCTACTGGCGCGGAGCTCCTACTTCTAGGTGCTTTGGCCCTTCGGGTCTGCTGCAAAACTAACATAACCTAAACCTACCTACCTATTTCGGCGTAATTATAATGGGATAATTTACAACTAGAAAAAATCCAGAAGGGAAAATATGCGACCAGGAAAAATTAAGAATACGAAAAAACGCGGTTGGGTAAAATCGCGACTGGAAAAATTGCTACGCGGAATAATTGAGTGTGGGAAACAGATTGATAAACCCTTCTTTAATAACAAATATTGTTAGCCAATGATCACATAAACAAATATATATTTTACCGAAGACGCCTGTAATTTCAGGCATATACGAAATGACAGCTAGCAACCAGCTGCATAATATGCACTTTGTTTAAGCGTGCACTTGCAACGTGTTATTATGTTTGAAGTAAGGTTTATGTGTTGCCGGGTTTAGGGGGGATATTACTTAACGTTAGCGAGATACAATGTGACTTTATTATAGCAACATTTTCATGCAAAATAGTTGCGATCCAAGAATTTGAACGTGAGATATTTTGTTTTATTTATTTATATAAAGAAGAGAGTAAGGAATGAAAAGGTCAGAGAGAAATGTGGACTTAAAGAAAATGTAGTGACTAAGATTGAAAAGGGCATGCTTCGATGGTTCGGTCATTTGGAAATGATGGATGAAAGAAGATTGACGAAACTTACAGAGCGAAAGTGAGTGGGAGGGTCGGAAGGGGCCGCCCTAGGCGTACTTTTTCGAATCAAATCGGAAAAACACTGGAAAAGGGCCGAATCTTAAGTACCCGAAACTGACGTGCATGCATGACTCGATGGATGAATGTGGAAGAAGCGAAAGAGATTTGTCAGGATCGTAGCAGGTGGAAAGAAGTGGTCTCTGCCTACCCCTCTGGGAAACAGGCGTGATTTAATGTATGTATGTAAATAAAGAACCGGTTAAGTGTGAGTAGGACTCGCGCACCGAGGGTTCCGTCCCGCCGCACAATCCATACTAATATTATAAATGTGAAAGTGTGTATGTTTGTCCGTCTTTCACGCTTCAACCACTGAACGGATCGAGACGAAACTTTGCACACATATTGGTTAAGTCCTGGAATAGGACATAAGATAATTGTCATCCCGGAAAACTGGACAGTTCCCGAGGGAGCAGCGGTAAACGATTTCTACGCGGACGGAGTCGCGGGTGAAAGGTAGAAGGTATTATATTCTTTGAATTCGATTTCAAATCGAATCACCGCGAGCTCGAATCACACTGTTTTTACTTTCACAGTTAAGTTAAATAATAACACCATAATACAGACAATACTACAAAGCATGTAGGCGACTAGATATTGGTTAACACTATACAATTACTGCTTAGTTCAGCTTTCGTTTGAATTGTTAGTAAATGGTTGAAAACCAGGCAGTCTGCTTGCTGGCGGAGGACCTTTGATATTGGTAATACCACTTTAGGCGAGAAGCTATAAGTACAGTCCACTACAAAGAGATGTACACAATATTGAACCTTATTACAATGTAATAAGGAGGCAAAGTGGATAGATGCATTTTTAGTAGTTGTACATCGACTTGCATCTCTGCGGTTAGGTGTGTTTTTACCTTGTACTTAGCCTACCTTTTTTATTCACACTGCAAAAATGCTTTATCATCTCTCCTGTTTGGAAAGTAAGGATTTCCTATTGGGCTAAAAATACTATTACCATCCCTTGCGGAAAGTGATTTTGAAAAAAGAATTGGTCAAGCAACTCAGCCATTTTTGACTGTTTTCTAGCTAGAGCATGTAGGAACCTGGGCCGTTACGAAATAACTCGGACTTATTTTTAAAACTAGTTTAGATCAAGTAAAGACAAAGTTTGTGACAGTAACATTATTACATTTTTGTTTACTTTCCTCTAAGTCGGAATGAAAAGTAGAGTGTTCTACTTGGGTGAAGTATCGATTGTACCCTCGAACAATGGGCGTTGAAGCCTCAATATCTTGGGATGCAATTGATCACTTCCATCCCTCGGTTAACAATCTACTATTTTGCATAACACCTGCGTCGCTATTGCTTAACGCACTCGGAATCGCAATCGGCTTCAAAGTGGATCAATTGTTTTCATTTTGTATGCAGACCCGCCTTCGGACTGTCAAAATGAAAACGATTGCGATAGCGAGTGAATTAGTCAATAACCCCTCTGGGCCTGCATTTGTAATATTAGATATTAGCGGTTGCCCACAGCTCCGTCCGCTTGCTAGATTTATTAAATAAATAAAAAAGTTTAAAAAAACAAAAACTCGCCTTCAAAAAGCAAAAAATAACTTCTTTAAAATGGTAGGTAAATAGGTCAGTCCAACTGAAGTCTGCTTTTGGTTCAAATATTGTTGGACGCCGACTTCAGTTGGACTGACCTATTTACCTACCATTTTAAAGAAGTTATTTTTTGCTTTTTGAAGGCGGGTTTTTGTATAGATCATACATTATGCTGTTATTCTCCCACTTCTCAAGAAACAATAGAACATTTCAATCTCGCCGCAAGCAACGCCGTGGGAAAGTCATAGTCATATATTTAAACCTAAATATACTTCGTCATAGTCGCTCAACTATCTTAATCGAAATATCTTGTCGCCACCCTCGAAATGTATACCGTTTAGGAGTTCCGGTGGCCTTCTGTGGTCATCATCATCAGTTCCACTTCACCAAATTGTGCTTTCCAAGACCAAATACACGAGTTACAATGAAAAATACCAAAATCGCTATAGGTGTGCCTATAAATTTTGAAGAGTTCCGTCGTTTCCTCATGGATTCCACCATCAGATCTTCGTTTTGAAAAAAATGGGACCAATCTGGAAGCACCAGCTTTCAAATAAAAAAAGAATCTTCAAAATCGGTTCACCCAGTCGAAAGTTCTGAGGTAACAAACATTAAAAAAAAAAAAGAAAAATACAGACGAATTGAGAACCTCCTCCTTTTTTTGAAGTCGGTTAATAAATAGACGTAGTGTATCCTCGGATTTCAAGTTTTATCCATACCAAGTTCAGCGCTTTAAAGCATAACAGACAGACAGAGTTCCTTTCGCATTTATAACATTAAATATGGATTATTATAATAATATGACTATACGTGATGGATGCTATTTTTTTTTTCAAATTACATTTATAGAATTAGAATCATTCGAAGAAAGAAGGATGTTAAAATTACACAGAAGAAAATGGCGGCGTCGAGATTACAGGGACAGCCGCATTAAATTATACATATTTAAACGCTACTGTATTTCATACGAATTAGGTATATGGTAATTGATATATTATGAATGAACAGTGTTTGTAACATGAATTATGCACCATTTACTTACTATAGTATTTATGTAAGTACCTAAGCAAGAAATGTAGAGTCATTTCTTTCTGGTTGGTTATTGGAAAATTATTTGCTAGATACTGTAACGACGTGTGACATATAGGTAGGGATCCCCTTGGATCGCATAATTTGTTTTAGACTACTAATGTTTCTTGTAATTGATTTGGCATAATGTGTATTGGCATAATAGTACTGTCGCATAATAATACTTTGGCCTAATACTTTTTTGGCATATTACGCTATTAGTATAATTTCAGTTGGATTAATTTGTATTAGATTAATACACATTATGCATATTATTGTTTGGGCTAATAATTATTTGTTATATCTGTCATTAACCATAATTTCAGTTTTCTAAATGAATAAAACACAGTTTCGTGGTTACATATCAGGTAAAGTTAAATTAGGTCACGTTAGGTTAGTATGATATACAGGCGCGAAGCGCCCAAGCAACGCAGAATAGGATTCGCGGACCTCCATCGACCTTGCCTTAATTCCTAAATATATATATAAATATATAAACACAAAACCAAAACTAACCTTTTCTCGTAGTACGTCTACGTCTCGTAATTGTATTGCTAGTTATGTGCCATTTGTACATGACTATTTTTTAGGACAATACCTACTGTTATGCATTTTGTAATTATGCCAATTTATTATTATGAATTTTTGTATTTATGCTATTTGACGTTAGTCTTCATGACGATTATGCTTTCTGTATTTATGCTTTTTAATTTTATGCGTAAAAATATATGCGTAAAGATGATTATGCACATCGCTATTTCGGCTAAAAGCAATTATGCGTAACAATATTATTACAAATAATTTTATGCCATCCAATAGAGAACCCATACGTGTATACACCTCGTTACAATACTTATACGAGATCTTGAAATTCGGTCTAGACTAGGAATGCACAAGTTGCAGAGCATTCTCAGAAGTTAAGAAATCTTCTCAAGAAATTACTGAGAATATTATAGGAAGCATTTGAGAGCATTGAGAACGTTCTCTTTCTATACAAAATTAAATAATATTCTTAGAATTTTCCGAGCATTTCTCGTAAGAAACTTTCACAGTTTCAGAAGTTACTTCTCGGTACAATGCTGGTCTAGACCGCAGTCAGTATATGTCTTCTTGATAAAAATAAGCATACATTTTAGGACTTTCACGGCGTATAATTATTTACGGCGTCCCTTGTGTTATAAACACTCATTTCATACTATCACTTCGCAGAATTTTCATTTCATAGTAAGCTATTTTCTACTGAACCTGTGTTGATTTCAGGTTATCTTAAATATGATTCACGTAGGTTAGCTTAGGATAGACTTGTAACCATCACAAGATAACCTGAAATCAACACTGGCTCAGCAGAAAATAGTTCTCTATGAAACGCAAATTCTGCACAGCGATACGTTGTGTATTTAATAAGTGTCTATTACTGATGTGCCAAAGGAAACTTTCCAAAATTGCGGAACATTTCATGTAGGAAAATTTCGGAAACTTCTCACAAATATTTATGGGTATTGAAACTTTCCGCCTCATAAATTTCAATTTCCTAATTTTCTTGTGAAAGTTTCCGGAAATTTCTTAGAACTTTTCCTACTTTTCGGAAAGTTTCCGCTACTTGCACATCAGTAGTATCTTTAAAACAAGGTTAAACCAATTATTTCACATGGTAATTTTATGTCAATCGTAGACTAGTCTTTTTGAAATGACCTCTCAGGCCATCAAGCCATTAATAAAAAAAAAATTACAGACCAGTGTTCCAGAAAGCCAGTCTGCATCTCTGCACTCTGCACTTTGCAAATCCACGATAATGCGAAGTGCAGAGCAAACGTGTTCCACAAAACACTCTGCGTAATTTGCAAACTCTGCAAAGATTCTGTTCCGAAAAGATACTTTGCAAATCCACAAATCCACACTTTGTATTTGACTCTGCCTCTTCAACTTTGCGATTGTCTTGTGGAACAGAAATACGTTGCAAATCCTCAAATCCACACTCTGCATTTGACTCTGCCTCTTCAACTCTGCAATAGCTTTGTGGAACAGAAATACGTTTGAAGAGTGGGATTTGTGGAGTGCCGAGTTGCAGAGTGGCTTTCTGGAACGGGCCCCAGATCTAAACTCTAGACTTAAAAATCCCTCGAAATTTCCAAGAGCAAATAATGTTTCTATTTCAATACGTAGGAATTATCTTTTGCCCGCGACTTCGTCTAACATGTAAACACAGTATCTTATCTTCTATTATAAATGCGACAGTTTGCATGTTTGTTAATCAGTCACACCAGAACGGCTGAACGGATCTTGATGAAGTTTGGCACAGAGATAGATTTTAGTCTAGAATAGCACATAGGATATTTTACATTCTGGAATATTTAAAAGTTCCCGAGGGAATAGCGATACCTAATCAAAATGTACGCAGACGAAGTCGCGGGCAGAAGCTAGTATTTATATGTATACCTAGAAAACATTCTATATTAAAAAAAAAAAGCGTGCTTGACACATAAATATGTATGTATGTACGTAAACTCTTTATTGTAGAAAACACAGAAATTCAAATACAATATTTACAGAATTGGAATGTACAAAGGCGAACTTATCCCTTTAAGGGATCTCTTCCAGCTAACCTTTGGGTGATTGAGGAAAATAAGAAAAGTTGAATATCCCCTCACTGAGAATCAAACTCTAGACCAAACCTTAATTCATCGTCGTCTATTAAATAAATAAATATCACACAATGTCACAACAATTGACCTAGTCCCAAACTAAGCTCTAGGCTTGTACTATGGGTACTAGACAACGATATAAATATTTATATAGAGAAATACATAATTCAATACATAGAAAACACTAGGATTCAGAAACAAATACTTCGCTCATCATACAAATATTTGCCCATACCGATCGAACCCGGGACCGCTAGCTTCGTAGGCAGGGTCACTACCAACTAGGCCAGCGCGTCGTCATCTATTAATTTCAGTACCCTTACCATGAGTTACAATTACCGAGTCGAATGCTCTGTCCCTCGCTCTCTACAGTGTGTTACCAGCACCGTGGCTTTTTTTAAAGTAGGTTAAAATAACGTATATCTGTAACGTAACCATGACATTAATTTAATAAATAAACAAATCAGGCTTTGTTAACTTTCTAACAAATTTTTAATTGCCAGCAATGTAAAGCACAGCAATTTGACAAGTGTAAATGACAGTCGACGGATACTTTGATTATTATGATTTGCCCCCGTACCACGACATGCCTTGTACTAAGCAACAGCGATATTGAATAACGATGAACACGCAGCACATGCACTACATTAAAAATGGACAGTATCTAGGAAAATGTATTGTGAAGTTTATTGTAATTATTTTTTAGCAGCAGTATTGTATATGAATACTGTGAGGGACATAGCATTCGACTCTTGAGCGAGTAAGATAATGGTAACCCATTGTAAGGGTACTGAAGTCCCTGTAACGCTCTCTCGCTTGCTCGCGTCTCTACACTACTATACAGTGCGCAGACGCAGTGTAACCGACCGGTTGCGCGTGATGGTTAGCGCCACACACGACGTTCCGGCGGCGTCGCACGTGCAGATATGCTATACGAAGCTTTTTATAGCATAGAAAAGGAAAATAAGCACACGTAAATATATTGACGACGCGTTGGCCTAGTTGGTAGTGACCCTGCCTACGAAGCTAGCGGTCCTGGGTTAAGTCCCGGTAAGGGCAGATATTTGTGTGATGAGCGCGAATATTTGTTCCGGAGTCATGGATGTTTTCTATGTATTTAAGTATATATTTCTCTATATAAGTATTTATATCGTTGTACCTATAGTACAAGCTTAGAACTTAGTTCGGGACTAGGTCAATAGGAAATATGCACGTTTTTTTTTTACAGCTTCAATAAAAGCTGATTCATGTAACAAACAGGTGAAAAAAACATTTTTTGAATAGCTATAAAAATATACTAAGATATAAGCTAACAAAGATTTGTTCCTATGTCTTTCTAGCAAAATAGGACTATACGTCGAGTTTATATAGCCGTACTGCACGATGACGTCACCGTTTGGATCTCTCTGTCTAATTAGCATTTTAAAATGCTTGTATCATCCGTATTACTTGTCCGATTTTAATTTTAATTTCACTTTTGGTGATCTCTTTTACGGTATTTTCATATTTTGTTGAGAAAAGCTATTTAAAAAATCCATGCATATTCCCTGTGGGTGCTACATATTATTATTGTCCCCTGATATTTATTTATTTACTTTATGGCCGAGAGTGATGGAGAGTAGAGTGTTAATAAATTTGACCGCTATGTGTGCATGTGTGTCTGGCACTGTAGCTCATTAACCTGTGGACCGATTTGGATGCGTTCCGTTTTTTATTTGAAAGCAGGTTTTCTAGCGGTGGTTCTTAGCTAGGTTTCATGAAAATCGGTTGAGCCGTTTAAGAGATATCAGCTCTGAAAGAAGGGGACAGCATTACGAGTATATCGGGGGTTTTATCTATCTACTTTGATTAGGATTTGCCGTTAAAGAATTATTCAATTTTATGTTTTACTAGCGACCCGCCCTCATTTCGCTTCGGTTTATGTGTGTCTTCTGTGCCACCAGTAAATAATCCAGAATTATTATACACAAACCTTCCGTTTGAATCACTCTATCTATTGCTGAAAACTGCATCAAAATCCGTTGAGTAGTTTAAAAGATCTAAGCGAACAGACAGCGGGAGTGACTTCATTTTATACCATGTAAAGATTTGCCTTTTGGTACCGTTTGGTAACCAAAATTTCGTAACGAGGTACAGAATTACATTAAATTTAAAGGTGGTTACGAAATGTTGGTTACCAAACGGTACTAAACCAGATTTGCAAAACTCGAAATAAATTGAGGACCAGGATCTTTCATTACAAACTACGGTTTTAGATGTATGAGAACCAATTAAACAGATTATAACTTACAAACTATCTGGATGTCTCTTTTTCCTTTCACTCAAAAAATATATTAAAATACAAACGATTTTAGATGCCTTTTAATTATAAATATCGATGGAGAACTAGGTATCTATTTTAAAATATAAATAAACATCCACCTGTCTGTCATTGTGACATTTGAGTTTGACAGATAAGGACAAAACATTGTATAGCTATACCACCGTTCAACGTTTATTAGTAAGGGGGCTACAATTTAAAGTCTATCACCACGTTACAAGCTATACCTAAGCTATACCTAAGCTATACCTAGCTATCTTTCAGTGTTCCAAAACCTTACACACGCATCTATTTCCCGAAGCATTTGTAAAACAAACAGATTATTCTTTAATAATATTATTTATATTCAATCGTTTGATATAAAATATTTTATTACAACAATAATATTATGACTAACGCTGCTGGATGAATTCGTTTTATGTCGTACTAGGAGACGCATGCGAGTTCGTTCCCGTTGAACTAGTTTCTCTCTTCTTCCCTTTTTAGGGTTCCGTACCCAAAGGGTAAAAACGGGACCCTATTACTAAGACTCCGCTGTCCGCCTGTCTGTCACCAGGGGCCTGTTTTATAAAGGTACAAATTACAATTTACAGGTTACAAGTTTCCACTTGACACAACCTCGACCAATGACGACCAGCCATTTGATCAGTGTTGCCAGTTTAGACCTGTAAAATTGTAACTTGTAGGTTTTTAAAACGTGCCCCTGGCTGTATCTCATGAACCGAGATAGCTAGACAGTTGATGTATTTCTGTTGCCGCTATAACAACAAATGCTAAAAACAGAATAAATTAAATATTTAAGGGGGGCTCCCATACAACAAACGTGATTTTTTTTGTCGTTTTTTGCTCGATATTAATAACGAAAACAGGTAGACACTTGAAATATTCACATAATATTTAGTTGTGTATTCACTTTAAAAATAAATAATTAAATTAAAATAAAATAAATATTTAAAGGGGGCTCCCATACAACAAACGTGATTTATTTTGCCGTTTTTTGCTAATGTTGTATAGATAATGGTACGGAACTCTTCGTGCGCAAGTCCGACTCGCACTTGGCCGGTTTTTTTTTCTATTCGGGGGTCGGTTTCCCAATAACTCCTTCCTTAGTACACCACTAGGGTATTTAAGAAAGCCTTTATACCACCGCCAAATTGCATTCGCATTGTCGAGTTCTGAGGTCCTACTTTGAAAATCGAAGTTTAAAGTTACGTCACATCCCCGTTACTCGTCATTCGAAACTAAATCGAGAGAGAGGGATGGAGCTAATGTAACTTCGAACTTCGATTTTCAAAGTAGAGCCTCTTGTGTAGGAATAGCACAGCAGGTGAAATTACTAACATAGAGGCATTCCATCTTAGTCCTCAGGGTTGGCAACGCATTTGGGGTCTTAGGATTGCAGTCTTGAGATTGCCAATGTCTATATCCCATGTGACTTTCTCCATGGCCTTAACCCTTAAGTTGGCAATGTATGTCACAGTCAATATAATATATTGTTCACTTTTTATGTTGGGAATTTTAATTTTTTTTGCTGATTCATAATCAAAAAGGGTTTGAATTCTTGACTTTTTTTATTTTGGCCAAATTAAGGGTTAAATAAATAAATATGCCTTAAATCTACAGGTTTCTCAGAATCAGCGTATAACAGTAGGTTTGTCCACTTTGTCCTTAGGCATAGTAACCCTATTTTTGTTAAAGTATTCTTTGTCTCATTCTGTAAAATTCGAATGTCACATTGTAGGATAAGGATAACGCATATTTTAAGCACTCTTTAGCTTTAGAATAAGGGTAAATCTTCTATCTCCTTTTCATACATCGAAAGCTCTTTCTAAACAGCTGCTTAAACCTAGAAACTTGAAATTTGGAGCGATTATGTAGCAATACAGACGGACACTGTCAAAGATCTAAAAATAAAATTAAAATTAAAATAATACATTATTTCTTACCCGAATTATCGAAGGCAAAATGTGACTACTTCGAGTAGTCAAATTAACAGAAAAAGGTAGCCATTTTTTCCCTTCAATACGCTTATTCGAAGGTTAATTTTTACTCAGTTGTTTATTTACTGTACAATAAATCAATCATCGATTCTAATAACACGTTAGTTATTAAAACATATGATAATAGTAATGAGGGTGCATCCGATGAATGCTTGATGTGTAACCTTAATTCATAATACATACATACATACATACATACATAAACTCACGCCTTTATTCCCAGTTTGGGGTAGGCAGAGCTACAGAATTGCCAACAACTCTAAAAGCTTGTTGATAATTCTGTAACCACATTTTGCATAATCAGGCTAAGATGTATACCAGCGTATTAGTGACAGGTTGCAAGCCCATCGCCTAACAGTACTACAAGCCTTTATTCCCTTAGTCGTCTCTTACGACATCCACGGGAAGACAAGGAGTGGTACTATTCTAAGCCGGCAACCACACAGCTTCATAATAATTTAATATTATTCTCATTTAATTTATGGTATTGAAATATTAACATAGATGTTTGTATGGATGTACTCGTACGTGGTTCGGACATACATTTTTTTACAGAGAAAACACCGTCCTTGTCACATAATACGTAATAAATAAATAAGCTACCGAATTAAATTACCCGTCTAAGTTACATCGTCAACGAAATAAATTTGAATAACAATTGCTCAAACGGCTTAAAAACAAACGTCGTCGGCTTCAAAGAGACGCCACAGAATAGATAAAAGAAGTCAGTTCACTTCATACGAATTTAAAAAAAAACATCTAACAAAGGCGAGCTAACAACATAGCGGTATGAAACAAGACGTGACATACAGGTTCTGTCAGGACACAGGAGACAGAGGAGTCAGCATTGCACATCCTCTGCTCATGCGGACCGGACCACTAATGCGCAACAGAAGTATTCACCACGGGCGACATATCTTGGACCCACAAGAGGAGACTCCTCACTGCCCAAAGCATCTGGAAATTCCTGGACGCAAAGGGTCTTTGCGGTGAGCTCTAAACAAAGGGCTGCCACAAAAGATCAGCAGTGGTCGAAGTGGCACACAAGGCCCATCTAAACCCCCCAATAATAATAACAACATTGCATTCTTTTGTTTTTCTTATTGTATTTAAAGCATTTAGTGTACCTATCTAAACGCCTCTATGGTTGTCATTTCGCTTCTTACTTTCACACTTGCACACAACAATCCTAACACTACTGCTTGTCGGCAGGTTAAAGGGTAGGATCATAGGATGATAATGACGCGATTCGGACGGATCCTGCCCTGCACAATGTTCTATCTCTACCATAATTATTTTAATTCTTTTCATTTTCCTAACACACCAAGAACCTTCTGTCTGCTTTTTAAGCTGCGGCACAACAATGGCGGCGGATTGACATTTGACAGCTATTTAGGCGGGAAAGCTGACAGCGCGGCTTGTTAGCGACGCCATGATGGAATTACTTTTTTTATTGTCTATGCCGCATACGCCGAAGAAAAGAGGTTTGACGCTGTAATTTAATTATGCATTTTAACTAGTCGCGCCGCCTGTAGTGTATTCTTTAATACCAGGACAATTTTATTAACTCGACTCTATATTCAAATTAGGGCGAAGAATAGAACAAGGTATCGAACATAATGACTTAATGAGACAATTATTTGACTTGGTCTATCCAAGTCAGAATTTTTGCGTTCAATATTTTTAATTTTTTCAGCCTTGGTGACAAATTTCGTTCAATATTTATTTGGCGAGTGTGGCTCGCGTAAGGGTTTTCACAGATATTTTTAACGGTGAATTGTATTTCGTAACCTTCAAATTGAGCTTTACATTGCTCAGTTTTCATTGGAACAGCGTTACTTAACTAATGCAGCCAGTGTCATGGGGACCATGCCGCGAGCGGACCTGCTAGAGGGGGTGTTCTTTTTAGAGTGGTGAAATTATTGATATCTTTAATATTTAATTAGCTTAGTTTAACTTTAATTTAAATAAGTTTAGTTTTAATTTTAAATTGTATTAATGTAGAATTCTTAACTCTATTATAATTCTAAATACGTAAACAACATAATTTTTAATTGTTTTCTTCAGCTCTGGTTTGAAAGATAAATTAAAGAGAAAGAGATACGGCATATCAATAAAGATAACAATCGAAATCAATATTGTACCAATACCTACCTACATATATTATTATGCAACTGTTTCATTTCCGTACTCAATCTCAACCATAGTAATTGTTTGTTGTTTCTTGCGCCTACGCCATAAGCTCTACGCAAAACATTGCTTGATTTATACCTACAAACATTGTATGCCAAACGAAGGTGCGTGGCGGTGCCAAATATTTAGATGTCAATCAGTCATTTTTAAAGTAGACCATGCTTTAAAATGATAACTAAGATAGAGTTCCTACGTTCCCATAGTCATTTCATCGGTTGTCTTAGCCATAGTATAAATAGAAAAGTCCTGCATCACCGGCCCAAGTTTTTCATAAACAGGCCCCTGTCTGTACAACTATGGTTTGTAGAGATGGGCCGACTAGTCGACAATTAGTCGGGAAAGCCGACTATTCGGCATCATTTCTAGTCGGTGATTAGTCGGCAAAAAATGCCGAATATTCGGCACTTTATTACCTATAGGAAATATCGTTAAAAAATGTCCACACATGCGATTTTCTTTACGACATCGTTATAAAAAGCAAAAGGTAGTTAGTTTTAATACTATAGGTAATTAGGGTCCTAATTGTTTTTTTTTGTCGTGCAGCAAAAACAATCAAAACTGTCAAAACATGGTAGGGTTAGGTAACAAAGGGCGACGGATGAAGCGAAACGAACGTTTTTAAGTTCACCCGAACTTAGCAAAATCCTACGATCGGCATTGCCGACTAGTCGGCCGATTAATCGGAAAATTGAAAACCGATTAGTCGGCCGACTGGCCAGTCGACGAAATCCCTAGTCGGCCCCATCTCTAATGGTTTGCAATATATACTATGACTATGACGCTGCACAAAGACGTACTATAACCACGTTAAACATTTTAGGCTCTTTTTCTCTCTGACCTGCTTCAGAGAGAAAAAGAGCCTAAAATGTTTAAAGGCCCAGGATACTACTGTAATATCTACCCTCCTGCCTACTGAATGGTAACCACGATTTTTTTTCATTTGAAACGTTGGATGCCAAATTCCTGTCACTCATCATTCAAGACTAAACCGAGAGAAATAGATGGAGATTGTGTAACATGGAACTTAGAATTTTAAAGTACCCTGAAACCACTTCGATTATTTTATCTTTTACATCATGGAGAAGAAAAATGAGCCCACGGCTATCCGGGTGGAAATGGCTTTGTGAAAATTAACAAAAAGATTTATCATGACATTCATGACCTTTAGGGATTTCATATGAGAAACTATCCTGCCTTAAGACCAAATCATCATTTGATAAACTATATCATTTTACAAAGTTTAATTTCGCAAAAACGTGTTTGTGCTTAAACCATTACATGTTACAAAGGTTACAAGGGATGGCTTATTAAATAAGTAATAGGTTGGGCTTGACCACATGAAATTGTAAAACTTAATGCGTCGGGAAGTATCACTTTGCGAAATGAAAGTTTGTAATAGTAGGGGAAACTGTTGTACCCCGGACATAGTTTTACCTCGGACAGTTGACAATATTTAAAGTATCCCGCATTCTTCAAAAAGAAATATATATGTCATTTGAACCATTATCTATTAAAATGAAAGTAAAGTTAGCACGAAACTCGAGAGCGGCGTGTGCGTCGAGAAAATTACAAAAATATAAAATTTGTTACAGAAAATGAGTTTTTAGAACTTTATTACAAATTCGTTTATTTAGTGTTTCGAATATATATGATAAAACTGAATAATGCATGCTAAAACTATATTAAATAGCTATCAGATAGTGCAGTCGTCTCATCCTAACTTTTAGACGAAGTGCGTTTACAAAGGTTACTTTTAAAAAAACTTGCTTTGTTGTACCTTGGATACCGAACTTACGTTGTACCTCGGACTACGGACTAAGGTAGAAAAGTTCCAAAGTGTTCTAATTCTTACATTATTTTGCATTTTTTATGACAAGTTAAATATTTTTTACTATTTTAATTGTTGATTACATTTTTGTTTATGTTTTTAATTGTTCTCAGGGAGATTTTCCATTTGTTTTAGGAGAGTGGGAAAATATGGCCTTTTCTTGTAAATTTTATTAAGGAACCTATGAAAAGGTATAAAAAGTCTTCGTCCGAGTTGCCTTTTGTATCCTTAATAACTAAATACTAGATGATTATTTTCTGTTTTCTTGGCAAAAATGGTATTTGCCCAAGGTACAACACCGAGTGTCCAAGGTGAATCAGGGGTGTTGTACCATGGACACATTTCCCTTTTTTTTCTATCAGCCTGTCCCGTCTAAACTAACTAAAGGATCGTTTAATATCATATCCCGGAATGTAGTACAATAGTACAACTTTACATATTTGCACATTTGGCAATTCTGAAGCATCTCGTTTTTTTTCTAAAAATCAAAGAAATGTAAACTGTCCGGGGTACAACAGCTTCCCCTACATTGTGTATTAAGGGTGGTATAGACAGAATTACAAACGAGAGTCTGTTAGAAGGCTTTAATGACTAGAGCTTTGTATTTCCTTTACCACCCGTGTAACATACAATGTTTTTCATCACAATTGCGAGGAAATGAAATAAAATCAGAGAAAAGCTCATATTTTTAACTTACGATTGTCATTTATAATTTTAGCCGTGTTGGCGATGTCCGGCGGAGTCGCATTATCCATTTCTTCTGATGACGACATGTTTTTTTATTGATATATAAATTTTAATATGTGCACAAAGACACCCTTTTAATTATTATTTTGGAATTACACAGTTTATAATCAGTAGTTAGTAATCATAGAAAATTGTATGCAACTGACATTTCATCTCGAATGAAACTTCATATCGAATGGCACAAGAATTGGGTCCTAGCGTATTATGATAGTTTGAGTCCACGTATTATATCTAAAAAAAAGCTATTACGCACGATAGGGCGTAATGGTAAAAAAAGGCCCGTGGGTGTTTTTTTTTCTAGATTTACGGTCGATTTTTCTAGCATATTAGACCACTATTTACGAGCAAGTGTGATGAAAAATGATATAGTTTGTCAAATGATGATTTGTTAAAACATTAGTGATTCTAATTTTTGATTGTTCTAATCTGCCATCTCACTTAATCTGTCATAACCCTGAGACTATTATCTTGAGGATTATATCTTCGATAAATCTTAAGTAATTCGTTGTCGTCGATAATTCAACAAATCTTCTGTTAATGATGGTGTCCGGATCACTACCACCGCCTTACCTTCAAATCTGTGAGTGTTTTTAAGCTTGCTTTTTTTATTGGCTTCTTGCTCAAAATAGATTCCAAAATCCCCCTTTCGGTAACCAAAGTGTCATGTTATTTTAGTTTACAAGAGAATAAAAACAAAATTGACGCCCTGAGCTTAACAAGGCGCGGCGGCAAAAGCGGACAACCGTAAAAACGGAGAAAACAATACTTCGTTAACATACGAGGGCAAAAGTCGAGGATGTAGGAACTCTGCCCAGAAACGTTTTTCGGATGTTTACTTTATAGGTAGAGGACGGTTAAAAAATATTTAAAAAAAACATCGTCCTTGTATCAAAAAAAATATTGGGTATTGATAAATTAGCATTATTTATGTGGTGTTTCGTTAAACTAGCAAAGAATATCAGTTAGTATCAAGTCTCACCACTTATACACCTAATAGGAATCTAAAATCACAAAACGACTTAATACCACTATTATGTCATTATTAAAAAGAAGTTTCCGAAACGTTCAATAATTCATCAATATGGCCGCCTATCAATATAATAATTCTGTCAAACTTTAATTGAAATTCAGTACAAAAGCACGATATTATTGATACATTATGATCGCGAAAGAGCCATAGCGCCAATTTACAACTGAATTACAAATCCTACCAAGCCCACTAAATACACAAGCACGCTAAATCAATTGTCATATACCCATCCTTTCCTTACCTTTACAAACGCCGCAAGTTCGAGTGAGACGTGTGATATTCTAAAGCGTCGAAACCCAAGCGGTTAACGCCTACAAAACTGATGGGGGTAGGGTAAAAAAAAAGCTTGTTTGTCGAGGGGCGTGTCCCCTTGCTCGCTCAGTCTGCCGGCCGCCGCCGTAGCGCGCAGTCGCACTCATCTGTCAAACTTGACAGTTACGCGTTCCTAATTTGAATTTTGAACTGACAAATCGATTCGAAAAGTGAGCTGTGACATTCGAGTTTTGATTTAACTGTACTAAGACACTTTGTGAGTGGGAGTTTTGATAAATTGAAGAAGATATTCAAAGCTAAGATGGCTTTTGAAGATCGCTGCAGCCCCAACCAAGCGAACAGCCCCGGCCCGGTGGCTAGAGTTCCGGCTCCTCATGCAGAAAACCTTGGCTCCTACTGCCAACCAAACCAGTACACCTGTACCACGATAGAACCAAGGTACGAACGCACTCCAATGACCATCGTCAAGGTCCAACCCAGTTCCCCACCACCAAGCCCTGAATACCAGAACTACTACAGACCAGAAACACCAGATGTCAAACCAGTCATCAACCAAGACTTTGAAGATAGAAGAATCCAACGCCAGCAGCCTACTGTACCCATCAACTTTTCAATTAGCAACATCCTACACCCTGAATTCGGTTCAAACGCTTTGAGAAAAACAAACAAAATTGAAGGACCAAAACCCGTCGGACCTAACCTCAGCATTCTTTATAAACCTTACGATCTCTCGAAGCAGACGGAGTTCCAGAAATACAGCTTCGATTACTTAAAGTCGAAAGAGACAGATTTCAATAGATTGCCTCCTTTGGGTGGATTAAGGCAGACGGTTTCCCAAATTGGTGAAGTACAGAAGGAGAAAGAAGTTCCGAAGCCTGTGGAAGCGAAGAGACCTGACTCAGCGAGCTCTATTGTTTCATCAACGTCCAGCGGTGCTCCGTCCACTTGTGGCAGTACTGATGCCAGCAGCCAGGCGAATCCAAATCTGTGGCCAGCCTGGGTCTATTGCACTAGATACAGCGATCGACCTAGCTCAGGTAAGCATATTCTATATTCAGACCTAAAGTTCTACTGACATTTGACAGAGTATTTCTGGAATTTACTTTATCATTATTTTATCGTACTAACCTTTAAAGAAATCTTGCTGCGGTATTAATATACCTATATTGCAACGCCACTCTAATTATAAATGACTGACCGTCAAACTGATTAAAAGTCGAGAAATGAATTGAATTTGACTTGGGTATTTGTATATCTACATGTATATTAAAGCCATGAATTTAACATGAAACTTGGTAAATTATAATGAGCAGTTTTACAAGGTTTTTTTTGATTGCCCGAGTGGGATGTTTTTTGGGTTTGTATGTTGTTATGTATGTATGGAATTACTGTATTAACACATGTATCATTGGGTATTGAGTTGTGTAATCTAGGTTCCTCGTCATCATTATTAGCGCTCATCATAGAATCATTAGTCATCATTATTTCTCTCAGCGACTACCTAGTTAGTGTAGATATATGTTGACGACATTTCTCATAAGGTTTTTACTGTCTAAAATAGATTCTGAAATGGATTTTATTTGTAGCATAGACGCCTTATTAGATTATATGAATACTTTGACCAGCTTTTTCGGTTTTCCGTTTATTTTTTGCGCACCGACGGCAACTGTGCTTGCCGCGCCGGTAAGATCATATGCTGTAATGTTTTGTAGGCAATTACAATCGGCAATTACAGGGAAGACAATGAAATCATGCTTTTAGAACAAACTTTTCAAAATAATAGGCCAATCCTGTTACCCGCAAGTCCTGTTGAAATTTCTTTACGTTTTTTAGCATTACGTGAACTATATAAGCTTCATGTTCAAGCATAGTTCGATATCATTTTCCAATAACTTTTCTCTACAGCATACTTTAAATATATTCCAATAAAATACACCGTAAACAAAAGTCAATTTTCTCGCTTATAACCTTTTACACTTGCGGTTATTTTTATTTGCGGTTACTCAATTTCACAATAGTTTACAGTTTTTACGGCTGGTAATATATTAAACCTATTGGTTAGGTTTTATTGCCTCCATGTCTATTATACGAGTTCGAATTTCATTGGTTTGATTTGAAGTAGTAAAAATGCAAATTAGATTCCTACTAAGTAGGTACCCAAATATTTTCATTGAATTTTAACTGGTATTGTCGAGGAATTTGAATGTCTTGGTAGTTGATGACATACGTTAATTTGTCAGGTTATACACTCAAAATAATGAGAGCCAACACAGAGAGATTTTACTTTAGTTGACAAAAAATTATATTAGTTATATCAACCAAAGCTGATAGTAATCATAGCAATTTCTTTAGTGATTCAACTAACATCTTAGTTGATGTATTTAACGTCTTAGTTGTTGTATCTGTCGTCTTGTTAGGCTCGTATGGGATCAAGACGCTTATGCACAACAATCACAATCTTGTTACAAGCGACCAATTATTTTTTTCAGTGTACTTTTTCCACGTGTCATTAGCCGTGGGCCCGTGTCACGTTGGGAAGTGTATAACACGGCAAATTTACGTGTTAATTGAACCTGCCGAATATTCAATTTCGGTGGCTAAATTATACTCTATGGCTTCTCTTGGTAGAAGGTACCGAAACTTAAAACTTAAAAATAGAACTTATCTAAATATTCCACTGTGTTATTCATAAATACTTTGAAAGTATAATTCTAGACATTCTGTTATCACCAGGCAGCTGTTGAATAGGTTATAATAAATCGTAGCTATTTTAATATTAACGTCTTTATCTTAGAACGTATCACTTTCAAATATATTCATCTAGGCCCAAAATAGGATTTTCGATAAAAAACCGATACACCAAACGCGAATAAATTTACGTGGATTAATCTAGAGACCCTGTCTAAAAAGCTTGTGCCCTCGGATTCCCGTTAGTGGATAATATTTGTGTGACGAACGCGAATATTTTTGTCTGAGTCTTCAAGCAGAATTCAAACCCAGTTAACAGGGGTTTTATTCTCTTTAAAACGAGTGAACGAGTGAACGTGCCACACCGGCAAGTTTAAGTAGTCCCGTCAGAACGCACAAAACACATTTTAGCGCGTGCATTCTCAATTAGGCAGCCTTATACGTTCGATCGACAGAGGCTCTGCTGCCTATTTAATTGAGAATGCACGCGCTAAAACGTGTTTTGTGCGCTCTGATGGGACTACTTAAACTCGCCGGTGTGGCACGTTCACTCGTTCATTCGACCGACCGTTTTTAACAGAATGACACCCCAGGTAGCATTCACATTAAATACCAATAAGTCAAACTCATATCCTAATAGAATCTTATTTTATTTTTGTATGACATAAGAATCATCTATTACTTAAATGGTCAAACCGGTGGCTGCTGGCTCCACGGGACTGTTTTTTATAGCCAAGAGAAGGCTCACAGACCTGGTAAGTCGGACCTGAGATCCATATAAATTTGCAGTCTATACTGATGCTAAGGCTGCAAATTCGTTGCGAGCCCTGAGGACCAAGATGGAACTAAGCTAGTAATTTCACCAGATTACAACAATGCTATCACCGATTCTTAGTAGGTTAAAGAATTGGTAGCGATCCGAACAGGCCTGGTGGGAGAATGTCCAGCAAATAAAGTCTTTCAGCTCATCACTACATAGTATAAAACAAAGTCGCTTCCCGCTGTCTGTCCCTATGTTTGCTTAGATCTTTAAAACCACGCAACGAATTTTGATGTGGTTTTTTTAATAGATAGAGTGATTCAAGAGGAAGGTTTCTAGGTATAACAAGTTTTGGATTATGTACGGGTTTTACAGAAAACTGGCATAAACCGAAACGAAACGGGGCGGGTCACTAGTATAATGATATTTTGCTTGTAAATAAAGTTATGGAATCATAATAGACTCATTATAGAACGGCGACGACTGGTCAAGTGGTCTTAAAGTTATTCAAATTTATTCCAACACATAAGACATATCACCTGCAGGAAACCGTAAGCTGTGATCAAAATATTCCGCTTTGGCCGACGGGGTTGACGATATGACCTAATAATCACATTGCTTTCTTCTTTTTGCAACAATACGCTTATAATAAAGACCTTTAAATGTAATACAATCCCGAGATACTATACGAAGAGTATAGTACAAAAATACGGCGCTCTTCAAATGTGCTTCTTTGTCGAAAAAGACTGTTAAATGTGCCCGTATGGCCTATTTACCCAATCAAGTAAGTACACACCGAAAAAAAAAATTGGTCGCTTGTAACAAGATTGTGATTGTTGTGCATAAGCGTCTTGGTCCCATACGAGCCTAACAAGACAATAGATACATCAACTAAGACGTTAGATACATCAGCTAAGATGTTAGTTGAATCACTAAAGAAATTGCTGTTGTTACTATCAGCTTTGGTTGATATAACTAATATCTTAACTATTGTATTCATTTTTTGTCAACTAAGTGAAAATCTCTCTTTGTTGGCTCTCATTTTTTTGAGTGCACTTTCATCAAAAAGAGTATTACAAGTCCGAACGTCCTATTGAGAACATGCAGAATGTATTCATTGTATAAAACTACATGTTTGTGTAGGAAGAGTTTTCGAAACAGGTTGAGACAAATCGGAGCCTAACGAATTGTCAGATGCGTCGGTTATGAAGATTATTTTCCTCGTAGGAGGTCTGTTGAGTTACTTAATAAAGTATTTCTGAGCTTACAGTTTATTATTATTAACAATTACGTTTAATTTTATGCAAATTTCACTAAAGAATGTCCATAAAGAGATATTGTGTATGAAATTTTATGGTAAGATGAAAAAGGTTTTAAGTGTGGCGCTTTCAATCGAAATATAAACTTTAGGATAACGTTCATAAGATAAAAAATTCGTTGGTAGTTTTTTTACGTGAAACGATAAAACAATGAGGGTTTTACGACTCGAGATAATTAAAATTTGTATTAACTAATTATATTTGCATTAATTAATTAATTAAAGTGTTTTGTAAAACTAACGTTATTGAAGTTATGCCGCTTTTTCGTCCGACGGCTTTTAAAAAAAATCTTTTTATTATCATTACCGAACATTTCCCTTTTATACATTTTTTAAATATTACTTACAGACTTATATTATATTTATTTATTTTCAAAAGATAGATCAAAAACAAAATCCGCTTCCGTATAATTAGTGACAGCAAAAACAGTACGCTTTAGAATACCACCTCAATCCAAAGACAAAAGTTCTCGCGTCACTCAGCTTGACACTTGACAGTGACAGCTGTCATCGCGTGCCTGACTGGCACACAATCCTATAATGCGCAATTGTTGTTTTTGTCATGATTGTACTTTTCCGGTTTTTATTTGTTTTGTGTGACATGTTTGTTTTTTGACGGGTTGTAAAATTAGTGTTTGTATTAAGGTAGGTATAGTTGTAAAATGAACCTAGGGCAGAAGTTTATAGTCTATTCATACAAGTAGGTCTGTATTAAAAATGCTAATGTAACTCATTATATCTGTACTGTTTTAAGGGCTATATCCATGAACTGCGGGCTTACTATGGTTGAGTTTATCGTGTGACAAAATGTGGATAAAGCATCCGTCACTCTCGTACCTATATACGATATACGTGTCAGAAAGTGACGGATGTTTTATCCACATTTTTAGGGTTCCGTAGCCAAATGGCAAAAAACGGAACCCTTATGGATTCGTCATGTCTGTCTGTCCGTCCGTATGACACAGCCACTTTTTTCCGAAACTATAAGAACTATACTGTTGAAACTTGGTAAGTAGATGTACTCTGTGAAACGCATTAAGATTTTTACACAAAAATAGAAAAAATAATAATTGGGGTTGCCCATACTTAGAACTGAATCTCAATTTTTTTTTATCATTCCTATACGTGTGGGTTATCAATGGATAGGTCTTCAAAAATGATATTGAGGTTTTTAATAAAAAAAAAATCTAAATTGAATAGTTTGCGCGAGAGACACTTCCAAAGTGGTAAAATGTGTGTCCCCCCGTGTAACTTCTAAAATAAGAGAATGATAAAACTAAAAAAAAAATATGATGGATGTACATTACCATGCAAACTTCCACCGAAAATTGGTTTGAACGAGATCTAGTAAGTAGTTTTTTTAATACGTCATAAATCGTCAACCGCAATTTACCTTTCACGGAATTCATGGGCGAGTCCGACTCGCACTTGGCCGCTTTTTTCACATTAGGCCTCCTGGTCCTCGTAAGGCCCGAAGTCCTAAATTTAGGACGTCAAAGTGACTTTTGACTTTAGTTGACTGACATAAGATTCTTTTTCGAACTAACGACATGGGCCTTACGAGGTTAAGTTTCATTTGATATGAAGAGACCTTAAGCCAGTTCCCGTGGAATGGGCTGAAATTTGGATCACGGAAGTTAATTCGCTACCCATTTCAAAGAAAATCTGCTTGAAGATGTCATTGTCAATAGAGATGTCAAGTCATTTGTAATTGATAGGAAACTCAACCTTATTGCTGTAGAATGTCCACAGAATAAAAACATATAGCATAGAAACCGGAATATAAGACGTACTTTACGTCAGCTATCTTTCTCAACTTTTTAGATTACGTATTACATGAGAAAAGATGAAACAAAAATTAGGCTGTTTTTTCTTCTTTAACTGTCATTGACACAAGGTTTTACACAGGGACTTCTTTGTCCTTCCTATAGCAAGGATTTGTCTTTCCTTGTCTATAGGTCAAAATACTATAGGTGCTTATAGGTCCAAATCATGCCTTACTTGTGACGATGTACCAAATAACGAAAGAACAGCTATAGATTCATCTCTCTCCAACTCACTATGAAAACCATAAGTAAAAAGAAGTAAACCATAATGTATTATCTACTTATTTAGTACGGTTTCCATGCCTTTAGGCTTTCTTCTGTGCAAAGAAAATCTGCTTGAAGATGTCATTGTCAATAGAGATGCCAAGTCATTTGTAATTGATAGGAAACTCAACCTTATTGTTGTAGAATGTCAGATTGACTTTGGACCTAAGGTGGGTCACATATTAAATTTCTTGACTGTATGTAAACCCGATAACAATGCAATATTATGGTGTCAAAGAGGAGATCTGATGATGGAGTCGGAAGGTGGCGACAGGATCTCCGCTATATTTAACGTGGACCCACCGTGTTGGGACTCATTAGTTTCGTCTTGATTAGCAGATAATTACTGCAAAATAAAGTACAGTCGGCGACAAAAACTGGTCTCAATTTTTTTTAATGTGTAATTTAGCTTTTTGTGCAGACGAAGATAATAAATGCGACAGTGTGGTTGTTGGTTTGTTCTATTTTATAGATTTAACGCATAAACCGATTATTACGAAATTTGGTACACAGATAGTTTATAACTCAGAAACAGACTTACGGTACTTTTTATCACGAAAAAAAAATGACCAAGGGAATAGCGATCAGCATTTTCTGCATGGACTGAGCCGTAATCTATCTATGAAGAGTTTGTTTTGTTTTTAGAGTTCATTTGTTCATTTTCACCTATAAAAAGGGACCTTATTGTAGATGGCGCTTACGCCGCACCGCGTCACGCGACGTTGTATTTATATCGGAGCATCGTTAATAATGGCGGAAGCGCCATCGACAATAAGGTCCCTTTTGATAGATAACGTCTCATTTTAGGTCATTGCAGTTCTCAATATGCCTAGCACTCACTTTTCTAACCCCCGACGCAAAAATAGGGGTGTTATAAATTTGACGTGTGTATCTGTGGGTTTGTGGCGTCGTAGCTCCTAAACGGATAGGCCGATTTGGATGCGGTTTTCTTTATTTGAAAGCAGGTTTTCTAGCGGTCGTTCTTAAATAAGTTTTATCAAAATCGGTCGAGCCGTTTTAGAGATATAAGCTCTGAAAGGAGGGGTCACCATTATATCGGGGTTTTTAAATGTTACAGAAACCAGTTTAAGACACCTGTTTTTTTTCGTCGCCTTTTCGTAAAGCGATTCTGAGAAAGTATGACCATATTTGTCATTCGAGTTTATCCAACGGAATAACTTAATAATTAATTAACTCGTTTTTTACTTGCAGCTATAGCTTAATTACTTCGGTTTTGCGGAAGCTTACATCTAAGGGCCTGTTGTTTGATCGGTAGTAAATCAACTAATTATTAAAATTCGAAAAAAAAAATACGAAAATTTGACACATTTCCTTGAGATTTCAACCATTAGTCTTTTTTTTGACTATTAGTTAGTTTAACTACCGATCAAACAACAGGCGATAAGTAAGCATGTATAAATAAATAGATGAAAAGGCCTCGATATATTGGCGACCCTTCTTTCAGAGCTAATATCTCTTAAACGGCTCAACCAATTTTCATGAAACTTAGCTCAGAATTATTCCAATTAAATTGTCTTTCTTCAAAAAGAACCAGCGTTCAAATTGGTCCATCCGTTTGGGAGCTGTGATGCCACAGACAGACGAATAAAAATTGTCAAATGTCGGGTCCCGTACCGGCGAAAAGTAGGGTGACGGAACCAGTAATGGACAAGGCCCGACGATGGGCACTTGATTCTTATTTTATAGAAGATATGGGTGATTAATTTTTTTTGCAACAATCAATTTAACTGCCTACCTTCGGTACGGGACCCTAAACCATCATGGAATCGAAAAGCCTACGGTAACGAGACCACTTATATCATAAAGGACCTGTTTTTATTTTTAATAAAATACCTCCACCGGCCTTAAAAAGCACCCATTTTAAAAAATAAGTTACGAATTGACAACATAATTACTTGTTATTTCGCGCGACGTGGATATCGTTATATTTATCCGTATTCTCGATTAAACCTGAATCGATTAACGACCGTATTTAAAACGCAACAGAGTGAAAAATGCAATAAACGGTTGTTCATTCACACAATGACACTTACCTTATTTCCCTTATACGTAAAACAACTATTTTAACATACGATCAAAATACAACGCTACTTAACTAGTTGTAATAAGATTTAAATTCGAGTAACTTTATTAAAATCGACAGCACTTTGCAATTTACAGGTGAAGTAATGAAACAATTTAGCGGCAATTATTTTCACGCGATTTTTTTTTCTGGGCGGCCATCTTGCGTTCAGTAATGGCGGCACGCCCAGTTGCCAGTGGCAAAAAGGTGTGCGTACCTCGGCAGCGTAATTCAATGTAGTGCAAGTGTTGCCAGTAATTTAGTTTTTTTTCCCGTGACGCGGTTGTTAGCGGTTGGTTTTGCGACTGGATTATAGAGGTTAAGTTATAAATTGCTGGTTCCGACGTTATCTTGACGCTAACTAGGTATAGCTAATTATAGCTCGCTTAAGTAGCAAGACGTGACGTTTTTTGCTTAATATCTTCTTTTAATTTGCGGTTTCCTTAGAAAAACAGAGTACGTGCTTATAAATTAATACGGGGACTTAATAATCGTATTACTATGGATACCTACGTTATATTTTGCTTAAATTGATAGAAAATATCAAGTATGTCATATAATAATGTGAGATTATAACTATCCTTTTCTGACAAACCCGCGATTAATATGTCTGTCCTATTTTGAACGAAATTTCTTTGACGTCAAAATGAGATGATATTTTATGAATTACTCCGTCCGCGCAAAAAAGGAAAACATAGCCTATGTTACTCAGGGTTAATGAAGCATCCTAATGGTGAAAGAATTTTTGAAATCGGTCCAGTAGTTTTTGAGTTTATTCGTTACAAACATACACACACACAAAAATACAAATCTTTCCTCTTTATAATATTAATTAAAATTAATAATTAATATAGTATAGATTACAAGAAATAACGTGTTTTCGCTTTAGAATTCTTAACGTATTTTTAAGATTTTGACATAATGGAGACGGAACAAAACATTTTCGTATGAAATGCAAAAAAATAATCTTTTAGAACAGTTTTAAAAAACATTAAGATCTTAATGTGTTCACCAAATATAAAGCTATTTCCACCATGTGCAAAATGTAATAAATATCCGTCCTGGAATCGAACCTGGTGGCTCACAAACGGAAGGTGTTTAATTTTATGTCATCCCAGAACCACTGAGCAATCGAAAATGTCGTTCTGAGTTGGATCCGCAAAAACCGACGCAGTTGGAGACAGAAGTGCTACCGGAATACTTAAAGGTCGAAACTGGTTTTAGAGATAAAACTAGCGACTCGCCCCGACTTCGCTCGGAATATCACTAGCTTCTACGAACTCCACGCAGGTAGCTTTTTTAAAAAACTCTTTTTTATTGCATGGAGAAAGCAAAGCGAACACACTGGCCAACTGGAGCACGTTTTATAAAGCTACAAGTAACAATTTACTGGTCTGAACTGGCAACACTGCTCAAATGGCTGGTCGTCATTGGTCGAGGTTGTGTCAAATGGAAACTTGTAACCTGTAAATTGTAATTTGTAGTTTTATAAAACAGGCCCCTTGGGCAGGTTTTATAAAGCTACAAGTAACAATTCTACAGGTCTAAACTGGCAACACTGCTCAAATGGCTGGTCGTCATTGGTCGAGGTTGTGTCAAATGGAAACTTATAACCTGTAAATTGTAATTTGTAGTTTTATAAAACGTGCCCCTGATAGTAAGTGGGATCTGTGACTACAATCTTAAGACTTCAATCCTACGACGCTAACCCTTACGACTGAGGTGGAAATGCCTCTATGCCAGTAATTTTGCTAGTTTTTTTATGACACTGAAACACAACATAGCGGACACTGCTGCTTCTTGCTAACAAATGAACAGAGGAAGGATTCAGTAATGTTTACCACATCATTTGGCAAAATATATCAAAGAGATACTTCCCACCGCATTAGCTTACAAAATTTATGTGGTCAGAAATCTAACCTAACCTAACTTATTTAATAAGCCCATAGCACTGTAAGTACAGATGTAGTGAAATATCCTTTCACATCGTATTTTCTCGGAAATGTTCGTATTTGTCATGCTACTTCAGTCTGACTCAGTACCCAGCAAGACAACGTGGGGGAACGTCGCATCGCGAGAGTGATAATCGATATAGAGCGGTTAATACCAGAGTATTTTTTGTTAATTAAGATTAAGTTTGTTTTCAGTTCTTTTTAATAGTCACGCCGAAAGCATTAAGACCTGGGAAACGTTTAAATCGACAAGCCTGTGAAATTGTTTTCAATATTTATTTGTATTTCTTCTTGTTTACCTACACCTCATTTCTATATTATATTTGATCGTGGTGGTTTTAACATCTCGGTGTGATATACTTCAAACTCGTGGTTTGACATTTGACACTGATAGCTTACTTTAGTACTCTATTTATTTAATTCAAAAATGTCACTTAATAATTCAATAATTCATAGACACGTCGGCATCATTCGGAAGTAGACGTGAGTTCCGAGTTTTCACGATGTGAAAGGATTATTCGCTAGATCTGTATGTATACGTTTGTCAAAGCTCACGTTAAATCAAAAAGTGACACTATGCAAAAAGGGAATTCATACAAAAGTTAATTCTTTTTAACTGCATTTTTTTTTATAAATGTCAGGGGACGATCTCACGCAAATTGACCTAGTCCCAAACTAAGCTCTAGGCTTGTACTGTGGGTACTAGACAACGATATAAATACTTATATAGAGAAATATATACTTAAATACATAGAAAATATCCAAGACTCAGAAACAATCATCGTGTGCTCATCACACAAATGTTCATACCGGGAGTCGAACCCGGGACCGCTAGCTTCGTAGGCAGGCTCACTGTCAACTAGGACGCGTCGTCAAATGTCACTATTCAAATGTTTTTTTCGTAAAATAATGTCACTGTTGAATTTAAAATTCGAATTTTCGGTCAAATAAACGGATCTCGTGTGAAATCTATAATGCCACAGATACGTACACACATCGAACTTCCGTTTTTAGTCGTCGGTGTTAAAAAATAAATTTGTTAAACAGTTCTGGGGTGTGGTTCTCTCAAAAACGACGGTCGGTCGAACGAACGAGCGAGCGAAATCGCAGCAGCGACGTTAAGTAGTCCCGTCCGAGCGAACCAAACACATTTTAGCGCGTGCATTTTCATTTTGGCAGCATTGCTTATCGAACCTATAAGGCGCTTTACACACTGCGACTTTTAGTAGCGATGCAGTCGCGCGACCACCGTTTTTAAGAGAATAACACCCCTGTGGGACATCTCATCGCTTGTCGTTTCGATTGTCCAACTTCAAATTCGTTAATGAATCCTCTTCCCGCTACTGCGACAATTGGTTAAGGCGAACCAGGGTTGCCCAATAGTCGATAAAAATATCGATAATCCGGACATAAGTTAAATATGGAGGAAATGCTGCCAGCATCTTGGGGACAATGACGCACCCTTTTTTAATTTGTACGTTAGATATTGTCTTACCAAAATTACCTATTTTTTTACTTAAATAAAACTTCCAATTACTTCAAAAATAGATATATATACAGATAAGCTGTGTTAGTCAAATCTTAGGGATGAGATACCAAAAATGTGTATGCCCTGCCAGAGTGCCAATGCCTAAACTTAGTTAGACGTTGTCTTTAAGTGATTTAAGCTGTGTAATGCAATTCATAAATGAATAAGTTATCGACCTTTGTTTGCAAAATCGCGATGAAACAGTTTGCTTGAAAAATTAATTAGTCAATAAGACGAACAAAAAATGGTTCAATTATCCTACGCAACCCTAAAACCACTTAAATGCTTCTGTACTACTTAAAAGTAATTTAATACCCTTTAATCGTAATAATTGCAATGGTTTCCTATAATCGTGACTCGATAAGTATGACATTACAGCGGGCTATAAAAACGACATTTTTTATCGGTGACAAGGCGAGGACAGCTTTGGCTAATAATGTAGTTTTATTAACTATTAGCTTTTGCACATGACTTTGTCTGCGTTGATCTCTTTGTTAGCTATTGAATAAATGTATTAAAATTCTTGTGTTTAATTGAACTTACACAGAGTTAAGGAAACGTTTTTTTTAGACACATAAAATGTTTTTTAATTTGTCGTTTCGGCATATTATTAGTATTTAGTGAAATCTTTCGATAACTTGTTAGTCTCTTCGAGGAAACAAAAGCCATATTACATCGCTCAAAGGTTAACTGGAGGAAATACCTTAAAGGGATAAGTTCGCCTTTGTATATACCTTTTGTAATGTTTATCCGTTTCTTTTTTAATTTATGCAATAAGGAGTTTACATACATACATACATGTAATATATGAACTTATAGGTCCAAAACTTAATCTTTCCTTCTTACGTAAAGGCAGGTAGCAAAATATTTGTTAGTTTCTTACAAACAAACAAACATTTCTCCCATTTTCGCAGTAGATAAGTAATTATGTTATTAAAACCTAACAATAGCTGTCAATTGCCGAATAGCGTGTTTATTGATTCTAATTTCATCTTAATTAGTCATTATACGACATTGTTACCTCAATGACTATAATAACAGATTAACTCTGTCTTACAATCAACAAAGAAGTTTTATATTAACCATTAACCTGCAGTGTTCACATTGTTGTGTTCCAGTCTGGGGATAAGTCAACCGGTGAAATTACTAACATATAGGCATTCCATCTTAGTCCTCAGGGTTCGCTACACATTTGAAGTCGTAGGATTGCAGTCTTGAGATTGTAGTCTTGAGAATTCAAATGTCTATGGGTCTCAGATCCCACTTATCATCAAGTGGCCTGAGTGCTCGTATGCCTACTTACATTACAAAACAGCAGTGTTCGCATCGTGGTGCTCCAAAGTATTAAAGACTGCCGGCATATTGACTACCGGCAAAAGTAACATTGAAAACCGACGAAATGATTTGCCAACACTGAGGACTAAGATGAAAAGCCTCTATGATAGTTATTTCACCTGTTGCCTTTTCCCCACACCGGAACACAACAAAGGAAACACAGTTGCCTTATTTTAACACCGTAGCTACAGTAACCCCTGGTCAGCTTAGGTATTTACTTAATATATATGTTTTTCGATTGAATGACTATTTTTATAAATCCAACCTAACCTTACCACCTATAAAAAAAAAAATATAATGTTTACGGTTCAAATCATATAAAAAATATGACTCGCTTTATGAACAAAATAATACTACATTACATTTACGAAACCTAATACTGTGACTTACACAAGCGATCCAAAAGCGATAATGTGCTAACAGATTAAACTGAGTGCTAACAGTTTACACTCCACTAACTCGTAATTAACTCTAATTAGCGCTTAACTAAACGATAATTAACTTGAGCTAAGTAGTTAAGTTAATATTCTGTTAGTTAGCTATTTTACATTTAAAGAGACGGTTTCTAAATGTTTCCGTATTTTTTTATCATAAATATACAGACAGTTGTCTATTCCACTTAGTTTTAAATATAAACGATAGTTGTCGTATTTTTAAAGTAATGTTATACAATATTTAGTTTAAAAAAAAATACCGGTGTAAAAAAATACAATACTGAATGCTTTTTTAACAACCATTCAAACAACATAACAACCATAAACACTTAAAAAAAAGGGGATTTTATAGCTAAATAACGATTGATTGAGATCATGACTTGGAAATAATTTTAACTTGGAATCAATTCAATAATAAATAATAATTGGGAATATGCATGGATTTTTTAAATAGCATTTCTCAACAAAATATGAAAATACCGCAAAAGAGATCACCAAAAGTGAAATTAAAATTAAAATCGGACAAGTAATACGGATGATACAAGCATTTTACAATGCTAATTAGACAGAGAGATCCGAAGTGCACCGGTGACGTCATCGTGCAGTACGGCCATATAAATTCCACGAAAGAGATAGGAACAAATCTTTGTTAGCTTATATCTTGGTTATTTTTATAGCTATACAAAAAAATTTTTTTCTCACCTGTTTGTTACATGATTCAGCTTTTATAGAAGCTTTAAAAAAAACATACATATTCCCTATTAAATATGAAATACCTTCTATTAATAATAACTTGAATCTACTTTTTGCCTGTATAACAGATTTAATCGCCTAGGTTTTAAAGAAACCTAAACTATCGATACCTTATTCCTATCTCCGTACACATTCATCGATACTTTCCCCTCCCTACAGTACTAAGAAGAGCCCACCAGCCGATCTACTTTTTGTCGTCAAGCATCCAGTAATGACTTGATTCGGTTTAGGTGGGCTGGACAGACGGACGGACAAATTTTGTGTAATGAGTAATGTGAGGAATTTGATGATTGGGTTATTATTGAAGAATGATCAACATTGTTGCAGATATAATTGTTACGACTAGGATTTTTTAAAACACTGTTCTAAAAACCATGGAGTCGTTATTTTTTAATTCTTATATAGTTTTTTTTTGGGATTCGTTTGAATTGAGCATTCCTTGGGTCACATAAAGTTAATTTGTCCAAGAAACTAGTGTCACACTACATAGTATAAAACAAAGTCTGTCTGTCCCTATGTATGCTTAGATCTTTAAAACTACGCAACGGATTTTGATGCGGTTTTTTTAAATAGATAGAGTGATTCAAGAGGACGGTTTTTATGTATAAAAGTTTTGGATTATGTATGTATGTATGTATGGAAACACTTTATTGTACAAAAAACAGCAAATCAAATACAATATTTACAGAATTGGAATGTACAAAGGCGAACCTATCCCTTTAAGGGATCTCTTCCAGCTAACCTTTGTGTCATTGAGGAAAATAAGAAAAGTAGAAGTAAAGTAGTAGAAAAGTAGTAGTAGTATTAGGTACGGGTATTATAGAAAACTGGCATAAACCGAAACGAAGCGAGGGCGGGTCACTAGTAATACTTAAACAAATACATTGCTTTAAAAAAAAGTAAGGATTAATTCTGAAGACAAAAAAACCCGCCACCTATTACGATTCAAAAGACAGCTCTTTAGAGTTCCTAACTTAACGGACGGACAGCGTAGGTACTTTAATAGTTTAATAGGGTCCCCTTGGACTCCCTTGGGGTGCGGAACCCTAAAAACGAAGTAGAGGGGATTGTAAACATTATACATAATATAATAAGATCTGTATTTGTATCCATTTCCATATAAATATGATGTGAAGAGATGGAAGCTAAGTTCTTTAAAACACCTTAAAATAAAACAAACACAGTTCTTTTAACAAACATTTGTAATGCACCCCCCACAAATAAAAATGGGGGAAACGTTTAGATTACAAGCACTTTCGGCAACCAAGTGATTGTTCCATGCATGTTAGAAATGGTACAATGGATGTGGTATTTTAAATATGTGGTGTTGCCATTTGGTAAGTTTTTGTCAATGGAAACTGAACAGACTTATAAAAGAAGTTATTGTAAGTGGTTGTACATTTAGAGTTAGTTACAGTAACGTGGAAGGGGACAATGCTAAGATTGCACTTTCGGAACTAAAGTGATTGTGTATCCACGTCAGAACAGAATGCGGCAATGAGGTCTGAAGTAATATTGCCATTTGATAGTAAAGATGCCGTTGTATGTGATAATATGTTGCCTGGTCTTATTACTTACTTGAAAATCTCCTTTTCTACTTCTAGAGGTGTAATAATTTCGTACAGTCGACTACAAAGAGAAGTATCCACTTTGTCACCTTATTGCATTGTACTAAGTTCCAAAAGTTGATACATCTGTCATGTAGCCGATTTAATATATCCCTTCTACTCAACAATTATACAGCAGTCAAGAAAAAGGGCAGGGCTAATGTTACTTCAATATTTTTGATGGAGGTAGAGTCCATTTTGGTGCCGAAATACTAATATTTCGGGGTAGACGTCGTAAGGAATGTTTTCTTTTTTACCTTTTTAACATCGCGTCCAGATAACAAAGTAAAAAAAGCCGCATCCAAAATCCCTCATTCATCAATCTACGTTCATCTATTAAATATTCAATACACATCCTTACGCCTCCACCATACCAACCTGCGCCATACACCCAAAACAACTCTAACACTCTCAACATAAAGTCCATATTTATCTAACAGCAAAGTATATCGAAACTTTGCCATTACCAACAAGACGCCAAGCTAATGTAACACTTATACAATAGGAATACAGTTGATTTTGTTCTGAAAAACACACATACAGGGTGTTAGAATTTAGGGTAACCATTTGTTAGAATTGATTTTTTTCTGATTTTCTAAGGGTAGTTTCGTGGGGTATAATTAGGTAGGTAAATGTGTTAGGGTGGGATTTTCTATTTTTACCTATTTCTGCTGAAGGTGGAATAAGGGAGGGTAATATAGTCTGTTATAATATCACTATATGGATTACGATAATAAATAAGTACATAACGCGACATTTTCATAAACAACTCACTTATTAATTCGTCGATGAAGTGTTAATCAGCAAACTAAAGTTGCCACCGCGTGCTCGTAGGTACGTGAAGGTACTTACACTTATTTTTTTTTAATAATTGTCTGTCATTTGTACGGATGTCTCGTTCTATTACAAACAATTAGAGTAAGACAGATATTAAGGCCGGCTATAAATTGCAGTTTAAAGATGTCCGTCTAACTTGTAAGTGCAGCTTAAGAATGAGAAAGAAATTACTATTAATTGTGTTTTCCAATAAACTTAAGTATTGTCTTGAAACCAAGTGTTTTTTTGTTATACAAATTAATACACAATTTATAAAGTATATGACAAAATTTAATAACAGTTTTCCTTAAAGTTGACTACGCGAAGGTTAAAGGTATTATAGGTGAAAAACTTAATGTAAATACCCTCTTGCATGTAGTTGTAACACATCTGTAAGACCGTTCGACATTCTATATTTTAAATTTGACGTAAATTCCATATTAGTTTTGTACACAACTACATGCAACAGGTCATTTACTTGAGTTTTTCACCTATAACACTTCGTCATATATGCTATACTTACGTTGTGTATTCATTTGTACAATAAAAAACACTTTTAGATTTCACAATAACAGTAATGAGGGCGCCACTGGACGCTCGGGGCAGTCTTAAGTCTGTTAGGTACCAACCTCTTTGACTGAGTTGCTTCGTCAACGAAATCTGCGACGATATTTAAAAAAAAACGCACTATAATTTTAATAATGTACTAACGGGACAAATTGCGCTCGATAACTCTTCGACGAATTAAAAACCGAGTTGTTTAAAAGAACCACCTGGCAGATGGCCTGTACACCTTTGCCTTTTCCATAAAAAATAAGTTTCTGACATGTGTCAAATTACCTCAGTAAAATAAAACTAAGTATAGTAAAACAAAGAGAAATAAACTCAATGACAACTGAGACGCCGGACCGCAAAACCGCACAACTCAAATTATATTTAAATTTATCTTTTTGTAAATTGACGTTCGTTAACGTGTTTACCTTTGTTGGTTTTTTAAGGCTAATAATACTTGGAGTAATTTTTTTATAGATTGCGGATTTATTATGACCGTTTTACCTAGACGCCGTCTATACATCGATACTAATTCTTTCAATATTATAAATGCGAAAGTTTGTGTGTTTGTTTGTTACTCGTTCACGCTGCAACGGTTGGACAGATTTGGATGAAATTTGGTATAAAGATAGCATGAACCATGAAGAAGGACATATAATACTTTTTATCCCCGGAAAAAATTACAGTTTTCGAGAAGCGAGCGATAAACGACTTCTATGCGGACAGAGTCGCGGGCAACAGCTAGCTAGGTCAGCTAGTAGTACATTACTTTTACATACATAATGTACAGTGATACCAGTTTTTCAATAGCAATCGGCGATCTTCGTTTTTGTATGAAACGTACGACAAATATTAATACATCTGTCAGTTGCAAGTGCAAGTGGGATAGCTACAACTAGCGAAGCTAATTCTAACTACCTAATGCATATAATTATAATATTTACTATGTAAATGTCTGCACTCATTACCCTTACCATGAGTCACATGATCGTTCTCGTTAGATAGTCGAATGCTCTGGCCCTATCACTCTATCACAATACTGAGAGGGACAAAGCATTCGAATCGCGACTACGGTCACTGTAAGGGGTACTGGTAGGGGTACAGAGTCAGTTAATGACGATTAGGTCGTTCTTTAGTAAAAAATAAAAGTTTGAAAAAGGACCGAGTTATTTGTCTCTAAATAGTCTATGAATACGGTTACATTACTATTAAACGTTCATTTATGTAAGAAATAGTGTAATAAAAATATTACAACTTGTTAACCTAATTTTGTACAAAAAAGGTGGTAAAAATATTTTGAAGCAGTTTTTCCCTAAACACAGAGTTCGATAACCTACAAAAGATACGTTACACGCGATTCGTTGACGTAAGGACGTTTTCGGATAAAAAGCGTTAAATGCTATTTTTGCTGTTTTATAAGTAAATGGATATCTAAATTTAAATAACAATAGTGTTTGGATATTAAATATTGGTTAAATGATTTCTGCAACTAGCAAAATAAATGCATGAATTAATTTAAATGTAAAGTATTACAAACATTTAAAAAACAATTAATTAATTAAGACAAGAATAGTTTTGGTAAAACAACGTTTCTGTATTTGTATAAACCTATAAAATAAAGCAAAAAAAACCACATGTCATATTTAATCTCCATTGCTATTGATTTTGCAATATCATGTTTAGTTTCGTCGTTAATTTCGGCTAATTTTAACAAAACACGCAACCGAGCGATCATTTTGTGTGAAAACAACAATTATGTAGTCGTTTCCATAAGAAAAATGTTTTTATTGCGTATATAACGTAATTGGAGGCCCTAACGCGTTGGGGAAACGGCCTTTGAGTAAAATATATTAGGTTGTTAAGGAGATTGCTAACTTGTGTAGCAGGTTTGGAACTTCATTTAACATTGATTAAGTGAAAAAAAAAACTTTGTCGGAAAATAAACTTTGCTTATTATGTGCCTGTTATTGTATGTCGTTTTGTTGTTACGAACTTTATTAGACGCACGTTAAATCCAACAATTACTACATAGTATAAAACAAACAAAGTCGGTTCCCGTTGTCTGTCTGTCCCTATGTATGCTTAGATCTTCAAAACTACGCAACGGATTTTGATGTGGTTTTTTTAATAGATAGAGTGATTCAAGAGGAAGGTTTTTATGTATAATAAGAAAACTGGCATAAACCGAAGCGAAGCGAGGGCTGGTCACTAGTGATACTATATTACGAAAGAATTGCTATTTGAATAGTGTCATTATTGCGGTAAAAAAAACACTTGTGTATTAGTTCATTTTTAACGATTCACAAATTGTTTAATGCTGATGAATCTAATAGGGTAAAAGTTTAAAATAATAACTCTTTAGTTTGAAAGATCTAAGCGTACAGTCAACAGCATAAATAAGTGATCATTTATGTACCTTGTCACTTTAACGTCGTGTTTGAAATGTCATACAAAATTGTGAAACGATTGAAAGCGACAAGGTACATAAATGATCACTTATTGATGCTGTTGACTGTCAATACGGCGGGACCGACTCTGTTTCATACCATGTAAAGATGTTACTAGAAAATCTAACTCAAAAATAAATAAATGCCTTTTATTTCCTGGAAAAGAGGTCTAAGAGAGTTAGTTCCTTTTTGTATTTAAAAATAAAGATGCAAATAAAACAACAAAACGTTAATTTGTGACTTACCCCAGTTTACCCTGGTAGCTAATTGCCGGTGATGAATTTGTCCCGGGACAAATAAATTATCGGACCCATTTGTGTACAGTCGGCAACGATTGATACACTTTGTTCGACCGAGGAAGTTTTGTTTCTTTATTTAAAAAAAAAAGTTTTTTTATGTCGGTTAAAAAACAGATTAGGTGCGACACTTACTAACTAATAATGTAAATTCAGTGCCTTTTTGAAATAGATGGTAATTTTTTCCATTTTTGAACTTACCTTTAAATTCTACAATACATAAAAATTTATTCTTTGTGATATTTTAAGTATATTAGGATTAAAACGTATTGGGTTTATTTTTAGAATATTAGACATTAAAAAAAATCTTAGACATTAAAAAAAACTTGACAGATTGTTTTATGAAATTGTTTCAAATTATGTTTAATTTCAATTAAATTTAAAAAAAACTTTTTTTTAATTAAAGAATAAATAGCCACAAGTAACATACAGCCTGTTATATTTTTAATTGCTGCTAACATTGCCGGTTCAGTCCTAATGCCCATTACGGTCGGCGAGGAATGTTAACTGCCCAACTTGCGCCGTTTAGCAGAGTTATGTCTTTTTACCCCGTTGATTTGTTTTGTTTGTTGGCAACACTGGCTGGCAAATTTAGGAAAATTAGGGAAAAATATGACATATTTTTTGTATAATTGTGTGTCATCGATAGCTATTTAACAATTTAAAAAATTAATTATTTTTTACATTTAACAACTTAATATTGATAAAAGTTATTGTTATCACTGCTCTAACTCGCCTGGTAAAGGGCCCCACTTGCCTTGACATCCTACTGAATAGGTCCATTATTGACGCAACGGCACAGATGAGAAATATGTTATGCTGTTAGGAGTGAAATTGGCAACATGATCCAATTTTTAACCAAAAATTGTCTTATAATTTGGTGGTTGCCACTTGAGAATGTTGTAGTTCGTGTACTACATCAAACTGTCTTGTTTTGCCAACTTTGTTTTTGAATTGATTAAATTAGTAAAAAATTAATAAAAAAATGTAAAAACTACAAAAAAATCATAAACAATTTCGTTTCAATGCAAATAAACATACTCAATCACGTCTACCAACATAATGACTTCAAAACGGGAAAGAAAAATAATCGGCAAAACGCATCCATTTTTTTCAAGACAGTAAACACTCGAGCCGTATTTTTCACCCGAACACCAAAAACATTACACCTCGTTACGGAAAATTCTCTGGCAAACGTTTTGTTTAATTAAAAACACGAATAAAAAAAGTTAGACGCCATTTTATCGGGTGATAAACTGCTTGGAACGATTTCAAACGGTCACAGCAAATGCAACCTTAAGTTGACCCAAAAGGGTTTAACTCAGTTCACGTTCTAAAGCAATTCAGTGAACATTTTTCAAACGGCCGAAAAGATTTGTGTTTAGAACATTTCCGGTTCTATTCTTAAAGCGATAAAATTCAAATTTCATTAAGCTAGGAACGTTTGGCGGGAGAACGTTCTTTATTTGAAAAAAAATGGCGTCAATTTAGAAAATGTTAACCGCTGTTTTATTTGTGCGCAAGTGTTTGAATTGATGTCGTTTAAAAAAAAACAAATAAAATGTCTTAAGAGTAAATATTATTAAGCTTTCTTCTGCTTCGAATGACAAATCGTATATTATTTATTTATAGGAAGGCAGCCTAAAATAAAATCCGAATAATATGACGAACCCTTATATTTTTTAATACATTATGAAGTATGTAGTCTATGATGACTCTAGCGCGTTCTCGACAAATTATACGATACTCCATTTATAATGAAAATAAGTCAAATAGTTCAGTAGCTCAAAATAACATTATATTATACTAACGTTCGATTTTTAAAAACAAAATGCCTTCAAAAATAATGCTTTACTATATTCATCACTGCCAATTAAAAGTTCACCTTATCTCTTGAGCGTTTCAGTTTAAACTCGTTTACATTCCTTACTGAAAAATTGAAAATAAATTCAGTACAGGAAGGCACAGAAGTGTTTATAGCTTTTCCTTTGCTGATAGGTCGAGTGTGTGAAACTAAAAGGTCCTAACTACAGTTAAAGGCAGACAATATTCTGTCTTATACATAAGGGAATAAGAGTGGAAACGCAACGAATGAAAAAGTTAGGATAGTGTTTTTTAAATTTAATTACAGTTAGATTTATTTGGAGTACAGTCACACGCGAAACTGTTAGATCTATTTGGCGATTGTTAAGTGATTTAAAGTGTTGTTAGCACAATTAAAACAGATTAGCCTTAGGAAATCTAGTTGAGTGCTAGATTTGATCTTAACTAATGGATGTATTGTGTAGTATTTTTTAACGTACATAAAATAACTTTACAGATAAGGACTTTTAAATAGTCGTAAATACCTATTAATCTGGTGCTTTTGCTCCATTACAAGACCTGCAATATGTCCCTACTTTGTCGTTATCTACAACCCATAGAATATGTCTAGAGCTTAGTTTGGGACTAGGTTAATTTGTGTAAGATTTCCTGTGTTTTTTTTGAGTGTCCTTTACGCTTAATAAGTGTACCTAACTAGTTTTGGCATATATAAGATGTTAAGTGGAAGTGTGTGTGTGTGTGTGTGTGTGTGATGACTTACGGATCTGACGTAGGCGCTAACAATGGGCCTTATAAGGAAGCTCAAAGTCACTCAGAGGGCTATGGAGAGGGCTATGCTCGGGGTTTCTCTGCGTGATAGAATCAGAAATGATGATATCCGCAGTAGAACTAAGGTTACCGACATAGCCCGAAGAATAGCCAAACTTAAGTGGCAGTGGGCGGGGCACATTGCTCGCAGGACTGATGGCCGATGGGGTCAGAAGGTTCTTGAGTGGCGTCCGCGGACCGGGAGACAAGCTATAGGTAGGCCTTCAACAAGATAGAGTGACGACCTTGTAAAGATCGCGGGAACGCGGTGGATGCGAAAAGCACAAGACCGGTCTGAGTGGAGAGCCTTGGGGGAGGCCTATGTCCAGCAGTGGACGTCTTTCGGCTGACATGATGATGATGACTGACATTCTATATTGGAAATTTGACGTAAATTCCATATAAGTTTTGTACACAACTACATGCAAGAGGAGCTTTACTTAAGTTTTTTACCCATGCGCAACGATTGCACCTTCAATTGTTTACACTAATGTAAGCTAAGCTAATACTTGATGAACTTATTATTGTACTAGCTTGTATCCGCGACTTCGTCCGCGTACATTTCGACAATCGTTATTCCCTCGGGAACTTTTAAATTTTCCGAGATAAAAAGTAGCCTATGTATTCCATGGTGGAAGCTGTCTCCATTTCAAATTTCATCCAAATCCGTACAGCCGTTGCTGCGTGAAGGAGTAACAAACAATTACATAAACTTTCGCATTTATAATATTAGTAGGATTTGAAGTGTAAATATATATAAACATAATACTTTGATATAAAATAAGTCATAATATTCAAATTCTTTATTCATAGGCTCGATTATTCCAACTCTAACACCTCGTGTTCAAAACACATTAACTTTATGCAAATCGTTTGATATATTTCACACGGAAATTGGAATTCCTAGATTCTTTGAGTTTCACACTTACAGCGCTTTGCCGCTATGCGGGTGTTTTATACGAAAATATTCTTTTGAAATTTACAGTTAATTGCTTGTTAAAATAGCTAGCATTTCTAGCTAAAATAAATATAAATAAATATTTTCCATAGCATTACTTACTCTTTTTGTATTTGGCGAATTAAAAAAGAAAGGTTTAAACACTTGAATTGGATTGTGACTTGTAGTTGCATCGATCTACTTAGGTATTAATAAAAAATATTGAACATGCTCTCTAATGTTTTTTTTTTTCATTGAATCAGTTCCACTTACTTAATAATTGAATAACTAACATACCCCACCATCATAGTAAGTAACATAATAAAGGCCGACGCTCAATTAAACTGCACAATACAAAAACGTCGTAACTCACATACAATTCAAGCAAAAATGACGTATCTCACAATCTACTTTGAGTAATTTTTAGCAAGTATTTTCTTTATATACTTACTCATATTTATATGTATAAATAAAAAAGATTTTAATTTAATAATTCTAATAAAAAGTACGAAAACAAGTTTTATATTACCAGCAATGTTACTTACACCATTTTTCCATAAAGGCGCGAACCCCTATTTCTTAATTGGTGTGGGTGGGGTCCGTCCAATAATGGTGTGAAAGATGTATCTGTTACGTTATTCCATGTAATATTTATTAGGTTTTGATGTAGGGCGCGTAACGAATAAGGATCGTGGTGGAATTAAAATAAAGTAGGGTAGGAGATTATTAAATGAAAAATGGATTAAATTTTTCTATTAGGATTTTGCTTTTCTTTTAATAAGCCTCTTAGGCTGTTATTTGATTCATACTAATTAGATAGCTTGTTTTTAAATAATATCATGTTCGTTATTAGTTATTATTTTAATCAACCATTATTTTCAAGTAATTAACTTAACCACACTTAATTGTTGTTTTCGTCCTCAATCAAATTTATAACTTTAATCGCCCATATACTGTAATCCCCAAATATTGTAATAGGGGTGACGTAATAATTAACGTAAGTGCCTTATGGCATCATATTTAATTATAGTTTTGGTGGAAGGGTTACAAAATGTGTTTCGAAGTGTCTCATTTGTCTTTTAGTAATTGTACCTTTGCATAATATATTTTTTAAAGAGGACCCTAATTAAAATAATACTCTTTTTTTGGGATTTCCTTGAAACACCGACTCTAATTTGATCGAATGTATTGTTTCATCGAAAGCTAATTTCTGCTAAAACCTTAATGCTTTTAGGTTATCTTAAATAGGGTTACGTAGTTTAGGGTAGGTTAGACTAGTGACCATCAAAAAATGATAACTCCTGCACGTGTAACTGTCGACGAAAATTCGGCGAACTAATACAATCTTTATTTATTTACTGCGCAAAGAAAATGTAATAAAATTGTTTTTTTAAATTGTTAACAGGACCCAGAAGCCGGAGAATGAAGAAGAGAGATACTCCTGAAGAAAAGAGACCGAGGACGGCATTCAGCGCGGCGCAGCTGGCTAGACTAAAGGTGAGGGCAGTTTAATAAATATTAAGGGACAATCTCACACCAATTGACCTAGTTCTCAAATAAGCTCTAGGCTTTTGCTATGGGTACTAGGTAACGATAAACATACTTATACTAGAAACACAGAAAACATCCAGAACTCAGGAACGAGTGCTCGCGCTCATCACATAAGTTTTTACCCATACCGTGTTCGTTGTGATGGTCACTACCAACTAGGCTGTCAGCGTTGTTAGTTTATTGACGAACGTCGTTTTTTAAACATAAATAAAATTTAACTATGACTTTGTTCATTTCTGGCAGGTAATAGAGTTAGACGGTGGATAGTTTTGGCTTAGAGGTTAAGTCCTGTGGCCGTAGGTATTGTAAACTGTAAAGCCTGCCAAGTTTTAGTTAGTGAAATGAATAGGTTAGTCATATATCTCTGTTCATTATACGGCTTCCGTTGGCATTATTTGGCATTCAAAAACTTGAATAAACCCTTTTTAAAGGTATGAGTTCCTAAAGGTGTTCTGGTTGACTCATAAAGCTGATTATTAATTATTCAATCATATATCTTTAAATAATGATGAACATAATCGAAATATTTGCTGGACTTCTGAATCTTTCATGAAGTAAATATTTTTTCGATTACAAGGAGCAATATAAAAATTACGAAAATAATTCATAATGTCATTACAAAACAGTCTGAAAACAGTTTGCTAATGGTTTCTTCTTGTCTACAGCACGAGTTTGCCGAGAACCGGTACCTCACCGAGCGCCGGCGGCAAGCCTTAGCCGCGGAGCTAGGCTTGGCTGAAGCCCAGATCAAGATCTGGTTCCAGAACAAACGGGCCAAGATTAAGAAGTCCACTGGACAACGGAACCCCTTGGCTTTACAGCTGATGGCCCAAGGGCTGTACAACCATACCACCGCGACTGAGAGTGACGAGGAAGAGGAAATTAGTGTAACGTAAGGGGGAGGGGAAGGCAAAACAAAGTAACCACCATAATGCAGGTCATAATGTGTTTAATGTATGATTTGGGAACTCGGTTGTAAAATTTAAAAATGACAGGAAGAAGACAGGCATTTTTTTTGTTTTAAGGCAAACGATTAGTAAGATTTTGTTATGATTTTTTTAACACTTGAATGTTTGACCTTAAAAAAAGCGGTAATGTTATATGGCTTGTTCAGGATTAAAGCTGTCATTTTTTTTATTTTAAATGATAAAATATTTTTTATTGTTATTTGTCGGTTTTATGCAAAATTTACCTTCAAATTAGTAAATACAAAACTTTATTAAAATATCTTTTTAATATTCAACATTTTACTCTAACTAGTACATGAGGCTCTTTTCAATTTATATATTTAAAAAGGTATGCATGAAAAACGCAAGTGTCATAAAATTCCTTTGGGAATTGGTTTGTTTTATCAATTATTTATTATCGACATAAGTTTGACGTCGTGCTAGCCTAGTTGGTAGTGACCCTGCCTACGAAGCTAGCGGTCCTGGGTTCAAATCCCGGTAAGGGCAGATACTTGTGTGATGGGCACGAGTATTTGTTCCCGAGTCGTGGATGTTTTCTATGTATTTAAGTATATATTTCTCTATATAAGTATTTATATCGTTGTCTAGTACCCATAGTACAAGCCTAGAGCTTAGTTTGGGACTAGGTCAATTTGTGTGAGATTGTCCCGTGATATTTATTTTATTTATTTTATTTAAGTAGGTAAATCATGAAGGCTTCAATGGTGCGTATTTGCATACAATTCATATTGTTAATGGGTCATTATTTGGGCGTTTGTTCCGAATCACTTTCGTGGTCACATTTTTGTAGAAGTGGCTGCAGATTTCGATTTCGTTTCTGGTTAGGTTAGTTTACCGGACATCTAACAAATATCCAAAAACGGCATTAAAATATACGCTCAATTCTTCAAAAATATGTCCACAAAAGTGAGGCGGTTGAAACGCTCGAATAATGACCCTAATCAGTTATTCGATTGAAATAATTAGTGCTATTAAAAGTGTTCCTTCATAATTATTTATTTGTCATCTCATTCACACTATATACATACACGTAGCGCTTGTGTCTTAAATTATTATATCAAAACGAAGTCACGGGAAAAGCAAAAATGTCGTAACTCGCAATGTGACTTACGTCATTTATTCTTTAATGCGAAACTAAGAGTAAGTAATTATAGTGAATAGTAGAAATAGTTTTAAAACGCAATACTGTATACATCACTTAATAATCACGTATTTGATGCCATGTTTTTTACAAAATCTAAGTGTAGATACGCTAAAATTGATTCTTTAGAGATTAGTCAAATGAAAACTGTAAGGGCCAGTTGCATGAAAATGAAAAATCTAGCGTAAATCTTAAAATTAGATTTTAGAATGACAGCTGCATACATTTTGAAATTTGCGATCTTAGGATTGCAGTCGTAAGATAGTATCTGAGCTTTAGCCTAAATCTAGATTAAATTTTTGCTGCATATAGCCCTAAAAGATGCGATATGATAACCAAATAGTTTTAGAGTGTTTCAGTAAAAAAAAGTCAAAAAATTGCGTCACATTAAAATTTCAATTAGAAATAGATTTAACTATTGGTATACACCTAAATAATTGTATGTTTACGGTTTATGCTAATTATATAGTCTGTTTTAATTAATATTCTGTATATACAACTATAATTTACTGTTTTTGATTAATTACTTAGATCATTTGTCTAACTTTTAAGTTGAGTTTTAAAATACCTTGCCATAATGAAATAATTCAAAAAAAAAAAGGTCTCTGTATTCCTAATGTGACTCAACAGCTGAAGTTACTTACGTTATTGTTCGATATTCATTTGAACACTTACTCGGTTTTCGAAGAATTATTTAAATTTGTAATTTGACTTGTGACACTGATTGTAAATTATTTAGTTGTAAAAAACTTAGTCATATTTCTCTTCCATTTTCGTTTTGTAAATATTTAATTTTAAATAAATCAATTATTCGATGTTCGGGCTTGACTGTATTAGTTTTAATTGTAAAAAAATAAATTATATCTATGGTTTTCTAATTCAATATTTTGTTTTTGCTTTATAACATTATAACCCAATAGAAATAGGAACCAGAGGGCTCAGACAAGATGCACTACGCTAACTAACGTTTCTATTCGATTCGTTTTTAAACCAATCGCGTCACTGGAAGATGATGTGATACGAAAAGTCACGTGGTCTACCAGTGACGCGATTGGTTTAAAAACCAATCGAATAGAAACGTTAGTTAGCGTAGTGCATCTTGTCTGAGCCCTCTGGACTCTTACGGGGCGGGGCATGACAAAATGTGCAAAAAGCATCCGACACTCTCATACTTATATACGTGTCAGAAAGTGACGCATGTTTTATCCAAATTTTGTCACGCGATAACCGCAGCCATACTACTTACGCTCCCTGGGGAGTTACCATGAAAAACTGAAGTAGTTCAGTGTAGGTTGAGAGAAAGGGACAGAGCTATAGCAGTTATAGCGCTCTACAGAAGTTAGAGGGTCATTATTCGAGCGTTTCAACCGCCTCACTTTTGTGGACATATTTTTGAAGAATTGAGCGTATATTTTAATGCCGTTTTTGGATATTTGTTAGATGTCCGGTAAACTTAGACACCTAACCAGAAACGAAATCGAAATCTGCAGCCACTTCTACAAAAATGTGACCACGAAAGTGATTCGGAACAAACGCCCAAATAATGACCCTAGAGGGTTTACTCGCTTTTCAGAACTTTGGAGGATAATTTCCCCCAATAGATTGGCATTGGACAGCTAAAAAAATACGTGTCTGTTATTTTACACTACCTACTCTCTAAAATATCAAAATAAATCATATCGGAGCCGGATATTTGGGTACCGTTCCCTGTGACTCACAAGGCCCTTGGGCGGCATCGGTCGGTGGCAAGAAGAGTGAACTCGTCAGGGTGACCAGGCGCAGGCGCAATGGGTCCAGCCGCATATGACATAGACAAAAAATATTTTCTGTGTAATCGCCAAACGAATAAATAAAAGAATGTGACCTTTGACGTGTTATCGCATAGTTTTACCTCGGCCGCAATTAGGTACTGTCAACTAAATAAGAGCTGTGGTAACGTTGACAATACGATACTAGCCACCTATTTCACTACTCTGATAATGACAGGTGACAGGTGACATTTCAGTGTACATTGGCGCAGCTTATATGAATCCCAATGATGTGAAAGCTTGTTAATTTTGAAATGTATAGCGAATTGTCACCTGTCACCTTTAATTGTCAAGATGGTGAAATAGGGGAGTCAAAAGCAACATTGTTTTATCCAGGCGAATAGAGGCCCTGTTCATTTGCCTCAACTTGACATAAGTCGACGCAAAAAACTGTACTCGGTTGGATAATATTAATATTACTTGTATAAATCGAACTGGATAAAACCCACATAAAACCGGACAAGTACGACTTGTGCTGCAAGAGTACAGTGAACGACTTTAACTGTTAAGTTACTATAGAACCTCGTCACAGAAAGCGAATCATATTACTTATGACGAAATACCTACAGGACCTGTTGGTCAGGTTAGGTTTGTTTTATAACAATCGAGGAAAGTAAGCACGTATAAACTCTTCATTGCTCAAAAAGACGTGGTTTCACAAAAAAAAACACTAAAGGCCACTTGCACAGAAAATTTAACACTGGGTTACGACACTAAAAGGGTCGGTAACCCAGCTGCAAAATGGCAGTTCGAGGGCAGTTCTGATGCAGTTGATGTAACGTTACTGCATCAGAACTGCAAACCAATTGCGCAGTTCGCTTGCTGTTGGCGTGCAGTCTTCCTAAGCGGACTGCGCAGTTGGTTTGCAGTCCGTATGTACCAGCCCTTAATCGAGTTAGTAAACGTCAGATACATACGAAAACTGTCATTTTAACTCGAGTTAGTGTCTTAACACACAGGGTTAAATTTTCTGTGTAATTGGCCCTAAATTAAAGGATTCAGAAAAAAAAAACTAACTTATGAAAATTCGAACAATTCGACTTTGTGATGGAAACCGTTGAGCGTTCATATAATATAAGGCAACGATCACACATCTTCATCATGTTAGCCTCTAGATCTCCACTGCTGGACATTAGCCTTCCCAATGTTTGCCACACTGCCACAGCTAAGTTAAATGGCATCATCTCAGACAAAACACTAGTAGCAATAGCAACCTTATTAATATCAGGAGAAGTTTGAATATGGTTTGACTATTGAATTTGAGATACCGCCTTTTGGCTAAAGGCTGCACAAGCCTCCTGCGCCGCTTATATAGTACACTTTTGAACCTTAACAGCATTGAAATAGAGTCGAAAAGTGACGAACATTTTCATGCCGCGACTATACCATTACACAGTACACAGATCAGCGGACCTAAATGAGTACGCCACGTGAACATCATCCTGAGGATTCAGTGGTGGTGGGAATTTGTACAGGGTCGGTCCGGATCGCTACCACCATCTTATCCATTAACCCACCGCCAAGCAGCATTCGCGTTGTTGTGTTCCGGTGTGGGGATAACACAACCGGTGAAATTACTAGCATAGAGGCATTCCATCTTATTCCTCAGGGTTGGCAACGCATTTGGAGTCTTAGGATTGTAGTCTTGAGAATGCAAATGTCCATGGGTCTGAGATCCCACTCACCTCCAGGTGGCCTGTGTGCTCGTGTGTCTTCTCCTTTGCTATAAAAAGGATTATTAAACATTAAGGTATTTTTTTTCTTTCTTCTAAGCAGCCTTAGACAAGATACATAAAGCTAATTTATTTCTTTCTTTTCTGTCCACTGTCCACTATCCTCTATCCACTATCCACTATCCACTGTCCACTGTCCACTGTCCACTGTCCACTGTCCACTGTCCACTGTCCACTGTCCACTGTCCACTGTCCACTGTCCACTGTCCACTGTCCACTGTCCACTGTCCTCTGTCCACCGTACACTATCCGCTGTCCACCGTCCACTGTCCACTGTCCACCGTCCATTGTCCACTGTCCACCGTCCGCCGTCCACCGTCCATCGTCCAACGTCCACCGTACACTGTCCACTGTCCACCCTCACAAAGCCACATGCGACCGTCCCGCAGCTAACGTTAATCCCATACATTTTGGATGACTAAAATGTTCTCGCTATACGTCATGTCCAGGGCCACAGTGATAACGGAGTCGGAAGGTGACAACAGAATCTCCACCGGACAAAACAGACCCACCGAATTGGGGCTCATTAGATTGGGCTTATCTTGAAGTAGATGACTACAAAAAAAGTTCAGTCGGCAACAGCTGACTCGATAAAGATTTTTTGACAGAAACATTCTATACTATCCTAATAGGCTAAATATACATACGTACCTTCACGCCTGTCTCCCAATTGGGTATGGAGAGACTATAGAACGCCAGGCACCGGTCTAAACATACAACCCTCGCTTCCTCAACATTTATCACCCTCTTCATGCACGTACGTCGGTTTCGGGTACCTTTAATTTGGCCATCCGACTGCATCATCAGATCAAGACCTCTATTCTACAGGGTATAAAACTATATTACTTTCAATAAGTTATCGTATTGTCAACGTTTTGATAGCTCTTATTTACTTGACAGTAAGGGCGGCCGAGTTAATAGCTATAGGTATGATAATATTTCAAAAGGCCAACCTACCCTTAATTCATAAAGGGGTCTATATTGACTGACATAATTATTTTTAGTCATAATGTGCTTTAGGTCATAATCCTCGCAAGTCATAACGTGTTTTTTTATGGAAACTGTTACTTTTTCAGGACGTTTATAAATCAAACCTAACCTAACATAGCCTTGTCTACACTTTAGATATTTCAGAACCTCTGAAAAGTTTACAGTTTCAGCGATATAAAAAATTATGTCAACAATTACATTATAACCAATAAAATTATGGGAAACAAAGGGCTCCCTTCATAAAGATTTCCTGAACTATAAAACCGTTATCATAGACGTCTTTAACGCCTAAACTTTGTGCATGTGTTTTCAGTAGTTATTTCATCTCTAAATGCGGTAGGTTTCGCAAACTCTAAATTACTACCATCACTAAATACCTCTCATGTCAACTGGAATAAATCATACAAAGCAGTAAATCAGGCGTTAAGTCAGCCATGATTTAAGTGTGGTTCGGGGAATCGAACCCGAGTCTTAGCGACGCTAACGACACGGTCTTTGATCTAAGTTTAGCGGTGTGGGGTACTGATCTGGTAGAGACAATGTACTGTCATGGAATTTTGATTTGTGTATTAAGTTGGCAACGCATCAGAAGTCTTAGGATTGCAGTTTTGAGATTGTATTCTTGAGGTTTCAAGTGTTTATGGGTCTCAGATCCCACTTACCATCAGGTGGCCTGAGTGCTCGCGTGCCTTCTCCTTGCCATAAAAAAAGTAAAGCCATAAATAATTATCACTCGAATATCTTAGATAATTTGACCAAGTCCTAATCTAAGCTCTGTACGTAGAGAAATAAATAATTACTTTAATTTAGAAAACATCCAGAACTCAGGAATGTAGGGGTAATACAACTGGCAAAATACATAATACAGAACACAGAACACAGAATTTATTGATAAAAACACCATAATATTTTACAATCAATTTAAATATTTAAAATAGGTATTTAATAAATACTTAAAAATATAATACGAAGTAACAATTAAAAATTAAAACTAAAACAATGGCAAATTAAAAATAAATTAATAAAAGATAAAAAAGATAAAAGATGTTTATACAGTAAGTAGGCCGCACGGGCACTTTTACACGTCAAAAATCTACCAGCGCTTCGCAAGAGACCACTGCTGAGAAGAAACGCCGCAAGAAACTCAACAGTCAGTCGTTTTTTTTTTAAATTACTTATACAATTATAGAACTTAAGCTAGCATTATATAAAACAATGAATTTAACATTAAAATATATATATCATGCGTAGTTGAGCAGGAAAATGTGTCAAAACTCAGTATGTTCAGATGAACTCTTAAATTGTAATAATAATAGTATACATATACTTACCCATGACGGTGCAAAACAACCACATAGTTTTGATACATTCTCCTACAGAAACCGTGTCCCCTAGACAATAATTATACCTACAATGTTTAGATATTTTCCTGACTAAGCTATTACTAAGTTATTTAGGTGTTTAATTTAGGCCAAGCATTTTTATCTGTTAGATAGTCCTCGACCCTATAATAAGCTTTCGACATCAACGACTTTTTCAAGTAATTTTTAAGTGCTGGAAATGATAACTTTAAAACTTCGTCAGGTAATTTATTATAGAAATGAATGCATTGACCAACAAATGATTTATATACCTTACGGACACGAAATTTTTTAATAGCAATTTTATTTTTATTTCTTGTATTCAAATTATGTATATCACAATTCTTAACAAAAGAGTCTTGATTTTTAATGACATAAATAATATTCTCATAAATAAATTGTGACGCTACTGTCAAAATACTAATTTCTTTAAATAGTAATCTTAAGGAATCACGGGAGTTTAGGTTATATATGGAACGAATGGCTCTTTTTTGTAACACGAATATAGTCTGTATGTCAGCAGCTTTTCCCCAAACCAGAATACCGTACGACATAACACTATGAAAATAACTATAATAAACTAAGCGAGCTGTCTCAACATTGGTAAGTTGCCTGATTTTCCTAACAGCATAAGCTGCCGAACTTAATTTACCTGCTAGTACTGCTATATGGGGACTCCATTGCAAGTTTTTGTCTATAGTTATCCCTAAGAAAAGCGCCTTGTCCACCATCTCCAAACACACATCATTTAGAAATATACTAGATTTTACCGGTCTAACATTAGGCAAAACGAACCTAACACATTTAGTTTTCTTAGCGTTAAGTAGCAAATTGTTAATAGTAAACCAATTAAGTACTTTAACCAGCGTGGCGTTTATCCTACTGTAATCGACGGATTTTCGGTCCACCTTGAAAATTAATGAAGTATCATCAGCAAATAGCACAATATCACAAAGGTTATCTACCGTGGGTGGTAAGTCATTTATATAGACCAGAAATAAGAAAGGACCTAATATAGAGCCCTGAGGCACACCTAATTTAACAGTTGCTCCAATGGACTGTGTTTGGTTTACAACAACCGTTTGTGTTCTATCGCTAAGATATGAAGACATAAGATTTAGAGAATTATTTGACAGACCATAATGTTCTAATTTTAATATAAGAGTCGCATGATCTACGCAATCGAAAGCTTTGGAAAGGTCACAAAAAATTCCTATTGCATCACAGGATTTCTCCCAAATATTGTATATATATTTAATGAGTACAGATGCTGCATCAGTTGTGGATCGTCCTCTGGTGAAGCCGAACTGATTACTGTTAAGCAGTTTATTTCTATTGAAGTGACCTAACATATCTTTTAACATTAACTTCTCAAAAACTTTACTTAAAACCGGTAGAATAGAAATATATTTATACTCAAAGGTGTTTCCGCTGTCCTATACTTTAGTTTAAATGATTAGGAATGGAATTTGTACCACTGTTATATCTATTTGGTTCTATATTAAAAGCCAAAAGTTCTACCAAAGTCAAAATATATTTCTTTGGCAAATGAATTTTTTCAGATGTTAGCGTGAGGTGCTTAATAAATTTATTTAAGTCGAAGAAATGATATTTACTATTATGACATATAGCATTATACATTAAAGAATTTAAGTATGCTATTTTATTATTATAATTGTATGGCATATTTTGTGAATATGGTAATGCACAAAGTATAATTTTACCTATGCCTGCCTCTTCAATAAGGTTTAATGTTGACAATAATCTACCTACACTAGACTTATCTATACCAAGACTGTTTCCTACTAGAATCACTAGAGTAGTAGAACTGTCATAACTTCCCTTTGATATTAAATGACATAATTGCATAAGATTTGCATTATGATAACAAAAATTTGTTACATTTTGTGTCAATTTGTTTCTTAACATGGAACCCATTCCAGACCCTATCTGATCCGAATAAATAATAGTTTTATTATTGCTAATTTGTCTAGGGGACTCATCTAAAACTGTTTTTGGGGCACTTAGCTTAGAAGAATCAAGAGCCACATCTGGCTGAACCACAGCTGTTGGTACAGTTCCTATACAATTACACAATCACCAATGCCATTATTAATTAAAGAATTAAAACGGTCTTCATTATATTTACTACTCTCCAGCAATTGTGTGAATGCCAGCATGTGCTCCTTGATTTCCCTTTGAGCCGTTACGTATTTTATTGACATGTCCTCAAGTTTTTTTCTTAATCTACTAATCTCTGCATTTAATTTGTGAACATTTAAATCATGTTCAGTCCTATCTAAATCTAATTTATTATTGCATTTTTGCACCCTATTTTTCATAACCGATAACTCTAATTTCATTTTAGAATAGTTTTTGAGACACCTCTGACTTTTTATTAGCTTCTGAGTACGCCTTATGTATTTGTTATTGTTAACATATTTTTTTAATTTATTGTTACTATTGAAAAAGATTAAGTTCTTAATATTACTGTCCTTATTATCCTTATCACCTACCATCTCCTGATACAAATTTTGTGTAATTGAACTGTCATAACACTCACGTTCTCTCCGTAGATAATTTAACTCTTCATTAGCAGCACCGAGTTCTTCTTCGAGGTTAATTATACGATTCAATGCAACTTCATGAGTAGAAGCGCACTGGTTAAAATTATCTACGAGGGTCTGCAACTGCTCCACCCTATCTTGTGCATCTATTAGTTTATAGTCATATTCTACCAGGTCGTTCCTTAACACTGTGTTTTTAGCCAACATTTTTTTTTGCTCTTCTTCGCAATCTTCCCTTTCCCTTAGTAGCTGGTCATTTAAGGTATTGGCAGCTTGCAGCTCTTTCAAGGTAGCCTTAAGTTGTATCTCAAGCTGGCGTGTAGTGGCTTTGCGCGATTTGATGTTCGATGCGGCCATGGTTTCACAGCTACTCCACAATCACACTGAAAGATATTAAACTAGTGAGTAAGTGGAGAAGAAGTTTGATAATCAGGTTATTTTATGCAAGGATGTGTGTGAATAGATGTTGGTGAACAGTGTATCGTGTAGGGCAATGTCTGTGGCAAAAGTGGCTTGTCTCAACTATACTTCCACTGTATGTCAAGTAAAGAGAGATCGCACGGTGCCAATGTTTGTATTTTGACGTCGCTCACGGCTTCAGCAATGAGCAGTGAAAAGTATGGATGTAAACACAGTGTTAAAAACAGTGTAAAAAGAAATTAAAAGTAATACTTCCCAGGTTATCCTTTATGAATTTGAAAATGTCCGTTGACGGTTGACGGAGCTGCTGCGAGCGGCCTGTTTTTAGTGTTCTTGAAGTTTTATGGGCCTAAATCTTATTAACAATTACTTCATAGAGTAAAACAACGTTAACTATAAGGATATAAACATAAATTACTTCAATTTAAAAATGTTTTTTAATAAGAAAACTCGGAGGATAAAATTCGACGTCTAGAGGCTGTCAGTGCTACCACAGATCTATTAATAAATTAATCTAGATCTATTAATATATTAATAAATTAATTAAAACTAAAATAAACCTAAATATAAACCCCATCTTAGAGTATTTATAATATGTTTGTAGATAAAGTATTGTACGCGACTCCGCGTAATTGGCATGACGCAACCGTCACGTAAACTACTATTATCAATTACTTAACTTATTTGTAAATCTAATATTTTAATATTTTAAATTGTAATTAAATACCAATAAATAAATAAATTAATTAAAACTAAAATAAACCTAAATATAACTAAGCTAAAAATTATAAAATTAAAACTAAATAAAAGCTAGAAAAGAAAGGGCCCCCGTGGCTAAGTACTATATATAAATACAATACTATATATATATATATATATATATATATATATATATATATATATATATATATATGTCGCGTACAATACTTTATCTACAAACATATTATAAATACTCTAAGATGGGTTCAGAAGCCGAAAGGCAAATGACCAGCCTTACCTTACCTGTGGTAGTAGGTGACAGCGATGACAGCTGTAACGTAATTTCATTACGTTATCGAATATTGTAAGGTTATGAGATCCAAATTTGGAACATCTTCCAAAATTAACAGCTGTCATCGCTGTCACCTACTACCACAGGTAATGCTGGTCATTGCCTACGGGTTTTGAACCCATAATAGAGGACTTATGATATGTGTGTAGATAAAAGGTGGATATGCTATCACTATCAGTGCTATCACTTAATGTTTAGTTTGTTGGCCAATGATCCTTCTGAGTGAACTCATCAATGCTGTATCATGCCCGGTCAATCAAAAGCGATTTAATAGGCCGTATACGAAATTTTGCCGATTTCGCTGATTTACGTGATTTTACAGTTGAAATACTGTATTTCTACAAGTTTTAATGCACAACACGAAAGATAATTTCTAATTTTAACGAATGTATGAGCTACTTTTTTGTTTTATTATTTTATTTTGATTAATCGACCTGACACCGGCGATTGTTATGTGAATTAAGCTGGAAGAGGTTTAGAATGTCACATATTCATGAATCGTTTTGACGTCATAACGATATGATTTTTTTTTAAATGTATTGCTGTGAAAGGCGTCTAAAAATGTATGAATTACTTTTTACCACTTTCATAATAAATTTTTGAGTAAAAAATTATAAACTTGGTAAAGGGGTTTGGGTAAAAGTGTTGTCATTTGTAAAATTCATACATTTTCAAGGTGAGCGGCCATTCGTAAAGATAAATAGATATTTATTATGTAATGTAATACTCTTAAGTGCATCGGAGCCGAGATATTTAAATATTCATACTTGGGCGTACTTTTGTACTAAAAACTGAACACTTAAATCTTTAAAATCTCCGCTCCGATATTATTTAACGCCATAAATTATATATCTCTATATGTATTTAGAGGTACTCTAAATAACTATGTAAGAATCATCCGTGGCCGCTGAAAAAAAATGACAATATTCTTCAAACAAATTTACCCAATGCCCGTTTTCTATAACGGGCAAAAAATATTTTTGATTTCGGCTACTCAGAACTCTCGTTCATAAAATTACAACAGAAATAAACTTTAGTTCAAAATCAATCCAATACCTAAAAAGTTCAAAAGAATTGGCAATAAATAATGTTTTAAAACAACCTAAATCTTGCTTTATAATACTCGACAAAAATAAAAAAGTGGCTCATTTATTCGATCACAACTAAAATGACATTTGATGTTGAGCATTAAAACTTATAGAAAAGCAGTATTTTAACTGTAAAATCACAAAAATAAGCAAAACCGGCAAAATTTCGTATACGGCATCTTAAGCTTGTTTTTAAAAAGACCTAATATAATTTTCGGGGTCTTTAATTTCGGTCGGGACTGAGTTGTAACTAGTTGGTCCAATAATGCTAAGCGATCGTCGAGACTTGGCGAGCCGGCGCTGCGGGCCTGCATAGAGGCATTCCATGATTGTGTGAAGCCCATGAGTAGGGTTAGTATCATCACGTTTAAAACGCAGCTGGTCTAAGTAGCGAGTGGTCTAAGTTCGCAACTTCCATTTGTGTTTTCAAAATTTCTTTCTTACACAACAAGTACCGCTCAGCGGGGCTCCTAATTCTGGGCGGTTTGCCCTTCTGGCATCTGGAGCTACCTAACGAACCTAACCTACTTACTTTGTGTGTGTATGTTTTTTGAAATGCACATCGTGCCTCTTGTAAATATGTTAAACTTAATGCTACGTAGAAAAGCTGGGATTTAGACCATTTGCAATTTGGACGACTTGACAATACTTGTTTACTTAGACGAGTTGCTTCTTAGACCGCTTACTGGGTGGTGATTCTCTCAACAAGCAGAGATGATCGTTCGCTCGAGTGAAGGTCCAAGCGGCGAGTTTAAGTAGTCCCGACAGAGCGAACAAAACACATTTTAGCGCGTGTATTCAATTTGGCAGCATGACTTCACCAACGTATAAGGCTCCCTTGACAATGCACGCGCTAAAATGTGTTTTGTTCGGTCGGACGGGATTACTTAAACTCGCCGCTTTTATTCGCTCGTCCGTCCGACCGGCCGCCGTTTTTTGAGAGAATAACACACCAGCTGTAGACCAGTTGCGTTTTAGACGACATGATACTAACCCCTATTATTGTGATTACTAATAAAGTAAGGTATTGTCTTGAAATCGACGGATGGTTTTTTTGTTGTACGAATGAATACACAATTTAAAGGGTATATGATATAACTTAATAACAATTGAACTATGAGTGAGTAACTTGATGGGAAAAAGTGGCCACCACGCCAAGTTGACTACACGAAGGTTAAATTGACTGACTCTGAAACTTTTAATTTTAATTCTCATCATGAGACCTTCACGCCTGTCTCCCAACGGGGTAGGCTGAGATGAAAAGCCAGGTGCCCCGCTCTAAACATACAACTTTCGCTTCCTCTATATTCACCACCCTCGTCATGCACGTACGTCGGTTTCGGGTGCTTTTGATTTGGCCCTTCAGTACATCGCGAATCTGATCACTATATGTGCATCTAGGGCGTCCCCTACGGACATCTCCCTCATTCGCGCTCGCCATACCTCTTTCTAATTCGTCTAATTTTAATTTGAATTAATAGCTTTCACTCGGTTCACTCCTGCGGGCCTAGTATGACTGCGTCTATATCGCGTGTCAAATGTGGATAAAGCATCCGTCACTCTCGTACGTACGTCTCGTTATTACGTGTCAGAAGGTGGCGGATGCCTTATCCAAACTTTGTCACGCGATAAACGCGGCCATATTAGGGTCATGATTACGATGTATTTCGCAAATGTCGAGTTGTTTATAGACACTCCCATGGACTTATTAGAGAAATAAGTCCATGGATATCACTCGCGAGGAAAATTGTTCGGTAAAAGAGTATTTATCTTGTCAACTAAGCAGTTAACTCCACGCGCTTTTTTCAAGTTCGTTTTTGTCTATTTAATATTTATTTCATACAGAAAAAGGATGCATTGCAACATTTGCAACGCACATCTAGTTATTTATATATATTAACCAATGGAATCTATAAATACACGTAACGTCAAGCCGTGCATCTCTTGTGACACTCCTAATTGGTCACCAATTAGACGGTGGCCATATTTCATAATATTTAACCGTGAAATGCTCGGGTCTAATGCCGCGAGACGGCGTTTTTCGGGTTAAATGGGCGGTAGGGAGAATTAGGAGTTATTTCGCCAGCGTTAAGAAATTCTTAGTAAATTGTTGAATGTCTTTATTTTTCTATTGTTCGGTAAATAGATATTTTGATATTTTACTTCGGTGGAAGAGGGTTGCACCAAAGATCCTAAATTATTGTATTTAATAATCGAAAAAATGACCTTCTGCTGGAGTTTCTTGCGGCGCTTCTTCTCCGCAATGATGGTCTTGTCCGAAGCCCGATGTGGCCAATTTACCTACTGAATAAATATTTTGAATTTTGAAAGAGCCAAAGTGCATCGAATACCCATTTGCATACCTACATACATACCTTCACGCCTGTTTTCCAATGGGGTAGGCACAGACTACGAGTATGGAACGCCAGATATCTACACATACAACTTTCGCTTCCACTACATTCATCAACCTCTTCATGCTCGTACGTCCATTTGGCCCTTATTCAGTATATCTTGAATCTGTTCACAGACCTGGGGTCCTAGTGAAAAAGGGTATAAGTCTTCTGAAGATCAAGTGAAAAAGGGTTTAAGTCTAGTATACTCCGTTCATGTATATACCCTTTTTTATTACGAGTTAAGTCGACTGGTACTCTTTTTCAATAGGAGCCCAGTGTGTGTCTAGGGCGTCCCCTATCGACATCTCTAGTCACCCTCGCACACCATAATTGTGTAAGGTAGGTAGATAACTCTTCTTTCATCCATCCTTTCTAAAATATCTTACACTGAAAAAAATAATTGGTCGCTTGTAACAAGATTGTGATTGTTGTGCATAAGCGTCTTGATCCCATACGAGCCTGACAAGACGATAGATACACCAACTAAGACGTTAGATACATCAACTAAGATGTTAGTTGAATCACTAAAGAAATTGCTGTTTGTTACTATCAGTTTTGGTTTATATAACTAATATCTTAACTAATGTATTCATGTTGTGTCAACTAAGTGAAAATCTCTCTTTGTTGGCTCTCATTTTTTTGAGTGTACCTTTTTCGATCTTTGTGACTACGAGTACATCTTCTTTTAATCCATATGCTTCTCGGATCTCGCTATTTCTTATCTATCTATCATCCTAACTACACACATACTTCTCAGAGCTATTTTAGTTAGAGGGAAACTTCAAGAACATTAACTCTACTTTCATTCTTCTTCTGCCACACCCATGATGCATCAACTAAGATGTCAGTTGAATCGCTAAAGAACTTTCTGTTTTTAGAATCAGTTTCGTTTGATATCAGTAATATCATAAATATTGTATTCATTTTATGGCAACATGATGGCAACTTGGGGGAGGACTATGTCCAGCAGTGGACGTCTTTCGGCTGACATGATGATGATGGCAACTAAGAGAAAACCTCTGTTTGTTGGCTCAGATTTTTAGCGCATCAATGTTGGTGTCAATACTCCCTGAGCAAGGCGACCCATAAGAAACCCATTTGCTTAGTTTAAATCTTGCAATTTTTAACCAGTTCTTGCTTTGAAATAGGCTGAAAGGGGTTTAGGTAAAAGTGTTGTCATTTGTAAAATTCATATATTTTCAAGGTGAGCGGCCATTCATAAAAGTGGTAAATTATGATAGAATTATTAAAACTAAACATATTTTGTTACGTAATGTAATACTCTAAAGTGCATCGGAGCCGAGATATTTAAATATTCATACTTGGGCGTACTTTTGTACTACAAACTGAATACTTAAATCTTTAAAATCTCCGCTCCGATATTATTTACCGCCATAAATTATATATATCTATGTGTATTTAGAGGTCCTCTAAATAACTATGTAAAAATCATCCGTGGCCGCTGAAAAAAAAAGACAATATTCTTCAAACAAATTTACCCAATGCCCTTTGGAATACATATGTATAGTTAAATGCGATGAATTGTAGCCATTGTATATAATCTCGATTTTTTTAAATATTTTTTCAAAAATGTGAATTGATAGTAAGAACAAGATACTTAAATCTCATGCTGGTAAAGATATTAAAATACACAAACAATTTACTAAAGTCTAACCTTGTCAGTTTATGCGAAGATTAAATCAAAATCAGCCCAGCAACTCCTGAAACCAGTTAGCGACGTTTTAACCGCCCCGCTAAGAGATATATTAAGTTCATGAGATAACGAGTGACAGACAGACGTACTAACGTATTATAATTAATACTTAAAGACAGTTCCTGTCGGCGGTCGCGTTAAAATATTAAATATAAATAAACTTTGGTTTAGGTGGTGGTAAAGATTTTTGGAATACTTATTTACTACATTTTTTTTTGGTTGTACGATCACGGAAGTTAATTTGCTACCCATTTCAAAGAAAATCTACTTGAAGATGTCATTGTCAATAGAGATGCCAAGTCATTTGTAATTGATAGGAAACTCAACCTTATTGCTGTAGAATCTCAGATTGACTTTGGACCTAAGGTGGGTCACAAATGAAATTCCTTGACTGTACGTAGATGATGCTGTTAGTCGGTAAGTGAGCCTGCCTGCAACGCTAACGGTCCCAGGTATTTTTCCAAATGCTAGGTACGGTATCCCAGTATTTGTTTTTCGGTTCATACACATTCGGAAAAACAAAAGTTGTCTCTCCTGTGGTCAATAGTTAAAGGCTTGTGTGCATATAAGTTATGTTTTCATTTGATAGGACTGAAGTAAACGTGACGCTGTTCAACCAGAAAATAGGCCCTAAAAACGTTAACTTTGGGTATGACTACAGGAAAGACGGTAACCTAAATCCGTGTATCACATTTTCACTATTTATGGAAAAAAAACCTTTATGTGATTACTATGACAGTTGATTAAAAAAACGGGCAAATAGGTGTAAAAACTTCGCTGATTTGTAATGCTTCTAATAATGTAAGATACCACTTAAAAACTTTTACAATAAAATATGAAATTAATGATTATTCGTGACCGCCCAGGGAAAATTACAAAAATTCCGATAAAAATGATCAATATCTCCGAAACTAGTAAAGATCGCTGAACATACATAGGAGTTAAATCGATAGCTTTTTAGCTGCTCTATCAGCTCTAGGCGGGTTGACGTCGGTTTTTGAGACACCCATTACAAGGCCGATTGTACCCGTAACCTGTTAAATATAATATGTTTTTTAATAAATGAGTTTTAGAACCATGTCACTAACCAAAATATCCAAAATGAACAAACTAACACGCGGCTGATTCTATTAATACCGCCACTTACTATGATGAATGTGCTGTATTGACAGATTTACTTACTGCCGGAGTTACGGAGTGTTATTTATAAAACGTAATATATACAGCCGTAAATGGAGTGGTCAGGGATAGACGGTTAGTTTATGAGTTATAGGGGCGTTGGGAGATATAATGAGGTGGTTATATCAGAGCAAAAGCCACCAAAATATAGTTTCTTTTTAAACGTTTTTGCACTGTAAATACTATGGATGCAGTAAATTGAATATGAATACGAATATGAAAGACTCGTACAAACCCCCTTGCAAAGAAAACTGGCACTTTTGATTTTTTTTAAGTACTTACACTCGGTAAAATTGACAACAATTCATATGTGCTAAGGTAGTAAAATAAAATACCGTTTGTAGATTTTACACTGCTGATTACAGTAAAAATATTTTTGTTTTTTTTTATGCAGTAGTTTTTTTATATTTAGGAAAAACAGTAAAAAAAAGTTGGATTGTGAATGTTAGGAATACACTTATAGTGCCCTAAGTCCATTTAATACCACAGGAATTGAAAAAAATATACAACTGTCATATCCATTTTTCATCTGTCTGACGGATTACTTGATTCTAAGCGCGTGGCGCTAACCCCATGTGCTTCTGTTTAGTCCATTTGAGAAAATACTCTTTTACCGAACAATTGTCTTCGCGAGTGATATCCATGGACTTATTTCTCTAATAAGTCCATGGGAGTGTCTATAAATAACTTGACATTGGCGAAATACACCTTAACAGGAGTGAAAGCCATTAATTAAAATTAGAATTAGAGGATACTTGATTCTAATGACACGCTTTAGATTCTCATATACTATTGTTTGGATATACGCTATTTAAAATGAAAGTGACTAAGTAACGGATTTGTAAAAGCGGATAGCCGCAATCTGCCCAAAGGCGACGAATTTATGTTGTTACAGTTGTTATGGTTGACAAGTGACATGACATGACAGTCAGTTCTGTTTCTGTTTAAAGTTACTTTTTTTATTTTATATCATGCTAAGATCACGACATCAGTATTCCTAACTTTGTATATACGGTCTTTTTAATGACTATTTCTTTAATAAATTATTAACGATGAATTTAAGTTAAATAAAGAAAATCCGAGAAACACACCCGTGTTTAATTTTTAACCAGCTATTATAAACGCGAAAAAACAAAAATGCTTTTTTTTTTGAAATGTTGTCAATTGTGACATGTTAACTACGTTAAGTTAGCTTCAGTTAACGTTAATAGATTTCAAAAATTTACTGTTATTTAATTATATTGACTACGCGTTAGCCGAGTTGGTAGTCCCGCCTACGAAGCTACCGTCCCGGGTTCGATTCCCAGTATGGGCAAATATTGGTGTGATGAGCACGATTTTCTGATTGGATATTTTCTGTCTTTTTAAGTATTATATAAGTATTTATATCGTTGTCTAGTACCCATAGTACAAGCCTAGAGCTTAGTTTGGGACTAGGTCAGTTTGTGTGAAAGTTTCCCCTGTTATTCTAGTAGGAGATCCGAATAGGAGACGATTTGCACCGAGCTGTTTATTCGATAAAAAGTATTTTATACCAATTTAATATGCTAAGTAATATATGGCGAATAGGTAGGCTGAAAAATTTCCAGTATATAATTAATAAAAAAAATAAAAATTAACTACGTTTTAAAAAATTACAATAGCTTGTTTAATGGACAAATTATATACCAATCGAAAGTATAGAATATGCAAACGTTAGGTTGACTATTTTTTTCTCGTCAAACTATTGGGTAACAGGTAAGTCGGTACTAGTAATTTGCACCAAACCTAACGTTTGCATATTCTATAGACTTCATACTTTCGATTAGTATGTAATTTGTCTATTAAACAAATATTTTTAATTTAAAAAAAAATGTGCATTTTAATATTTTTTTTAATGATATATGGACTGAAATTTTTCAGCCTACCTATTCGCCACATATTATTTAGCGTATTAAATTTGATATAAAATACTTTTCATCGAATAAACAGCCCGGTGCAAATCGTCTTCTATTCGGGTCTTAGACCATTAACATTATCAGGCTCTTATTTTGACAGTACACTCAAAAAAATGAGAGCTAACAAGAGAGATTTTCACTTAGTTGACATAAAATGAATACAATAGTTAAGATATTAGTTATATCAACCAAAACTGATAGTAACAAACAGCAATTTCTTTAGTGATTCAACTAACATCTTAGTTGATGTATCTAACGTCTTAGTTGGTGTATCTATCGTCTTGTCAGGCTCGTATGGGACCAAGACGCTTATGCACAACAATCACAATCTTGTTACAAGCGACCAATTATTTTTTTCAGTGTAATGACGGCTAAGTAAAAACAACGGGTACGTTAATATGTCTAAAGCAATAAGGGCCATTTTGCGAGCAAGTGCGTTGAAATGATTTTTAAAAAAACTTACTTATACTGTACATAAGTATTAACGCCTATTAAAAAACAAAAGTACTGCCCTAGTCAATCACAAGTCATGACCGACATATTTGACCAAAAATCAGTTCCGTACACACCACCAACACTTCTAATCATAATAATTACAGAAACAATGTGTAATTATTGTTAAAAGCAATATTTAAGCTGGCTGTACCTAAAACAAACTTAACTTTGCGCTCGACAAACGTGAAACTCTATACATTTACAACTGACGAACCTAAAAACTAACCGCATTGCAACTTTTGTAATCGTGAAACTCGATTTACCAATGTGAAAATACAGTCAAAACGTTCAATTGTGCAACAGTTAGTTAATAGCTTGAACGCAAATGTAATTTTGTATTTTTACTCTATGAAAAAAGTCAATAGTATGCTTAGATTTTAACCCGATCATGTTCGATACACATCGGAAGTGTTCGGTCAACATCGTGAGCGCTCGGCAAACATCGGGGCGCTTCGGGATGTAAAGGCCAGTGATTGGTGATAATTAGGAAACTATAGCAGTGATGTTTGATTTTTCTGTTTAAAACGCGGGTAACATTTTGTACAAAGGTTTTTCGATGTTTTCTCTTTATAGTGGCAATTAAATACTTAGAGAAAAACCTCAGATAAAATGGCGGCCTCTACTTATATTTCTTAAACGGGTGAATATCGTGTGCTATAATTATGTTTGGTCATAATGTGTTTTAAGTTATAATTATCGCAAGTCATATCGTATATTTTTTAGAAAATGTAAACATTTCAGGATTTTTAAAAATCAAACCTATCCTAACCTAGCCTTGTCTACACGTTAGGTATTTAAGAAATTCTGAAAAGTTTACAGTTCCATTGATATAAAAATTATAACTACCAATAATTATGTCGAAAGTGACATTATAACCAAAAAAAATATGGGAAACAACGGGCTGGATCCCCTCTTAAACGGCCCGACCAATTTTCATGAAATTTGATACACACGTTAAACTTATCACCCCCCCCCCCCCTTTATTTTAACTAGGGTAGACTCCGTATTAGTGTACTATGTTGCAATTAAAATGTTACTAAACAGATCGGGTGATTCGGCAGGCCATGTCCAGTAGTAGACATTTTTCGGATGAATTCTATTTTGACATGGAGAAGCCAATCGAGTACACAGGCCACCTGATGGTAAGTGGAATCTGTGACACATACTTACACATTTACATTCTTAAAGCTAAAATCTAAAGATTGTAATCCTAAGACCGCAAATGCGCTGCCAAACCGTTGTTGGCTTCTCTTACACCGGAACGCAATAATGCGAACACTTCTGCATGGCGGTACGTTAAAGATGATGATGATGAAGGAAGTAAATTTAACATGACATAAAAGGGGCGGATAGCGGCAACCAAATACTAAACGCACCAAATCAGGCATAATCTAGAAAAATATATTTTAAAATCTAACCTAAGCAATTCATCATACAAAACTCATTTAAATGTCAAAAAAACCTCGCAAAATCTCTTTACACATATTTAATACCTTTTCTAATAAGAATGTATTCGAAAAACGCAAACTATCTCGAGCTCATATCTTTTCCTTACCAAGTAATTTTAATTCCAACCTTATTTAGTATCTAATAAGGTATAGGTTTGAAAGTGTTATTGGAGGTGAGCAGGAGTGCAATGCCGGTCGAAGTGGAGCGACCACACACGACGCGGACGATGGCTTATTATGGCTAAGAGGGATTATTTGTGTCGAGATAAAAAGCGATTTGGTAAACAGAATCTAAGCTAGTGTCTAGCTATATACAGTTCAAGGGGTCTTAAAAAAATTTTTCGGGTTCGGATAGAGACGGTTAGACTCGCATAAAGGGGTATAAGAGCGAGTGAGAGATACGTAAGTACAATCCCTTTCATAAACCTGTAGGAAGAGATGTTAATAGAGAGATCTCTCTCCAGGCGGGTGTTATGCCTGGGGACCGAAGTCCATTGGAATGAAGTTGGAAGTTGTATATATGTCATCTGACTGGAGAAACTTCGTTAGCGCGTTGTAGAACACTTAAGTTGCGCTGTCTGATGCTGGTGGCGCTAGCGAGGTAGCGAGTTGGTTGATACAAGTTGCCGTTAGATGTCGCTAGGTCGCCACACCAGCCCCCCTTTGAGACCGGAGGTTGATGGTGATGACGTGCAGTCTGTGCGTTGAATTGCCGCTTGCAAGTGCCAGTAGGGATGTCTCTAGTAGTGCTCAGAGCCGCGTTGGCGAGCGTAGCAGGAGAAGAGGAGTGTGAGTGGAGTACACAGTGAGTTGTGTACCTGCTCGTGAAGTACTCGTAGTAGGACGCAGTGAGTCGCGTTGTTGAGTGAGAGTAGTGTGCACACTGTAGACACCAGGCATGGAGATATATCAGAATGCTAGTGGTGCACAGTGCGGGTTGTCTGGCTTGCTGTGAAACTGCGGTTGTCTGGCTTGCTGTGAAACTGCGTCATAGTTGCTTGAAGGTCATCAGGTTGCGTAATTGTCCATTGTCGAGGGTCACCAATGTAGGACGCGATCACGTCGGGGTCACCAATGTAGGAAGAGAGGACAATAGAGAGATCTCTCTCCAGGCGGGTGTTATGCCTGGGGACCGAAGTCCATTGGAATGAAGTTGGAAGTTGTATATATGTCATCTGACTGGAGAAACTTCGTTAGCGCGTTGTAGAACACTTAAGTTGCGCTGTCTGATGCTGGTGGCGCTAGCGAGGTAGCGAGTTGGTTGATACAAGTTGCCGTTAGATGTCGCTAGGTCGCCACAAACCCTTATAGATAGAGAGGCAAGAAATGACAAAAATAA